>OW964561.2:17270423-17895423 GCA_943138885.2 Tholera decimalis
TGTTCAAACTGCTGTTGACTAAATTTTCGCTGTCAGTGACCAAACTGGACTCTGCTTGGTAAGTGGATTAGCCAAGCGACGTTGACGAACGGCCGATGCTACCCACCTTTGTTGAATTATTACTGTGGCGTTTACCCTTACAAACCAACTATTACCTAAAAGGGTTCACGATTCTGAAATTTGCAAGTCCGCTTGAAGATTTTCTTTTGATCTCAACTTTGATTTATGCACCGGGATCTCCTTTACATAAAACTGGAACTTGTTTATTGAAATTCAACTTCCTTTACCTTTAAATATCTGAAAAAGGAACATGAAATGTAGTGTTTCTAGATTCATATTCGTTAAGAGTGGTCGGGGATCGTGGATCAATGGGACTTTAAGCCGCTTACAAGCGCTCGTCGTCGGAAAATATCTTTGCTTCCTGAAAATTTACATTTTTCATACCTGTTGGTCGTAAACCGCTTACAAGATATAGTAACTGTCAATACTCATCACTCATATTATAGTCTTTTAGATACCTATTCTACATAAAGCAAATACTTTTACTATGCAGACGGGGGACGATGAAATTTAGTATAGTTAAAGAGTATATGGAGAAGAAAAGCAGAAAGCTAATACATATTATTTTGTATATAGTAATACATTAGAAATAATTTTAATTATGGTTCAATTTCGACCACTGGTAACCTCCAGTTATACATATACGAAGATACGCGAAGCAAATTTTTTTATTCCCTTTTATAAAAATGCAGTTTGGTACTTACAGTTAAAGCTTTTGTGGAGAATAAAACATACATACAATTAAAAACTAAACTACAAGTTTATAATATTGTGTAAAAAAGTTAACCATATTGTATTGAAAACAATACTTATTACTTTGTTTAAATCTTCGAAAATACTTGGCAAACTCATTACAAACAACGGCCCTCTTTTATTTACTCACCATCAGCTTCCCATCATTACTTTCAATTTGTCGAAATGTACCTATGTCAAAATCTGTATTACTTTTATCGTTCGAACCTTTTATTTTCACGGAGGGAGGCTCGTTTTTCTTCGATAACAGAAATCGGACAAGGCATCACTTTCGTTTTAAAAACCACTCCGATGAAATCTCTAGAGATGGCCATTTTGCACACCAAATAAACAAACCAAAATTATTCGGGGAAGGAACTGCTTGATTTAATGTTGATATTCCGAATTTTGAATGGGCAAAGTTTTATTATATTTCACGGAATGTTATTTTCAAGTGTAACTTGACAAAAGGTGTCAGATTTTGAGGGTGTTCGACTTTGCTTCGGCTTTGAGTTACACGATACTTATTTTCAACATTCAGATGTGTTCTTTGTCATTTCAATGGTTCAGTTATATTTTATTGGCCCGGTCACTTTCGTGAGAACGTCGGAATTTTATAATAAACTTTATATACCTAACTTCCTTTTATTATTCACCAGCTGTACCCGGACTTCTTGGGAGGTTAGTTTTAGCTATGTATATGTTAACCTATAAATTTTTCAATCTTCTATTGAAAGAACCATTAAACTAGGTTCAGCTGTTCCAAAGATTAGCTCGGACAATTAGAAAGATATACAGACAGACCGATAGATAGGAAGAATAGTTACCCTTTAGAATTAAAATATAGGCTCCAAGTTGCTCAAAATGATGCTAAAAACAATTTGATAATAAGTAAATTAAAAAGAAAAGGTCAGTATGACAGCTGGGTAAACTCCATAAATTATAGTAAGGGAAGTCATATTTTATTGAAAAATCCATCAGGAAATAAAATGGATAGTATCTATGTGGGGCCATTTAAAGTGTTAGAGGATTTAGGTTGCAATGTCAAAATATTGCGTAATAATAAGGAAGATATTGTACACAAAAATCGTACAAAGCTTTATGAGACGTAAATCGTAAATAGTAGTTACCAGTTGTTTTGTAGAAAAAAAGAAAAAAAACAATTTGCAAGTTTTAATTTCCTACTCTCTCATTATGTTTACTGTGTCTCGAACTTATCTTATACCTATGCTATGTAAGCACCTAGCATTTAAAAAGCGTAATGCAATCAGTGACGTTATGTGTAAATGACACCTAAGTGTAGAATGTAAACAAATACAGATTTAATGAATTGTAATCGTTAGTGTTCTAAAGTTTAAGAATATTAATTAAGAAATATTTGATAATCCAAAATGAAAGAATAATATATTTTCTGTATTTAGCAATAAGTATAAATGCTATATTTTGGAACATTAAACATTATGTAAAAAAAAAAAAAACATTTAAATCTAATTGTAAGTACAAATGTATTTTTTTTCTCGGGGTGGAAGGTGTAGTATGTGTCCACCATTATGTATAATAATCGTGTTTATCCTCAAATATATGCAGTATAACTCAACCCGTCTTTCATTCAATACGCCTCACAATACAATATATTAAAAACAAAACGTTTGTTTATTTTAGTGTTTTGTAAATAACAATATGCATGTTGGAAAATACAGGTTTAAATTACATACAGACACTTCAATTCTATTTATCTTCTTTTTCTTTTGTATATAAAATTCTCGTGTCACTGTGTTAGTTGCCATACTCATCGGAAACGGCGTGACCAATTTTCATGAAATTTAATATGTATATTCGGTAGGTCTAAGAATCGGTCTTGAAGAATCTATAAACGCAGGCAAAGCCGCGGGGCAGAAGCTAGTATATATTTAGAGATAACAGTAATTAATAAAGCATACATAGCTTCCTATCACGTTGCGAAAAACCATTTAACCTTTAGCAATATTACGAATCCATATCTCACGTGAACGTTTTAACTTCGGTAATTAATTCTATTGCATAATAACAGTTAAGATCGTGATGTTTAAAGAACTGAGGGCCAATTAGGACGAGGCAATAAAGATTATAATAAAAGTGAATGTGTCTGCTGACAGGATTTATTTCGCTACGGTCCTGAATAAAATGAGCGTTATAAAAATGATACATTTTTGGGGAGGAGAGGACAGAAATTTCGGTTTCTAATGTACGGTTTTGTAGCAGAAATTGGTTCAGTGTAGCTGGTTTAATCAATACCTACTCAGTTTCAACAGGTATTATTGTTTTTATTGTTTGTTATTACAGATGAACCCACTTTTGACTTCGATCTCGCCTGATGGTATGCGATAGATGAGGTCTACGATGGAATGAGCGAGCCCAGATGCCTATTTGCTCTTGCTTTAAAGGCTCAAAGTCATAAGTGGCCGGAAACGCGAAAGCCGGTAGAGAGTTTCAGTTTATTATATACTTTATTTATTTTTATTCTCCATAATTATATATGCTAGGGAACGATAAAATCAGAAAGCACGTTGAATTTTTTTTTTACGATTATCAATATCGTACCTTGTTTTCTATGCGTGGCATGGGCATAAAGATGAAGAATAAAATGTAGATATAAGTTTTAATAGATGATATCCAACATTATATTATTTTTGTTTATCTAAATATAATTTAACTCAAAGGTGACTGACTGACTGACTGACATAGTGATCTATCAAAGCACAGCCCAAACCACTGGACGGATCGGGCTGAAATTTGGCATGCAGGTAGATGTTATGACGTAGGCATTCGCTAACAAAGGATTTTGCGAAATTCCCACGGGATCGGGATATACACGGGAAAAACTTCCCACGCGGGCGAAGCCGCTGGCACAAGCTAGTTTTTGATAAAACGAGCCTATTATCAATAGCGTTTGACCACCATCTCACCTGATGGTAAGTGATGATGTGGTCAAAGATGGAGTACGCTTACCTATAATTAACCTATTCATTCTCGACTTAAAGACCCTCAGGTAATAGCTATCAGGAAATACAGATACATCTTTTATTCAAAAGTTATGTTTTGCATTTTTTCCAAATAAGGGGTCACGATTAAGCGAAAATTGCTTTGATAATAGGGCAGTGGTCCTACCGCCAGCGAGGAAGCGACTAACTATCGGCTAAGTATATTTTCTGGCACAAGAAACTTACATTAGATGCACATTCCATGCAATTAAAAGATGCATATATGCAATCTCTTCGCTTGTTTGTCGCTGACCTACAAGAGCAATTTATGTGATATATGGCCCTAAGTGCTGTTATTAGCATTCGAGTTCAGGTGCCAGGTCAACAATTCACAATGAACCCTTAATTAATAAAAAAAAACTAGTAATAGAGTAATTGATTGTGATTTATGGGATTTATATAACACTAGCCGTCGACGACGTCGACATTTTGATGAATTACATTTGCCCGATTTATCTCTGTAGGTATCAAATTTAATTTAAAATAGATGCACGGAACGCAGCCATTTTAGCGTGATGAGTCACAAACATCCATACACCAAAATTTCAGCATTTTTAATATAAATATTATTATTTATTTATTTAAACTTTATGTATAATGGTACTACATGGGCGGACTTAATGAAGCTAGGCATTCTCTACCAGTCAACCTTTGGGTTGATAAAAAAAAATTGTGGTAGGTGTATGAGAAAAAGGAATAAAATAATATATTTAATACTAATATATAATACTGATAAAATATATATACGCTAAAATAATAAACTAATAAATACGGTGCTCTATAATAATATTTCTGATTAAGATAATGTGATGTGCGTGTGGTGTGAGGGCCACTTTGATAAAACTCTGTGAAAATATGCTTAGGATTTAGTGAACATTCCCAAAGAAATGTGAAAGTTGGAATGAGATTTTGTGAAAGTCAAATTACCCAGTTATGGACTGTAAAGATGGGCCCTCAGTTCTCACATAGAGGATTGAGGGCCCACCTGAACCTGATAAACTATGGACACTACTGCAAAAGTCTTTATGCTAAAATCTAAGCTAATGCCTAACAAAATTTGTGAAAACAACATATTATCGCAAAACTCTGTCCTAATTTGTATATCTTCGTACAAAATGGGCCCTCAATTCTCATACGCGTAAACGTTTATTACGCAAATAAAATGAAATCATTAACTTACAGCTACTGTTTGAAATCCTATATGCTACTAAAGAAATTGTGTAAATTTGTGGAAGCAAGAACAGGTCACCACTTCTTGTTGTTTGGAAGTTATGACCTTGATAAAATTCGGGCCCTCAGTCCTCCATTTCTTTTGCTTTCGCTTTGCTTACGCTTATCGTATGAAAGATAAGACAAAATCAAAACTGTATCTTTTTGTGAAAAAAAATGTGCTTCAAATTCGATACCAGAAGGAAATTTAAAAGACCTTTATTCTATAAAAAAAATCGAGTATTAGTTTTTATTCTCTGAATTAGGAAATAGGGTGACCACAATTTCTTTTAGATTGCAGGTTTTAAGAAACTTTCTTCAATTTTTCCCTTATTATCGTCATAGCATTTGAAATTACTACTAATTAATACATGACATTTGTCAATGACCAACACTATCAGCGAAAGGTGGAGGAACGAATTCAGTTGCTCCGATAAGTTCGTACACCTTTGATTTTATTCTTAGTGTGTGCGGTATATCCTCCAGGCAAACTCACCGGTACCGTTTAAATCAATTGCAATGACGAAATGTAAATCATAGTTGACTGCTACGTTAGAACCACAAGTAAGACAAGACTTAAATGATTCGTCAAAACAAATTGCGTCTTCCTAACACGCGATCCCAAAAACGGATAACATATCCTAATTGAGTGGTAAGAAAACAAATTGTCTTTCAATTGGAATAGATATGCAGTAACTGTTAACGCATTGTTTTGTAAATAAGGCACTGTAAAAATTATTCAATAGAACTGTTTCAAGATAATTAGCTACATTGCTTTGGCAATCAACTTCGATTCTAGTTCTGATTTTTATATAAAATGCTTAACGACTACATCTGCTCGGATTTTGGAGACGATGAGATGATTTATTTTTGATGAAAAGATTGAGAAGATGAGATGTTTTCTGGAGTATAAAATATATGTACATTACCTAAAATCGACAATCGTTAGTAGATCATTCATATTAATAACTTAGATGTAATAAATTACAATATATAAACATAACAGTTATTCTTGAACAGTTATCACAGCGCTACAGTCCAACTTTAAGAAAATGTTAGGTACGAGCGAGTGTCTAGACCGAAGATGTGTTTGTGTATTAAAAAAATATTATTTTTATTTGATTTATTACATTTCATACACATATTATTTACATTTTTAATATTCCTATTAAAAAAAAAAACATTTAAAATATAAAAAACAGTAACCCACTGGTATCGGGAACAGGGTCCAAGCTACCGTTGGTCAGGACTCTTGAGAGAGGAACCTCCTAACAATTCGCGCCGTGTCCAATTTCTTTGGTAAGTCGTTCGGAGCTCAAGCAGTACGACTGTGGAATACTCTTCCCGTGTCAGTAAGACAAGCACAAATCCTTCCTTCTTTCAAAAACATGGTAAAAGATCTCTATCTCTCTCTTTAATTTGTTACTATTTTTTATATATCTCAGCTTTGTTTTTTTATGTATAAAAAATTGTTTATTTCATCAAATGGTATTTGTACATGATGTTAGCAAAATTGATGTTGTTTGTATTACAAATCGGCAAATTTTTTGGGCGACCAGCTGTTCTCCTAGCTAGGTTGCTGGGCAACCTGTATTAAGAAGAGACAGTTTGCCACTCCGGTTGGTATTTTACAAAATTATATTAAATTATTTACTAAGATTATGTTATACATTATTATTAAGTAATAGATTGTGAGCAAAGATGAAGTTTATAAAAGAATGAATATACAGAATATACAACGTGTAATTTAAAGGGTATATACATACCAAGTGCATGGCTTCTTTGGATGATAACAAACGATATGGCAAGGGTTTTGTAATCCTAAGTCTACGTGTGTAGAACTTATTACAAATTCCAATACACAATACCAGAGACCGAATTTTTAAAATTAAGAAGAACGAAAAGAATTATCGTGTTATTGGTAAGTGACGTGGAAAGTTATTGACCCTCGTAGTGCTGTGACACGTTTGTTATTATTGGTATTCAAGAAATATATGAAACCAATAATTTGGTATCAATTCTTTGAGTCAGTTATTTTGTGCTGAAACTGTGCATAGAGACTCCATACCAGATGTTGTCTTCAGCCCTTTTGGATTGATATGGGGTTTCCATTACACGTTGTATATGTATATGTGTATTGAGTATGTAGGTTATTACTTATTTATTGTATATAAGTGAATCGTACACCATGGACTACCCGCGTATTTATTTTCTCCTGCTGTGTCAAATCCATCCAAAGGTTGTCTGTAAAAGATCGCTTTTAGCAATAAGACCGCCCATTGTAACACCCTTTGTAGTTTTTAAGTCCTTATTTAGTTCTGTTATGGTGTACAATAAAGAATATATATATCTATCTATCTGGATCAAGCCCTTGATTTAGCTGCCCAAAGAGAACCTCCTAAGATGTTTGTTGTAATTATGCCATTGGCTGAGACGACTATCGGTACAATGATTGCTGTATCCACATCCCACATGTCAGAAACCTCGCGAGCCAAGTCAAGATGATTAATTTACTTATTTTTCTCGGTTTCCACGAGATTCTCGTCATGTGGGATCGCTATATCAACAATCACTGTGCGACGCTCTAATCGGTCTATTACCATTATGTCAGGCTTATTGGCAACAATAGTTCTGTCAGTAATGATAGAGCGATCCTAGTACAGTGTAATATTGCCATTTTTGAGAACTGGGTCGGGCATATACCTATAGTACGATACTTCTCTACTTCTAGACCAGAATAACCGGAGATATGTGACGAATCGATTCTACGGGTTTGTGACATGCCCGACATATGTTGACGATAGTTATTCGTCATCATAACTTCGTCCATAATTGCACAGACAAAACCTTCGGTTTCCCCGATGAGGTCACCAAAATGTAGCCAGGCTACGGAGGCTAACGTATCTACGTCAAACCAATGAAGGGCACAGTAACAGCGTCCGTGAAGCTCCTTGCTCTACCATACTTCTCTGCGGTCATTAGTATCTAATACTACAGGTTTGGTTTGATATATTATTATTATTTTTATTCTTCAATATAACTGTTTCCGCTGCATTATCATAAACTATTGTTTAGTATTTACACTACATATTACAACTATTGTGCATATAATATGTAAACAATAAAATAGTTTCTGAGGTATTACTACTTTGCAACAGCAGAAGGAACTAAAACATCACTCAGAATCGCCACTAACACCGTATATAAAATATGAGGGTAAAAAGAAATTATTGTCACCCTACTCACATACACAATGAAAAAATAGTTGCTTTCGCTATCTATTAAGATTTGTAGTTTTATCATAAATATTATTTGTAACAAATGACACCAATTTGAAGCACATTTTTTTTCACAAAAAGATACAGTTTTGAATTTTTCTTATCTTTCATACGATAAGCGTAAGCAAAACGAAACCAAAAGAAATGGAGGATTGAGGGCCCGAATTTTATCAAGGTCATAACTTCCAAACAACAAGAAGTGGTGACCTGTTCTTGCTTCCACAAATTTACACAATTTATTTAGTAGCATATAGGATTTCAATCAGTAGCTGTAAGTTAATTATTTCATTTTATTTGCGTAATAAACTTTTACGTGTATGAGAATTGAGGGCCCATTTTGTACGAAGATTTACAAAGTAGGACAGTGTTTTGCCATAATATATTGTTTTCACAAATTTTGTTTAGCATTAGCATAGATTTTGGCATAAAGACTTTTTCTATAGTGTCCATAGTTTATCAGGTTCAGGTGGGCCCTCAATCCTCTATGTGAGTACTGAGGGCCCATCTTTATAGTCCATAACTCGGTTATTTGACTTTCACAAAATCTTATTCCAACTTTCACATTTCTTTGGGAATATTCACTAAATCCTAAGCACATTTTCAAAGGGTTTTAACAAAGTGGCCCTCACACCACACGCACATGATAATGTGTGCTGTGTGCCAAATTTCACCCAGATCCCTAAAGCTAAATTTGGCGTGAAAGGGAAACGTCTATTCATGGCCATGTTTTGGCAATCAATGTGACAAATACAAAAAAAAATACCCATTTAGTAACTAAAATATTGCTATTATTTATTGGTAATGAAAATTCCGGAATTAAAAGCCGATTTAATCAAGAAACTCAATCGTTTATTGCCTTATTTACGCTTCCGGTCGCTGGTCAATCCTGTCAAAGTAGGGATGGTAACTTTTACTGAAAAAAAATCGATACACTAAAACCGGTTTCCAAAAATCGATTTATGAAAAATCTATTTTTATTATGTACTTGTTTCGCTTTTATTATTTTATTTAGAGACAAAAAAGGTTTGTCCATTATCGAGCTTCTAAATACGAACCATTTAACCGATTCCGTGTTTCCAGTTTCTAAAAAATATAGATTTTTCGATAAATTGATTTCTTCGCGTCATCCCTACGTCAAGAAAATCGTAATTGACAACTGACTGACATTTAACATTTTGTTTAGTTCTGTTTCTTAGTGAACCGTGATTTCTTTTCTACTGCGTTTTTCTAATTGATATTCTGACGACTTTGATTACGATCATGGACCCTGTAATCGTTCCCGATGATGACCTTGGCTTTACATTGGGTTCTGTAACCGCCTTTCACGACGACACCGGCCTGCCAATGCAGACCGTACCTATTTTTCACGAAGTACTTGACACGATTATGGAACCTGATTTACACAAACTTACCAGTTTACCACGGAGTCATCTCTGTGTCAATTGTGGCGTGGATACAAGAAGACTTAAGAGATTTACCTTGAGCAATGTGGAAGTTCGGTATATATTTTAGAAATGGATTGCACCACAACAAGTAAGTTAATTATAAAAACATACAAGTTACATACCCAACAACTTATATTGCGTAGCTGCTGAAATCTATAAGTGTGTTTTTTGTTAAAATTGAATTTTTATATTATGATTTATAAAAGTCCAACCGAGTTCTATGTGAAAAATAGTGTTTGTTCCTTTATCTATGATGTCAACCCTTATGCGTCCAATTTGTTTCTTTTGTGGGCGTCATTTGGCCAAAACTTCTTTATGAAATGGACATTTCCCTTTTTGCATGTATGGTATTAGTATAGATCTTGAATTTGCGCTATCCTATACAAGACATTAAAAATAACTTAAGAATTATTTACCTCACTTCTCTTTTTTTTTACTGATTATATTATTATTTTTCACAGATCATACTAGCAAAACCTTTCTAATAAATCATTAATGTACATTTTTCATAGTAGTAAAATACCCGTTATCGCCATTATAGTAAAATGACGTGTCATTGTCAATTAGTAGTTAAAGAACAGCTGACCCTCGACCCCAGACTAATACATTTATGTAAATGCTTCAGACGTGCCAATTCCTACCTAGTTCAGAACCTAACTGCAAAGCGTACTTCGAATATATTTTGCTTTCCAATGCGTACTTACAATGCTAACTGCGATGGTTTCAAAGAAATTCTTGAAGAAAAACTTCGATGTTTGTAAAATTTCACACCAAAAAATCCGTTTCTTTACTACGGATATTATTGATCACGGAGACTGAGACCTTTTTATCTCGGGATTCTTAATTTTTGATAACAAGACACACACAAAAGCAAAAGCGGGAATTGTAGCTACTAACCTATAAATTGTCTCTGGTTTATATGCCTTGGTCGCATTGTTCCTCAAAACACCGCAGCAGATTTAGATCCGCTTTCCACTATCATTTTTGGCGAAACTATTTAGCGTTTCTTGCATTCTTGTTCTTCATATAAAAATGTCTGTGTTATGCAAGTCATAAAAAGCGTGCGAAGCCAGGGCATAAATTATACTGGGGTTGCGGGAATATTCTAACGAGATACCGTAGTCCCGGAACTTAAGGGCAGCTGAAGGAACAGGGTGGGTTTTTAGTCAGTAGAAGTCTGACACTCCTTTCCACTCCACCCAGAGCAGGAGAAGTCATTCGATGATTTTCCCACCCGGAAAAACAGGTGCACAAATTGTATTATCATTAAGTAAGTAAGGAATTTTACGAACTTTTAAATACATAATGATATAAAATAAGTACAGACGTATTGTCGTCAACTGAACAGAAAATAATAAAAGGTCAACATTTGACCTTACTTTGTCGCTTAGTGGTTTAACAAAAGGGACTCTTACACAAAAAGGAAAACGAAGCCTATCAAGAACTGCCGCTCAATATTATGCCACCAATTAATTAGATCCCAAATAATGATTTTAACAGTCCTTTCATCTATGAAAATTAAGTGGTTTACCAAATCTTTTAAACTAAACATTGTAACTTATCATAAAACCTTCCATAATTTTAACAACTTTGCTGTTTTAATTAAAAAATTAATTGTTCGCAAAACAATTTCAAATTTAGAAATTGTGTTAATGAGAAAGAAAGAGGAAAATCTATGAGAGTGTATTTTCTCTTCCTTTCTCTTCGCATGCCTGTTTAATTTTAGTATTGTCAATAACCACATTATATAGGTACTTTAATATTATGATTTAATTGTAATAGCACATCGCACTAGTTTTTAATATTGTGGATTACATTTATTTAATCTGTACTGTACTCAGCTCACATTTTGTGGAATATATCCTGTAAAGTGTAATCGTTTATTTTCCGAAATAAATAATAAAGGAACATATAAGTCAATTTATATTTAAATGACCATGAACACGCTTCGGTAATACATGTATGATATTAAAACTATGTTTGATATTTTTCAAATAGTAAAATACTTTTGTATTTAAGTAAATACGGTGGTTCCCGTAATAACTCTCTATTTATTACATACACACACAAAACTACATTGTCCCTCTATGTATAGTAAAATATAATACATATATTTTAGATTTTTATAGTTGTTGTTGAGCTTAAACAAACAAGCCAGGCAATTCTAATAAAATTCACGTGAACCGTAAATTATTCTAAGTAGGACTAAACGATAAAGTATTTTTGTTTATTATTTTTATCAGTCGAGTTCCAGTTCTAATAAAACCGTAGCGATGAAATGAAAATACTCGTATATTAACCAATAATTTAGCCATTACCAAGTAGATCGCTTCTGAAAAGAAGATCTATTAAAAACAATTGTTTATTTTAAGTCTGTGTTGATTCACTGCAGGGTAAAATCATTCTTCTCTTTGTTCTATTTTATTTTTAAAAAATGAATAATAAAACATGTCTGTCTTGAACGAAACTAATTGGCTTTGCAATATTACTTAGCTTGAAGTCTCAGAATGGACTTGCAAGCAACGTTTTATACCATTTTTATTCCGAAATACTTAATAGGCCCACTCCTGGCCACTTTAATATATCTGGAGATGTGTGTCACTTAGTTCCTACTTGGGACTATGGTACTTGGGCTATGATAACTATCGTTCGACCCAGTGCATCAATAGGTCTCCCGGTCTATTTAGGACATCAGTAGGATAATTTGGTGATCCAATGATTTTCATGTTTCGGTGAATACTGTGCATTCAAGGTGCACCACGATTTCCTCTGCATATGCATGCAGTCTGAATAGAGGGTTGTTTATTTATTATTTATTATATACTTTATTGTACACTTTACAATATTTATATGGATACAAAAAAATTAAACTAGTGTACAATGGGCGGTCTTATCGCACAAGGCGATCTCTTACAGATAACCTTTGGATGGACAAACTTAAAGGAGACAGATTAAGGGCTGTTAGTGTACAAACATAATATTAATTGAACATAACAAAATAAAAAATCTTTTTAGCAAATTATAGAACCGACTTCCATATAAAAACACTACAAAGGCAAAAATAACTTTAATTTCGGAAGGCGGTGTCAAAAACGAAAATATATACAAAACTAAAGACACCGCCTTCCTTATTTTTGCCTTTGTAGTGTTTTTATATGGAAGTCGGTTCTATTTTTTGCTAAAAAGTTTTTTTTCATGCTTTTTAGTTGGTCTTTGTAGTGCTTAAGTTTGAAGATCGATCCATGCAACTGTTATAATTTAGTTACGAGCTCCAGCGTACTAAAAACCATAGATTCATCTATAAAATTGCCACCTGCCTCTGATGGATGTTAAGCGGTTCCACGATAAACTAGTTACGTATTCTGTCCTTTCAAAACTCGTATTGTTGCTTCGTCCTGGTAAACATTTGTTATTTACCAACGAGGTGCGGTGTGTCCTGCAAAGGGTGACAGGATATGGAGGACATGGCTTTATAGACAATACTGCATAGCGTTTAAGGTGCAAACTAGAAGCATTTATTACAAATAAACCACATATACTAGTAACTCCACGGAAAGTATTTTTTAAATATTTTTATTGGATAGATTATATCTATTAAGTATTATAATTATAACATTATAGCTGCATCAGGTTAGTCTGGAAGCTGATATCGACTTCTTTGGGAAAGGCTACACAAATTAAGTTTATCTTAGTTACATTATTCTTGTTACGTCTATGACTATGTGAAAATAAATAAAAAAATTACTATTATAAATATAAATATTCTGGACACACTTTTTGTCTTAAAATTTTATCAAAAATATCGAATAATTTTCTAAGAATCAGTTGATTGACTTAGTTTATTGAAATTTGAAGGAAATTATGATAAACGATGAAATATTTTAGAAACTGAAATTTAATTCCTGAATAATTGAGAGCCGTTTGGCTCAAAAAAAAGTCACTCAATGATTTGAACGTCAGTCTACGGGGCCCGGCAGACATCCTTTTTAATATACATTTACAATTTTACCAAACCCTTATGGACAAACCTAAATGCAAACTTATATAATTATAATATACTTATATTTCTTAACTTATATCTAACTTATAGGTAATACCGAAATAAAGAATAAATAAATAACGTTACTTGATAAAAAAAAATCAAGCTGATGATAAACAGTGACTAGTCAGAGATCATTACCTATCTAACATGCCGTAATTTTATATAGTTATTATAGGTATATATTTTTATAGTATTAATATAAATATGTATTTTAACTCTATATATGTACATAGTTGTTTATTATTTCATTATAGTTTAATTTACTAGCTAAGTATGTTCTATTTATCGTAATTAGTATTTATACACACTGTGTCTATCATCTCCTCTTCAACTCTCCTGTTGCAGGTCTGCTGGAAGAAATTTCTTAGGAAATAAGCAGCACCTTCGTGCTCTTTTGTCTGTATATATATGTTTTTTTCTTTTGTAAGTGTCATGTGTGTACATAAATAAATAAATAAGTTGTCATCCTCAGACTGTAAATATACCAAAAAAAGTTGCGAATGTAGTGATGGAAATGAAGTAATGTTGTGAAGGATGACCATTATATACTATACTAGTTAATATTATTATATCTCATCACACTGTATCATAAGCATGGTATAACAAAAAAAGTCGTACAAGTAACAGAATACATAACCAAGTCAACTTTTCCGGCCAGCAAATACGGTCTTCAGAAAGCTCCTTAAAAGAAAAATCCAATTACTCAACTTAAGGCCTGGCCTAACCTTGGCCTAGTAGCTTTTTAGGGAACATAACATCTGTGTCCAGTTTGTATATAATTATATCTGCAATATAATGTTTTATTTATGCTCATAAAGATAGAAAATTACGTTTATTTGCGACTGAGAGAATATAAAAATAGAGGAACAATATTCCTCTATTTTTATATCAAACAGGATTCGCCGATTTGGGCATCAAGGTTGCTAGTCTGAAGTGGGATTGCCTGAGATATAAGAATGAATCAGAGAGGAGATGGATCGGCGCCGAGAAAGGCCTAGTATGCGCTGATGGGACGAATTGGTCAGAAATGGCCGGGAAAAGTGAAAAACGACTACTATCAAGCAGTGGGATATTATACTTACGAAAAATAATTTTAAAGTTTTTAGGTAACAGAAATTGCGACCGTGTAAACTGGCCAAGTATGATTTGAACACGCGCACAATAATGGTTGCGAAGGAATCCACTATCTTAATACGTTACCTATTTTTTTTTAAATGACAGGATTTCATAGGCTTTCTCGTTATCTATCAGAGAGGTAAATCTTTTTTGTTTACAAAATCTTTTGTTCAGTAGTTTCGAACATTTCATAAAATCGTGATCTGGGGAGGATCACTTCTCTGAAATATCTTGCAAATTATGTATGTTATAAAAATGAGGAAGAAGAACAACAATAAGCCCTTTACATCCCGTCTAACATTTCGTAATTATACCACACGGCACAGTTTGAAAAACTTTTTTGGTTAAATTTTCTAATTTGGCGCCAAAAAGCGTGCCGATTTTCAAAATATAACGTTAAGAGTTCGTATTTGGGTCTCAAAAGTTCATATGTGTACATTTTGACTGAATCGGTCCAGTTTCGAAACAGTAGAGAACGAATAAATAGAAATATGTACATGTTCACGAGCGATGCTATAGATATACAACATATATCGTAATTAATGCACGCCCCCAAACACCCGATTAGAACATTATATTAAAACTAGTATTTGCGTGTTGCGCGAGGTGCAAGCACCTCGCGTGCTTGTGGTGGTGGATTGTTCACTTTTAAAACCCCTAAATGTAGTAAAATGTCAAACATAACCCTAACAGAGCAGCAGCTCCAAATTGCCTTGCGCAATTATTGTTCGCTTTAGATTGTGATTCGATTGATAGGTAGTTGGTAGGTATCTATTACTAATTCAGCCTTACATTAAATTAAAAATTGATACGCGGGACATTGACATTGCATAGAAGATTGACAATTCTAGAGTTGGAATAGTGGTGGAAAAAATCGATTAACTAACGATGTTGAAATGAAATTAATCATCTAATGTTTTATAATTATTAATATCGATTTTAATATGATTTATTTTTCGGATTAATGGTTGACATTATACTAAAATAAAACACGAAACTACAACTTAGAACTACAACTTTATAAATAATTATTTATTTAAATCAAATTGCTTCGATTTTAACATTTTCAAAATCGATTCAATAAAGTCTGTAGTTAAGATTACCCAGTGAATACCCCTACTCTACTGTCACCACCAATAAAGTATGATAGTGTCTTGCGTACATTTTGACGGAATAAAAATACGGAATTTCATGCGCGTGATCACTACGTGTATAGATCGCGGCACGTAAGTTGAACCAAAATGACAGTCGTCCGCGAAGCTACAATTAAGAAAAGAAAGAAACCCGATAATGTGCAACTGCGCATTGAAGGTCATAGTTCAACTTAGGGGATGCAATCTGTAACACATTATCAGGTCTCAATCGACTTCTTTTCTTAATTGTAGCTTCGCAGATGACTGTCATTTTGGTTCAACTTGCGTGCCGCGATCTGTACGTGTTGTAGGTATGTCAACGTCAATGCCCCGCGTACCATCCTGTACCTACTACTTAATTAAGGCGGAGAATCCCAAAAAGGTGGGTTTTAAAAGCACAAATAAAAAATATATAATATTTTCAAGCAGTTTATCACTTCAATAACAATGATAATTATAATTCAAAATATACTATAAAATTTCAAATGTTATACTACATCCAGTGATGGATTTATTTTTTTTGGTCCAATCAATAGATTTTTTGTTTTCCAAGATACGATGGGGAGGGGGTGAGAGGGGAGAGTTTTAAAAATGATTTTGACTAACATAGGGCTCCTTGATATGAATCTGAAAAAAAAATTCTTGGGGGCGAGTGGTGAAGGGAGGGGGGGGGGGGAGAAGGGGGAGTTTTGAAAAATGATTCCTAAGGTTTGCTGTTCGCTCCACTTCGGACCTACCTACCACCAGAAAGCTATTCCCAAAATACGATGGGGGGGAGAGCGGGGAGTTTTGAAAAATAATTTTGTTAACATTGGGCCCCTTAAAAAGAATCTGAAAAAAAAATGTTGGGGGGCGAGGGGTGAAGGGGGGGGAGAAGGGGGAGTTTTGAAAAATAATTTCTTAAGTTTGCTTGTCGTCGCCGCTGAGTTGCGCTTCACCCACCACCGGACAGGTTTCGACGCCTACTATAATATTTGTTCAAACACTTAATGGCTATCTCTATAACCGTTATGAAGTTACAGCCTTTTCAATTTTAGGGGCGGTTGGGGAGGGGAGGGCATGGCATAAAAAAATTGAAGTTTGGGCTGAAAATCAATCCTGCTAAGATTCAGGTTATTGTTGTTGGTAGCTCTCGTACTATCTCCAGGATTGATTGGACGGCACTTCCCCAGGTTTCTTTCAATAACACCTTTATACCTTATAGTCACACTGTGAGGAACCTGGGAATACACATTGACGACACCCTTTCTTGGACTAAACAGTTACAGGAAGTTAGTCGTAAAGTATTTGCTTCTGTAGGCTCCTTGAGACGCCTTCGTAATTTTCTTCCCATCTCTACTAAAATTGCAATTGCACAAACTCTCCTTCTTCCTATTCTGGACTATGCTGATGCCAGCTATCTCGACTTGACCCAAGACCAATTAGACAAGCTAGAGCGACTTCAAAATCTCTGTATCAAGTTTATATTTGGCTTGCGCAAGTATGACCACGTTTCTGATTTCCGCGCTCAGCTCAAATGGCTTCCTATTAGGTTTCGCCGGAATCTTCACTTATTTTCTCTGCTTTATAATGTGCTCTTTTATCCTTTTACTCCTTTTTATCTTAAGGAACGCTTTCAGTTCCTCTGTGACACACATTCTAGATCCCTGAGATCATCGGAAAATTTAGAGCTAAGTATTCGTATGCTTTCCACTTCTTTCTTTGATAAATCTTTCACTATTCAAGCAGCTCGTTTGTGGAATGCATTACCCATAGAACTGAGGCGTGCTCAAACGCTACCAACTTTCAAAAGAATGGTGAAGGAGCATTACCTCTCCCTATAAGTTTATCCCATTCTTTCTCAATTATAGATACATGTAATATTTATTAGTATATGATTTTTGTATTGTATGTATGTATTTTATATTATTGTGTTCAATTAATATTATTTATGTTGTTTGTACACTGACAGCCCTTAATCTGTCTCCTTTAATTTTTGTGCATCTAGCACACGGTGCAGGACTGCCCAGCTTGGGCAGAGCACCGACGTGTCCTCACGGCGACAATAGGCGGAGACCTCTCACGCCCGGCCTTGGTCGAGGCCATGCTGCGGGGCGAGAGGGAGTGGGAAGCGGTCGCCTCCTTCTGCGAAGCAGTCATGCTTCCGAAGGAGGAGGCGGGCCGCGTGAGGGAGAGGATGGCGTCCTCCCTCCAGCCCAGCCGCAGTGGTAGACGCCCACGGCGTCGGACGTCGGCCGACGATCTCCGGCCACCGTAGGCGCGGGCATGCGGACAGCGAGTAAAGGGCAACTCGCTGTCCGACCATGGACCATGCCCGGGTCGACGGCGCGTCGTGTTCCACGCGCGCCTCAAAGAGCGTCAGCAACATGACGAGGCCCCCTCTGCAGAGGGCTGAAGCCTGCCGGGGTCGTGGGACTCATCCCGTTACCGTGGCCCCGGTACGTAAAGGGCTATTGAAGGAACACCGTGGATTTTAGTCAGTAAAAGTCTGACAGTCCCTCCCACCCTGCCCGCAGTGGGAGGACTCATTTGATAATTTTACCACGTTAAAAAAAAAAGTCTCTTAATTTCCGAGATCCGCCTAAACGGGGTGAGAAGGGGGGCAAGAGGGGCAACTTTGAACAATGGTTTTTACTTTACCGAGCCTCGTCTATACGAATCCGTAAAAAAAATACGGGTCTCGTAGTTTCCGAGATAGGATAGGGAGGGGGGAGAAGGGGGGTGAAAAGGGGAGGTTTGGCACTATTCCCGTAGGTTTGAGAGTTAGTTGTTTACGAATCTGTCAAAATATACCCACCTCCCCATCCACCATCTGGGAGAACAATTATGTCAATGAGTCAGTGAGTCAGTCAGTGGTAATTTAGCTTTATATAGTACTCGTACTCACGCGGGGCTTCGCTCCCGTGGATTCTATCACGGTAAAAACATAACTCTCCTTTTTTGCAGTCGCGTAAACAGTAGCCTATAACCTTCCTTAAAATTCAAGCTACTTCCATACCAAATTTCATCCAAATCCACCCTGTATTTTCGAAGATTAGCGCGTTCAAGCAAACAAACAAACAATCTTTTCTGCTTTATAATATTAGTATAGATAATCATAAGACATACACTGAATTTTTAGTATTACTTGTATAAACAGTATTTTTGAAGATATTAATGTCCTTGAAATAACTTTCCATTATTCTTCAATTTATATTAAATGACGGAAATTGTTTAAAATCGTATTAAGAAGTTATTACTTTGATTTACGGTCCCTATTAGATTTATTTATAAAACAATGCTATTTTAACTTGATTTTTCATCAAAAATCCACTCTTAAATTTCAACAGTGCTTTTACTAATCTCGGCTTGATAGCAATTAATTTATGGATTGTATCTTTCGCCTAGGTACACGTTTAGAAACACTAGGGCAAGCTTACGTTGTTATAACTGAGTAACATGACCGTGTTGGCCTCAGTTCAGAAGTACTAGTTAAACACTCAACGAGTCTAGCAGTTTAAACTTCTTGAACATCGCTTTCAGAGATCCAATCTTCCTATATTAATCAACAATATGCTAAACAAGATATCATAAATGGTATGGTAATGGTATAGAGTTGCTGTATGAACTAATTTGATGATTATTTGTCGGTTAACAGCAACATAATCATTGTAATCACTCAATGATGTATAGGCTGTATTTGTACTTAGATAGATAGATATATTCTTTATTGTACACCATAACAGTAAAACAAAATTATGGACTTAACAATTAAAAAGGGTGATACAATGGGCGGTCTTATCGCTAAAAGCGATCTTTAAGCGACAACCTTTGGATGGATTTGACACATAAGGAGAAAATAAATACGCGGGTAGTCCTGGTGTACTATTTATCTATAATAAATACAAAACAATAAATAACGTTCTCAAAACATAATATATACATATAAATATTAAAAAAAAGAAACAAAGACATACATAATAACAACAATTTAAGGACAGAGATAAAGATCTTTTACTAAGTTTTTGAAAGAAGATAGTGTTTGTGCTTGTCTTACTGACACGGGTAGAGCATTCCACAGCCGTACTGCTTGAGCTGCGAACGACTTACCATAGAAATTGGTGGCGTGACTCGGTACCGCAAGCCTTAAATTTTCTGACGACCTCAGATATTTTGCATGTATGTCATGAGGGAACTTAAATCGTTCTTTAAGATAAGTGGGGGTTTTAGGATTAAACAGCACACTGTAAAGCAGAGACAAAATGTGTAAGTTCCGGCGAAGACGTATTGGAAGCCACTTCCAATTCGTCTTCGTACTTAATGTTATCAAAACACTCTTCCCTGTCTAGATGGAGTGGAAGGAAGTGTCACACTTCTATTGAATAAAAACCCATCTTATTCCATCTCTTACACTTGCGTTCGGGGGCCGTGGTGCTTCATTAGAATATTACCGCAATCACGGCCGTCTAAATTACATAAAATTTATTTAGAAATTTCATAAAGAAGGCATTGTTTTGATTATTAAATAATAATTATTTATTTATTTATTATTATTCTAAGCTTCAGAACCACATGCTCAGCAGTAGTGAACCAATGAGTCATTATTTATAAACTTATATAATTATTAAACTCTTGTTTCAAAAGAAATTATTTGCATTCTAACACATGAGAGAAAGGATTAAACAATATATATTTCATTGTTTAATTATCTCGTCCGATAATAGAATAAAGATGCTTGCCGCCGCTAATATCCCTCAAAACCGCGTATATTACTTTTTATTGCAGCCAATTTGGTCCAAAAATACTCGTTCCACATAAATTCATGGAAAATAAAAACATTATAACACAGCAACAACAATAAGCCGACGTGGGTCGAATATTTATTAAGTGGAGGGTCTAATTGCGAGGTTATCTTGTGTGGTACGGTCACAGAGCTCCGCGACGCCCTAGCGGCTTCTATCGGAGACGAAGCATTTTTTATGAGGGGTCTCTTGGTTACCCCATATGGTTCTTTTTTTCAGTACAATCTCGACAGACAAAACTTATTTGTTGCACTATAATCTTCTCTATCTTTCAGTGTAAGGCCCATAAAATTTGGTTCGGCATTTCTACAGATAAGCTCAAACAAACAGAAATACAGATGAACAAAAAAGTTTCTTTGTGTTTTAATGTCGTGTAAAATTATAAGCACTTGATAAATCACCGTTATTTTAATTTATAGACAGTAATTTCAATTGTATTATAATTAATTTCAATATGCACAACTGATGTATAGATCGTATAGTCAGTTATAAAAATCTAAAACTAAGCGAGTATATGCTGTGAGTACACTGTGGGGTTTGGACCTTGGCTTAGCGCGACGCAACGTTGCGGCTAGGGCAGTTACGTACTTTTTTATCTCAAATCTTGAATTTTCTTTTGCTACTTTATCTTAATTTAATATACGAGTATATGTGAATATATTATTTATATAAGTAAAAAATAAATAAAAAACGAAATGTATGGTATGAATATTACACTACGTCTTTGATAGGTATATCACGTGGTCAAGCCAAGAAATTTTGATGTTTCTACTATCGGTAGTTGCTGATTTCACCTGTAACGAGCCACGTTACATTATTGTAGTGTATATCAATCGGATACATCTTGGACAACGACAATCCAGAGGCTCTATATACGGTAAGGACCAGACCGCGGTCAGCGGCACCGTGTTCCACGCGCGCCTCAAAGGGCAATAATCAGCATTGATGGGGCCCAACAGGGCCAATGCCTGCCGGAGTAGTGGGAATGGTCTACAAGACCATTTTATTTTTCCAGTAATAGTTATATTTCCAGGAAAACACTGCAGTTTCGGAAAGTAAATGCAAGTGAAGGAACAGGGTGGGTTTTTAGTCAGTAGATGTCTGACATTCCGTTCAGAGAAGTCATTTGATGATTTTCCCACCGGATAAAAGCAGCTCTAGACAAAATCTTATTTGCAAAAAATAAAACCGACTTCTATATCAACCACTACAAAGCCAAAATAACTTTAATTTCGGAAGGCGGTGTCATAAACGAAAATATATACAAAACTAAAGACTTCCCCAAATGGTGCTTTTCGAGAGCAACTGCACAAGTTACTATAAGAAATACCCAAAACGCTATAGGTGTGCCTATAATATTTGAAGAGTTCCCTCCAGGATCCCATCATCAGATCCAGATTTGAAAAAATAATTTTTCAAATCGGTCCAGCCGTCTTTGAGATTTTTTGAGGTCGGTTAAAAATTAAATTTTATCAGCGAATTGACATGTCTTGTCTAATTATAAGGCCTTATTACGACAGCTTTTGTGAATTCTTTTGTTTATACGCTTGACAATAGCCTTCGCCACATTAATCTCATTTATCAAGAGCTTAAGAGGCTCTAGACCTCATTATCATATCGTTTAAGAGCGCTGATCAAATCACTTTGTCTATAGCCAGTAGTTTTGCTGACGGGAAAACGATTCCGAGTTCTATGTGTAGGATAATATTGTAGAGTTTACGTCATTTTTCGCGTCGAGTCAGCGTCGTCGTTGGTAATTCTAAGCAATTTGTTCCGCGCTCCTCCGGACTGATTTCGTTTGCGGACGACTTAATTATCCGCTTCGAGTTTGTATTTAATGTGTTGTGACGTCATCGTTCTTAATGCAGTGGAAGTAATGTTTGAATTTATGTTTATCCGCTTAAGGGTACTGGAATAGGATACTACAGTATATATTAATGTTGGTGAGAGAAAACAGGATCAAGCTTCTTCAAAGGGATTTCTAGTAACTGAACGTGTTGTTAAAATATGATGGCAGAAATACTTACATTATTTGTGCTATTGAATCTTCAGAATACTCATATTCATTTGTTTTTTTGTTGTTGTCAGGGGTGAACAGATTAAGTATTATATGACGCTCCTTGTCGCTCACCCAGAGCGAGAGAGTCATCTAATGACGGGTGAAATCATTAGATAACTCTCTCTCTAACCGACCCTGTTTCTTCATTTGCCTTTGCGTTCTGGAATCGGGGTATATATAGTATTTTATTTTATTTCAGGATACCTATGATAAATTAGTCGAATATACTCGACACAATAAAAGCAGAAAATAAAAACAAATACCTATTACATAATTAACAGCAAATTGCCACTTCGAAAAGCTGCATACAAAAGCTTAAACAGTAATTTACTATTCAAATAACAGATGTAATAACACACCACAATACGTTGCAAATTCATTCATAAAATAAAACATGGCAATGTGTGAACAGTAAACAGGAATCCTAAATGAACTAATTCACGTACAATGACAATCGTCGCTCAATCACAAAATAATATATTAAGTTCGAACCAGCACGTTCTATTTAATGAACACTATTAAACTCTGCTATTTATTAAAACTGTGGCAAATTTTATTGGCCAGACATAAATCTGATAGCATTTGGTAATAGCCCTGGCTGAGGTGTTGGTCTTGTGATCGAGAGGTCACGGCTTTGAACCCCACCCAGTACACTGCGGCTGTGAGCCCACTCCAGACACAATCATATTTAGCTTAGTTGGAGGGGTTAACAAGATTGCTAGTAATTTGAATTCTGCCCAGATTGGTAGTTCGCATTAAAAACAAGATTTGCGTGGCAAATATCGGCCATATATAAATCTGATAGAATTCGGCAAAGCCCGTGGAATGCAAAAACAGGGTATAAGTACAAGGTAATCAGATTTGAATTTTCAATTTAGGCAGGATAAAATAAAACGGCTCTAATTTCATACCGTTGAGTAATACAGCGGAGACCATATAGTAAGTAGCTCATCTCGAGTTTTACTTATAAACTTTTTGTTTTAATTTTAGTTACACTGAACTTAAGGGCGGGTTCATCATTTGCTCAAAAATTTGTGTTTCTATCCTGCATGCTTTTGGTACCTGATTTCCTGGCACGTTTGGATAAAGATGTGAAAGGCTCTAAAAGTAAAGTTTGTACGTGTTCAGTATTACCGGACGGTGAGCTACCCCTGCTCGCCGTCCGCGCCTTTGTTGGCCGGAAATCGGCTCGCGATCCCTGACGCCCGGGGCGTCTCCCGCGGCGGCTGGGGCTTGAGGAAGAGAGTTGCCTCTCCCTCGCGCGTTTAGCCTCCTCCTTCGCTAGCATAACTGCTTCGCAGAAGGAGGCGTCTGCATCCCATTTCCTCTCGCTTCTCACCATGGTCTGAACCAAGGCCGGACACGACGGTACTCCGCCCAAGCAGGGCACACCTCCACTGTATGCTCCACCATGTCCT
Organism: Tholera decimalis; assembly: GCA_943138885.2. Classification (NCBI taxonomy): domain Eukaryota; kingdom Metazoa; phylum Arthropoda; class Insecta; order Lepidoptera; family Noctuidae; genus Tholera; species Tholera decimalis. Next base: position 17,294,717 of record OW964561.2, read on the forward strand.
CCGGATGGTCCTCACAATAACGACACCCAGGCGTTTCCTCCCGCTGTATCCGAAACAGGTACCTTCCGAAACAGCCATGTCTGGTCAGCACCTGCGTCAGGCGGAAGAAGAGGATGCCGTGGCGTCTTAGGGCACTTTTCGGTTTTTACACATTTGAACCACCGGATTCCACGCCCTCGACAGTTGAAACCTATTCTTCCGGTTGAAATTGTCGTATTTGGTAATCTCAATCGCTTTCCTTACCAGTCTAGGTATATAGTGGCGTTCTGACCTGGCGAGACGACCTGAGGGTTATGTAACTCAATCTAATGGTTCGATCCTGCGTCTCGAAACTCGAAACAAAAGATACACATGGTAAATAGTTTTAAGTTCTAATTTTCCCAACTATGTTGGAGTAGGCTCTCAGTCTAACTGTATGCTGCTGTATTACATGAAGCGATTGCCTATCTGACCTTCACAACCCAGTAACTGGGTAATACGATACTCCTTGGACGACGAGAGTCAAATTTTCTGGCTTTTAACTACCCGTAACGACTGTCAAAGGTGAACAAAGGACAGCCAGGATCAACGACTTATCGTGCTTTCCAAGGCATGAAGGTAACTCGATATACAACGTGTAACGGAAACCCCATATCTATCCAAAAGGACTGAAGACAACATCTGGTATGGAGTCTCTATGCAAAGTTTCAGCTCAAATTAAGTGACTCACAGAATTGACCCCAAATTATTGGTTTCATATGTTTCTTGAATACCAGTAATAACAAACGTGTCACAGCACTATGAGGGTCATCACTTTCCACGTCACTTGCCAATAAAACGATAATTCTCTTCGTTCTTCCTAATTTGAAAAATTCGGTCTCTGGCATCAATGTATTGAAATTTCTAATATGCTCCACACATGTACACATAGGATTAGAAAACCCTTGCCATATCGTTTATTATCATCCAAAGAAGCCGTGCACTTGGTATGTATATACCCTTTAAATTACACGTTGTATATTAGGATGATCACCCATCTATTGACTGACCTGAGCAAGCGTTGTCTTACCTTGCTGATCGTCACGTGTGGCTGTTATTCAGCCACAAGCTCTTCTATATTATACACTTATACAAGGACTTTTAATTCGATGCAATATACTGACAGTTTTAATGACAACTACGAATTTGTGATGTAACTAAATTAATCAATTCAGAAATAAATCGGATAACGATGTAAACCATTTTTTGTGAAATTAATAAAAAGTAAAAATGTGGTTATTAAGGGACGTGAAAAATAAAATGCGATGACAATGGAACCAACTAGAAAGTATTCCCTTTCAAACAAAAAAATAATTTTCCAAATCGGTCCAGCCATCTGCGAGTAATGAGGTAACATACATAAAAAAAAATAAAAATAAAATAGTTGTTGCGTCCAAAACGTATTTGAACGCATACACACTTGACATAACTTTTGCACTTGACAGATAGACTTTTGCTTCCGTTGGAAAAATGTCGGTCGTTGGGACCCTTTTGATTTTATTGTAATTGGAAATATCGTGTTCAATCGCCCGTTGTAACCGATAATTGGGTCGCGATTAACGATAAGTTGAAATTGTAATCCCGAATTGATGAAAACCCTGGGATATTTTGAGCCATAACGCCGTATTGACGCCAGACCGCATGGCACGCGAATTTGTTGAAAGTAATAGTGAATCAGTGATAAATAGCTGCTTCAATCTGGTGCCATCTGAAGACCGGCGCCTTGTGAACGTCCATGAACACTTGACCATCATTACACGTTTCACTTACTCATTTCATACTTACATACATACCACACGGACGTGATCAGGAAAGGTCGTAGCCTGTCGTCCCAGCTCAGAAGGTAAGTGGTTAGAACTACTATTTATTAGTAAAGGCTAACAGGCTGCATATTGTGTTTGCAAGCAACGGTAAAGCTCCACGTACCGTGGACTGTTCGAACACACCAGTTAACGTTGGCTGGCTTCTTGTAGTCTTGAACAATAGTTCAAGACGAATTGAGAACCTCCTCCTTTTTTTTGAAGTCGGTTAAAAAGATCTATCACTACAGAATTATTTGATATGAATATTTTGATAAAAAATTACTGAATACGTAATTAAATTACTTCAGCCTATATTCTCTACATTTACTTTGAGAGAACCAAAAAATTAATTATAAAAAAGAATTCACATGAACTATAATGAAAACGGGTCATTTTGACTTGATCATTAATACACGATGATTTGGTAAAATTACCAAATTATTTGAAATAATATATCTACCTTTTTTATTACGAATGAGCCCGCTCTTGACCTCGATCACACCTGATGGATGGAGGTCAGGGGAAGTATAAGATGAGGTCCACGATCGAGCGAGTGAGCCCAGAAAATGCCTATTCACTATTGCTTTAAAGGCTGACGGGTCATATGTGGCAGGTGACACAGAAGCCGGCAGAGAGTTCCACACCTTGGCTGTGCGCACAATGAATGTTGAAGAAAAGTGCTTAGTACGACAAGACGGTATATCGACGAAGTGTGGATGGTATCCTGCGGTACGTCTGGTAGATCGGTAGTATTTTTTTTTATTGATAATAGGCTCGCGTTTGACCACCATCTCACCTGATGGTAAGTGATGATGTGGTCAAAGATGGAGCACGCTTGCCTAGAAATAACCTATTCACTCTTGACTTAAAGACTCCCAGGTTATAGTGATAAGGAAACAGACTCCGGCAGGGAATTCCACTCCTTAGCCGTACGCACAATGAAAGTATTCCCAAAACGTTTTGTGCGTAAGGGTGGGATGTCCACCATGTAACGATGACGCATCGCCGTTTGTCTTGTAGTCCGATGATGGAAAGGGGGACGAAGGGATTAGGTCATGGAGCTCCTGCGCACACCCTCCGAAGTATAATCTGTAGAAGATAGATAGGCAAGCAACGTTTCACCGGTGAGCCAGGCTGTGAAGCTTGCCTGCCAGAACCTCGTCACCTATGAGCCTTTTAGCTCTGCGTTCGATCGAGTCAAGTGCAGCTAGCTGGTATTTGGCTGAGCCATCCCACAAGTGACTGCAATACTCCATACAGGAACGGACCTGTGCTTTATATAAATTCAAAAGCTGTCCAGGTGTGAAGTATTGCCTCACTTTTTGTAGGATACCCGGCTTTTTGGTTGCAGTCTGAGCTTTAGACTCAATGGTTGAGCCGAAGTTGAAGTCAGACGTCAACTCCATGTCCAAGAGCTCCAGGCGGTCGGTAATAGATATAGATGCACCTCTGAAAGAAGGGGAGCATTCAAATACCTACCTACCTAGGACCTAATTAGGACCTAGTAATAATTATTATTTAAACCTTTATGTTTTAATTAAAAATAAAGGTTTGTGTTATTTAAAGTAATAATGTATTTAATATTTAAGAAAATAATAAATAATTTATAAATTTAATAATTAGCATTTACTTGACTCAAAATCTAAATTATATTTTAGTCAAAAGTTACAAGCATGATTGAAAAACTAATCTAAAGCAGCAGCTGATTTGTAACACAACCCAACACTTGACACAAAAAAATTGACCTCCTGTTTTGAATATCCTCCTATTTAATGGTGAAAGTTATTGCCATCGATTCTTTTACTTATTCTAAACAAATATTTTCTGGTTTTATTATGTTTAAAATAAGGTTGTATATAAAATTACATAGCCTTGAAGTGTGCAAAAAAAACAGTTCTACATAATAGCAAAAAACAGCCTTTGTTAATATTTTAAACAATTTATTTCATGTCACTTTCAGGCTTCTTTTAACTCAATCTCTCATTACATAGTAAATATTGAACGTAAAACTTGTTTAATTTTTCAGCTGATACGTTTTCCGGGCAACCGTTAACCGGATAGGCGGGGCCAACAAATACGATTACGGGGCGTATTCCTCATTAATGTGGTGAGCTAATTAAAAATGTACATACATATGTTAATAACATGCGCGTATTTTGCTCATATTTACAAGTAGGGCAGGAAGATAATTTGAACTATAAACGCTTTGATTATGCAAGATAATTTTTGCCACTGATACATTAACTTAATTTTGATTCACTGAATTTGTATTCAGTTAAATATGAGGTTGTATGATTACCTAGCTTCTTAGACGTGCAACATTAAAAACTGGCTTACCAGATGGTAAAACATTTGTTCAAATGTGCCTCTATCGTAAGTTCTTAGAGGCGGGGAAGGTTTTCGGGGCCCCATGCGCAAGTGTTGCGCCTTGATTCAAACTATTAGTAATACCTACGTCAAAATTATTTACATATAGACCTTTAAGAACTGTAAATAAAAATCTACGCTTGTGTTTATTCATCTATGTATTCGCACGTGCGAAGCCGGGCCAGATCGCTAGATCTATACAACGTGTAATTTAAAGGGTATATTACATACCAAGTGCACGGCTTCTTTGGATGGTAATAAACGATATGGCAAGGGTTTTCTAATCCTATGTGTACATGTGTGGAGCATATTAGAAATTTCAATACATTGATACCAGAGACCGAATTTTTCAAATTAAGAAGAACGCAGAGAATTATCGTTTTATTAGCAAGTGACGTGGAAAGTGATGACCCGCATAGTGCTGTGACACGTTTGTTATTACTGGTATTCAAGAAACACATGAAACCAATCATTTGGGGTCAATTCTGTGAGTTATTTATTTTGAGCTGAAACATTGCATAGAGACTCCATACCAGATGTTGTCTTCAGTCCTTTTGGATAGATATGGGGTTTCCGTTACACGTTGTACAGGGTGGGCCAAAAATTTTTGCAAATAGCAACACTAGATTTTTTTGAAAACCGTTCGAGGGAGGGGCGCGCGGTTGGCGGGAAACTATGCGTCACTTCATGCAATTTTAGTCAAGATGGAGCGCTTCACGGGACAACAGCGTGCTTTTTGTGTAAAACAATTTTACAAAAACAATGATTCCTACGTTACTGTACGACGCCTGTTTAGAATTGAATACGGATTACGCCGTACAAGTGAGTGTCCAAGTGTTAATTTGATCAAAGCTTGGGTCGAGAAGTTTCAGCAAACGGGATCAACAACGAATATTAAACAAACAGGGCGGCCACGTTCAAGAAGAAGTGATGAGAACATTTGAGAGGTCGAAATATCCGTACGGAACGATCCAGAATCATCTACGCGTAAGCGTTCGGCGGCTCTGGCAATACCAAGAACTAGTCTACGGCAGATTTTGCATCTGGACCTCAAACTACACCCTTATAAGCTCCAAATTGTGCAGGAGATGAAACCAAATGATTACATTCAACGTAAGTTATTGGCTGACACTATGCTAGAGCGATTCTCTAGCCTTGAGAATGTATTGTTTACGGACGAGGCCCATTTTCACATCAATGGGCATGTGAATAAGCATAATTGTCGATATTGGAGCAGGGACAACCCTCGCCTTAAACACCAAAAGCCACTTCATTCACTTAAAACGACAGTATGGGCTGCCATATCAGCAAAGGGCATAATTGGTCCGTATTTCTTTGAAAATAATCAAGGAAATAATGTAACTGTGAATTCAACGGAATACGTCAAGATGTTGCAAGAGTTTTTGACGCCGCAGTTGCATGAATTACAGGGTACAACAGCAGAACCTGGATGCAACAAGATGGAGCAACATGCCATACGTCAAATGTGAGTTTACCGGTAGTCAAAGAAATGTTTCCGAACAAATTGATTTCTCACAGAGGTGATATCCCATGGCCTCCGAGAAGCCCAGACATTACACCATGCGATTTTTTCTTGTGGGGATACCTGAAAAGTCGAGTGTACTTTAATAAACCGACGACAGTATCCCAATTAAAACAAAACATCCACGAGAAGATAGCCGCGATTCCCCGCAGCATGTATCAGCGAGTTTTCCAAAGTTTGCGTAGTCGATTTCAGGAGAGCCAACAACGAGACGCGCACATTTGGACGATGTCATTTTAAAAAATAAATTTAATTAAATGATTATTACGATAAATAAATTATCAACAAAATAACATTTGTAGTTTTATTTCTATTCATGTTACAAAAGTGCAAAAATTTTTGGCCCACCCTGTATAACGAATCAATAAAGAAAAGGTGACACGTCAGTGTAGAGAAGGGAAATCGTTTTATTGCAATTATGTACTGGGACCTAAGTATACGATGGTTTCCATTAGAGAGGTTCCATGGCTGTAACCTAATATTCGATTGGCTTTCACATTGAAGCTAGTGGTAACTTCGTTATCCTTTTATAGGGGAGGACCGGTCCAATTGAAATCGAGACTTGAGAATTCAGAATTCAGAGGACATGATTAAGAAATGAAATTTTATCGAGAAAGATTTCTATGAATGCTTCTTATTAAATTTGTTTAAACATTATGTACAATAGTGGGATATGGACGGACTTAATGCAGCAAGGCATTCTTTACCAGTCAATCTTTGTGTTAAAAGTTGTTCTGTTCATTCTGTTGTGTGTTTACATTCAAGTATCCCTGGCCATCACTAATCTATACTAATATTATAAAGTGGAAAAGATTGGTTATTTAAACGCGCTAATCTTCGAAAGTAATGGATGGATTTGGATGAAATTTGGTATGAAATTAGCGTAAAGCTTGAGGAAGGTTACTATTTTACTTGGCAACTTTTTAACCAACTGAAAAAGGAGGGTTATGTTTTATCATGATGAAGTCCACGGGAATGAAGCCCCGCGCGACGGCTAGTCTTTCCTATTTTACCCGCGAATTGGGTAGTTGTATGTTTAAGAACTTTAATGTTTAAGAACACCCATGGAACCTCTCTAATGGAAACCGTCGTATACTTAGGTCCCAGTACATAATTGGGATAAAACGATTTGCCTTCTCTACAATGACATGTCACCTTTTCTTTATTGATTCGTTATATAGAACTACGATCTGGCCCGGCTTCGCAAGGGCGAATATGGTTACTGTGAGTGAACGGAAATAATGAACAAACACAAGCGTAGATTTTTATCTAAAGTTCTTGAATGGCTATATATAAATCATTTTGACGTATTACTAATAGCTTGAATGCATATATAATGCAATAAAGTTTTACCATCTAGTAGTCTTACTAGATGGTAAAACTTTATTCAAATGGGCCTCTTTCGCAAGTTCTTAAAATAATAAGTTCTTAAAGTGTCTACTTTTAATGTTGCACGTCTAAGAAGCTAGGCAATCATACAATCTCATATTTAACAGAATACAAATTCAATCAATTAAATAATGAAATAATGATTTTTTTTTGGCAAATAGGTTATGAATAAAACTATCACACGTCACTTTTTTTCGTAAATGTAAACTAGATGAGGCCAGTGTTTCCTAACTGACTACTCTGAAAAGAAATAGTGAAACAAACTTAGAGGTCTACGTCTCTTTTTAAGTCCGTACAATCTGTAGTGATCAAAACATAATTCTAAGAACCATGTACGTTTATGTCTGAGGTAAAATTCCGTTACCTTAATATAGATCAGCGGCGAAAATTATCTTGCAAAACCACTGTTTATAGTTCAAATTATCTTCCTGCCCTACTTGTAAATATGAGCAAAATACGAGCCTGTTACAAGCATACATTTTTAATTAGCTCGCCATATTAATGAGCGTCCTGTAATTGTATTTGTTGGCCCCGCCTATCCGGTTAACGGATGCCCGGAAAACGTATCAGCTGAAAAATTAAACAAGTTTTACGTTCAACATTTATTATGTAATGAAAGATGTTGTTAAAAGAAGCCTGAATGTAACATGAAATAAATTGTTTAAAATATTAACAAAGGCTTTTACTATTACGTAGAACTTTTTTTTTCGCACACTTTTTTCGCACACAAGGCTATGTAATTTTATATACAACCTTATTTTAAGCATAATAAAACCAAACAATAGTTTTCCATAATAAGTAAAAGAATCGATAGTGTTGATTATTAAGTGGAAATAAGTAAACGATTAGGTATTAGGAAAATGCAACGAACGTTTATTGTTTAGTTAACACAAGGTAAAAAGGAACAAGCTTATGCGCCATAGAGAGATGAGAGATTACACACCGAGTATAGACACAGAGTATAAAATATTGCCAACTTATAAATATGGTTGCGTTCTTATTTGCCAACACTCCCCACAGAACGCAAACCCATTTTACTGATACAGAATAAATGTTTTTCATAAGTAGTACCTTTAGTTAAGTTATCAGCTACCATGTTACAACCATTTACAAATTTAAATTTAACTTTAGAAACTACAATATTTTCTCGAATAAAATGTAAACGAATATCTATATGTTTAGTTTTTGGTTTATAACAGTCCGTTGATGCGAGTCTTATTGCACTTTGGTTGTCACAGTGGATGAGTAGCGCGCTGCCTTCGCCTTGACCGAGCTCGGCCTGCAGTTGCCGCAGCCACAGTGCCTCCTGGGTCGCTGCTGCCATCGCCATGTATTCGGCCTCCGCCGTAGAGAGTGCCACGGTTTGCTGCTTACACGAATTCCAAGATAAACAAGCATTCTGAAACAGAAAAATATAACCCGTGCACGATCTTCTATCCACTGGGTCACTCGCCCAGTCAGCATCACAGTATCCAGTTATTTCCTTTGAGTCATCTTTGACATAGCATAACTTTAGGTTCTTGGTTCCTTGAAGATACCTCATAATCCTTTTTATTCCAAGCCAGTGTTGATTTCCTGGATTATTACAGTACTGACTCAACTTGTTAACTGCATAGGTAATATCAGGTCTCGTAACATGTGCCAGATATATCAGACATCCCACTGCTTCCCTGTATGGGATATTTTTGTTTCCATCTACAGGATTATTTTCAAATTTTGCATTCACCTCTATCGGCGTACAAACTGGTTTGCATTCAGACATATTAAAGCGGTCCAATACTAGGTTAATGTACTTTTCTTGATCTAACATAATCATACCTGCCTCTCGGTTTCTATTTATGTTTATGCCAATACAATTCTTGATTTCACCTAAGTCTTTCATACTGCATTCTTCTTTTAATTTGTTTTTTATCTCTGTTGCTAGGGCTTCTGCCCAGAACTGTTTTGTAAGCTGAGCATCAAACAACATACATTTTGCTCTTTCCACCAGAGTCCTGTTCATCCTCTCAGCAAGACCATTCTGTTGGGGTGAGTACGGAGTACTTGTTTGATGTTCAATTCCATGTTTATTCAAGAAGTTTTCAAATTCTCTGTTACAGTATTCTTTTCCATTATCTGAACGAATTACTTTTATTTTTCTCTCATGTTCATTCTCTACTTTGTTTTTGTAATCTTTGAAAACTTCTACAACATTCAATTTATTTTTCAAAAAATAGACATGAACTCTTTTTGTGTAATCATCTATAAAGGTAATAAAATATTTCATACCTCCTAAAGATTCTTGCTCCATTGGTCCACATAAATCAGTGTGGATCAGATGCAGTGGTTGTGAAGATCTTGAACCAATGTTATTAAAGGGCAATTTGGTCTGTTTTCCCGAGAGACAGGTAGTACAAGTAATAGGACCTTCATATTTCTCTGAAAATGGCTGAACTCCCTCAGCACACTCCGGCAGCTTGTTAACATCTGAAAAATTCAGGTGTCCCATGCGTCTATGCCACAGGACAAAATCATTTATGTTATCTGAACAAGACAGGTTAGAGAACACTTCTCTGTGGGTGTTTAATAAATATAAATTGTTTACTAGTGTGGCTGAACACAAGAGCTTGCCATTTTTATCATAGATATCACAACCTTTGTCTCTAAAATTTATATTACAGCCATTTTTCACCATAGCACTGACTGACAGGAGGTTTGCTGCAAGTTTAGGTATGTATAAAACTTGTCTCACCTGAATTTTATTTTCTTTATTACCATTTAGCATTAAATTAACCTTTCCCATACTTTCCACAGGTAGCGGTGTATTACTGGCAACAGTTATGGTGGGTATCGGTGGACTTGTAACATCATACATCCAATCTCGTCTATTTGTCATATGCATGGAGGCACCAGAGTCCACATACCACAGGTCTGCATTAATTGTCTGAGGAGATGCTGAAAAAGCTGCAACAAAACCTTTATCTTCTTCTGTATTTTCTACATTCTTCTTTCTCGGAGCACGACAATTCTTAGCAAAATGTCCATGCTTGTTACAATTATAACATCGGGGTCCTTTGTAGACCTTTGTTGAATCATGTTGTTTTCTATGAATGACCTTTTTCCTTGTGAAGAATGCTGAATTATCTGAGCATTGAACTTCCTGCAGGAGTTTAGATTTAATAGAATCAGCACTTATCTTGATGCCACAGCTCTCCAGTCCCATGATCATGGGCTTATATGCTTCAGGGAGGCCGGCTAACATCAGTGTACCGAGCCATTCATCATCAATGTTAAACTTAATATTCCTAAGCTTGTGGGCGGTCGACATTATTTTATTCACATACTCATCTACGCTTCGAGAAGATTCCAGTGTAGTTGTGATCAAGTTTCTCAACAAGGCTACTCTCCTGTACAACCCGCTGTCATCAAAAGCCTGTTCCAAATTCTCCCAGACTTCTTTACAAGTAGTTGCATTCTGTACATGGACGTAAATGATAGGGTCCAGTAATAAAATCAACTTAGATTTCGCCTTAGTTTCTTTTTTTTGGTCTGTATTAGTGCCGGTGACACAACTCCATAAATCGTCGAGTTCGAAATATGCTTGGATTGCAAACTTCCAACTGGCATAGTTATCTCTTCCAACTAATCTGTCGATATGGAATGGATTATTACCTGAATTCGACATCTTCTATGCGTATTTGTGATTTTACGTGATTTTTCACCGAGCACGCCGCCCCGGTTAACCTCAAAATGTATGACGGACAAAACACGCCGGCCGGTTTTCTTAATTTCACTGCGTTTACTTTTTCTTTTATTTCCACAAGTAGCAATCAACCACGCTCTGCTACCATGTTGATTATTAAGTGGAAATAAGTAAACGATTAGGTATTAGGAAAATGCAACGAACGTTTATTGTTTAGTTAACACAAGGTAAAAAGGAACAAGCTTATGCGCCATAGAGAGATGAGAGATTACACACCGAGTATAGACACAGAGTATAAAATATTGCCAACTTATAAATATGGTTGCGTTCTTATTTGCCAACAGATAGCAATAATTTTTCACCATTCCTATTTAATGCTGAAAGATTACTGCTATCGATCATCCATTTCTTTTTGTATCAAGTGTTGGGTTCTGTTGCAAATCAGCTGCTGCTTTAATTTAGTTTTTCAATAGTGATTGCAATTTTTGATTAAAATACAACGTGTAATTTAAAGGGTATATACATACCAAGTGCATGGCTTCTTTGGATGATAACAAACGATATGGCAAGGGTTTTGTAACACTAAGTCTACGTGTGTAGAACTTATTACAAATTCCAATACACTGATACCAGAGACCGAATTTTTCAAATTAAGAAGAACGAAAAGAATTATCGTGTTATTGGCAAGTGACGTGGAAACTTATTGACCCTCGTAGTGCTGTGACACGTTTGTTATGATTGGTATTCAAGAAATATATTAAACCAATAATTTGGTATCAATTCTTTGAGTCAGTTATTTTGTGCTGAAACTGTGCATAGAGACTTCATACCAGATGTTGCCTTCAGCCCTTTTGGATAGAAATGGGGTTTCCGTTACACGTTGTATAATTTCAATTTTGAATCAAGTAAAAAGTAATTATTAAATTTATAAATTATTTATTCTTTTCTTATATTATGTCTACATTATTACATTAAATAACACAAACCTTTAAGTTTATAATTATTAAACCCTCCTCTAGTAATATTATATCCAAAAATTTGGTAATTTCACCAAACCATCGTGTATTAATGATCACATTGAAAATAAAGTCTAAATTACCCGCTTTCATTGCAGTTAATGTGAATTACTTATACTTGTTATGTAGAAATTAACAAATGATTGATTTGAATTAATATCTTGGTCCTCTCAAAGTAAATCTAGAAAAATTAGGCTGACGTATTTTAATTACGTTTTCAGAAATTTTTGAACGACATTTAAATATTCATGTCAAATAATTCTGTCGTAATGGATTTTGTTGTAATTAGCACATCAAAATATAAAAAAAACCTTACTTAAATCCCAAAAAGGAAAACCAAGCAGACCTGTGTAATCAGTTTTTAAATGTTTTACCGACGAACTATAATAATAATAATTTACTACTGCTTATTATCCATCGAAATTATTATATACTAATATATTTTGGGGTCTTCCATTTCGGCTGCAAATCCACCATTTTAGATACGCCCAAAATACATTGAATAAATGCGATAACATTTTTGAATGTTACATTCAATATAAGATAATATGATTAGTTTACCAAAATCATACACCAATAATCATAATTTATCACCGCGTTTCAATATCTAAATGCGAGTAGTAATTTCACTAATTGCCATACCATCAACCAGTTTGATAGACTGTCTCATCTCATTCAGTTTATTCAAATAGTCGAATGGCTTTGCGGCGTCAGGAGTCTTCTCATTAAGATAAGTGAGAGATCTTCGAGTTTATTCCGGGTAATAGCCGACCGGTCCGCTTTCCTTGATTGCTCATTAAAATTATTTTTTTAGCGTTACGGATACGTTTACTTTGGCAATCTACTTTGCAATTAACTTAAATGATAGTAGTTTGGTTTATATTTGATATATCTTATTAAAAACAGTATTAGATTGTTTAAATGGGAAATTGAGTTCAGGAAAAATGTCGGTCGTGCCATTTTCGTGTGTGTTATCTATGTTGTAGTCTTATTTTAAGTTGGTTTTATTTTGTGAGAATATACGAAAGTGGTATTTTCATGGGACCATATTTGAAGGGTAACCAGTGAAAACCTATTACTAAACGTCGACGTTTGTATGTTTGCAGACTATAGGCATCTTATGAACCGTATGTGCATTTTTATTGCCTCCACAAATAAAACGCCCCATTTGAATAAAGCGTGATTTTTCGATTAAAGTTTTAGGGTGACGTACCCTTTGTATATGTGTTAAACTCGCATTTGGTTGAGTTTTTGTTTTCAACAATCTACTATGATTTTGGCAGTCATCATTCAAAATGTCATTTTTTGAGTTATGTAGGTTAGGTACTAAACCCTTTATGTGTGTTCGGCTCGCACATGGCCGAGTTTTATTTTCATCAACCTAATAGGATTTTTGCGGTCATCATCCAAAAAACACACAGCCGTTAGAAATATACATTTCATCTCACAAATTTGGAAAAATATGAGTTCCACTGTATGTGGTCATTTGTAGTATGAATAAAATTAGGTTTCCCAGAGAGCTTGCGTTATGACCCACATCCATTACTGGAATAAAAGGCCTCCTTACAGAATAATAAGGTATAAACTGTGGGGTCTAGACGAATAAACTGGTCTCGTTTTTTTTGTTAATAGAATTTTTATTTTTACCGAACATTGCGAACTCTTGTTGTTCCTTTTAATTATTTATTTGTTTGTGGGAAATAAAGTTTTTTTGCTAACATTACATTAGTCATATTATGTTAAAATATTACTGGACGTTCATATATTTTTTGTCATACTGATGTTTCAGTCACATTTTAATTTTTGTATTTCTATTGCTGATATATCACATGTCACGTTTAAAACTAAACCGTATGTGTATACACTTAAACTAGATAAAGACCCAAACTTCAATTTAAAGTAGTTGTATCACTTGGTTGGGTGCATTGCATGGATCGATAGTCTCTCCATGTAAAATACCAATTTGCACCCGATTCTGATTAGATTGGAAGCTGCTCCTAACGAAGTTGGGTTAAAATGATTAAAGCTGCAACGTGTTTAAAATAATATCGCATTCATATTTATTTTAGTTGAAAATTTTACCAAACGTTATTGATTTCCCGGTTATGCGTGAAAATTATTTAACTAGATTACGGTGAGAAATTAATTAAAGTAATTATGCTATTAAATATCATGTGAATATCGCTACGCTAGCAATATGATTTTGGCTCTCATAAATATGAAATGATTTTAAGTTAATATAAACCTACCTTGGAAGATTTTGAAAATGTATTCGCTTTTTTCGTCAAATGATTTTTATAACAAGTTGCCAAAGTCTGTGACAGAGCGAGGGAAAGTATAAAACACACGTTAAAACATGTCCTTATGAAAAAGTATATTATAAGTGGCTTCCCCGGCATACTGTAATTGCGTTATTGTATAAAGGGATATTAACAAATCCACTTTTTTGTTAGTGTGTTTGTTGTTGGTTTTTTTATTGTTTTATTTTACTTTTATATAAATATTTTTTTAAATGTCTTTTGTCAGTTTTGTAAGTACATAACTATAACAATTTATTTTATGTAGGTATTTGGTTGAGTTATGTAGTTATTTCCCGCCACAATATTACATACAGTTACAACAAATTATGACATAAATACACTATGAGGGTAAATATTGTTGGAGACTGTTGCCTAAACTAGGCTTGTGGCCTGTATTTATGGACACCAAATCTCCACCCTTTACATTTTACTTCATTCTTATTTATGTAGGTACTGTGTTTACGACATTGTGTTCTTATGACCTTTTATAAATTATTTTCAGAACTAACTTTTATTTATATATGTGCTTAATATTTGACTTTAGAAGATGGAATGTATAGTCAAACATAATAAAAGTAAGAACGAAAACTATAATAGTTACTAAACAACATGGCTTTTAATAAACGATAATTAATAACGGTAAAAGTCTTGAACATCACCGCCAAATTCGATCATGATAATTTTTCAATCGTTTGCACTTCGGGGAGTATGCTTTTTTTGTTTTTTTAGTTTAACGTGGTAAAATTATCAAATAAGTCCTCCCACTCCGGGCAGGGTGGGAGGGACTGTCAGACTTTTACTGACTAAAATCCACGGTGTTCCTTCAATAACCCTTTACATACTGGGGCCACGGTAACGGGATGAGTCCCACGACCCCGGTGGGCTTCGGCCCTCTGCAGAGGGGGCCTCGTATGCTAGAGTAATATAGTTGAAATTGCATAATTATAGCCTCCTAACCCATTCCATAATCAGAACACAAGACGTACGGCAATGTACCACCGGTATATGGTAGGTAAACATCCTAACTACATCATACACACACACACACCACAAGTTTCATTAATACTTTCAATGTACATATATACATAATTAAGGAGTAGGATTCTCTACCGTGTTATGTGTTTCCTCATAGGTACAACTTGGTTTCCTGAGGTCAAGACTGAATAAGTTGGTTCTAGGCAAGTCCATTTTAGATAAGGTTAAGGTCATCGTGGTCAAAGAGTGGCATTTTTTTGCTGAGGGGGAGAAACCTTCAAGAGACGCTAAATCTTTGGAGATAAGAAAGAGCAAGAGATAAGAAGAGAGGACTGTGGAATTTGTTCCTTACTAATACCACGCTGGTGGTCACAATAAGCCAAGTCCTCTTAGGAGGCCGTTTTGGAGCTGGATGTCCAACTTGGCACCTCTCTGGGGAGATTATAAAAATGTCTCCCTTTAGCCTACTTATATTAGCGGTCACATCCTGACTTAACGAGACTTAGGGGAGACATTTTTTTTATTCTTGGCAGAGCCCATAATGCTCAAACTGAGATGTAATTTAGTTATTGCCATTAATTTTAGAATTCTATCAGTTTCAACTCTCTCATTTTCTTGTTACATTCTCTTGAGCCAAAGGCGTCTGCTGTAATAGGAGCAGAACTAATAAGTATCACATTCACTAAAGTCTTAATTTAGCTGTTCACTGCATCGCGCGCCACAAACGCCCATCTTGTTAACAACTAGATAAGCGCAGTGGATATTGTTGTACATTCAAAATGAAAGCTAATGCCACTGCGAGAGTTTTAAGCAATTAGTGTGTTGATTGGTTTTCGTTTGCAGAAGTGGATTGCAAAGAATAAAATATAATAGTACAATGTAAGGTCTATTTAAAAGCGTATTGGCTTATTGAGAAGTTAGTAGTACTGAGCATGTAATAGAAGTCGTTAGAATGCAGGGATTGATCGAAAAACGTAATGAAAATTATTATTGGTAACAGTGATATCGCAAAATAAGGGTTCTTTAGATTTACCGCCAACAAAACGCCGCAAACAGCACTGAAAAATACCATTTGTTTTAGATTCAAAAATGTAATTCATTACTTATGAAATTTCTTTGGGCCATTTTCTGGAAAAAAATAAGTTAAAATAAAACCTATTATTTATATACCTATTTAATTATGTATTTTCCTTATTATTTTTTTAAATTAATTACTATTGTATAGTCCCCGAGTTTCACTCCGGTGGAGAAACCAGGTGACGCACCAAGAATGCCCAATTTGATCGTTACTATATAATACTATCCCTCGGGAAATCGGGGATAAAAGTGCTGTTGCGTCCCAAATGTAATTTTGAACGCTCTTTTTGGTGTGGCAACATTCTATTGTCTTTGACGTTGCACTTGACATAACCTCTTTGACTTGACAGATTGACTTTGCTTGGAAAAAATGCCGGTCATGGGAACCGCTCTTGTGTTAATATAATTGGTAAAATATTGTTGATTTCGCCTGTTGAGACCGATAATTGGGTCGCGAATTATTTGTTGGTTGAAGTGTATTCCCCATTTGTTGAAATCCCCGGGGTATTGTTGAATCGTACGCCGCCTTGTCGTCGGTTGAGCTGGCACGCGGAATTAATTGGAAATCATCTTGGATCTCACGTGAGATTAACATATTAATTGTGTTCAGTGCTTGATTAAACTTTGTATTCTCGGATTATCAAGAATCCACTGATATTTCGTGAAACATATCGCCTTATTGTGTCTACCACGCGTAGCGCGCGTTTGTTGGGAACGAGTTAAGCTGTGATTGCTGTTGTGACCGCTACCTGGATATCGGCGCCTTGGGAACGTTCATCCACACTTGTCTTTCACCACACGTTACAATTACTCACCTTCATATTACATACAAACCACACTTGGAGCGTGACCTTGGAAGGTCGAAGTTGGCGTCCCCAGCATTCAGGTTAGTGGTACATTTTGTTTATCGAAATAAGGCCTAAGAGCCTACCACAACGTAGGGCTCCGCGTAATCGCAGACAGTTCGACATACCAGTTACCGTTGGCTGGACTTGGGGTCGAACATTCTGGTAGCAGAGCGTGGTTCTTATAAGATCCACTGATTCATTCTGGTATAAGCGCGGCTCTTATAATATAAGATCCACTGGTTTAATTGGAAGTTTTGAATATTGTTGAAAACTTAAAACTTGAGTTTAATTACTTAACATAACTTGTAACTTAATAAGTTTTGAATATATTACCATGTCATCCGGGCTATCTATTTGAAGTTGTATTTGTAATTTGTATTGTAGCCTCTTTCATTGCATTGACAGGTAGGATTTATTTGTGAAATTAGGAATTATTGGTATAATTTGGTATAATTTGGTACATAATTTGGTACATAATTTGGTATTTGTTGAAATTAATAATTGAATGTCATTGATCTGAATTTGAAAGGTTATCTAAATAATAATTACACATAGTCTAACATAATAGGACTTGAATTGTGTGTATTGGTTATTGCATTTATAGTAATTATTGGATTGTTGATAGAGATTCTCCGGCTCAATTGTATTTAATTGTTGGTGTGATCCTGCACAATATATACATTGAATTGTTATTTATTTTGTAACTAGCCATCCTTAGCAAGCTAGATTCATACTTGGAATAAGTACAGGGTTGGATTTGGACTTGAAATAATTGAATTTGAATTTTTATTTTGTTGAATATATTTGGCCGGCTAGCAAGTCATTGCTGTTTGTTTAATATTTGATTGTTGGTTGTTGATTGTTGTTTTGTATTAATATTTGATTGTTGCAATGGCCTCATTAAGGGCAGTCAGGGAGGCTGCTGCGGGATTGACCTCACAGTTGAGATGGTTCACATCGGCAGCTGCAACTGTTGAGCGTGTGGAATTGGAAGAGCTCACCCTTGCTCGGTATGGGCAAGTGATTGAGAGGATCAAGTCAGCTGATGCTGCGCTCACGCGCTTCAACGAGTACATCATGGACGTGGATTTGGGGGTGATGGATCAGTCGGCCCGCGATAGGATTTTGGGTGACTATGACCAGATTATCCACCTGGGGGATGTCATATGTCTACGAGCGCGGGAAATTTTGAAGAGCCGGGTGCCTGATGCGGCCAAGCCGCAGACCCCTGTTGTTGCAGGCCCTGGACTATTGAGTAGGCTGCCCACCCTGGAGATGCCACATTTTGACGGTCGCTTGGACCACTGGCTGGGCTTCCTAGATCTCTTTGAGAGTCTTGTCGATGCACGCTTGGACCTCGGACCTGCCCAGAAGCTGGCCTATTTGTTGTCTGTCCTGGAGGGCGAAGCCAGAGCCTTGGTGCAGCACTTGCCGGTGACGGATTCCTCTTACCCGACCGCTCTGGAGCTTCTCTCCCGACGGTATCAGAACAAGCGCTGCCTGGCTGATGTGCACATCGACCAGATTTTGGGACTACCGGCCATTGTCAGCACGTCGACGTTGTGCACTGACTTGCTGAACCCGTTGGTTTCAGCGACCAACGCTTTGAGACGCTTGGAGTTACCGGTAGAACATTGGTCCTACTTGTTGGTGCACATAGTGCTGCAGTTGCTCCCCGCGGAGTTGAGGTCACGTTTTGAGCAGAAGTATGGTGGGGATAGTGCCACCCATCTTCCCCCCTTTGATGACCTCCTCAAATTTTTGGAAGACGAGTGTCGGTTTGCGGATAACACTCGTGGCGCTACGGGGTCGCCCCCACTACCTTCTCAGCCCAGAGACCAGGGACGGACTAGGGCCCGGGGGCCTGTTGATGTTCCCCCCGCCCCCCGTTTTGCTGGCGCCCGGAGTCCGCGGGCTAGGGGGCCTGTTGATGATCGCCCCGCCCCTCGTTTTGCTGGCGCCCGGAGTCCTCGGGCTAGGGGGCCTGTTGATGATCGCCCCGCCCCCCGTTTTGCTGGCGCCCGGAGTCCTCGGGCTAGGGGGCCTGTTGTTGATCGCCCCGCCCCCCGTTTTGCTGGCGCCCGGAGTCCTCGGGCTAGGGGGCCTGTTGATGATCGCCCCGCCCCCCGTTTGGCTGGCGCCCGGAGTCCTCGGGCTAGGGGGCCTGTTGATGTTCGCCCCGCCCCCCGTTTTGATGGTGCCCGGAGTCCTCATCATTGTGACTTTTGTAAGGCAACGGGGCATGTCATGGCGCGTTGCCCGGATTTTTTGAATTTGCACGTAAGTGCCCGCCGCCGTATTGTCAACGCACGCCGTTTGTGCTTTTCGTGCTTGGGGGCCCACTTCCATCGGGACTGCCCCGACCCCCGCCCGTGTAGAATTTGTGATGGGTCCCACTTGGAGATTTTGTGCGCCAACGCGAACCGCTCCAGCAGACCAGCTTCTGAGGGGGGTTCGCGCAGGGGGGGGTACCCCGGAGACGAGCACCGGGCTGAGACCCGCGATTCCGTACGCCGCTCTCCACCCCCCGCGCAAGTTGAACGGGAGCCCCACGAGCGCCATTTGGTCTTCCCTCGTCAGGGAGAACGCGCATTGGCTGCTAGGCAGCAGTGGCCGGGTCGGCGCCGCAGCCTTTCCCCTCCGTTGGCGGAACGTCCCCGGCTGGAGTCGCGCCCTCCGCCATTCGGGCATTCGGTGGGATATGCCCCTCCAGTGATGGCGAGCGGCTTGGGACACCGCGGGGACGAATATTTGGATTGTTGGCCTCGTCGTGAACGAAGGCAGCCTGGAAGCGGCGATCGGTCGCCGCCCAGGCATCACTAAGAGATTGACGCCTGCCCGCTAAAGGAACCCCCCGATCAAGACGGTTTTGTTGCCAACGGCCTCGGTCACGGTCTGGGGACCCTTGGGTGACTCGATTGTGGTCTGTGCCATTTTGGAGACGGGAGTCCGGGGTTGCCTTTTGTCTTCTTGGTTAGCGGGACAGGTTGGCCTGAAGGTGAACGACCTTTCAGGCAAGATTTGGGGAATTGGCGAACCGGCTGACACCACTGTTGAGGGAAGGACCTGGTTTGAGGTCACCCTTGTGAGTTGTCTTTACCCTAAAATTGGTGCTCCTGCCCTTGTTGTAACTGAACTTGGTACAATTGTTGGTGACTGATCGTCACACTAAGAACTCGCATGCCGGTTGCAATGCGCTGTTGGCCATTCTGCAGCGAGAATTTTGGATTTTGTCGGCTGATCGCGTCAATGAGGCGAGGCCCTTTGCTGGCGTCGTAACGGATTTTGTTGGTCCCCCTTTGTTGAAGACGTCCACCCTTCGTAATAGCAAGATTGTTAGGGCTTATTTGTGTGTTTGTCTGCCTGTCAACCAAGGCAGTACATTTGGAGCTGGTAACCTCCCTCTCGACAGAGGCCTTTGAGGCGACTGGGGAAAGATTTGTGTCTCGCCGTGGGTTACCTTCGTTGATTAGGTCTGATTGCGGTACGAATTACAAGGGTACAAGTAACTATTTGAAGGAGCTATACGCCTTCCTTAATGAGAGCCAGGTTGATATTGGTAATAGTTTGGCCCGCCGAGGGGTCACTTGGTTGTTTGACCCGCCAGCCTGCCCCCCATTGGGGGGGTATTTTTGGGGCCGCGGTGAAAGCGGCAAAGGGACGCTGGCGGAGATTGTTGGGAGACACCGTTCTCACCTTTAATGAACTAGCTACGGTATTTGGCCGCATTGAAGCTGTGTTGAATTTGCAACCTTGTCAAGACTTCCAATTGATTAGCGGACGGGTAGGCCCGTCCGGGGGGGGTAGATGTTGCGTCCCAAATGTAATTTTGAACGCTCTTTTTGGTGTGGCAACATTCTATTGTCTTTGACGTTGCACTTGACATAACCTCTTTGACTTGACAGATTGACTTTGCTTGGAAAAAATGCCGGTCATGGGAACCGCTCTTGTGTTAATATAATTGGTAAAATATTGTTGATTTCGCCTGTTGAGACCGATAATTGGGTCGCGAATTATTTGTTGGTTGAAGTGTATTCCCCATTTGTTGAAATCCCCGGGGTATTGTTGAATCGTACGCCGCCTTGTCGTCGGTTGAGCTGGCACGCGGAATTAATTGGAAATCATCTTGGATCTCACGTGAGATTAACATATTAATTGTGTTCAGTGCTTGATTAAACTTTGTATTCTCGGATTATCAAGAATCCACTGATATTTCGTGAAACATATCGCCTTATTGTGTCTACCACGCGTAGCGCGCGTTTGTTGGGAACGAGTTAAGCTGTGATTGCTGTTGTGACCGCTACCTGGATATCGGCGCCTTGGGAACGTTCATCCACACTTGTCTTTCACCACACGTTACAATTACTCACCTTCATATTACATACAAACCACACTTGGAGCGTGACCTTGGAAGGTCGAAGTTGGCGTCCCCAGCATTCAGGTTAGTGGTACATTTTGTTTATCGAAATAAGGCCTAAGAGCCTACCACAACGTAGGGCTCCGCGTAAT
This sequence comes from Tholera decimalis, assembly GCA_943138885.2. NCBI lineage: Eukaryota > Metazoa > Arthropoda > Insecta > Lepidoptera > Noctuidae > Tholera > Tholera decimalis. The sequence continues at coordinate 17,316,243 of OW964561.2, forward strand.
CGCAGACAGTTCGACATACCAGTTACCGTTGGCTGGACTTGGGGTCGAACAAGTGCTCTATTATGTTCTCTATCATCCAATGAAAGTCCCATTCAAAATCAATTTAGCTCTTTCTGACATTAGCCCGGACAAACAGAAAGGCATGCAGAAATACAAAAATCACAAAAAATGTGTTTTAATATCAAGTAAAAAAAACTATGAGCCCACGAGATAACACAATTATATTGAAATCACAGACAGACCTTACATTTTTATTTATATGTACATAAGTTATTTTTCATCTGTCACCTCTTCACAAATTAACAATTAAATCGTTTTGAATGATACTTGGCGCATGGGTAGTTTATGTTCAGGAAACTAAAATGCTTGGAACATTTTTCTTTCAATTGGGTTCTGTAGTTTTGCTGAAACTTGCAGATTGCTTAGAGTGATACCCGATGTGTACCTACAATTAGATTAATGCTACACCAGGGTAAGCTGATATAGGCTTTGTCAAATACTCGTAGCTCCCTGAACTATCTAAAGAGAAATTACGTATGTTGGTAGTATAACACCATTGTTACTATTAGACGTCCAATGGTATATCAGGTTCTATTCTATAAGGTTCAATCGAGGTACGACATGTGTATGTAGTTGATAATCCAATTATGAGTGATAAAAATCTTTCAAAACTAATTTTTTTTTTGGTGTAGCCAAAGGGAGTGACAGACTGAAAATAAATCGCACCCTATTCCTTCAGTTCCCTTGCATTCCGGAGACGCGGGATCTCGTTAGAATATTCTCGTTATTCCGGCAAGCATTGACCCTATAGGGCCCTGTCAGTTGTGCTGACTACTTCGGCGCACATGGAACACAACACAACGCCAGTGGCTCAGATCTGGTCCATAACAATTAGTGAAATCTCTATCGTGCATTGTGCTTGTCGTCAGCAAGCCCACGACTATTTGGCAGGAGATGGACTCACGATCCCTATGTTTGTATCTCTATAAAACATAATGTCTAGAAAAGTTAGTTCAAATACTAATGATAAAAACCTGCACTGCCATTCCATCTTCAAATAGTATATATTCCGGTAAATGATACGGATTTTTTGACACATGGTGGCAAAGCCGCTACTAAAAAAAGCAGTATTGTATATTAAGACATGACGTATTCAAAAGACTAACTTTATTTTCTTGAATGAAATCCCGTTTGTCACTTACAGGAGCAGCTATAATTCTGCGGCATAAGTAAATAAACCGTATATTTTACAAAAATATATTATGGTATTTTTGGTTCAAGTCTTTTGTCTTGAAAGGAAGTTTTATATTGTAGGGCAAACAATAAGAGCAGTCGGTAGCGCCCTTTGTGCCTTTGTACAAGGCTTCACTTGCACCGTTTATTTTTTTATGAGTCGAAAAACACAAGCCTTGTCGCTTAGTGCGCTGTCAGCTGGCTTTAGCTGTGTCGTTTTGGTTTGGTATTAGGCCTGGATTTTATTTAAATGGACATGTTCTGTACAATGTTGTGTAAGGGATTACAGCATATTGCGTTTTACTGGTATCGTTTTGATGCTTATGCGTTTAACAACCTATCCGGGTTGTACAATATTCCAGTTGATTATGAATTGAATTTTGTGGGTTTCCGGTTGACGGTAGCTGAAGTTACCTGTTTCTATAGGTAAAAATGTGATAAATATACATGAAACAAAAACTTTGTACAATTTTCACAAAAAATACACCGTTGAAAAAATATGAAATTAAGCTCAGGTAAAGCTTATAGGGAAGTATGAATAAAATTAATATTTCTCTATACTGCACTGCATTTTAAATAAGGTACTTGATACAAATAAAGCCTACGCTCGAATTAGGCCTACACATTAATAAACAAAGATAAATAAATCTAGCTGCCAAAAAACTACGTGTACTCGTACATACATAAATTACAACCTTTCTGAGAGCGCGAGCGTCGCGTCCCGCACTCCCTGCGCCAGTAGCATGCATCTGTCGAACGAGGTGGACGTTTTTGTGCTGCTTTATAAAAATCCTGCACTTTCAAGGTAAGTTTTCGCTTAAAATGACTCTTTTTATTTTAAGCTTCCCTTGGCAATTGTTTTTTAATGTTTTTAAGTTAACTGTTCATAATCTTAATCTGTACTATTAGCTATTGATTAATTAATTATACTTCTTCAAAGTGAGTTTGGGTATGATATCGAATAAGGCCTAGGCCTTATATCAGCATAGTAGGCTATATTAGTAACCGTAGGCCTTATTGAGTATCCCGGGACTTACTATATAATGTTTAATTACAGAAATTGGTTCTTTTTCAGCTAACAGTCGACAACGACACCCAATGTTGCTCTCAATACAAAAACGTGCAACTTGGACGGAGGATATAGGATCAGATTTCATTAGAAGAAGATAATATACCTTTAGTTCAACTTAGCACGAAATCAGCCTTTCAAAAATGTGTGCCAACACCTGATTACGGAGAAATTAAAACTAGACCACGAAAAAAAGCTTTAAATTATATTGAACAAAGAGTGACAAAGGATTTTTTTAATAAAAAAAATACAGGCGATAAAGAAAAGACAAAGTGTCATTGTGTCGAAAAAAATACAAAACCTATAAGAAAACCCACTAATTGCAAAGGTAGTACAAAAAAAAGCAAGAAAGCAGGAAAAGAAGAAAGCTGGTATTGCCTTGCTTGTCATAAAGATGAAGTAGCAGATATGCGTCCTTGTAAAGACTGCTTTAAGTGGTATCACGAGGATTGCATTGGAATAACCAAAGATGAGTTGTCTTTTGAAGATGCCCTGAGTGTGACAAAAATTAAGATCTCAATTAGTTATTAAGAATTAAAGACTGATTTAACTGCCTAAAATGATTATAAAGTTAATTTTGATTTGGGGCTCTATTCAAGCACGGTGTTTTAATAAGGCCTATCCAAAAATTGAGACTTTTCTGTTTTTGATTGTTTTTTGAAGAATTTATGTAAGTATTCTTTAGTTTGTTATAATGAATGTTTAATTTTGTTGATCGTTAATGTGTATTTCTTAATAAAAAGAATTTAAATTTCGGCAGAGATTTAAAAGGCATTTTATTTTATTTTGTTTCAAAACCTGACATAAAATGAACAAATTGAGCTACTGAACGTTATGAAACCATGTCTTGTGTCATGAAACCTTAGTTTCCAGCTATTTTTCATTTTGAATCATACAGGCCTTAATATGTGTACTATATTTATTATGGCCAAAGTGTATGTTTCCGGAATTCGATTAGTTTGCTTATATTTAGTTAGAAACTGTCACGTTTTTTAATAGATATCTTAAGTTAAAAAATCAATGCTAGTAAACATCTAAGTTTTTATTTTAATGCTTAAATATTTATTGAAATAAAAGCAACTAAAATTAGGTAGGCCTTATTTGTGTCAAATACTTAATTAAAATTTCGGTTGAATTTCGACCACTAATTTAATTTAAACTTATTCTTATGAATTCCAATTTTCGCTAACGAAACATTAATGGAGTTTTTTTTTTTCAAAAATTTGTAATCATTATTCAATTTTTAATTATGAAGTCAAAATGTTTTACGAGCAAAATTTTACAAAGTGGTATATTATTTGTCATTAATTAATAATCTCCACAAGAATGAGTCTAGACTTTGAGAACTTGATTACAAAAGTTGTAGCAGGTGCAATAAAATAGTTTGAAACGAGGGCTTCATATTTTATTTATGAATCTTTATTTTAATTATTATTAATTATAAAAATGGTTTCTCCTTTCTTTGATTTATATAATTAGTTACAGACTTTAACATCTTCTTGGGTAAGGAACCAAATTAAAAATTCTTTATTTCAGACGATGTAGCGCATCCGGTATGTTTGCTGAAGCTCGCATCGATTGTATTTATGCGACGATGCGAAAACGATGCGCTTCCCTGGTGCGCCGGGTGCGAGCCAGCCCCAACATAATCCTTCGTTGTGTAGCGAGCAGGCTCGACTGTGTGTTTGAGAATCGCTGCTGCAAGCTCTCCACTTCAGTGTTGAGCTTGTAGCTTCTATTCACGAACCAACCTTGTAAGTTAGGTAAAGTACTAAATCAAATTTAGTACACGAGGGCTACGTTGAAGAATATTTTAGTATCCCAGCAGCCCCCGGCGCAAGTGTCTGAGAGTAAGATTAGATAGTTCAGACAGTACAGACAACACGAGTAGTTTTGGTCAGATAGTGTCTGGCAGACCGCCTGCCTCAGGGCGAAAGACATCCATGAGAAAATAGAAATCTTAATCCATACTAATATTATAAATGTGAAAGTAACTCTGTCTGTCTGTGTGTTACCTTATCACGCCTAAACCACTGAACCGATTTAGATGAAATTTAGCATGGGAATAGTTTAGGACCCTGGGACGGACATAGAATTGTTTTTATTCCGAAATTCTTACAGGATCGGGCTTTAAGCGGGAACACCTTCCACGCGAACGAAGTCGCGGCTGGAAGCTAGTTTAATATAATTACAAATCCACTCTGTCCGACTAATATCGTCGTATACATCGTTGGTCAAACTAAATCTGTGAAAATAATTCAGTTATGAAGGGCCAAGCGTTATCATTTGCTTACCCGCTTTTTTACTGGTTAGGTGACGCTGTCTATTCGATTAATACCGCTCGCTGTCTTGTTAGCCTCAGTCCAGAAGTAAAGGGGTCCGTGATAGAAAACCAAACACATCATTACAACGTAAATATATTTAATGCCTTTTCCATAATATTTCAGAACGATATCTATATGTATCACATAAATAAGAATATAATAATAAGTCCTGCACTTACACTGCTAATTTAAATTATAGGTCATACCACTGGCGTCCAGACGTGTCTTCTATCATAACAAATCACTCCAAACTTCATGACCGAATGACAAGCTATTCGAGCTGTCAAATGAGTTACATAGGTTTTAGTCGATTAAATAACTAGGGTTGCCAGAAATAAGTTAACAGTCTATACAGTGTTTTTCCCGCGTAAATCCCGACCCTGTGGGAATTCCAGGATAAAAAGTAGCCTTTACGTTCCTTATCTTCCAGTTATTTTGGAACGATAGACAGAAACTTCAATTTTATTTATATATACATATATATACCCATACGAAATCACATAATCAACCGAACAAAAGCGTACCATCTATTCTTAGTACCAAATCCTATAAGATCCCCAAATAAAGATGTTTACACAGGACATACGAATTACGATCTACAATAACTCACGCTTATGTCAGGATAAATAGCCAATTTGCGTGGAATGGATTGCCAGATCTGAAGATAACTTCGACCTGCACATTCAGAATGAGATGGGATTTGCAGGTTACGGAAATGACATAATAAACTAACGAAACATGTAGATTTTCTTGGAGTACTGTAGGCAATAGGAATTTATATAGTCTGTTCTAAATAGGTAAGGATTTCGATGGAGTCAATTGCGAAAGACTTATCATAAATTGAGAAGGTCAGATATCTCTCCTAGATGTAACCGCTGTGTTTCAAAATGACCCCCCAACACTGTAAGATTTTCTTCAAAAGGGACATTAGTGAATAGACTTAGACATCGAGACATATTAATTTGTAATGTGGGGTAGGTTGAAATTTAACTATTTTTAACCCCAATCGCAAAAAGTGGGGTGTTATAAGATTGACGTGTTTGTGTCTGTCTGTGGCATCGTAGTTCCTAAACGAATGGACCGATTATGATGCGGTTTTTATTGTTTGAAAACTGACCTGATCGTGATTGTTCTTAGCTACACTTTATCAAGATCAATTCAGGTGTTTCAATGTTGTCGGGGGTAACTTAATTTTTTTAATTTTTTAAACTAAAAGAGAACTTTTTTAGTAATAGGTTACTGTTGTTACGAGCTGGAGTTCGGGATAGAAATAATTTACGCCACTGAAGCCAAAATTAAGACCTTAATTAAACACGTACAAAAATAAAAATTAACACAGTTATTCGCACTACAATACTTGTCACTTAACACTTAAATCGCACTGAAATTCACTTGAAGAGTTTCCATGATATTGCCTCGTATCTTCTAATTCTCTGCATCTCCGTTCCTTTACAATCTATTTATACCCCGATCTATGTGTTCTAGAACATTCTCGTACAATCGACTCGCTGACTATACTGCCAAGAATGTTCCAGAAGCTACTCGAGATACACAGTACTGCTACTCGCCGCCAGATGGCGTTAGTGTCTCGAACATACTAGAAGTCGGTCAAGTTTCTCGATATACTCAGTACTGCTACTCGCCGCCAGGTGGCGTTAGTGTCTCGAACATTCTAGATTTCGATCGAAGTTTCTCGTCGTACTTCGCTAAGCGACTGGCGTAAAACTATATTGAGATATTCTGCTAAATTATAAGCTAGATAATAATGATCAGACGAAACATGTATATTTTATGGCAGTCCCATAGGAAATAGGGTTTTTTTTTTCTAAATAAGAAAGGATTTCGATGGAGTCGATTTTGAAAGATTTATTATTTTTTAATTAAAAATTTATATTGTGCTTATTTCGATCTTATGTGGAAAGTGTAGCATTCAGCCTCGTGTGGGCCCGCAAGTGTCGCAAGTCTAGTTGGAAAACGTCGTTTGACATACATAAACATTTGTCATAACAGTTTCGCTGCTGCATGTTAGCCTCGCATCGTCTGGGCTGCGATTATTTCGTTAAACTAGGAATTCACAGTGGGTGCGCTAACAAGCAATTTGAATACTTTTGTGGCCTACCTAAACGTCCTTATACATTGGTAATGTTCATCAAATCGTTGAGCTCCTAAAAGTTTTAAATTGAGCTATACGTTTTTGCACTATCTGGACAGGCTAAGTACAAGGTTCTCATATGATTTGACCAGTAGGTAAATATTGTATGGACTTTAAAAGAGACTTTGTCTTCTGAGTTTGTTTCGGTGTTTCTTCTTCAGGATAGTCGTTTGGAAACACTGGCCTTATCTCGTATAAATTTACAGAAAAAATGAAGTGTAAAAGTGTTATTTAATAGCTCCAACACCTAGACCCGGAGGAAATACCTATAGGATATAAAGACATTTGTTCTGGTCTGATAATCGAACCCACGATACGCAGCACAGCAGCCAATTAATTATTAACCACTACGCTAACCACGTCCTTGAAACTTACATACATAATTGTGTACGTTACAAAATATGTCCATTATTATTTTGATGCTAAAATAATATTTAATATAGCAATGATTTTTTTAATTTGTTCGTAAAGCAGCTGTATTTTTTTAACCTCATACCATTTTGTGTGAATTCTAACATATTGCATTAATTAACTAGATAACCTATGCTATTTTCCATATTTCTCTATATACAGAGTTGATACGACCGAGGGGCTTTTCTTTAAACTGCGTATACTACCTATACTGCGTATATTTTCAAGCTTTGTACCAAAAACCAATTAAATAGGAGAAGTAGTTTAGTCGCAAATGATTTTGATGGGATGCACTTTAAAGCGATAAATCTGACCAAGACAAGAGATAACACACGCTGCGCTATGTTGCCACTTTGTTACCTAGGTATTTAAGGTCAGTCACATTTATTTACAAAGGGTGGTTGCGTTTTTCACTGATTTGTAAGATATTTAGTACGTTTGAAAAAAATAATTATTTTTTGGCTCTTTTTCTTTTAACTGTATCAAATTGACACTAAACACGTATAGTATACGTAGTGTAATTTAATGCCCCTCTGTCGTATCAACTCTGTATATGGACATGTGTGAGCTTATTTGTCACATATGAGGAAATAAATCTTTAGAAACCTCGCCGGAGGCGTCTAATTTGCATGAAGTTGGAACGAGGCTCTTAGAGAAGCTGTACTCGGTACTAACGCAGGTTAGATTTTATGCTAATTTCAATATTTTTGCGACTGCAATCAAGAAGTGGATGAGTTAATGAGCATATGTATGTGCAATTGAATTTGTTAGGTGACACGAGATGTATTTTGGCATTTACTGAATACCAAATGACACTCATAATCCAACTTTAAATCTATATTCCACGTAATAATCCTTTCTTCTCTAGGATATAGGCACCGCTTACAAGTTGGAGGCCGTGGTTTCGTTTCCAGACACATTATGACTGTTGTCAGATGTTTTTTTTTTTATTATTTTTATTTAAAATAGGTTCGCGTTTGACCACCATCTCACCTGATGGTAAGTGATGATGTGGTCGAAGATGGAGCACGCTTACCTAAAAGTAACCTATTCACTCTTGACTTAAAGACTCCTAGGTTATAGCTATCGGGAAACACAGACTCCGGTAGGGAATTCCACTCCTTAGCCGTACGCACAATGAAGGTAATTCCCAAAACGTTTTGTGCCTAAGGGTGGGATGTCCACCATGTAACGATGGCGCTTCACCGTTTGTCTCGTAGCCCGATGATGGAACGGGCTTGGCGGAATTAGACTGTGTAATTCCATCGCACACTCCCCGAAATGTAACCGATAGAAAACCGATAGACTTGCAACTCGTCGTCGATGTTCAAGGCTCTGGAGCTTTGACTCGAGTGTGACGAGTACGACGAGAGTGACACAGTGCATCGTAGCCAATGAGTCTCTTGGCCCGTTTCTCGATAGACTCAAGCGCGTCCAGTTGGTATTTAGCAGATCCATCCCAAAGATGAGATCATAACCAGCATTCAAATTACGGATTCAAACTATATCCCACATAATGATCTTCCATAATAAACAGTGGTGGCCTAATAGTTATTAAATGGAATAAGCTTATAAGTTGAAGGCCGTGGATTCATTTCCTGGTACAATACTTCGTGTAATTTACAGCAGCCATTGCTCTTAAAACGGTGACGGTAAACATCATGAGGAAAGCGGCATATTCTAAAACCAATTCGCAGATATGTGACATCCCCTCTGGCCCACGACGAGGGGGATGGGCCGTATCCGCCAACAGCCCATTCTCTCTCATAGAGAAGAGGCCTATGTCCCATCACTGAGAACATTAAAGTCCCTCCCTCATAATATACCTACGTTTGCGTGGTATTGGCATCTCGTCTGATCCCATTTTAAATTAGGGTTTCGAACCCTTGATTCGGCCTCGGGATTTTTACATTCCTGTCGAGGTTAATTCAAATTAAACTGCAGTACCATCCTGCCTTCCGAAAGCTCTCACAATTGTTGTGAGAATTTAAATTAGGGGTTAAAACACCGCGTAAAGGAAATTGAGGGCTAAATTGTCTTTCTATTTTCTTAATGGGCTCAGTAGTGGTACATTTTAAAGAAGGACGAAGAGGATAGATTAGAGGGTAGTGACTCTGATTCAGGAAGAGATTTCTAGAGAACGGTACTTTCAGTAATGTCTATTCATAAATCTTATTTATCACAATGTCATCGCCTTGATAAATATGGAGTCAACTAGATATTATTATATAGTATTTATAGTATTTCTGGCTTATAAATACTGATACCACTTAGTGATTTATTTAGCGACAGAACAGTGGCAGAAATAAAAAAGACAAAATCAAAGGCAAAACAATATATTGAATGAATAATACAGACAATGTACAAGCGGCAGAGGTGTTAAAATGAATTACATTAATGATACAAGACGAACCGTCATCAAAAAGGACATAATCAGAAGAGAGTCTATCAAAAAAATAAATATAACATTCCACAAATGATATCTGGAGGTTCATCTAAACGTTATATTAACCGTGAATGTTATGACAAGCTAATTTTACGGACCGTTAATTTAATTTCATATTGCGAGCATTACAATCCAATTTTTTTGTGAAATTAGGTGCGAATCTATGTTTTTGTTTTAAAATCTGTTCGCATGGTTTCCTTTATTTGTCTTAGCACCATTTTGAATTGTGTTGATACCCTGTAGTTTGCTTGATATTTCTCGCTAAGATCGATGAAAATTGGGTGCATGTATTTGAGCAGACTGTGATCGAGTGTAGGGAACATGTGGTGAGGCAATGGTATCCGAATAAGGTCATAACGGCAAACACGTTGCCATTGATATCCTTTCGATCCAGCAGCGCTTCTACCTGGTGCATACCCCACTCAGGTGTGTCGCTCCTGTAAGAAGTTTTTATTACTTTAAGAAAAGCTATTAGAATATACTCAAATAAAAATAATTCAATAAATATATAACAAGAAACTAGGGACTGGATGAGCGTACCCCTTCATGAAAGTCTTCACACAGTACTGGAGGATAGAGCGCGCCACCTATACCGACCAACGAAGAGGAGGCGAAACTACTTGGACCTGTACCACGGGGGCTGATTTGAAGCGATGCGTGAAAAGAGTTTGTGGAAGGAATTAGGGAAGGTCTTTGCTCAGCTATTGGACAACAAGCCTTTAGCCAAGGTCACTCGAAGGGTAATTCGTAACTTTTCTCTTTTCGTCATATTTTCGTGTGAATTTAACACTTGAAACTAGCTTAAGAACTACTCAAATCTGTATAGTTATTTCCTCAAAGAGCACCAAAGACATGAACCTACATGTTTGTCATATGATTGGACCAACACAAATTGTATGGACTTTAAAAGAGACGTTGACCTCTGAGTTTGTTTCGGTGTTTCTTCTCAGAGTAGTCAGTTAGGAAACACCGGCCTCATCTAGCTAAACTAAACTAAACTTAACACGCAAAAAAACATGACGTGTAAAAGCGTTATTTATAACCAATTTACAAATAAAATATTTAATTTCATTTCATTTCATTGGACACTAGTATCAAAAACTTTATGCTTTAAAGGTCGAGACTTGTAGACAGACCAAAATCTAAAAAGGAAAATTTATTTGTATTTTACTATCGTATAAATTCCTAACTATAAGCACTAGAGAAATCACTGACATAAACTTCTATTTTATTTATATGTATAGAAATTGTACAGATAAACTGTTTTCTAAGTCAAGCTACAAAAGTTTTGGTAATGAATTGACACAGGTAAGTAAAACAAATTTAAATTCATCTTGCCATTTAACAAATTCACTGAACAATTACTGATAACTTGTTTAATAAACACTATCTGTTTTAGTTTCGTACCTAAGTAGAAGTATTTAGTAGGTTATATTATTTTATTGATAACGACCACTTTAAATTTATTATTATTATAGTTGTATAATTCAAATTATTTTGTCTATCAGCTAAGTTATCAGGGATTAAAACGATATAATATGTACATATTCTTATAGACCAAAGATGATAGATACGAAAGTGCATTCAGTGCATTGTATCTACGTAATCTGTTTACAACAATAATATTACTCGTATACTTATTCATGTACCTACGCCCATACGATATTACGATAAGATATATAAAAAAAATATTTATTGAATGATAAAATGATTTATATGATTAGCTTTTGCCCGCGACTGCGTTCGGGGGAAGGGTTTTCAGACGGAAACGGAATCCCGATACCGTGAGAATTTCGATACAAAATGTAGCCTATGTATTATTTCAGGGTATCGACTATCTAGTTACCATATCACATTCAAATCCGTTCAGTAGTTTTTACGTGAAAGAGTAACAAACTTTCATATAGAACAGCAGCTCTCCCAAAAATTCGTCCATTTGTAATACATACAACATAAATTTTGCTAACATTATTAAAAACAGTATACTTCTAAACATCCATCCTCACAAACTTCACATTTATAATATTAGTCAGAAAGAAGATAATGAATAATAGAATTATATGTACGAGTAAATCTTATCAGAAAACAAAAAAAAAAACTTACGCAGGTTGATCGCCATCTTTGATTGCATCAGGATGATGATGAGGCGCATTAATGCCGATGGAGTAAAAGAGTAAGCTGCCCGTGCAATTGATCCATAGGCAAGTTGAGATCACGTGAAGTATGGGGGCGCCACTAGCGAGCGCCATCCACACGGGAAGGAGTAGGCCAATGGCATCGTGCCAGCGATAACGGCTCTTGAAAAACCCTTGACGAAGGAATATTGAAAGAACCTGGAATAAGCAAATGCATTTTATATTGATCTCTTTTTAAATAGCTTATTGTTTCACCGGTTCAGATTGTATGGACTTCAAAAGAGACGGTGACGTCTGAGTTTGTTCTTCTCAAGATAATCAGCCAGGAAACACTAGTTTAGCGAAAGAAAATTACGTGTACAATTTTTATTCATAAACAGTTTGCAAAAAATAAATTTCATTATTTATTTTTAGCTTTAGTCAGCTAGTGTTGCAGGATGTTTTTAAGCTTCAATTTTTTTTTCTGTAGGGATTACGTCTAGCCAAAAAAACCTGGCTGACCACTCATCTCTGTTTTCACATCTTGTGATGATATTTGTTATTTATTCATCGAGAAGATATCACTGAACGTGATAAGACGACATGGGGTCTTAACTTAAAATTAAAGAATATCATAAAGTATAAGTTACAAGTTTGGTTTGAAATAAAGTATAAACTTCCTATTTATCAGCACAAGTAAACTAGAGATGGTTAAGCCCAGTAATCTCGTTTTAACCTGGTTAATTGCCTGGTGATATTTGCCTCATTTGTGTTTTCAGTTCATAAAAATAATCCACGTGACATTTGATGAAATATATTGCGGCTATCAGTATCATTGAAACAATACGGTTCCTTAAAAGTAGGTATTTGGCAAATGATATAATCATTACCTTACGTGATATCTAAAGTGTCAAATTGAAGCTAACTGTCTAACATTTTTGTGGAATTCGATATTGGTAATCTGAATAAAAGGATTGCGATATTGCATAAGTAATATGATATGAATCAGATCTGTATTTAAATAAGCGTGAACGGGCACCTTATGGGCTCGGTCGTTTCATCGTTGACCTCATTTATCCCTTACTATAAAGCGTGATCGAGGTCAAGAGCGGGCTCAACAGTAATAGAAAAAATTAAAAGAGAAATCATGATATATAATCATCATCATGATCATGATATAATCATGATCATGGTATGGATGGAATCATAATATAGTTTTTTTTTTCTTAAGCTCTTTTCTTAATTGGATTTGACTGCAAGGGCATTAATCCGCCACTCGGTCAGCCAAGCATTGCTGCCTAATTTGATAACTGTGAAAACCTCTTTGAGATTATTCTTTCAGAAACTTTAAGGTCTTGTTACTTCCATCATTAGCTCAGCACCATGAGATAATGACTATCAGACACAAATATTTAAATTGCTTTAAAAACCGTTTTAAGTGCCCTTAAAGTTAAGGGTTTCCCTAGATTTTTCTGGAATTCCATAATCAGATCCCGACCCATACCTTCTATCATTAGCTTAGCATTATGAGGTGATAATTACCAGGCACAAATATCTCAATTTCGAGGATAAGTATATGAAAAACCAAGGATGTGCCTATAAATTTGATTTTTGATTTTAGGAGTATGAACCCTTCGGATTATTTTCAAAGTAATTAAAGGCAAAGTCGGTGAAAAAAGTAGTAATAGGTATAAATATCTTACCTCTTAGTAAAACTCGACAAGAAGATGAATGGAAAGAAGAATATCTCAGTAATGAATACCAATTTTGCGTGGAGAGGCTTATCCTTCCTTGGATTGTAGAATAAAAATGGTTCTAGGGAGCTGATTTCCAAATCCATGAGGGTATTTGTGTAAAGATGATATGGTAGCACATGAGATACTCAGAAATCTCTGAAAAAGACATACAAAAATTGTATATAATGGCCTATACACTTACACACATTTCCGAGTCACGATACCGCCTTTATTATTGGAATTTCAGCGAATGCTCTGGGACGCTGATAGCTATTTTTCCCTCCGTGACTGATGAGTTACGAGATCTGGACCCGAAAATGTGTGGATAGCGGCTTAAAGTATTACGTATCAGGGTTAGGCATTATGGATTAAGCTGGGTTATCCGGATCTTTTTATAATTATGTTGTCACATTTTTTGCAGAATGGTTGTGGTCGTTATATCAAGGATCATAGCCTATTTCAGAATCCTTCGCCATTCGTCCCGTACTGTAGCTTTGATTGTACATTCGTGGAGTGAACCATTGAACGCAGTTTTGACATGGTCAGTCCAACGCATTGGTGAACTGGTACTCGCACCAACCTTCAGTGTTATCAAAACCGAAAAGCCAGGTGTCATAAAGTGTGTAGTTTTATGCTGGGACGCAGGCTAAGTGACGCCATCAAGACGTCGCCGTATGTCGGTATTTGGAAAAAAGAAATGTGGTGATAATGCTTCAAATGATTTTTTTATCAATATCAGTGATGCGATAATGATAAAAACTTCAACATAGTTATGTCAATATACATGAGATCCGTACGCTCCACCACAATGTCACACGGTGGTATTTTATAAATATTTGTTATCAATAACATAACACAGATACAATATTTTGTTTAAAGTCTTTTGCATGGAAGATAATATTCTGTTTGAATATATTCTTGTCTTCAGAAGATAATATTCTTGAGTTAGTCTCCACTGTAGGCGGGTGTTTATTTACATGGCATACAGTGGAGACTAACTCAAGAATATTATTTTTAAGCATAAGCATTTATTCTAAATGGGAGACAATAACCTCTTGTAAGAAAAGATCTGTTCCAGTCCAGAAACATATAATACTGTATTTTACCGTAGAACCCAGAAAAGTCCTCTAGAGTTTAGAAGTTCTAAAATTTCTTAACTTAACATGATAATGAACAATTTCCATAATATGACATCACACAATTAAAACGTACGTTGTAATACGCCCAAGAGGTAAAAGAATTTCAAGAAACTTTGAAAGCTTCAAGTCCTTACTTTCTTGGCGAGACGTCTCGCTTTGATTAAAAACTCTACAATTTTCTCATCAGCATAATTAAACTACGTAGTTTGAAGTTCGCTCGAGAAATCATGCTGGTTACCAGATTTAGTTTGGAGGCGAAATAATTTACGACTGCTGCTTTTTAAGATAGCTGAGATGCTTGATTTCGACAAAGAAATATAATATCACAATGCAAATTAAACTGAATTTCGTGAAGTCATAAACTGATATTATAAATGTGAAATTTTAAACTGTTTTGCACACACACAGACCATCACGCAAACATGGTAGTAGTTAGTAATTAAATTTATTTTAGAAATTGTTAAAATTATTATCACTTTTTTTACCTAACATTTTTGGATAACCTGTACCATTGTACGGAAAAGACACTGGTTCCTGTAATACAGTCTATACTAGCACCGGAGCTGGGGTTACAAATTATTTGATGTAATTTTAATTTTATGTTAATAAAGATTACTTAATTATTTATTTATTATAATATATATTTTTTATAATATATTTATTATAATATAGCCCTCCCCATTTTAATTAAAGCTCATAAAGTCCTTCCAAAGGTTGTCTGGAAGATATCGCTCTCAGCGATAAGACCGCCATTGTAACCAATTTTTTACAATATTGTTATTTAAGTGTGATTCAATTATTGGTGTACAATAAAGTATATTCTATCTATCTATCTATCTAATATAATAACATAATAGCTGAACGGATCTCTAAATTGGCATAAGTATAGATTCATATTGTACGGGTCAACCACCGTACAATACGTTTACCTGGGTCGTCATTATTGCGCCACCCGCTCAGTATGTTTCCATCATTTATATTATTGCACTTACACCGCAATAGTTCAGTAAGTAATTCGGCGACATACCGTGCGCGTGACTCATAATCCTATATCGTTCACCACTCATCCTAGTATAAATTAATCTTAATCTCATATTTGTGGAAACAGACAATACAGTGAATTTATTAATCTTCAACTGACTTTCATCTCTTATCTCACCCCTTATCTCTATCTTTTCCCAACCCCGAATATTGGTCCTTCGAGCACGTTAGCGGGACCGAAACGCGTGTGCAAAACCTTGTGCTTTGTTCTTTGTGTATGCGTTTTACCGGTTTCGTTATAAGCAATCAGATAACTTTGGAAAATACAGTGTCTCATCTCGTGATCCTGGTCAATCCCGGTGCATAGGAAGGCGCCACTTTATCTCATCTCGGGTTGCTGGTCAATTTTGGTGCCCAGGAAGGCGCCACTTTATCTCATCTCGCAACTTTATTCAATCCCAGTGCCCAGGAGGGCGCCACTCATCTCATCTTGTTGATCCTGTTACCTCCGTGTCGAGAAAATCTCTACGTCATCTCACCTCCTCGATCCTGTGACCTCTGTGCCTAGGAAGGCGCAACAGAATCTATCAGTTCCGGTTTTTCTTGCACAGCGTTTGAACTCCGTTACTGAGCTATCTCGGATTACAAGTAAGGCAGTTTTTTTCTTATCCTAATAATGGCTAAAATGGAAGACCTTTTAGCTACACAGCAGCAAATCATTGAAGCAGTGGATAAACTCTACTCCAACCTTAAGAAAGATGGAGCAGAGCTGAAGACATCGGACTATCTTCGTCGACGATTAGAAACCGTAGAACAATATTTTACGGAATTTCATAACAATCACATGAATTTGTTATCCTTTGGTGATCGATCGCATGCGTATTTCACTATCAGTATCAGATTAGTATGATCAAATGAAAGTGAAATATAGCAATATTAAAACAGCCATTCAGAATTATAAGCCTTCCACAGACAGACCTCAAACCCCTGTTTTGAAACCCCCTACTTTTCAACCATCTTCAATATCTCAAACCTCGAGCCTTTCATCTCAAAATAATCCTCCTAAGGAGAGCGTAAATATAGAAGACCTCTTAAAGAAGCAGGCTACTAATTTTAGGGCATTTTCAAGAGAAGCTGCTGACATTGATCTCAATCTTATCTCTGAAAAGTGGGATTTTGAAGACATCCTAAAAACTTTAAAAACTCGTTGGACAGCTATTGACACCCTACACTGGGAGCTGGACAACGAGCTCAACGGCTCCAACACCCAGTACGACGAGCAATTCTCGAACTACGAGAAATATTATAAAACCCTGAAAAGGATATTAACCGAAAGATGTGGTCGGTGGCTCATATTGAGAAATCAACCCCATAAATGGAAATAGCTACCTTCGAAGGAAGCTATACGTCGTGGATCTCATTCAAAGATCTTTTTACAGAAACTGTACACAATAATCCCTCTTTATCTAACGCCCAAAAAATGCAGTTCCTGAAAAGTAAGATCAAGGGCGAGCCGGAAAAATTAATCCAACATCTTCATATAAGTTCAGACAACTACCCCGTTTGTTGGAATATCCTTGCGCATCGATATGATAATAAGCGTCGTATTTTTATATCTCATCTCAAAAACATCCCAAATATCCCGACATGTCAGCAAAAATCAGCGAAACACCTCAAACGGATCCACGATACAACGTACGAAAGCGTGAACGCTATAAAAAATCTCGGAATCGATGTATCTACTTGGGATCCCTTCCTCGTATGTATCCTAGCGGAGAAATTAGACTCTGAAAGCAATGATGACTATATAGAGTCATTGAAATCTCCGAAGGAGTTGCCAGTATTGGAAGAATTTCTTCGATTTTTGGAGAATAAGTTTACGTCGCTGGAAACCTCACAGAAGAAACAAGAACCCTTCATTCAAAAGCCATCTCCTCAATCTCAGTACGCATCTTCATCATCGAAAGGTTATCTTAATAACCAACAATCTAATTCAAAAGGTTTTAATCCTCGTTTCAAACAAAATAACAACACCTATTCGACAAACCAGGTCATTTCGCAATCGTCAAAGTCCAATTGGAAAAATAACGAAAGACGTAAACAGTGTGGTATTTGCAACGCAAGCGATCATCGCATTCAAAATTGTCAAAAGCTGGCAAAAATGCGTCCATCGGCTCGTAGAAACGCAATTGCAAATTTGAACCTCTGTGTCAACTGCTTGCACTATCACGAAGGTAGAAAATGCCTTTCGGAAATAAAGTGTAAAGAGTGCAATAAAGACCACAATACGATTCTACATGAATGTTTTACGTCAAGAAATGCTACATCGGATGCGTCGCGATCGGGGCCAAATACGGCCACTATTACGAAATCTCCACCTCAGCAAGATATGAACACCTTAGTATCTATGCAAAATGATCCTACAGAAATACTCCTCGCGACAGCAATTATCAAGGTTCAAGCATCTGACGGATCTTACGAAAGAATGAGAGCTCTTTTAGATCAAGGATCTCAGACCTCAATTATTACTGAACGAGCCGCACAGCTTCTAAACCTGCGTCGGCAAAAATGTACTGGACTTATCTCTGGAATCGGAAACAATGAAAATAGCTGTAAGGGCATGATCTCTATTAAGTGTATGTCGTTAATTAATGACTTCACTTTCGAATCCGACGTATTTATAATGAAAAGACTAGTCAAGAATTTGCCTAGACATACCTTCACTAAACCCAACTCGCCAACCCTTAACCAAATAACCCTAGCTGATCCTGAATTTTACAAAAGTAGGCCAGTTGATATCTTATTCGGCGCTGACGTTTATTCCCAAATCCTATTGGATGGTATCTGCCGTTCCGAGGGAATGTTACCCATTGCCCAGCAGACACAATTGGGATGGATCCTAAGCGGTAATTGTAAAATATTTCAGTGCAATGTGATCCTAAACAATCTCACCGATATCCAACAGTTCTGGGAGATGGAGGATATTCGCGAACCCTTATCAATATCTCAAGAAGATCAAGCTTGCATTGACTTCTTTCAATCCTCAACTTCAAGGCGCGAAGACGGCAGCTATGTCGTGAAAATACCTTTTAAAGAAAATTTTGAAGAAAAGTTGGGTGAATCTAAAAATAAATCAATTGCGCAATTTCTTCAAATAGAAAGGAAATTAATTAAGCAACCCGACCTGGCAAGTAATTATAAATTGTTTATGTCCGAGTACTTAAAGCTCGGACATATGATCCCCGTTGCGATAAATGTCAACGTAACCCCAGATTGCTACCTTTCGCATCATGGCGTACTTCGAGCTGAGTCATTAACTACTAAATTACGAGTTGTTTTTAATGCCTCTGCAAAAACCTCAACAGGTTGTGACCTGTTGAGGTTTTTGCAGAGGCATTAAAAACAACTCGTAATTTAGTAGTTAATGACTCAGCTCAACGAATCTCAACGATCTTATGTGCAGGGGGCCGAACCTGCAGCAGGACCTCTTAAGTCTCATCCTGAAATGGAGACAGTTTAAATACGCATTTACGGCTGATATTGAAAAGATGTTCCGTAATATTTGGCTACATCCGGATCATCAAAAGTTCCAGAAAATTATTTGGAGAAATCATCAATCCCAACCTTTGCAAGAATATCAGCTAGCGACTGTCACCTACGGTACAAAGGCCGCACCCTTCCTAGCCATGATGACACTGAAACAACTTGCCATTGATGAAAGGCCAAATTATCCCAATAGCAGCGCTCCTGATATTCTAGAAACCTCTTTTTACATGGATGATCTCATGCATGGAGCTCATACCGTGACAGCTACTAAACATCTCAAAGCAGAGATGACAAACCTTCTTAAGTCAGGCGGCCTCAATCTTAGAAAATGACGCTCGAACTTGCCTGAAATTTTAGACGATCATATTAATCCTAAAGATAAAGAATTTCATTTTAAACAGCCTGAATCTACAAAGGCTTTAGGTCTTCGCTGGAACCCAAAAGAAGACTATTTTATCTTTCATCCAATAGAAATGACCTCAGAAGATATCCCAACAAAACGGCAATTCTTGTCTGAAATCTCAAAAATCTTTGACCCCTTGGGCTGGGTGTCACCAGTCACAATTAAACTAAAAATCTTATTTCAAGAGACTTGGAAAACGGAACTAGGTTGGGATCAACCGATTCCTCATAATATTGCCCTAGAATGGAATAAAATAAAGGCCGACTTACCTTATATATCCCAATTTAAAATACCTCGATGGATACAAACCATGGAGAATGATATACTTGAGCTTCATGGATTTTGTGATGCAAGCACAAAGGCCTACGCTTGTGTTGTTTATTGTAAAATTACAAGAAACCACAAAACATACGTAACCCTTGTTGCTGGAAAATCTAAAGTGGTACCTCTGAAAAAATCTCAATCTATACCTCGCTTGGAACTTAGTGGAGCTCTTTTATTATCAAAACTTATGGCCAAAATAATCTCATCCCTATCTGATCTCAAAATCCAAGCTTATGGCTGGGTAGATTCCATGGCTGTACTAGGATGGATAAATGGTGAACCAGAAAAATGGAAAACCTTCGTTGCCAATCGAGTAAAAATGATTTGCGAAATTATCCCAAAAAACCGGTCAAGTGCGTGTCGGGCCACGCGCAGTGTAGGGTTCCGTAGTTTTTATAACAGCCAAGTACGTGTCGTATTCGCTGACTGATCGTTTTGTACCATGCTCTAACTAAAAGCCAAACATGACTACCTAACTAATTTGACCTCCTATACAAATCCTCACCTGATCCGACAATTTTGCACGGAAAGTTTTAATTTTTTTTAGAGATTTGTATAAAACTTGTCATAGCCGGTGTTTTGAATTTAAATACGGACACACAGCTACACTACTCAATCGTCACAAGAAACTAGCACGATACAACTGGCGCTTAGCACCATCTATCGACATTTCTATAGAGTTGTTCGAAATTTTCGAGTCAAATACAATTGGTCGACTATTACTCGTAAACTTGTAAAGCCCACTTATGTGTGATAGTTTTCCTTTAAATTTCGTTATATATAGGTACTACTGCCGTGACATTTGAATTTCTAACTAGAACCGTTTAGTTGATAGAGGGGGCGGACACTTGACTCTAACGAAAATTGGTACTTTAAAGCTTGATAAGTCACGAACGGTTTACTTAATCAAAAAACGGTCTTAACAAACCCCTAATATTTTTAAAAGACCTATCCAACGATATCCTACACTATGGGAAGAACGAAAAAAAAAAATTATCATCCCACTTTACATGTATGAGAGGTACCCTAAATAATTGTTTTTTTTTCAAAATTTTATTTTACCACTTTTTTGGCGTCATTAACGTGTATACTCATGCCAAAGTACAACTTTCTAGTACTAATAGTTTTTGAGCTAAACCGCGGACAGACGGACAGACAGACGGACATGGCGAAACTATAAGGGTTCCTTGTTGACTACGGAACCCTAAAAATAGGTGGCGGTATGTGAAATCCCAAGAAAATCCCGCAGATTGCGCTAGCCGTAGTCTGACTGCATCCTATTTAGCCAATCATTCACTTTGGTGGCACGGGCCCGATTGGTTATCTCAATACAATCTTGAAAAGAATCCTGAACCTATCTTATATAAAACAACTGAAGATCTCAGAAAGAAAAAGCTCGTAAACACTATTACTGCTGACTCTAGCAATTCAGTTATAAAACAATTATTAGATAAATGCAGCAGTTACAAGAAAATCGATTCGAGTTTTAGCCTATGTAAACAAATTCAAAGACATCTTGATTCACAAGAAGAAGCGTGAAAACTATCTTACCCTGCATGACCTCAAACGAGCGAAGGAAATGTTAATAAAACATGTGCAACAAGAATACTTTTTCAAGGAAATATCTCAAATTGAAAAAGGTGAACCTTTAAGCAAGAAAAGCCACCCAACTAGCACAAATGGGCTGCATTAGAGCTTTGGAGCGTATCCGATTATTACTTATGGTAATAGACGTAAGCGCTAGAGCGTCTACTGCAGACTTAAAGCAGCCGCTTTAGCGCTATTTGGGCGCCATTTTATGCAACCTAAAGTTCCATTTAACCTGCACAACGGTTGCATAAAGGTTCCTTAATAGCTATAACGATTTATTAACGCTATACTAAAGCTCTTGTAGCGCTACTTTTGAATGATTTTGAACTACTTTGAACGAATGAATTGATTATAGTTCTTTATTGTATATCTTCAGTTGACATTGTTTGTAATATTTTGGTAAAGTGTTTTCGTCGCCATCATGAAAATAAAACATAAAGAAGTAAATGTTTGTATTCTGTATTAGCAAGATATATAAAGATACTTAAAACGCTGTCCAGTTTACTGTAGATATATAAGATAATTTTCGAGTAATTTTAACGCGCTTTTATGATATTTAAAAAATTAACAAAAGATATGTGATATTTTTTATTTGTTATACAGAATAAATTTTATTTCCGTATTTTTACGTGTCGATAACTTACTATTCGCAAGTGGCCGATTGTTTACCGGTACATTTAATGCACATTTAACTGAAAAACCAATGTATATCAACTCAATTTTGCAAGTGAATTATAAGTTTTCTTAAAAAATCATGGCGTCATTGTACTGTAGTCATAACCTGCAGTTTGAGCTCTAATAGCTCCCTTTTGAGAATCATAGCGCTAATTTTCACCCTTCTAACGCTTCCAGTGATTTTTGTTCCCCTAGTGCAACTCACAGCCACAAAAAGCTCCTATTTTCTTGTTTTTGAGGTTATAAGATTAATTATTTGTATCCTTAAGTGTATTGTAAGGTGTACAATAAAGTATATAATAAATAAATAAATAAATAAGATCTAGTTACGTACTTATTCGTTTAGCATCCATTTTATTAAATGTTTTATAATAGTTACAAAAGCGGCTGTAAAATGGCGAATGGATTGAGCCTGCAAGGAATGACTATTGCTACTAAAGGCCTTAGTTACACTGATGATTTTTTTGTAACTATAGTATGCGTAAGAGTTTCTATTATTTCTATAATGAAACTTATAGTAGTATAATAGTGGTTACTATAACTATAACCTATACAAGTTACAATGGAAACTACTATGCAGCTGTGAGTGGCAGAATGACCTTCGTAACTCTCATATAAAGGTGTAAGTGGTAAATGAGTTCTACCGTGGACTACTGTGAAGGCTAGGGTAGTATTTGATTCAGCTTATAGCACCTTAAGTAACTTTTATAACTATAGACGTTTACGGATGCAGATATGCAACTCTGAACTGCTTTTTGAACCCTTAAAGCGCTATTTTACAGCCCAAAGTAACAAAATAGGCTGCTATTTCCACTAATGTGCTCGTTGGGCAGATCTTGAATCTCAATCCTATCTTAGACAGCCACGGAGTACTCCGTGTCGGTGGACGGCTAAAACATTCGAGTTTAGACCCCGAAATGAAGCATCCCATTATCATCCCAAATCAAACTAAATTAGCTGATCTTATAATAGACGAATCCCATAAATTAGTATTCCACGGTGGAGTGAAAATGACGAGTGGATTTATAAGACAAAAATATTGGATAATTGGAGGAAACCGCGCTACAAAAAAACGATTAAGAACGTGCGTAAAGTGTAGGAGACACGATCCCATTCTAAAACATCAACTCATGGGTGACTTGCCTTCATCCAGATTAAATCCTAGTCAACCCTTTTATCATACCGGTATTGATTACACCGGACATGTTTTGGTGAAAGCGAACAAAGGTCGCGGCATCAAAACAGATAAAGGATACGTTGCAGTATTTGTATGTATGGTTACAAAGGCCATACATTTAGAACTCGTATCTGATCTCACAGCGTCGGCTTTCATTGCGGCGCTCAGACGTATGTCAGCCAGAAGAGGAGTTCCCGGCCACATATACAGTGATCAAGGAACTAACTTCATTGGAGCTAACAAGATCCTAAAACAAGAAATCTTAGAAATCTCAGAAATCTTATCAAGCCAAGAAACATTATCTAACGTCTCCGAAATGAACATTGAGTGGCATTTTAATGCTCCGTCATGGCCTTCTGCTGGCGGACTTTGGGAAGCTGCGGTGAAAAGTTTAAAACATCATCTTAGGCGTGTTGTTGGTGAGCAAAAACTCACCTAGGAAGAATATAGCACCCTCCTATCTCAACTCGAAGGTTGCTTAAACTCTCGACCACTCTGTCCTTTGAAGGAGGATCCCGAGGACATAGACTTTTTAACCCCGGCACACTTTCTTGCAAGTGGGCCTACCTTAACGATCTTTGAAACTGAAAATGATCTTAGGACTCGGTGGCACATGGTACAAAAAATCTATAGAGATATTTGGGTCCAGTGGAAAAATGAATATCTCTCACAGTTATCCATTAGAGCTAAATGGAGACAATCTCAAAGGAATCTCAGTCTCAACGATATTGTTATCATCAAGGATGAAAACCTCCCGCCAGGGAAGTGGGCTCTAGGGCGTGTAGTAGAACTGCATCCTGGTTCTGACGGACACGTCAGAGTCGTTACCCTTAAAATCAAAAATGGGTTTTTAAAACGGCCTGTTGTTAAGTTATCTCTATTACCAGCGGATAGAGACAACAACCCTCCTAGTGACACGAAGGTTAAGGATGAGGCACCAAGGAAGAAAAATCCGAAGCGTATCTCATTCTCGACTAATAGCTCTGTCAGTAACGCTATTCTTACTGTCACTAATAAACTTATCTCAAGCATCTTATAGTTTCACCCCTTTGAGCAACAACAGCGTTTATTTTGATAAAATCTCCAACATGCATCTTATTAGAGACGATTGGCGTTTAATTGTTTATTAAGACACATATCCCTACAAAGAAGGCACGTCGGCACTTGAGAAGTATATCAATTATCTTGAAACATTATGCTCCACTATTAAAGAACACACACCTTGCGACGGTATCATCTTACAACTCGGGCACGAGTTCGAAGAAATTAAACATTATGATAGTATGTTAACAATGAATGAATCATTTGTAACTGCTGACGAGCGGCGGCGCCGGCGTCGTGGTCTAATAGACGGAGTAGGCTACGTCGCAAACAGCTTGTTTGGCGTGCTAGATCAGCGTTTTGCGGAGAAATACGCACAAGACATCGACCTTTTGAAAAAAAATGATAAACATTTGTATAACCTCTTGAAAAACCAAACCTCAATCGTGGAAGCCGAATTTAATCTCATGAAAAGAATGGAGAAAGCTGCGAACAAACATCATAAATCGATAAATCAAAAGTTTAATTATCTTAAAGAATCTTATCAAGATCTTCAACGCCATGTACAGAACATGACTTTAGTTACCGATTTCTTAGCATCTGCTATGACAGCGAATAACTTACTGTATAGCCTTAGGAAAATACAAGACTCCATTCTTGACACGGTAACTAATATTTACAATGGAAAACTGGACTTTCATCTGATATCTCCTAAACAGCTGAGAACGGAATTAAGTTCTATATCAGCACATATCCCCAAAGACATGGCACTTCCTGTCAATCATTTGAATCTCAAGGATCTCTACAACTTGATAAAAGTGCGGACTAAGTACTATAGTAAGTACTTGATAATTGAAATAAGAATACCCCTCATCGAAAGAGACCTTTACGAAATCTTTAACCTCATTCCAGTCCCACGATTATTGAACCACGACATGATACATGTGAAAGTTATCTCAAGTTTTGCTGCCATTAACCTCAGAAAAGACTCATACGTAACCCTTACTGATGCTGATCTCCAGTCCTGTATAAGACAAAATCCTAGGATGATTTTGTGTCATACAAAAAACCCTATAAATATCTTAAAAGATGATCACAGCTTGTGTGAAACGATCCCACACACAAGAAACTGTGACACTATTAGAACACCTTGCAAAAACATTTGGAAGGAATTAACAGCTGATAATAAATATTATTATTTTTGTTGCAATGAACGCAACTTTGAACTTCTCTGTGACGACGAAATTACCGCCGTTAAATTGATGAATGCAGGTCTTTTGAATTGAATGTGGAGGAAGGCTGTATGATAAAGACGGACAATTTCGTTGTCCATTCTAATAAAAGGCTGTCTAGCACAATGAGTATTGGTGCAAGAATTATTGCGCCACAAATATCACCTATTAATCATATATTCAACAAACTCCTGAAATTAATCCTAATAATTCTGAAATATTGCGACAATTTGAAGATATACAAAAAAGAATTGAAATCATGAAACAAACAGAACCTTGGAGTGATAAAATATCCTATCACGACGTACATCTTTATAGCGTCTTGTATGCTCTAATCTTTGGAATCCTGATAACTGCGGCGATATACTTTTGGCGGCGCCACAGGCGGTCAACACGTCGGGAATCCGCGGTGCCTGCTGGAGAGGCGTCTACTGCGACCTCCTCACATCCCGGAAACGAGAGTGTTATAAGTGAGTGTAGTGCGGTTAGGGAAAAAAGGCAATCTTTAGTCAAAGTGAAAAGTGCAGTAAGTGAGTGTTGTGATCTTAGGGACAAAGGTCAATTTAGCCAATACGTGAAAAGTGATGCCAAAAATCTTATTAAATCTAGCGAGTATTTGCAAACAGAAGATAGGGCCTCGTCCTCTGTTTTTCGCGTATTTTCCCTTCCGGACCTAAGCTCTAGCAACTACTTGTAATTGCTCGAAATATCGTTAATCAGTCATTACTAATCCTTATCCCTGTCATATAGTTGATAAGTTGAATATTATTTATCATCTTGTAAATCTCATCTCCATCTTTATCCTACTGTTCGGTCCGACGTGAAACAGAACGCACCTTTGGTTGACAACATTAATTATCTGTGGGCTTGACATAACTTTTTCTCTTGACAGATAGACTTTGGTTCCTTGTTGAAAAATGTCCGTGTTGGGACCTGTTGAGTTAATTATAATTGGTAAAATATCGTTTGGAATCGCGTGTTGAAACCGATAATTGGGTCGCGAGTTAACTATTGTTTGAAGTTGTAATCCCCATTTGACGAAAACCCCGGGATATTTTTGGATTTATCGCCGGGTTGATGCCATCGCGTGGCACGCGCATTTGTTGGAATAAGTAGTGATAAATAGCTTCAATCCGGTGTGAATTTGGGCTGTGATGCTGTTTGAACCGCGCCATCTGGAGACTGACGCCTTGTGAACGTTCAGAACACTTGACTTACATCACACTTTCAATTACTCACCTCATATTACATACATACTACACTTGGGCGTGACCTAGCAAGGTCGAAGTTGGCGAACCCAGCACAGAAGGTTAGTGGTATTTATAAAGCCTCAGAGGCTATAGATTGTTGTCGGCCGGAGAGCCTGTAGACTATTGTGTAAGTACTTTTGATTATTGTAAGCAACGTTTATAGCTCCACGTAACGTGGACCGTTCAGCATACCAGTCGACGTTGCGCTGGCTTGGGACTGAACATTCTGGTAGCAGGCGTGGCTCTTATAATATAAGATCCACTGGTTTAATTGGAAGTTTTGTAAATAACTTTAGTTTAATTACTTAACATAACTTATAACTTAATAAGTTTGAATATATTGCTTTGTCAGCCGGGCTCAAATAGTACTTGTAGTTTGTACTGTAATTTGTAGTGCTAGCCCCTTGGTATTGAATTGACAAGTAAGATTTATTTGTGAAATTAGGAATTATTGGTTGTATTTTGGTATAATTTGGTATTGTTGTAAAAGTTTGGTATTTGTTGCAATTAATAATTGAATGTCACTGATCTGAATTAAAAAGGTTATCTAAATAATAATTACACATAGTCTAACATAATAGGACTTGAATTGTGTGTATTGGTTATTGCATTTGTGGTACTTATTGGACTGTGTTGATAGAGATTCTCCGGCTCAATATTATACAGTCAATTGTTGTGTTTATTGATATTTAATTGGGGTTGATCCTGCACAATATATACATTGAATTGTTATTTATTTTGTAACTAGCCATCTGTACCAAGCTAGATTCATACTTGGAATAAGTACAGGGTCGGATTTGGACTTGAAATAATTGAATTTGAGTTTTTATTTTGGTGAAATTATTTGGTCGGCTAACAAGTCATTGTTGTTTGTTTAGTTAATTTTAGCCTGTTGTATTAATATTTGATTGTTGCAATGGCTTCATTAAGGGCAGTCAGGGAGGCTGCTGCCGGATTGACCTCACAGTTGAGATGGTTCACATCGGCAGCTGCAACGGTTGAGCGTGTAGAATTGGAAGAGCTCACCCTTGCTCGGTATGAGCAAGTGATTGAGAGGATCAAGTCAGCTGATGCTGCGCTCACACGCTTCAACGAGTACATCATGGACGTGGATTTGGGGGTGATGGATCAGACAGCCCGCGATAAGATTTTGGGTGACTATGACCAGATTGTCCACCTGGGGGATGTCATATGTCTACGAGCGCGGGAAATTTTGAAGAGTCGGGTGCCTGATGCGGCCAAGCCGCAGATCCCCGTTGTTGCAGGCCCTGGACTATTGAGTAGGCTGCCCACCCTGGAGCTGCCACATTTTGACGGTCGCTTGGACCACTGGCTGGGCTTCCTAAATCTCTTTGAGAGTCTTGTCGATGCACGCTCGGACCTCGGACCTGCCCAGAAGCTGGCCTATTTATTGTCTGTCCTGGAGGGTGAAGCCAGAGTGCAGCACTTGCCGGTGACGGATTCCCCTTACCCGACCGCTCTGGAGCTTCTCTCCCGACGGTATCAGAACAAGCGCTGCCTGGCTGATGTGCACATCGACCAGATTTTGGGACTACCGGCCATTGCCAGCACGTCGACGTTGCGCACTGACTTGCTGAACCCGTTGGTCTCAGCGACCAACGCTTTGAGACGCCTGGAGTTACCGGTAGAACATTGGTCCTACTTGTTGGTGCACATAGTGCTGCAGTGGCTCCCCGCGGAGCTGAAGTCACGTTTTGAGCATAAGTATGGTGGGGATAGTGCCACCCATCTTCCCCCCTTTGACGAACTCCTCAAATTTTTGGAAGACGAGTGTCGGTTTTCGGATAACACTCGTGGCGCCACGGGGTCACCCCCACTACCTTCTCAGCCCAGAGACCAGGGACGGACTAGGGCTCGGGGGCCTGTTGCTGTTCCCCCCGCCCCCCGTTTTGCTGGCGCCCGGAGTCCTCGGGCTAGGGGGCCTGTTGATGATCGCCCCGCCCCCCGTTTTGCTGGTGCCCGGAGTCCTCATCATTGTGACTTTTGTAAGGCAACGGGGCATGTCATGGCGCGTTGCCCGGACTTTTTTAATTTGCACGTAAGTGCCCGCCGCCGTATTGTCAACGCACGTCGTTTGTGCTTTTCGTGCTTGGGGGCCCACTTCCATCGGGACTGCCCCGATCCCCGCCCGTGTAGAATTTGTGAAGGGTTCCACTTGGAGATTTTGTGCGCCAACGCGAACCGCTCTAGCAGACCATCTTCTGAGGGGGGTTCGCGCAGGGGGGGGGGGGGTACCCCGGAGACGAGCACCGGGCTGAGACCCGCAATTCTGTACGCCGCACTCCACCCCCCGCGCAAGTTGAACGGGAGCCCCACGAGCGCCATTTGGTGTTCCCTCGTCAGGGAGAACGCGCATTGGCTGCTAGGCAGCAGTGGCCGGGTCGGCGCCGCTGCCTTTCCCCTCCGTTGGCGGAACGTCCCCGGCTGGAGTCGCGCCCTCCGCCATTCGGGCATCCGGTGGGATGTGCCCCTCCAGTGATGGCGAGCGGCTCGGGACACCGCGCGGACGAATATTTTGATTGTTGGCCTCGTCGTGAACGAAGGCAGCCTGGATGCAGCGATCGGTCGCCGCCCAGGCATCACTAAGAGATTGACGCCTGCCCCGCTAAAGGACCCCCCCGATCAAGACGGTTTGTTGCCAACGGCCTTGGTCAAGGTCTGGGGACCCTTGGGTGACTCGATTGTGGTCCGTGCCATTTTGGACACGGGAGTCCAGGGTTGCCTTTTGTCGTCTTGGTTAGCGGGACAGGTTGGCCTGAAGGTGAATGACCTTTCAGGCAAGATTTGGGGAATTGGCGAACGGCTGTCGCCACTGTTGAGGGAAGGACCTGGTTTGAAATTACCCTTGTGAGTTGTTCTTACCCTAAAATTGGTGTTCCTGGCCTTGTTATAACTGAACTTGGTTGGGACGAGCCACTTCGGGAAACCGTGTTGGAGGACGGTTGAGGCACTCTAGCCTTCCTTATGGGGCCCGTCACCCCCTTTTGTTGCCCAAGGAGGGCCACTTGGTTCAATTGTTGGTGACTGATCGTCACACTAAGAACTCGCATGCCGGTTGCAATGCGCTGTTGGCCATTCTGCAGCGAGAAATTTGGATTTTGTCGGCTGATCGCGTCAATGAGGCGAGGCCCTTTGCTGGCGTCGTAACGGACTTGTTGGTCCCCCTTTGTTGAAGACGTTCACCCTTCGTAATAGTAAGATTGTTAAGGCTTATTTATGTGTTTGTCTGCCTGTCAACCAAGGCAGTACATTTGGAGCTGGTAACCTCCCTCGCGACAGAGGCCTTTGAGGCGACTTTGGAAAGATTTGTGTCTCGCCGTGGGTTACCTTCTTTGATTAGGTCTGATTGCGGTACGAATTACAAGGGTACAAGTAACTATTTGAAGGAGGTATACACCTTCCTTAATGAGAGCCAGGTTGACATTGGTAATAGTTTGGCCCGCCGAGGGGTCACTTGGTTGTTTGAGCCGCCAGCCTGCCCCCATTGGGGGGTATTTTTGGGGCCGTGGTGAAAGCGGCAAAGGGACGCTGGCGGAGATTGTTGGGAGACACCGTTCTCACCTTTGAGGAACTAGCTACGGTATTTGGCCGCATTGAAGCTGTGTTAAATTTGCAACCTTGTCAAGACTTCCAATTGATTAGCGGACGGGTAGGCCCGTCCGGGGGGGGTAGATGTTCGGTCCGACGTGAAACAGAACGCACCTTTGGTTGACAACATTAATTATCTGTGGGCTTGACATAACTTTTTCTCTTGACAGATAGACTTTGGTTCCTTGTTGAAAAATGTCCGTGTTGGGACCTGTTGAGTTAATTATAATTGGTAAAATATCGTTTGGAATCGCGTGTTGAAACCGATAATTGGGTCGCGAGTTAACTATTGTTTGAAGTTGTAATCCCCATTTGACGAAAACCCCGGGATATTTTTGGATTTATCGCCGGGTTGATGCCATCGCGTGGCACGCGCATTTGTTGGAATAAGTAGTGATAAATAGCTTCAATCCGGTGTGAGCTTGGGCTGTGATGCTGTTTGAACCGCGCCATCTGGAGACTGACGCCTTGTCAACGTTCAGAACACTTGACTTACATCACACTTTCAATTACTCACCTCATATTACATACATACTACACTTGGGCGTGACCTAGGAAGGTCGAAGTTGGCGAACCCAGCACAGAAGGTTAGTGGTATTTATAAAGCCTCAGAGGCTATAGCCTAATCTATAGATTGTTGTCGGCCGGAGAGCCTGTAGACTATTGTGTAAGTACTTTTGATTATTGTAAGCAACGTTTATAGCTCCACGTAACGTGGACCGTTCAGCATACCAGTCGACGTTGCGCTGGCTTGGGACTGAACACCTACTAACCCCTATCTTTGCCCCCGGGAGCATGTACGGGTCAACCGCCGTACAATACGTTTACCTGGGTTAGCATTATTGCGCCACCCGCTCAGTATTTTTCCATCATTTATATTATTGCACTTACACCGCAATAGTTCAGTACGTAATTCGGCGACATACCATGCGCGTGACTCATAATCCTATATCGTTCACCACTCATCCTAGTATAAATTAATCTTAATCTCATATTTGTGGAAACAGACAATACAGTGAATTTATTAATCTTCAACTGACTTTCATCTCTTATTTCACCCCTTATCTCTATCTTATCTCAACCCCGAACACATATGGAAAAGCAAAAACGCATAATCAACTAGGATCTGTCTATGAGACGCACGTTGACGCAATGGCTAAGCGATTACTGCTACGCTTTGTGTCGTGGGTTCGGTTCACGGAGAGAACAACTTTATATGGAGATAGTTAGCAGATATAAGTGAGTTTATATTTTATTATTCACACGCATGATTCAAGAGTAGTTCTTAGTGTATGTTTGTGTTCCTGCCGGGTATGCGGCCTTGCCGGAGTTGCGGGAAAGTTCTAATGAGATACCGTGGTCTCGGAATGTAAGGACAGTTGAAGTAACATAGTGGGTTTTTAATCAGTAGAAGTCTGACGATCTTCTTACCGAAAAAGTATGTAGGTGTTTCGATCACGAAAAAATGGTTGAATGAAATTTGGCAGGGAGATATATTGAAGTCTAGAATCACACATAGGCTATTTTATATCTCTGGAAAATGCGAAATTTCCTCGGGAGCAAAGTTACGTGAATCAGCCATTATGACAATGAAAGGCACACATAGACTCTTGAAAATTATCGAGATAGTAATAATGTTCGTACATTTATCATTATCCCCCATCAGTTTTCAGCCAAGAGTCATCGTTGGACATAGAAGACTACCATTTACCGGTCCTATTTTTCAAAAGAAGGTAGGTACATCGTCTTCTGTACATTAAATAAAATTGAAGTGATTTCAACATAACTGTGTTTCGTTAAGTCCGGAATGAAAAATGTGCTTATTGTCCGCATTAATCCCTAGAACGGCTGAACCTATTATGATGGAACTTTCACTGGAAGATAGACGAGGCTATATACATTCTATACCGGAATTTATACGGCATCGGTATTTTCGGTGGAAAAACCGTAGGTAATATCGTCTCCCATGCGAACGAAGTTGAGAGCATAGCTAGTTTATTATAAAATTCTGAGTTTACAAAAATATCCCTTAAACACTTACCTGTAAGACCACATGCTCATATTAAACAAATACATCCTTCAATTTGTTTTTCTGTGTATGAAGTTATGGCAGGCTACGGTCAAGAATGCCAAGTTGACCGACGCGTAAGCATACCAAAATTTAGCAGCATAAACATTAGTAACCCAACAGGATAAAGCTGAACTTATAAGGAGAGATATAAACATACCGTCTGTGATGTTATCTGCAGTTTTAGATGCATCCTTAGGGATTTTCTTGAGTTACTCAAAAGCCGCTCTCTTTAGAGTTTTATAAAAGCCGTCTTCTTTGAACGTGAACGGCGAATTACGGGGAGTCTTTGCATCCCTTATATAATATTGTACAAGAATTTTCTCTGTGGATGGGTTCAAGTGATGAGATTCAAAAGCTTCAGTGATGTCGGTGCCCTGAAAACATAAATTTTAAATTGTACTGCTTAAGGATTAAGTGTTATGTAGTTTTTACAGTATACAGGTCGTTTGCGAAATACCTACATGGTCATATTTTAGGTTGATGGTCTATATCTGATAAACAGTAGGATTAAAGATCTGTTGGGGTTGCGGGAATTTATTTACGAGATACCGCGGCCCCGGAACTTAAGGGCTGTAGGAGCAACAGGAAGGTTTTTATTCAGTAGAAGTCTGACACTTCCTTCCGCTCCATCCAAAGCGAGACGACTCATTAGATAATTCTCTCCGATTCGAAAAAAAAGGGACTAAATAAAAAAAATATTATTTTTTTTAGCAGTCAGAGGAATCTGATCTATGCATGATTTACTAAAATAATAATCCTTATTTCTTCCATTCTCTAAAAGGCGTCAAAATGTTCATTTTAATCAATGAAACATTTAATAAATGTCTCCAAAAAAACTACAATACAATAAGTCGAAAATTTGACGACGTCTCAAAAATAGAGACGAGCACTGGACATAAAACTAGGTGGATATGACAGTAGTGTACCTAAGTATCCATTTTAATGAGTTTAAAAATAAAACTTTAAATACTACTTACTTTGGTAAGTTCCAGCCATTCTTCCCCGCCCGGGTGTCGTTTTATAAACCTCGTTAAGTCGTATAGTTTGTCATGAATACGCCATAATCCTTTGGCACCGTCGTCCATGGCTTTCCCAGTGAGCCATTGCACCGGGTCCCTGATGTTACTCATCGCGTAAAGATGGGTATTTTAACTGTGGAAAACTGACATGAGTATTTTTAACTATTGCTCTTTGCTGCGCCTCTTCTTCCCATTTCGCATTTGGGGGCATTTTTTTTTAAATACTGCTCTATTTCTCACTCCTACGCAAAATGCGACTGGTCACTAATATTTATTGCACTGAACTCAACATCAACGCCAGATCTATTAAATTAATGACTAGTTCATTAATTGCAATAACATACACTTGATTGGTTCCTTCGATGTTGTTAATAGTATAATGCGTTAAATTACCAACACGTTAGCTTAACGGTTTACTTTAATTTTATTCGTCTCGGCAATAGATTTAAATTGTTAATGAGGGTTTAATGGTATGCAAGATTTTAGGGTGCCTCACTTTGCTACGGAAACAACTTTGAGGTTTTATTATTTTAAAAGCCGCTATTTTATAGAAGAAGCAGTGACTCGCGAACTGGCTTTTGATAAATTTAAATTCATGATTTTATATTTTTTAAGTTTATGTATGAAAACAAAAACCAAAACGGAACGTCGCTTACGAGATTGAATTTTGTGCTAATTTGACGCAATGAGGAGTTTTAATATATTTAATAATATTTATTTACTCTCACTATACAGTATTGATTATGAAACCAAATATTAACATAACATAATTATAGAGTCTAGTAAAAATAAAAAGGTATTTTATTGAACAGTGGTAGCCCAGAAGTTACAATGATAGAGCTGTAGGTGGTGGTTACTTTGTGTAAATTACATCATCATCAATGCTATAAAATATTGCGTTTATACATTCACAAAACATCTAACAACTACACTCTCTCTCTCTCTACTCGCTCGTTAGTTAGGTATTAATTACACACTTGAAAACACTAAAAACGTAGGCACCAACTAGTAATAAAAAAATTTATGCGTTATCAATGCTATGTTATGTTTATGTGTATAATACTTTTTAGGGTTCCGTAGCCGAATGGCAAAAAACGGAACCCTTATAGTTTCGACATGTCTGTCCGTCTGTCTGTCTGTCCGTCCGTCCGTATGTCACAGCCATTTTATTCCGAAACTATTAAGACTATACATGTAAAACTTGGTAGATAGATGTATTCTGTGAACCGCTTTCCGATTTTAAGAGAAAATTTAAAATACATTTAAAATAAAGGGGGCTCCCCATACATGGAACTGAAACTGAAAATATTTTTTTTCATGAAACCAATACGTGTGTGGTATTTATAGACAGGTCTTTAAAAATGACATTAAGGTTTCTAAAATAACTTTTTCATAAAGTTAATCGTTTAAGAGATATAGGGTAAAACCAGGAGAGATGGACCACATTTTGTTCAACTTTAATATCTTTTTTATTGCATAATAACTATTAAATAATTTAGTGATAAACTAACTAACTATTAATAGTCAACATTTTTTTATTTTAATATGGCACGATTATAGCTTCTTTATGGAAATAATTGAAATATTAAAAAAGTACCCTCGGTCCATCTCTCCCATACTATACGGGTGAGTCGGACCACCCAGTAAGGAGAGATGGTCCTAACTAAAATAATAATTAACACTTCTAAACAAAAAAATAAATATTCAAAAGGAAATCAACAAGTAACATAAACAATTAAATGAAAGTAAAATCTTTAGTTTGTCATTGTATTTCCGCATCGGTCGCACATATCGGGATAATTGGTGCAGCCTTCATGGGACCGGCACAAATAATGCACAGCAGCCATTCATCTTGACTCAGGGTTTCCTCATAGTTTTCACCACAGCCTGCACATTCGTTGTCATCCCACTCAGTCAATTCAGGACTATCACGCAGAGTTATAATCTCTTGTTCACTATGTTCATCAGAACTGTCTTCAATTTTTTGTTTTTTTCGGTCTTTTATTTTCTTTCTTTGCAGGTCTTTTAGTTCCCTTCTTTTTCCGTTTTCTTTTAAAATCTGTTTAGTTTCAGTAGAATTTTCTTTTTTCAATTTTCTTGATTGATTTTCTTTTAAATTTTGAATATTTTCAGTAGAGTTCAAAATTTCTGCTATTTTTCTTGACCTATGACGGACGTTTGCAGTTCTTTCTATGATAGGTATTGGAGAAACCAGATCCAAAATCTTTCCAGGCGTTGCCTTTGGCGAAACAGCTTCACTAGTTGATGGTTTTTGAACGGTTTCTGGCTGTGAAAGGACTGATTCTTTAGTAGGTTGATCATGTTGAATTATAGCAGCAGTTTGTAGGTTATTGTCATTGTTTTGGTTACTTGGTGTTAAGAAAGCATAGTCTGGTATGGCGTTTGCATTAAACGGTATGATCCCAGTTGCTGAGAAACCTGATGTTGCATTGCTCACCGAAGCTGATTTATTCCAAGCTGAAGCCAGAATTTTTCCAACTGCAAGCGTGATAGTTTTCTTGATGGGTTAGCAGTAATGAATTTATTGCATTCGTCATAATAAAAGCATTTCAGGGACTTGCAAAACGTTCTATCAAGCGGCTGAAGGAAATGGGTTGTGTGACTAGGTAAGCAAATCAAAATTATTTAGTTTTCTTCAGCAAACTCTAACATCTCCACATTGCTGCAATGTGAAGAATGTCCATCAAGGATCAATTAAAAATAAGTAGCAGTGTTAATTAAAAACCAATAGAAACTTGCAAAAAAAATGGTTGACTATTGGTCCATCTCACCCATACATAAAACAGTCCATCTCTCCTAAATTGAGTGGAGAGACGGACCACTTTCTCATATTAAAAGCAAAATAAACAAACGAAAAATTTGAGGTTATTTTATCATTTCATGATCATACTAACACACAAACGTCAATTCTTATTCTAAAAATACAATATCTTATACATACCTTCGTTTTTTAAACACCTACACAAAAAAAATCACGCTTCCGAAACTTTTTAATTCGTTTTTTATTAATTTTACAAACGAAAATCAAACAGTCTCGCTTTCTACACGGAGCAAACAGGTTGACAAGAGCTCGTAAGTGTTGTCAGCCTAAATAAATTTAGTAGTTTGGAAGAAATTACGATGGTCCATCTCACCCGCTGGTCCATCTCTCCTGGTTTTACCCTACGCTTCCAAAGTGGTAAAATGTGTGTCCCCCCTCTAACTTCTATAATAATGAAGTGAAAAATCTAAAAAAACCATATGTTGTAGATCTTAATGTAAACTTTCAACCAAAATTGGTTTGAACGAGATCGAGTTGGCAGTTTTTGAGATACAGTATATTTTCTAAAACCGCAAATATAACTTTGTAATTCATACAAATACTATGAAAAACAAAGTTATTTGGCGTAGTTGTAAAAATTGTAAATAAGCTACTTTTAAGAAATTTTTAAGGTTTTTTTTTTCAATTAAATATATTAAGTATATTATATTTATTATAGTTACCACGGAACCCTTCATGGGCGAGTGCGACTCGCACTTGGCCAATTTTTTTACTTTATTGAATAACAATCTCAATCCAAATCCACGCCGATGAAGTAGCGACTTCATCTTTTAAAGATTTCGAAATAATTGATAGCATATTAGAACTCACCAATAATTGAATGCACCATACTACCAATGTGAAACCACCACATCACATATGAAAAAAAAAAATATTTGAAATTACAAACAACATACAAAAAACTCTTTATAATTTTATTCCAGATTATTTAACATTTAATTTAACAATCAATAACAGAGATCGTATGGACCTGCCGATTTAACGGGAATGCTTTAACAAGATGCCATAGCCCCGGAACGCAAGGGTAACCGATGGAACAGGGTGGATTTTTAATCTGTAGGATAGTAAAATAAAGTAAGTAAGTAAAGTAGGTAGTAGGATAGTCTTTTCCACTCCACTCAAAATGGGAGCATTGGTGTTTTGACCCCAAAAAAGGGTTATTCCCCGAGTACCCTAATTCCCGAGGCCCCCGTTTCGGAGAACCCCAAATACGATAAATATGATTCGATTTTTTTCTACCTACTGTTTTCAACTTGTACGGTCGACATTTATTAAATATGTGTTTTGAAATACACAAGACGAAAGTTGTTTATTTGAATTTTGACGTCCATCTCAAATCATAGTTTTAATAGAGTTAGTTATAGTTTGAATAAAATTGATCAAAAATATATAATAAATATAAAATAAAAATTAGAAAACAACATTAAAAAATCTGGCTGATGATTTTATACCTCAAAAATTCAAAACTAACCTTTTGATAGATTATGCCGCAGACAACAACCGAATGTGTGTGACCAGTGTGCCTATAATATTTGAAGTGTTCCCTCGATTTCTCCAGGTTTCTCAT
This sequence comes from Tholera decimalis, assembly GCA_943138885.2. Classification (NCBI taxonomy): domain Eukaryota; kingdom Metazoa; phylum Arthropoda; class Insecta; order Lepidoptera; family Noctuidae; genus Tholera; species Tholera decimalis. Next base: position 17,354,194 of record OW964561.2, read on the forward strand.
AGTTCATGACTTGATGAAAATAAACACAACTAAAAAGTATACCCTTCCAAATAAAAAAAGAAATTTCCAAATCGGCCCAGCCGTCGTCGAATAGTCGGCAAACATATTATATAAAAAAAAATCCGATGAACTAGAATCTCCTCCTTTTTTTGATACCTGGGATTGTCCTTTTAAAACCAGGGATTGCTCTTGGAGATTCTATATTGTATTCTTTAATTATGACTTTATCACTTTTTCCTGATTCTTTAAGTCAAGTACAATAATTTCAGTAAATAATAAAAGCATATTTCTATTGCATATGTCATTTTCTGGCGTTACTTTTAAGCTAAACTGACTTTAACTCAATAGTTTAACAAGATAAAATTAAATCAGGGTCCATCGGGATGGCGCCTCGGGAAACGGGGTACTCAGGGAATAACCCAAAAAAATTGGCCAAGTGCGAGTCGGACTCGCCCATGAAGGGTTCCCTAGTAACTATAATAAATATAATATACTTCATATATTTATTTGAAAAAAAAAAATACAAAATACCTTACAAATTTCTTAAAACTAACTTATTTAAAATTTTTACAACTACGCCAAATAACTTTGTATTTCATAGTATTTGTATGAATTACAAAGTTATATTTGCGGTTTTAGAAAATATACTGTATCTCAAAAACTGCCAACTGGATCTCGTTCAAACCAATTTTGGTTGAAAGTTTACATTAAGATGTACAACGTATGGTTTTTTTAGATTTTTCACTTCATTATTATAGAAGTTAGAGGGGACACACACACATTTTAATTCAATTCAATTCAATTCAATTCATTCAATTCATTCTTTATTGCAATAACAAGATCTTAATAATATATAGGTAATAGCTCACATGAACCCTGTGGGGCACAGCAATTTTTCATATTGTATAGATTAGAGTGGCTTTATACAAATTAGAAAATCAAAATAAAAATAATCACAATAATTAATGTTGCAAAGCTCTAAGTGGAATAATTCATCAGTCAAATTTAAATAGGTATTTTAAATAAATGTCAAATCAAATTAGGAAATTTAAATAAATGTCAAATTAAAATAGCAATGTCAGTATACAGTAGGGTCAAATTATTACATTACGCATGTACTATGTCACAAAAAAATATAATAAAATGCAAATGTCTTTCGGTATTACGTTGTAAAGTCAGAGTCAAAAAATTAATTCAATGTATAATAGCATTTATCGATGAGTAGTTTTTTAACGCGTTTTATAAATATTTTGTCGTTTTGCTCAGATTTCATGACATTCGGTAGTTTATTGTATATTTTAATGGATGTCACAAGAGGGCTCGTGCTGTGTAACTTTAATTTTGATGGGGGTATTACAAGCGTATGTTTAAATCGTGAACGTTGTGCGTATCGGCGAGGTAGATCTATAGTTTTTTGATAAAAGTTTGGGTTCTGTCGTACAAATTTACAGTTTTCTAGAATATAGATAGATGCTAGAGTAAGAATTTCTTGTTCCTTGAAATGCGATCTACAACTTTCGTCAGTGTGAATGTTTACGATTATTCTGACACATTTTTTCTGAAGTATAAACAAGTCGTTGCTATCTACACTATTTCCCCAGAGAATTATGCCGTAATTTAGCCACGCGTAAGCATATGCATAATAAGCAGATAGCGCTGTTTTAATATCGGTCGTTTTTTTAAGTTCACGTAACGCGTAAATAAAACTAGATAGTTTTAACTTGATTTTATTTATGTGTGCTTTCCAGGTCATGTGAATGTCTAAATCCAGACCAAGCAAAGTAAACGTGTCAGCGCATTCCAGTTGAATATTGTTAAACGTAAAATTGATATTTATAGGACTTTTTTGACGAGGTCTAAATTGCATTAGTTTGGTTTTTGAAAAGTTAATTTCTAAATTATGGTCCTTCATCCAATGTTGTATATTTTGTAATATATTTGTTAGATTTGCATTTAGATTTTGAGAGTCAGTACAGGAAGTAATCAAAGATATGTCATCAGCAAACAGTACACACGAATCAGTCATAACTTTTGGGAGGTCATTAATATAAATCAAGAACAGTAAACACCCGACTACACTACCTTGCGGGATAGAATGTCTAATCCCAATTCCATTCGAACGTATTAGGTTAAGTTCGCCAGAGTTTTCATTGAAATGTTCAATTTCTACAAACTGCTGTCGGTTGTGTAGGTAAGATGTGAACCACTTATGTGCTGTACCTCTTATACCGATACCGTATAGTTTGTCTAGTAGTATCTTATACTGAACTTTATCGTATGCTTTGGTCATGTCAAGCAAGATACCAATAGCGTATTTTTTATTGTTTAAAATGTTAAGTATTTCTTGCGTGAACTTATATGTCGCTAAAGACGTTGACCGTTTTTTCCGAAAACCATTTTGACATTCATCAAAAACATTGAATTTTTCACAGAAATTATAAACGCGTTTACACATAGCCTTTTCAAATATTTTAGATGATGTAGGTAGTAATGCGATTGGACGGTAGTTATTAGGGTCTAACTTTGAATTTATTTTTGTGAATTGGCTTTACAATGGTTTTTTTTAAAGCATCTGGAAATTCTCCTTCAGAAAAAGATTGATTTACTAACAAGTAAAAAGGCAATGTTAGTTCCTCAGCACACGTTTTTATTAATATCGGCGGTAGTTCATCTGATCCGTGACTATGTTTACTTTTTAGATTTTTAATAATATTTTTTATTTCTTGCGGTGTGGGTGGATCAAGAAACATAGTATTTACACTGGGTCGCAGCACGGGTCGGCCGCGCGGCTCTGCGTCATTCTGCCTTATTCGCCCAACTGATGCGAAAAAGTCATTTAACAAGTTAGAAACGTGTTTTGGGTCGGACGTAAGTTAATTATGGATTTTTAGTGTAATATTTTGTCGAGTTTTACACAGGTTTTTATTCGTACGTTCCTTAATAATTTTCCACATCGCTTTAGTTTTATTAGTTGAGTTTTTAATTTGATTAATATATTGTAACTTTTTTGATCTATTGACTATATCTTTTTTAATGTTTTTTCCACTTTGGAAGCGTATATCTTTTAAACGATTAACTTTATGAAAAAGTCATTTTAGAAACCTTAATGTCATTTTTAAAGACCTGTCTATAAATACCACAGACGTATAGGTTTCATGAAAAAAAAATATTTTCAGTTTCAGTTCCATGTATGGGGAGCCCCCTTTATTTTAAATGTATTTTAAATTTTCTCTTAAAATCGGAAAGCGGTTCACAGAATACATCTATCTACCAAGTTTTACATGTATAGTCTTAATAGTTTCGGAATAAAATGGCTGTGACACATGGACGGACGGACAGACAGACAGACAGACAGACAGACGGACAGACATGTCGAAACTATAAGGGTTCCGTTTTTTGCCATTCGGCTACGGAACCCTAAAAAGCATGGCGAACTACATGTTGTTACAGGTCAAGTTTTTGACTTGTAATGTAACAATAGTAATTTCAACAACAACCTCTTGCCAACATTCCAATTAATTGAGGCTGGAACAGCATTTTTAACCGACTTAAAAAAAAGGAGATTCTCAATTCGTCTTGAACTTTCTTTTTTTTTATGTATGTTACCTCATTACTCGGAGACGGCTGAACCGATTTGGAAAATTCTTTTTGCGTTTGAAAGGGTATACTTTCTAGTTGGTCCCATTGTTACGAAATCAGGATCTGATGATGGGATCCTGGAGAAATCGAGGGAACTCTTCAAATATTATAGGCACACCTATAGCGTTTTGGGTATTTCTTATAGTACCTTGAGCAGTTGCTTTTGAAAAGTACCATTTGGGGAAGTTGAGCTGACGATGAAGACCACAGATGGCCACTGAAACTACTGAACTGGCACCCATAACACCAGTTTAATCTTAGCTTGGGTGCCAGTGGAGTAATCATTGATTTATTTATGCAATTTTAAAGAATATTGTCCTAAAATCAAGTTATTGTCATAGGTAAAAATTGTAAAAATTGGAATAAAGAATATATATATTATTATTGAATAGTAAGTATTTCGTGGATTGCGATTCGATTACTTGAGTAAGGATGTTAAACACTTTATGCTCGTCGCAATACATACGAGTATGGTGATGTAGAGCTGATGGTCAAGTACCAGGAGAACTCCTCAAAAATTAACGGCTATGCATCGGGAAAAGCAATATTTTGTAAAAGGTGATAAGTTGTTGACATTATGGCTTTTGTAACTAGATAAATTACAAACCGACCCAATAAAAAGCGTGAAAAAAAAATTTTAACAAAAAATAGAACCGACTTCCATATCAAAACACTACAAAGCCAAAAATATTTTTAATTTCGGAAGGCGGTGTGAAAAAAAGAAAATCCAAAACCAATAACACCGACTACCGAAATTAAAGTTATTTTTGGCTTTGTAGTGTTTTGATATGGAAGTCGGTTCTATTTATTGTTAAATTTTTTTTTTGTAAATTAGAGATGGTTAAAAAATATGATTACTTCATTTCGAACTAAATTGACACAGCTCATTCTTTGAATCTTTGATTTTCCTATACCTTGAAAACCACGTTTGATTTAAAAACTTTTCTCACGACGAATTCATTCTTCGGACGTACCATATTGTTGTAATACAATCTGGCTTAAAGTATATTTATTGAAAAATACAAAGAATAAGTGCATAATTTTGGCACGTAGTTTTATGTTCGCTAAAATATTCTATTTCAGTCGTAGAATATGTAATAGGACGTTTGCCAGCTGACTCGCTTTCAGTTTGCGGTTATAGTTCCTTCGGAAAAGGCCAAGAATCGTAAAAAGCACATTTCAAGGCTCGATTTTATATATACCTACGTTGTTGTACACTTTTGTATTGCTAGAGAGGTGTTTTAAGATTGGGTGAACTAAAGAGCCTTTTATTAAGAAACTTGGTGCTGATATATTTCCCGCTGACTTCCTTTTTTTTTCGGGGGATAATGAACAAATTATCCCTCCCTCTGTGAGTGGAGCGGAAGGGATGATCATAACTACTACTGACCTAAAAATTCACGTTAGTCACGTTACTCTGTTCATTCAATTGCCCTTGCATTCTCAAGCCGAGGTATCTCGTTAGAACATTCTCGCAACTGACTTTCTTAAAGCGATTTACTTGTTTAAGATTTTTTTTCTCAGGATTGTGTACTGTGACTATGCACCATTAGCGTTATCATTACGTGGTAAGCCAATTCTTAGTCTATGCAGTGATAACGCTAATTGTACCACTTGGTTGGAAAGTGACAATCCACTTTCTAACCATAAGACGGAACAGTATCCTTTTGTGCGTAGATCTTTTTTAAATATTTATTCTAATTTTTAACTGGTTATTATAAAAAAAATATGTTGTTTTATCTTCTGACAAAATATCAGCAATTTTAAAATACATTAAGATATAAAACTGAAGATATTGGCCCATCCATTTAATCAGTGTTTAAAGTTTGGACAGTGCGCAACAGTGTGAAATGATAACGAACTTATTATTATAATTGTGTTATTTATTTGACAAATATAAATATGGCTCCCAAAGATAATAATTATATTCAATGGGCCCACCAAACGGCGGCAGAAAAAAAGACTCATGTCAGTTTTCCTCAACTGAAGTACCCTTCGCTGAGAGACGAAGGGTTAAAGGATCCCATACAATGGTTGGAAGGTAAAGCCATGGATGATGGAGCTGAAGGTTTATGGAGAATACGTGATGGGCTTTACGATTTCGACGACTTTCAGGATAAGCATCCCGGCGGAGCCGAGTGGTTAGAGCTCTCTAAGGTAACCTAATTACCGTTGAAATATATTTTTGTTGTGATCAAAGTAGGGTTTAGGTCGGCAGTAATAACGTTTGAAAGTCAATTTGCTCTGTGAAAGCAATATTTATGATTTATTATTCTATTTACGAAGAACTTATATCCGAATTACCGTATATAAATCTATATTTTTGGGACTATTCGTAACAACCTAATTATTTTCAGGGTACAGACATAACAGAAGCTTTCGAATGTCATCATTTAAATCCCGTTGTAGAAAAGATGATTGAAAAGTATTATATAAGAAATGCAAAAACGAAAAGGAATTCTCCATTTACTTTCGAAGAAAATGGCTTTTATAAAACATTAAAACGGGATGTTAGAGAGGTTATAAAGAATATTCCAAAAAGTGAGCGTAATCAAGCAGATTATATAATTGACGGTTTATTTACGACGGTTTTGATGTCTTCAGTTATAGCTTGTTGGGCTACAAACTATTGGGTTGTGATGACGTCATATTTGGTTGCATCTCTTGCCTTATCGTGGACCACCGTCGCATCACACAGCTATCTCCACATGAAGACTAACTGGAGAATGTACCTTTTCAACTTCACTATGATGTCTTACAGGTAATTAGAAAATTAATTTCTTCATAGCTAACATGATGTTATTGTTGATGCAATGCCGATAAAAATGCACGTTCTCAAAAAGTTGATAGATTCATCATAAGTGTAAACAAATGTAAGAAAAACGATTTGCAAAGTTCGCGTTGTAATACAATTTAGGCAGAGAGAATTGTAGTCGATACCAGACCAGTTAACGTTTGTATAGATTTTGTCTGGCTAAAATCAATTTTGAAAATAAAAGACATGAAGCGACTGTTAGTTGTGTAATATCCTACAATGGTACAATCTGTAATTAGTTCAACGAGGAGGAATACACGGAATTGTAGAAGTGGTATATCACCTACTTACCCTTTTCCCAACTATGTTGGGGAAGAGAGTAAGTAGTAAGCAAGTCGAACCAGATGAGCTGAGTACTAGAATTTTTCATGAAGCAACTGCCTATCAGAACCTAATAACTGGATAACCCCTATACCTCTTGGCAAGACTGGTACTTATCAGATTTCTGACTACCCGTACCGACTGTCAAAGATGTATGAAAGATAGCCGAAAACAAAGGCCTAATGTGCTACCGATGCACGGAGAAATATCGATATGTTCCCCCATCCACAGATTGACCGCGGCAAGCGTTGCTTAACTTTGAAGATCGATCCATGTAGCGGGTATTATTTAGCCACGAGCTCTTCCAAATCATCAAGCTCAATTAAAACAGTGGATAAACAAATTAAATAGTTTTTACTTTTGTCACTTGTGCAAATAATGCCATTACCGATTTCTACAGGGACTTCAGAGTATCCCATGCACTCTCGCATCATCTATATCCGAATACACTTATGGATTTGGAAGTTAGTGCATTTGAACCAATTGTGTTCTGGAACCCAAGAAAGAAGCCTTTCTACGCATACTTTTCGTTCCTGATTGAACTTGCGTTTTATCCGTTCATCACTATCATCAATTTTTTGAAGAGGTGAGGTATTCATATTGTATATAATATTTCGTAATTACATGCATAACATACCAATAGAGCAGTGGTCGTTCAGTGGTTACGGACCCGACTTTTGAGTAGTAATAGGTCATGAGTTCAAAGTCAGGCAAATGTGCCTAAAATAGTATAAATTACTCAATTATACTTAAAATTACTTAATTTATACTATTTTTGTATTTATTCTCGAAGTTTTCCTTCACCATTTTGCCAGCAGTAATCAATTTTTTTTTAAGTGTATTAGCAATGTCGTTAGAATTCACATAACTAGTAATCTTGTTAACCCCTCCTACTAAGCTAAATGCATGTATCTGGAGTAGGTTCATGGCAATAGTCCAATGGCTTTAAACCTTATATCACACATAGTTAAAGTTAGTATTGTGTGTTTTAATTTTATTCTTTTTCCAGGCACGTTAGCATCTTCATCCGCAAAGACTTTTTCACCAAGCATTACAAATGGCACGATGGCATTGCCTTCCTCCTTCCTCTCTGGATGTACTTAGCCAGTGGAACTACCTTTTTAAATGCTGTTTATACTTGGCTGTGGATTGTTTGTACTACCAGTTTCATCACATTCACTATTGGCTCAAACGCTGCACATCACCACCCCGATATCTTCAAAGATGGTGATCAACTCAAGTAAGTTAATAATGCTGTAATATTTTGACGTTAAATTCTGTCTGTTTAAAGAGAGAAAGAAAGAAAAAGTATTTATTAGCAACAGACAAACGACATGCTAACAATATTAAACACTTATTTAGTTCCTTAAGACTAGAGTTAGTAATTGGCACTTATTTATAATTATGTCAGTAGGTAAGGACAAAGACTTAGATATTGAAAATTTACGAAGAAAAAGGAAACAACAAAAAACAAGGCAAATGCACGTCGTGGTCGTGGCAACAAGGCTCCCACTCAGCATAATGCTATGCCATGGGCATGCCCACAGCACGGCGTTGGTTTTCAGTGGTTGCCTTATAAATATGACGTACGGAAATCAAGTCTGGCAAACAATATTACTTAAATAATTGATACAATAATATAAACAAATTGTGTACAACGTGTAAACGTGAAACCCCATATCTATCCAAAAGGGCTGAAAACAACATCTGGTATGGAATCTGTATGCACAGTTTCAGCTCAAAATAAGTGACTCAAAGATTTTGAACCAAATTATCGGTTTCATATATTATGTTTCTTGAATACTAATCATAACAAACGTGTCACAGCTCTACGAGGGTCAATAACTTTCCACGTCACTTCCCAATAACACGACAATTCTCTTCGATCTTCTTAGTTTGAAAAATTCGGTCCCTGGTATCAATGTATTGAAATTTCAAATAAGTTCAAGATAGAATTACAAAACCTTTGCCATATTGTTTGTTATCATCCAAAGAAGCCGTGCACTTGGTACACTCTTTAAATTATACGTTGTATACAAAACATGACTTTATCTTAAGGACAAGGAATTGTTATCTCATTACTAACATGTGAATGTGTTTCTTAAATTAGGCTAGGAAAAACAGCAAATCGTATTTCCATCTCTGCAATTGTTGGATGTCAGCATATAAGAAACAATTGACAGGCCTGTTGGTATAGTAGTCAGTGGCCCTGACTGCTATGCGCAAGGTTGTGGGTTCGATTCCCACCCAGGACAAATGTTTGTGTGATGAGCACGATCATTTGTTCTTTGTCTGGGTGTAATTTATCTATAATATGTATGTATTTAGAAATATATATGTATGTTTATCCGTTGTCTAGTACTCATACCACAAGCTCTGCTTAGTTTAGGACTAGATGGCGTTGTGTGAAAGTTGTGGAATATAATATATATAATTGAATATCTCAATATATATATATATATATATTTCAATCAGATAGATATATATCCTATATTGAGGTTAATTTGTAATGCCCTCCATGGTTTCAACCACTTTAATTTGAGGAAAACTTTGCATAGCAGTCAGGGCCACTGACCACTATACCAACAGGCCCGTAAAATAAAAAGTGTATTAGCTGTATTTCTGTAAAGATTCATCGAAATCCGTACAGCGGTTTGACGTGAAAGCGTAACAAACATTCAGACATCCATCGTTATAAACTTTTGCATTTAAAAAATATAGTAAAAATAAAAAGAAGTTATGTACCTATGTAAAATACGCTTCTTATTCTAAATTCAAATTATGTTGAAGATATGGATAAAAAAATGTTATCAGCATGACGAATAAGCACGCGGCTATTTGTATTTATTATATTCTTTTAATTAAATTATTCATATGTATCTAAAACAATAATGTCTTTTTTAAGGTCAGTCAACCGAACAGAAACAGTTGTGGTGACAATTTTATAGCTGGCTCATAAAACTTTAAACTTCTTTACTGGCTGTTTGACTTTAAGCGATATATTTTATTATTCTTCAGGGATACCACCGTTGACTGGGGCATGCACGAGCTTGAAGCTGTGATGGATCGCACTGACATCAACAGCAGCCTTTTCACATCTATGACTTTCTTTGGAGACCACGCGCTACATCACCTCTTCCCTACTTTGGATCACGTTACTTTAAAACAGTTGTATCCAGTGTTCTTAAAACGCTGCGAACAGTTCAGGGCAAATTTCAGGCTAACGTCATCATTAGACCTTTTTATTGGGCAGCTAAAAATGGCAGTTAAAGAAGACCCCAATGTCTTGGATAAATCAAATTAAAATGAAAACTATTTCTTGTGATATTTTGTTACGTAACCGTTTTATGATGCTCCGGTCATGTACTGTAGGTATATATTTATTATTTAATCCTTTGAACTACGAATGAATGAAATATATTCTTAAAATAAACACCTGAGTGGATATTGCTGGTTTTTCTTCTAAATCAAATCTTCAAATGAAGAACTGTATTCTACATTATTTTGTTAATATAATATATTGTGTTGAGCTGTACTAGCTCAACAATTTCAATTTGAAATATCTGGTACCCATTAACTTACGGGAAGTTTCATGTAAATACATTATTTTCTCATGTTATAGTTAAATTGACACACGTTGTAACAAAACGTGATTTGATTTAATTTGGAATGGGTGCTAATTAAACAGACTTCTTTTTAATATCATCATTCGCCTCTTAAAATCTACATTGCCTTCTAAATTACTAAGTCAGCCAATTAACGAGCATCTGAATTACATTATCTTTCATTATCAATGTAACTAGTGTAGTGTAAGCCACTGTAAATACAATTCAGCATGGTGGTAATTTTTAGCAACTAAATTTGTAACATGCATTGAAACAGTTTACTTCTAAAATATTAAAATATGATATCAAAAAAGAAACCTAACATAACCTCATGCTTATTTTATGCTGTTATGAGGTATAAAAGTGCGAGAGGAATGATTACAAGAACTGGAATACATGAGATATAGATAGATAAGGTCTCCTTCGACCGATGGAGGAGCTATTGAAATAAAAAAAGACCTAACCTAACATCATATGTTAGGTTAGGTTTTTTTTTTGCTATTACATAGCTTTGAGCGCGGCGACCGAATCAAGAAATTCCGTAACGAAAATAAAACCTAATACCGTCGAATACGGTCTGTTATTTCAATTCCGGTTACTAGCGTTCTATTAGAATCGGATTGATAATCGCCAGTATTCTGGATCAAACCCAGGGTCTCATCTTTCTGTGGATTTCTTTTTTATTGAAAGTACTTTTATATTATATTTAGATATTTTTGTAAATATTTTGTTGAACAAAATAAGAAACATTTACATTTTTTATAGGAGAAAGAAAGTCGAAATTGTCAACGCCGCGAGAAATAGCTTAAAACTAAAAATGTGGTATAATTGACCCGTGGAAAAAAACTTAAAATTAAATTTGCTATTATGTACCTCAGACCAACAAAAAAGAGAAAGACGGCGCGTCGCGAATATCAGAAGTGAAGCCATCTTTTTCAACCGACGACAAAAAGAGGAGGTTATCAATTCGACGCGTATTTTTTTTTTTTTTTTTTAATGTATCATCACCGATTACTCGAAGACGGCTAAACCGATTTGGAAATTTTTTTTTTGATTGAAAGGGTATACTTTGAAATTGGTCCCGTTTTCATAAAAGTCAGGATCTGATGTTAGGATCCTGGAGAAATCGAGGGAACTCTTCAAATATTATAGGCACACCTATGACGTTTTGGGTATTTATTATAGTAACTTGTGCAGTTGCTCTCAAAAAGTACCATTTGAGGAAGTGGAACTGATGATGAAGACCACAGATGGCCGCCGAAACTACTCAATAATAAGTATTGAGTGGATTGCGATTCGATTACTTGAATATGGATGTTAAGCACTTTATGCTCGTTACAATGCATATGGTGATGTAGAGCTGATGGTGAAGTACCAGGAGAACTCCTCAACAATTAACGGCCCAGCATTGGGAAAAGCAATATTTTGTAAAAGGTTATAAGTAGTTGACATTTAGGCTCTTGTAACTAGGTAAATTAAAAAAAGACCAACTGAAAAGAGTGAAATAAAAACTTTTTACCAAAAAATTAAACCGACTCCCAAAAAACACTGCAAAGTGAAAAATAACTTTAATTTCGGAAGTCGGTGCCAAAAACGAAAATACAAAACTAAAGACACCGACTACCGAAATTAAAGTTATTTTTCACTTTGCAGTGTATTTTGGGAGTCGGTTTAATTTTTTGGTAAAAAGTTTTTTATCTATAGATGTGTGTATCAAAGAGTTGCCATTCGTTAACTTTTTTCCCTATAATTTGGGAATATTTGTGTGTGCAGGAATTAGGATAATATTGTACGAGGAAGATATAGTTCAGTATGGTATTGTACCTCAACTGTTTCGGTTTCTATTAAAAAAAAACATAAGTTTTTTTTTAATAGAAACATATAAGTTAATTGAAAATATAAATTTTCAATTAACTTATATGCTATGCAAATAGCTTTACCGCGGCAGTCCCCGAGTGCCACACGTGTTTTTTATTCTTTCTTTGGACCTTGTGTTGATGCTATAAACCGTAAAATGTTGATGAGATGTAAAATCCGTGGCTGAATTAGTAAATTAGGTGGCAATATAAGAAGGACAAGATAAAATAATTGTTGATCTTTAGGGGCTCATTTTCCCGCTGCTTAGTTATAAAATGAGAAATTTGATCACGTGGCCAATAAAGAAATTTGTGGCTGGATTTAATATTTCCTATTTGGAATCAGCTAATATTTTCTTATCTAAAAAAGTTTTTAGATACAATTTTTTTATTGTACTGTATGTAAATAGACAATCAAATCTTTGATTGAAATAAATGTACATTGTTTATTTTGCTTATCTCTAATTGAGGATCTTTAGGTGGTTTTCAATCCCCAAATTTTTTTATTTTTTATTATTAAAAATAGGTTCGCGTTTGACCACCATCTCACCTGATGGGATGTGATGATGACTATTTTTTTTTTGATAATATCATGATAATCACACTACTTCAGTTTCCCCGCAACCTGGGCAGGCAATGGTTCTATCGGGTCTCGTCAATGCTTCTGACTGCTCTTCGAGGCGCCGCCGACCGGAGCCTGATTCTTATCGGACAGTAAGTTACACCTGCTCGCCGTCCGCGAGCCAGATGCTATGGTAGCCGGAAATCGGCTTGCGATCCCCGACCCCCGAGGCGTCTCTCACAGTGGCTGGAAACAAAATAATTACCTAACAATACAACGAACTCAGCTATAGGTAAGCTTATCGCTTGTGAACAAAAATAAACCAAATTGCGGATTGGCTAATGAAAACAGTAAATTTCTTCATTTCATTTCGGAGAGTGTGCGATGAAATTACACAATCTAATACCGCCAAACCCGTTCCATTATCAGACTACAAGACAAACGGCGATGCGACATCGTTACATGGTGGACATCCCACCCATACGCACAAAACGTTTTGGGAATACTTTCATTGTGCGTACGGCTAAGGAGTGGAATTCCCTGCTGGAGTCTGTGTTTCATGATCGCTATAACCTGGGAGTCTTTAAGTCAAGAGTTAATAGGTTACTTCTAGGCGCGTGCTCCATCTTCGACCACATCATCGCTTACCATCAGGTGAGATGGTGGTCAAACTCGAACTCATTCTAAAAAAAAAATCTCTCCGAGAAGAGTAGTATTAGTTTATTGAGTTTGCATATCGTAATTATGTTTTGTTTCACAAATGACTGAACGTGATAAGCATGACCTTTGGTATGCACTTTGACTTCGCTTATCATGAGTCGGCAAAAAACCAACAACGCGATCAAGTTTTCTTAACAATAACATGTCTAGTTTATAGAGGGGCTACTTAGTGTCTAAGAAATTACTGAATTTTATTCCTATATTATATTCGAAATAACTTATAGCTTTATAAACACACGTTACTACCACAGGATTTAATTGGATATTTTTTGGAGGTAAAATCATCAAGTGACTTTTTCCTCTCCTTTTTCTGTGTAAAGGAAGGGAGTTATTGAACTTTTACTGACTACAAACCCACCCTATTCCTTGAGTTGCCCTTGCGATGCAGAGCCGTGGTATTTCGGTAAAACGTTCCTAGAACCCCGATATCATAGTATAACTGGATCGCACACAGACCCCTTTTTTCGTTGGGAAAATCATGTAATGTCTCCTCCTGCTTTGTGTAGAGAAGGTAGTGTCAGACTTCAACTGCCTAAAAACACACCCTTTTCCGTGAACTGCTCTTACGTTCCGGGGCCGCGGTAACTCATTAAAACATTCCCGCGACCCCGGCAAGGCATTGACACCTAAGGCTATTTTTAAATTCAAAAACTTCACAAGTAAATTGCCGTCTTTATATTATACTCCTGTAGTAAGAGCGGCATTCATGCTTTTCATACCAGAGCTTGGTAAAGAGGTATGAAGGTAAATGTAAACATCTCCAGGTTCGTTGGTTTACAAATAGCTTTAAATACGTTGAGACCTAGAAAGCATATGGCGCGTTTATTCTACTAGAACACAGGCCTCTTATCAGTCATACGCACAGGACCCTTATTTGTACCCCTTAAGTATAAGGGTCCAGTGCGTAAATAACACTTGAATTTTGTTTTAAAACATGAATCTATTCATTATTTTAAGAGCTGTGATAATTGAAAAAATTACAAAAGCGCCAAGCAAATGTATATCTATATAAATATAAAAGCGAATAGTCACTGATTCACTCACTCATTACGAAATCTCAGAAATCACAAGGCATGGTCTGGTCATGGTCGCAATTTTGCGAGTGAGAGCCCTGGCGGAGGAAGCAGTGGCAGTGTGTATTAGGCCCTACGCTATCACCAAGTGCCTCCCTATCTCCAACACATGATCAGGGCTTACCTTGCAGAAAGGTGTGTCACCTACAGGGGACGCGACGGCAGAGGCCGGCGCGAGACGTCATGCGGTGTTTCACAGGGCTCGGTTCTAGGACCACCTATGTGGAACATCGGGTACGACTGGGTGCTGAGGGGCGAGTTGCAGCCGGGCGTGAACCTGACGTGTTACGCGGATGACACGCTGGTCACGGCTCGGGGGAGCTTGTACAGGGGCGCAGCGTTACTGGCTACAGCGGCGGTCTCGCAAGTGGTGAGCCGCATCAGGTGCCTCGTGTTCGTGGCCATCGTGTTCCATAGCCTCCAACGTGCGCCGCCGCCGGGATTACACATCGTGGTTGGGGGAACTCGGAATGCTGTCGAGTCAACCATGAAGTACCTGGGATTGGTGCACGACGGCCGTTGGGACTTTGGCCCCCACTTTCGGCGGCTGGCGACCAAACTAATCAACGCTGCTTCCAAATCGGGGGGAGGGGGAGGGGTCGAGCACCACCTGCAGGTGGTTGTACGTGGGAATCATGCGTTCCATGGTCTTGTATGTGGCCCCGGTGTGGGCAGGTGTCCTGACGGCCTACAGCATCGCAGTATTGCGAAAACCACGGAGGGTGATGGCCGTCAGGGTCATTAGAGGATATCGTACGATTTCCTACGAGACGTCTTGCGCACTGGCCGGATCGCTGCCGTGGGATCTGGAAGCAAGGACCCTCGCGTCACTTCATCGGTGGCGTGAGGAGACATGGTTGGGCGCTTGAACTTGACCTTGAAGGCTGTCTCCGAATGAGGCAATGCCAACCTGGTCAAGTTTAATGCAGCTAAGACCCAGGCGTGTCTCTTCTCCGCAAAAAGGAGCCAATTCGAACCGGCTCCTACTTTCCGTGGTGTAACCGTGCCGATAACCGATCATATCGAGCTTCTTGGGGTGACTTTAACATCCACACTCAATTTTGGCCCATATATCGAGCCTAAGGCTCAATTAGCATCAAAAAAGTAGGGAATCCTAGCCAAGGTGAGACGGTACTTCACACCGGAACAGCTGCTCAATTTGTGTCAAGCCCAGGTTCGGTCGTGTATGGAATACTGCTCTCATCTTTGGGATGAATCTGCGAAATACCAACTGGACGCGCTTGAGTCTATCGAGAAGCGGGCCAAGAGATTAATTGGCAACGATGCACTGATCGAGTCAAAGCTCCAGAGCCTTGAACACCGATGACGAGTTGCAAGTCTATCGGTTTTCTATCGGTTACATTTCGGGGAGTGTGCGATGGAATTACACAATCTAATTCCGCCAAGCCCGTTCCATCATCGGACTACGAGACAAATGGCGAAGCGCCATCGTTACATGGTGGACATCCCACCCATACGCACAAAACGATTTGGGAATACCTTCATTGTGCGGACGGCTAAGGAGTGGAATTCCCTGCCGGAGTATGTGTTTCCCGACTGCTACAACCTAGGAGTCTTTAAGTCCAGAATGAATAGGTTACTTTTAGGTAAGCGTGCTCCATCTTCGATCACATCATCACTTACCATTAGGTGAGATAGTGGTCAAACGCGAACCTATTCTCAATAAAAAAAAAAGAAAAAAAGGGAGATCTTGAGCACTCTCCCGGCCCGCAGAAGGTGCACCGGGCGTCGATAGAGGGCAGACAGTGCCCTCTGGTGGCCCCCCTAAATTGGTCCAGGGACGGCGGACTTGGGGATGCCTGTCGTCCCTTATAACACGAGACCCGAGATGGCGGCGCACTTTGTTCCACGCGCGTTCTTCTCAGTAGTCACAGAGGGAGCAAAACACCTTACTCCCTCCGCTTAAAGAGATGGCTCCCGCAGAGGCAGGCCGGCACTAGTCGGAGTTCGCGCTGAAGAATACTTATATGCTCCCGCAGCCCCCGGCGCATGTGTACGAGGGAACACAGGGTGGTTTTAGTCAGTACGAGTCTGACAGACCCCTTCGCTCGCCCCAGGGCGGCGGATATCCATGAGGAATACCACCTCGGAAACAAAAAGCTTATATTTTGTCACAATAGTAAACAAAGTGTTAGATGACAGTATTTTGAGACGAGGAACCCTGATTCTCCCACATCCTAAGGGATAAAAGGCTAAAGGCAAAAGTCGTCGCAAGCATTCAATTCAAAAAATGCGAAAAGTTTGTGAGGTTAGTTGAATCATTCTATAACGCAAAAATTGCTGATTGGATCTGAATGAAATTTTGTGTGTAGATAGTTGAAATCCTGCAATAACACATAGGCCACTTTATCCTGAAATTCCATTGGGATCGTGATTTTCACGGGAAAAACCTCCCACGCGAACGAAGTCACGGGCAACAGCAAGTATAATTATATTCGATTTAATTACGATTTCTAATCCAAGTTTTTGAGCAGGCGCTTTGGCCCATTAAACCTGTTGAAATATCTTCATCACTGACTAGCTAGAATTCTACACAGCTTAAAAATTATATAAAAACTGTTGGAGAAACTATTTCTATCCGTATTTATATATAAAACACTTTCACTCTTAAAACATATCTCCATAGAAATGTTATTTAGATTGAAGAAAAATAACCGTAGCTATTTTAGATGAATATTAAAAGGTTTTTTTTAAGAAAGAAGAATGTTTTATACAGGGTTAATTGTAAAACACCGAAAACCTCTCGGGACTATGTTACTAACATCATAATCAACAACTTTTCTTCTATGACTTTTAAAAATTCGTCATATTTTAGTTCACCAGATTTTCATACAAAAATAAAAATATTTAAATTGAACGCCCTAAATGTTACAGAGTCTACGCGAAATAAAAGAAAGTGATAGTATAAGTCGTTTTCTTTTGCTTCGCATAGACTTTGTAACATTTAGGGCGTTCAATTTAAATATTTTTATTTTTGTATGAAAATCTGGTAACTAAAATATGAAGAATTTTTGAAAGTCATAGAACAAAAGTTGTTGATTATGATGTAAGTAACATAGTCCCGAGAGGTTTTCGGTGTTTTACAATTAACCCTGTATAAATTCAAATAATTTTATGAATACTCGAATGATAGTATGAAGGTATAACAAAATAAATAAATTTTAGTAATATTTTATAGTGACTACTCCTTCTAGTAACTATTTCGGCAAACTTCTGGTTATTTTTCCTAGAAAATCAATGATTAACAATAACGGTTTTATGCAAAGTTCTTTTAAACACTTATCCAAGTAAAAATAATGAAAAAAGGTAGCTATTGAAATGTGTTACTTTTTACGGTCTTTTTTTCTGAAGAATTTCATTTAAATCTAACTACAAAATAAAAACAGATACTTTGTTTTTATTTCCTATAGCCGTGTCTTAATGTCTAATAGGATTATAGCTCCAAATAATGTTTTAAGCAAAGATGATATTATTCACGTGGCCATTTTTTTATTGAGGTCGATAAGTGAATAATTAATTTTCAACTAGCAAAGAAAGATATATGTAATCAAATGTTTACCAAGGCATGATTATATAAAACAGGCAAAGATATGTTCCCAATTACACTGTCTTCACAGTTTGCGCGGTTCACATCGTTGTGTAGTTATAGAAGCTAAACATTATTGGTGTAGGATAGTTATTAAAAATGGCTCCAAAAGATACGGCCTACATTGAGTGGGCCCATAAAACAGCTGCGGAAAAGAAGACTCACGTGAGTTTCCCACAACTGAAGTACCCGTCTCTAAGAGATGGGGGGTTAAGAGATCCCGTACAATGGCTTGAAGGGAAGGCTATGGACGATGGTGCTGAAGGCTTATGGAGAATACGAAATGGGCTTTACGACTTCACAGACTTTATGCAGAAGCATCCTGGTGGCGAGGAGTGGTTGGAGCTTTCTAAGGTAAATTTATAGAATAGAATATAATTTTATATATTTCAGGCAACTTGGTCCATACAAATAAAATAAAATCTATTACAATAAATATAAATCAACTAATGTATATATCACAAAACCAAAACTTATACTATGTTACACGTTATATATCTTTATACTGGAGGTACTATGTCCTATGTCCATTTTTGGATAATACCTATAATATATTTGTCAATATCCTTTTGTGATAAAAATTCCTATGTTATTTTACTTTTCAACAGAAAATAAAAGTTTTCACTAATAATCTCACACAATTTATGTTATTACTCATATTCGCAAATAGTTGAATTTGACATTTATTGTGTTGTTAAGTGGCATACGTAAATACTGTTCAAACTGACTTTACTTAAAATATGTGCACTGAATTACTACTTTACAATGCGCCAACCTGTACGCTCAAGCTTTAATTTGGTATCTTAATTTGAAGTTTTTTCTTAAAACAACAAAATTGACGCTACGATATCGCTCTGCACCATAAGTTGTACAGTGTTTACGTTTTACTTTGATTATTCAGCTATTTAGTTTCTTCAAAAAAGTATTTTTATATTTTCTCGCAAAACTTTTAAAAATGTCGCATTAACCGCAGTATGTATAGTATACGTATAGTATTTGTGATTTAATTTAATGCCTCTGGCCTTTATCAACTATGAAATACTAAGTATTTAATATTTCGCATTTTATTATAAACTATTGCGAATAACTTTGTTTATCTATTCTATTTACAGGGAACAGACATAACAGAAGCATTCGAGTGCCATCATTTGAATCCAGTTGTAGAAAAAATAAAAGAAAAATATTTCATAAGAGACGCACAAACCCCTAGAAATTCACCATTCACATTTGAAGAAGACGGTTTTTACAAAACGCTAAAACGATCAGTCATCGAAGAACTCAAGAAAATTCCTCCGGCTGAGAAAAGATGGTCTAACTTGATAATTGATGGGTTATTTTCTACGACTTTATTAGCATCAGCTTTGTCTTGTTGGGCTACAAACTATTGGGTTGTGATGGGGTCTTACCTGATAGCTTCTCTCGCCTTAGCGTGGACCACCGTCGCCGCACATAACTACATCCATATGAGAACTAATTGGAGAATGTACTTGTTTAACTTCAGTTTATGGTCGTACAGGTAAATAATACTCCATATTTAGTACATATTCAAGCTTAGGTCTATTCTTTATCAACCGGAAAATTGATTTATGACAATTAACTACGAGACGGCCTGTAGGTCTCTAAAAGTTTCAGCCCAAAGTCCAGTTCGTTGTCTTTTGCAATTAATTCCTCCTAGATTGCAAGCACTAATATGTGTGTATATAATAAAGTACATTAATTTAATAAAAACTGCAAGATTGGTTGTGAACGTAAAAATATTAATTGTTTAAATAAAATAGTTATAAACAATCCTTGGCACCAAGAGGTTATCAAAAATGATAATATTAATTTCATAATTGTTTTTTTCAGAGACTTCAGAGTATCACACGCACTCTCTCATCATGTTTATCCAAACACTCTTATAGATTTGGAGATCAGTGGATTTGAGCCCTTAGTGACTTGGATTCCGAGAAAAAAACCATCTTTCGCATACTTGACGCTTTTGATTGAGATAGTGGTTTTCCCATTCTTGTTTATTATCAACTTCACAAAGAGGTATGCTATAATTTATAGTTTATTTTCTATACAAATAAATAAAATAAGTAATAATAAAGTGTCTGTTGGTAATTTCAAAATAATTGTGTTTTCTTAAATTTTTACAGTTATTTATATGATACTAAAACACAAACTTTTTTAAATATTGTTTGTTTGTCTTTTTTTATTCTGGCTAATCTCATGAACGGCTGAACCAATTTAATAACTTTCATTGAAAGATAGAGAAGGTTATAGGGAAACATATTTTAATCCCGAATTTACCGGTAGATTTACGCGTGAAAACCCAACGTGAATGAATTCGCAGACACAGATATTTTAGAATATAAACGACTTCCTGCTTCAATTGTAATACAGTTTTTGTTTTCAGATTCATTAGTAATTTCATTCGTAAAGACTTCTTTACTCGCCACTATCGGTGGCACGATGGCATTGGCCTCCTGCTTCCCATCTGGATGTATCTCGCCAGCGGTTCTAGCTTTTACCATGCCTTCGTTACTTGGTTGTGGATTAACTGCACCGCGAGTTTTATTTTCTTCATGATTGGCTCCAACGCTGCTCATCATCACCCGAAAATCTTCAAAGATGGTGATCAAGTGAAGTATGACAACTGCGATTCATTTATTTACAACGCAGTATATTTTAACAATTTAGATGATTAAGCTATTAGTACTTAGCAATTAGAATAAGTAAGAATTTATGGTTTCAACAAGTATTAAGCTTTCACAACTACAACACAGTTTGTAACTAATGTAGCTATTACCGTTAATTCTTTAAGTTACAAAAATAAATATTTGATTTAAGTTAAGTTAATTTTGGTAACTTCTAATTGCTATTTATTCATATAGACTAAATATTTATTTTATTTTTTTGCAGGTCAGCTACTATAGATTGGGGCATTCACGAGCTCGAAGCTGTCATGGACCGACCTGACATAAATGGAAATCTCTTCAAAGTAATGACTTTCTTCGGTGATCATGCTCTGCATCATCTATTCCCGACCTTGGACCACGCTCTCTTGAGCCATCTATACCCAGTGTTCCTAAAGCATTGTGAAGAGTTCAGGGCTAACTACAGATTGACGTCACAGTTTGACTTTTTCATTGCTCAGCTTAAAATGGCCGTGAAAGAAGACCCAACACTACTGGAAGAAGCATATTAAATTGTTTTTTACACTTAGTGTGTAAGTGACAGACGATAATATTATTTTGTTTTTTGTTATTTTTTTTTCTTCATATACTGAAACTATTTATATGATTACTAGCAGTTGCACCGGGCTTTGCTCTCGTGGACTTCAACACGATTCAAACATATCCCTTCTTCTTTTTCAGTCAAGTTAAAGCGTATTATTTAAATAACCTTCCTCAAGCTTCAGGCTACTTCCATGCAAAATTCCATCAAAATCCATTTAATACTTTCGCAGATTAGCGCGTTTAAACAAACAACTTTTTCTGCTCTATATTATTAGTACAGATTTCTTACTAAGATACTCGTAAAGCTTAGTTGAATTAATTCACAAAAATATACGTTTATTATTGTTATTCCAATCCCCGATGCCCGTGGCATCTCCCGCAGCAGCTGGGGCGTGAGGAAGAGAGTTGGCTTTCCCTGATTACTACACCCAAAAAGTTTTAAAAGTACCTAGTACATATAATTCTGTTTATTTAATACTCAGTGTGAAAATGGATATACCTATTGCCACTAGAAAAAATAAAAACTTTTAAACAATAAAAATTGGCCAAGTGCGAGTCGGACTCGCCCATGAAGGGTTCCGTAGTAACTATGATAAATATAATATACCTAAAATAATTATTTGAAAAAAAAAAGCAAAAAACCTTACAAATTTCTTAAAACTAGCTTATTTACAATTTTTACAACTACGCCAAATAACATTGTTTTTCATAGTATTTGTATGAATTACAAAGTTATATTTGCGGTTTTAGAAAATATACTGTATCTCAAAAACTGCTGACTCGATCTCGCTCAAACCAATTTTGGTTGAAAGTTTACATTAAGATCTACAACATATGGTTTTTTTGATTTTTCACTTCATTATTATAGAAGTTAGAGGGGGGGGCGACACACATTTTACCACTTTGGAAGCGTATATCTTTTAAACGATTAACTTCATGAAAAAGTCATTTTAGAAACCTTAATGTCATTTTTAAAGACCTGTCTATAGATACCACACACGTATAGGTTATGAAACCTATACGTGTGTGGTATCTATAGAGAGATTCTTTCATGAGAAAGAAAATATTTTCAGTTTCAGTTCCATGTATGGGGAGCCCCCTTTATTTTAAATATTTTTTAAATTTTCTCTTAAAATCGGAAAGCGGTTCACAGAGTACATCTATCTACCAAGTTTTACATGTATAGTCTTAATAGTTTCGGAATAAAATGGCTGTGACATACGGACGGACGGACAGACAGACAGACGGACAGACATGTCGAAACTATAAGGGTTCCGTTTTTTGCCATTCGGCTACGGAACCCCAAAAAATAAAAACGAGTTCCAAAAAAACATTGCAAAGTGAAAAATAACTTTAATTTCGGTAGTCGGTGTCCAAAACGAAAATACGTACAAAACTAAAGACACTGACTTAATTTTTGTTAAAAAGTTTGTTTTTCTCACTTTTAGTGGGTTGGTTGTAATTTACCTAGTTACAAAAACCTAAATGTAACCTTCTTATCACCTTTGGCAAAATATTTCTTTTCCCTATGCCGAGCTGTTAATTTTTGATGAGTACTCCTGGCAATTCACCATCAGCTCCTCATCACCATATGCAATGTGACGAGCATAAAGTATTTTATAACCAAGTTCAAGACGAACTGAGAACCTCCTCCTTTTTTTGAAGTCGGTTAAAACGTAGGTAGAACGTTCCAGTATCCCACATGTCGGGTCATATATCAATGATAGTTCAAAAAGCAGTCTGAAAAAACAGTCTTGGAAATTAACATAACATGAAACAAAGAAAAAAAAAACATCTATAAGACTTCTTTTAATTCTATTAAAATTTTCAAGCAATGTTTTAGAATTGAGAAAATCTTTTCAATGTTGAAATATGTGGTTTCGTTTAATTTAATGAAACAATAAAAGTTGTTTCTTTTGACATTAATGTAGCAGGTTGATTTACGAGATTTTATTTGAATGTTTTAGTTTTAATATGGCTACTTAATTCGTCTGAGAAGTTTTCTTTAGAAACCCAGTTTAATTGTTAATGTTTATTTATGACTGAATGACTTAACAGGTAAAGTTTTATACAACTTTTTTAACTGAAACTACTAAGAAGTCTTTTTATATTGCCACTTACTGGTGTGAAAGAATTGGTGAGCTGTTCAATTATTTACATAGAAAGTTTATGAGAGTTGTCTTCCACTTAAAACGTGAGACATGAGCCTATTCTACCTGACATTTTGGTAGGTTACTAAAATATTCCTTATTTTTGGGGGAAATCATCACATTACTCCTCCTACTCTGGGTGGGAGAAAGAGAGTGACATCTACTGACTAAAAACCCACCCGATTCCTTCAATTGTCCTTGCTTCCAGGACCGCGGTATCTCGTTAGATCATTACCGCAACCCCGACACGTATTGGCCTTATTGAGCCCCGCCAATGGTGACGACTACTCGTTGAGGCGCAGGCGGAACACAATGCGCCGTTGCTGTCGATCTGGAATATATGCCTGACTCCAGTATTCAACTGAGCCTGCGATTGTGAGGGGCTAAAGTATGACAGAAAGAACAATCCTGGTCATTCTCGGCACTATCTTAAACGACTAATCGATGTATGCAGTAAACTAAAACATTTTAACAATTGTATAAAATATGTAGGGTGAACGAGTTAAAGCCGTCTGGCCCGATTCGATCTATTTTGGCAAATAGATGCGGGTCGTCGAACTAAACGATGCTGTCTTTACGTAGGAACTAGCAAATATAAAATAATCTACCTTTTTTGTTTTGTTGGTCCTTGGGCGACAATAACCAGGGAAATTGGAACAATAGCATGAGTTTTTTATGCGACTTTAAATTTATTTTTCATGCCAGTTGATTTGAATTTAGATACTTATAAACGTTTAAAAACAATAACTTTATATAAAATGGTTTACATAAACATAGCATAATCAATCTATAACGTTCTGGCTGGGACATAGGCATCGTCTCTATGAGAGAGAATGGGACATAATCTACAACGCGGCCTAAGTGTGAAAATTCGAAGATCGGGTTGGTGGACGTCGCATTTTTTTTTAAATTTTTTGTTTATGATAGGTTCGCGTTTGACCACCTTCTCACCTAATGGTAAGTGATGATGTGGTCGAAGATGGAGCACGCTTACCTAAAAGTAACCTATCTTCTTCTTCTTAGCGTGTCGATGGCAAATAGTTAGATGGAGTCAGCCCAGAACTGGGCAACAAGTTTGGCATTTTCGGTAGCTTCCATCAAGTCCTGCAGTGAGCAGTTGACAGGGCACGCAGGACAGGAAATTAAGTGTGCCATGGTTTGTAGAACAGAACCACATATACACCCCAAGGTAGAGGCATCGATAAATCTCCACCTGAACAGATTTTCTTTGCTGCGACCAACCTGGGTGCGGAGTCTGTTTAAAGACTTCCAGGTCATCCATGGCAGTTCGTGTCCAGGTGGGAGATGCTCAGCTGGTGGTACAAATGGGCTTGGAAGGGATGTACTTTCCAGCCACAGCTTTAGGCGCTCCTTAGGCTGCTCGCCAGTAAGTGGAGTGACGCACTTCAGGAAACTTCTTCGACTTGATGGTGGACTTGGTGGTTTGATTGGATGTCGGGAGTCTCTAACCATTTTGGCTCTTTCATTGGAACTTGCAACCGCTCTGCGAACTTTCGGTGGCGCTATTCGTGCCAGTGGATACAACATCTGTACCGGGGTCGGTTTACGGCAACCAGTAATGATCCGACACGTTTCATTAAGAGCTGTATCCACTAACTCCGTATGGGCTGAACGACACCACACGGGGCATGCGAATTCACCCGCAGAAATAGATAGTGCCAGCGCAGTAGTCCGCAATACGTGAGGCGAAGCACCCCACTTTGACGAGACCAGTCGCCTTAGAAGATTATTTCGAGAGTGCACTTTCTGCCGGATAGTATTGCAGTTTTTGCTAAATGTTAATGATCTGTCCAAGAAAACTCCAAGATATTTTGGGTAGTCACTATGCTCGATAGACACTCCTCCCCAAAAGATATTGAGTTTACGCCGCGCCTCTCTGTTGCGAAGATGGAACACACAAGACTTCTAAATCACCAAGAGCACTAGAAAGGTGAACCTCAACTTCTTCAAAGGTGCTAGCTTGGGAAGTGAGAGCAAGGTCATCTGCATAGAGGAAGCGCGATGTATTCGGGCTGGATGGTTGGTCGTTGGTATATATATTAAAGAGGAGCGGTGCCAGAACACTACCTTGCGGGAGGCCGCTTTTTTGTGCTCTCCAACGACTTTTTTCCGATAAGAGATGGACCTGAAAACGGCGATTGTGGAGGAGTTCCCGGAGTATTTGTATAAAGTTGGGATCGTTAATCATGGACTCCACCTTCCACAATAACCGTTTGAGGTTAACTGTATCGTAGGCAGCCGATAAATCCACGAACACAGCACCTGTAACTATCCCAGTCTCAAAACCATCCTCTATGTGTTGGACGAGTTTGAGGGTCTGGTTGCAAGATTTCACGGGTCTGAAACCAGCTTGCTCGGGAATTAATTTTGGGTCAATAACGGACGTAAGACGGTTCAGCAGCAGTCTCTCGAATAGCTTATATGTGTGACATAGCAAAGATATTGGACGGAAGTTTTTCGGATCGTTTGCTGATTTACCTGGCTTAGGTATCGCTATAACTTTAGACTTTCTCCAGTGACGCGGTATTGAAGCTGATTCCAGGCAGTTGTTGAATAGTTGCAGCAACCATGACACAGCAACTGGGCCTAGCTGTTTAATTTGTTCGGCTGAGATGTCGTCCAAACCAGAAGCCTTACCACATTTCAGACCCCTAATCGCCTCAATGATGTCGGCAAAGATGAACGGTTTACTAATATCATTGGAAGCGTCGTCCAATTTTTTTGACTTACGGATCTTACTGGGACGGGGTGTTGGTTTGCCATTTGCAAGAAGTTGATGTGCTATCTGGTTGGCAGTAACTTGACTTGGTGGAGAGGGTTGAGGGGACTCACTAGTCAGCTTTCGAATAGTACTCCAAGCTTTTTTACTATTATGAGTCATGTCGATATTAGTAACAGTGCTTATCCATCTCGCCTGTCTATTTTCACCTAAATTAGATAGCAAAATTTCCCCAGCTAGTGTCGTTTCCTCTGAGAAGGGGTCAGTGTTATAAAGAAGCTCATAACGGTTTAGTAAATCGCTGGATTCTGTCGACAGCCCTGGAATGTACGAAGTCCTACAACCTCGTGGTATGTGTTTTCGGGAAGTAGTTGCCACAATTTCAACAAATTGGTCGTAGTTTTGCAGCGTTGGCAAGACTTCCAAAAGGGCGTCATCTATCGACCGTGTGAACGAATCCCAGTCGGCTTTGGCGTAGTTGAATCGGCGCTTAAAGGGGACATTTAAAGGCTGGACCACGGGTACAATACAACACATAATAGGTCTGTGCTGAGAGCGAGGAATTGGCGGACATACGCTCTTGATGCACTGTGAGCTGATACATGAGCTAGCGAAAATAAGGTCTGGGTTGTATCCGCGTTTTCAGCGGCCACTGTTAAATAAAGCCGGTAGTTTGGCATCATGAATCAAGGTCAAGTTATTCGCTTCAGCCCATTCCTCGACTGCTTCTCCGTTCAGGTCCGCAACATTGTAGCCCCAGTTGGTGCTGCGACTATTGAAGTCACCGATTACAACTTTGATTGGTTGGCTGTTACAGTTCTCTGGTGGGTCGAAGTTGAATGTGGTACCAGGTGGCTTATAGAATGAAGTTATGTTGCAGTTGCCAATATCCAAGGTGATAATTTCGATGCCATTTTCGTTTGAGCATTTGGTAGATAGAATGCTTACGCCGGGAGTAGCAAACACTGCGTTACCGTGCTTTGGGTGACAAATCTCGGCGATAAGCGTGAGTCCATCGATGTGTGGCCGGCTTTGTGTTTCAACTCGATGGGTCTCTTGGATGCAAAGAATGTCACAATTAGTTTTGCGGTACAAATTAGAAAGTATTTCCGATTTATCTAGAGAGAACTCTTCGATATTAATCGAGACTACGCACAAAGCCGGTTTTAGAGGAGGACTTATTTTTGCCATCGTGGTGAAAGGGTTAGCCAGTCAGCGTCGAGAATCGCTGACTGCCCAGGGTGCGCCGGACGTACAGTAGCTTGGTAAGTACGTCACTCGGGGAGGCTCCTTTCCTGCACCCCAAAGTAACCTATTCACTCTTGACTTAAAGACCCCTAGGTTATACCTATCGGGAAACACAGACTCCGGCAAGGAATTCCACTCTTTAGCCGTACGCACAATGAAAGTATTCCTAAAACATTTTGTGCGTATGTGTGGAATATCCACCATGTAATGATGGCGCATCGCCGTTTGTCTTGTGGTCCGATGATGGAACGGGCTTGGCGGAATTTGATTGTGTAATTCCATCGCACACTCTCCGAAATGTAACCGATAGAAAACCGATAGACTGGCAACTCTTCGTCGATGTTCAAGGTTCTGGAGCTTTGACTCGGCCAGTGCATAATTGTCAATGAGTCTTTTGGCCCGTTTCTCGATTGACTCAAGTGCGTCCAGTTGGTACTTGGCAGATCCATCGCAAAGATGAGAGTAAACTCCGTACACGATTAAACCTAGGCTTGATACAGATTCAGCAGCTGTTTCGGTGTGAAGTACCATCTCGCTTTTGCTAGGTCTCCCAATTTTTTTTATGTTAGTTGAGCCCTAGCCTCGATAAACGGACCAAAATTGAGGGTGGAAGTTAGTGTTATCCCAAGAAGCTCAATACGATCGGTTATCGGCATGGTTACACCACGGAAAGTAGGAGCCGGTACGGATTGGCTTTTTTTTGCGGAGAAGAGACACGCCTGGGTCTTAGCTGCATTAAACTTGACCAAGTTGACATCGCCCCATTCGAAGACAGCCTTCAAGGACAAATTCAAGCGCCTAACCATGTCCTTACAGAGGGACCGGATCTGTGACCCACCAGCACCCGCGCTGGACACATATCTCTCAGCAACTGCGCTGTCATCTGCATACCCAAAGGTACCGGGCATGAGCAGATCATTAATGTGCAGCAAGAATAAATTTGCTGAGAAAACCGACCCCTGAGGGACCCCGGCATTAATTGCCAGTTGGCCATATGAGCAGCCATCAATGACTACTCGAATGGATCGATCTCTCAGGAAGTCTTCAACCCAAACGCAAAGTCAAGTGAGTAAACCGAAAGAAGGTAGTGTAGCAATAAGCCTATCATGCCAGACCCTGTCGAAGGCCTTAGATGTCAAGGGAAATAGCAAGTGCTTCCCCGTGCTTCTCAATGGCGTCACTCCAGATATGGATAGCATACGCTAGAAGATCCTCAGTAGATCAGTTTTTGCGGAAGCCGTATTGTCGGTCACTGAGGATATCGTTGACTTGTAGGTATGCCAGGAGCTTACTATTAAATAGGCCTGTAGTTGGCCGGGTCAGCACGACCACCCTTTTTGGGCACTGGCTGCACGTTAGCCAGCTTCCATGCTTGCGGCACCTTTCCAGCCTCAAGCGAAAGGCGAAACAGGCGTGTCAAGATTGGAGATAGTTCAGGCGCACAAGTTCTAAGAACAATTGCTGGTATCCCGTCGGGGCCACTAGCTTTGTTCACGTCAGGCATGGACATCCACCAAACCGAACTTGGAATTTTCGTTCTTTCCTTCACGATGCTTTCCTTGGCCGTTTTGACAGTGGAAGTATAAGAATAAGAATAATTTATTTCACACAATTAGGTACAAACATCAGCGTTGCCTTGGCTCTTTTACTAAAAACCTGTATCATAAGAGCCAGAACTCTCAAATGATAAATGATCTTTATTTTGCAAATTGGCAGAAATTGGTTATTAAACAAAAGTTATTAAAAAAAAAAAAAAACTAAACAACCCGACTGCTCAACTGAAACAGGACGGGCCTTTTTAGTTTTTTTTTTTATTTTTTTTTTTTATTTTCAGCTTTTTAGTTTAAATATTAATTAACAATTTTTCAATGCTTTTATATGATTGAATTCCGTTTTAAAACGTTATATTTCCTAAACAGTTGCTTAAAATGAAAAATTGTGAAAGAAACCTCAAAATAATTTAAAAAATCTATTTAATAATACTCCACTTGACATAATTTGTCGATTTTAGATTTTTTATTTTTACTTTATAGCGTCTGGTTGTCGTTGTGCTGATTTGTTTTTATTTTTAACCGACTTCAAAAAAAGGAGGTTTACAATTCGTCTTGAACTTTTTTTTTTAATTTTTTTATGTATGTTACCTCATAACTCGGAGATGGCTGGACCGATTTGAAAAATTCTTTTTTTGTTTGAAAGGGTATACTTTCTAGTTGGTCCCATTGTCGTCACGTTTGGATCTGATGATGGGATCATGGATAAATCGAGGGAACTCTTCAAATATTATAGGCACACCTATAGCATTTTGGGTATTTCTTATAGTACCTTGTGCAGTTGCTCTCGAAAAGCACCATTTGAGGAAGTGGAACTGATAATGAAGATCCCAGATTGCCACCAAAACTACTCAATAATAAGTATTTCGTTGATTGCGATTAGATTACTTGAATATGGATGTTAAGCACTTTATGCTCGTCACAATGCATATGGTGAAGTAGAGCTGATGATGATGTACCAGGAGAACTCCTCAAAAATTAACGGCTCTGCACCGGTAAAAGCAATATTTTGTAAAAGGTGATAAGTAGTTGACATTTTGGCTTTTGTAACTAGATAAATTACAAACCGACCCACTAAAAAGCGTGAAAAAAAACTTTTTAGCAAAAAATAGAACCGACTTCCATATAAAAATACTACAAAGGCAAAAATAACTTTAATTTCGGAAGGCGGTGTCTTTAGTTTTGTATATATTTTCGTTTTTGACAGCGCCTTCCGAAATTAAAGTTATTTTTGCCTTTGTAGTGTTTTTATATGGAAGTCGGTTCTATTTTTTGCTAAAAAGTTTTTTAATGTATCCAGTAACACTCGCGCTGTCAAGACAAATCCAAGGACGTATCATTTATCAAAATTGACTGATTGATTCGTTGAGTGTTTTAATAGTTACGAGGGAACAAAGGAACGGACATACATACATACATACGCGGTAAAAACATAACCCTCCTCCTTGCTTCACCGCAGTCGGGTAATAACACTTTTACACGTCATTTTTTTCGTAGATGAGGCTGGTGTTTCCTGACTACCCTGAGAAGAAACACCGAAACAACCTCAGGAGTCCGTCTGTTTTAAAGTACATACAATCTATACTGGTTAAATTATATGGGAGCCTTGTAGGTTACCGTCTGAGGTGATCTTTTGAGGAAAGACGCTCACAGATTTGACTTCAAGATACATGATATGTACAACGGTAAACAACAGACAAAACAATGAGCAGTAAAAACATTAAATACATTAATAAATAAATGTCTGCATGACAAAAGTTGAAATTAAAAAAGGAGGAGATGACACACGACCTATAAAATCATAAGTCGTGTTGTAATAAACGAGCTACAAAAAAGTATGACTAAAACACAATGTTTTATAACATCTTATAAATCTTGATAAGAAATGTCTTCAAGAACCAAAAAATATTGGTTAGTAAGTACTGAGACTGTAATCAGCTCAAAAGCAATATTTTTTGTTCGACTTCTATACAATGTTTTCATGATGGAAAATGCCATTACTGTAACAAATGACTTTGAGACGTTACATTTTTAATATTTTCTACCTGTTCGTTGTTCTTTTAAGAAATAAATGTTTCAAAGGAATTAGTTTTTCGCTTTGAGTAATTGCTTTTATGTTCAAAAATATTTATATCAGGATTTATAATATACTAGCTTCTGCTCACGGCTTCACTTGCTTGTAAAGTATTTAAAAAATTACATAGCATTCTAAAGAATGAAGACTTTTTTGTAACCGGTCCAGTAGTTTATGAGTTTATTCGAGACAAACATTCAAAAGCACAAACACTTTCCTCTCTTCTTTTAACATTGGCTGTTTTCTGTATCGTGGTATCATTTATATAAACACCCAGACGCGGAACTATAAAGTATTAGTAGGCCATACAAATATTTTTCCCGGTGCCTGTGCTGGGAATCGATCCCGCAACACGCAGCGCAGCAGACGACCGCTCAACCACAACGCTAAATGTGTCGTCTATATTATTAGTATAGATAGGGATTGTTAAGGCGTGCTCAGACGTTCTACAACATGTGTTGCGTATCGTTCGCTTCGAATGCCTCGTTCTGCAGTCACAAATACTCACAGCGAGCATAATCGGCTCAAGCGCGTGTTGGGGCTACGAACGCATTTGCTTGCCAGCGTTCCCGTAGGTGGTTTGCTGCCAACGTGACGCCATGTTAGTGCCATAGCTTCCACTAAGCATACTATTTTGATACGTGATGGCTTGCTACCTAAATCCAAGTGTGCTGAATTCGTTCGATATGGTGTACGGTATCCGTCGTTCTTTGAAATGTTTGGAGATAACTTTTATTAACAGGACCGGAGAGCAGCGCCTAAAGTACGATACGAGGTGATAACATATTGTTGATCGTTATATGGAATGACTAATTAAAACTATCGGACTTTTGGTGTCGAGGTTGCGGAAATGTTTTAACGAGATACCGCGGCCTCGGTACGTTGAAGAAACAGGGCGGGCTTTTAGTCAGTAAAAGTCTGACACTCTTTTCTACTCCACCTAGAATGGGAGGAGTTATTAGATGATTTTCTCTCCTAAAAAAACATGGAGAAAAGCGTCAAAGCGTGAATAACGTCACGATGACTTTATTCACGCTTTGAGAGCTGTGATAATTATTATATAAATAAGTTACACAAAGTAATATGCCTGACTGGGTTCGAACTAATATTAGTAAGATTAAAAGATGCCATACTTAACAGTTTGAAACAACAAATAATAAATGTAATGTATTATTCAAGCAAACGAATAAAGTCAGTCATCTACGTCCTCCATTATAGGATACAGATTGATACGTAAGCCAAATCCATTGACAAAAAGGAATAAGAAATCGCGCGAAACAGATTCGCAATAAATAATCCTAAAATAAACAAGTACTTGTGAAGAAAATTGGAGAAAAACGTAATTTCCGTTGGGATCCGAATCACATTTTAAGCGTAACGCGCCTGACAGTTAGCCGTTCGTTCTACTCTCACTTAATTAATGGAAACGCTTTTACACATCGATTTGGCGCGAACCGTGCAATGTCCAGTACCTACCGCGTGAACCTCATGTGAACGTGCATATATTCCTGTACATTTATTTTAGTGGGATTTTTGTCTTGTCATTTCGAATATTGGCTAGAAATAAATCAATAAAGATTTCAAGTGGTTTTTCAAAACCATGATCCTCTACATTTGGCTGTCCAGTTAACTGAAAGTCGCAAAGTGAAGGATTTTAAATAAAGTGACTTCTTATCTAACCCTGGACAAAACAATACCTAGTCCTTGGCTAAGCTGAAGTCAGATTTTCTTTCTTTCCGTAATGACTGCCGAAAATGTAGAAATGATAGCTTTATCCGACCCACGGAGAAATCTTAGTATTTTCAGATGATACTACATCTACGGACCGACCTTGGCTCGTATTGCTTAACCTTATTGACTAACTTGTAAGGCTGTAATTATTCAACCCATGAGCTCTAGTGACTTGATCTCTTAGTAGAAGTATTTGTAATATAATTGATCCAAACTATTCATCTGAAACTATTAGTTTTCATTTTGTATAATGTTCTATCCTAAATTTCCTTCACACTAATTGCCACTTTAATGATATTGTACCGTGTCAAATTCCGGAAAGCATTATTTTTCATGAAAGCGGCATTCAAGCGTAATTTAAGTATTACAAACATATTGACCACCCGGGGGCACTTTGTACAAATTCTGTGTAGGCTATAAAGGTGTTTAAGGGCTATTTATGTTATAATGAAGACCATGGCTATTATTACAGGATAAGGCTGTAAATCTGTTGGAAGCGCACACGTGGGAGGTATTGTTCACTCTCACGGAGGTACCCTGATTGCGTCTACGCCTGATTTATTCCTGCACTCAATTTATTTCTCAGTGCGAGTTACTTAGGACTCCGCGTCTGCACTCAGCAGTGTTTGTTAATTATCCGGTTTTAAATTGAGAACCTTATAGCTATCTTAGAAAGCGATGTTTTTATTGGTTTATCACTGATGAGCTTATAAAGTTTACGGATTTACACCATAATTTCCTGTTTGAAAGATGAATTCGTTTTTATGACTTCCTTTTACAGTTATTTATTGTTTTTTTTTTTTAATATGTGGAACAAAAACACATGTTACATAATAATATTATACTATATAAAGCTAAATTACCACTGACTGACTGACTCACTCACTCATTGACATAATTGTTCTCCCAGATGGTGAATGGGGAGGTGGGTATATTTTGACAGATTCGTCAACAAGTAACTCTCAAACCTACGGGAAAAGTGCCAAACCTCCCCTTTTCACCCCCTTCTCCGCCCTCCCTATCGTATCTCGGAAACTACGAGACCCGTATTTTTTTCTTTTTACGGATTCGAATAGAAGAGGCTCGGTAAAGTAAGAACCATATTTCAAAGTCCCCCCCCCCCCCCCCCCCCGCCCCCTTCTCACCCCCTTTAGGCGGATCTCGGAAATTAAGAGACTTGTAACATTTTTTTTTTCAGATTCATTTAGAGGGGCAATGCTTTAGTCGAAATAATTGTGCAACCCCCCCCCATTTTTTTTTCACAAGCACGCGAGTTGCTTGCACCTCGCGCAACACGCAAATACTAAACCCCCCCATCTCCCCCCATCAGCCCCCCACACATTTTTTTTTTTCACAAGCACGCGAGGTGCTTGCACCTCGCGCAACACGCAAATACTTTTTTTTTTCACAAGCACGCGAGGTGCTTGCACCTCGCGCAACACGCAAATACTAGTTAACTAATATAACTATAAATAAACTAATATAATTACTAAACCTTTAACCTTATTTATTGTTATTTATATTTATTCTACTACGCACCTTATTTTAAGCTCTTATAATCCATTCAAAGATTGTCCGGTATATAGGTACCGCTATAAGCGATAAGACTGCCATTGTACCCACAGAATTAAGTTAATGTATTAGAGGCGTTTATATATTTTGATGTACAGTATAGTTTATCGTATTCTAAATTATCCCATTCAATACTTACTGTCTAAAATTTTCATCATTTCATGTCAATGGAAATGGTCTTAAGTTATCGAATCTAAAGTGGAGCTAAGCTTAGAAAGAAGTTGCATGAATGTGGACACGAGTTCAATAAATTTTCTATCTGCCGTCGAACTTCGAAGTATTTATTAAAAACTTCTCTGCTATGCATGTAAATACTCGTAATGTGGAGTCTTGATATTGGAATTCTGCGCCTGCTATCTGAATTTATTGACGCAATTCCGTTACCGTCTAAAGTGTAAATCCTTTTGAACAAGTTTTTTAAAATATGCTATCGGCACTTCGCATGTTTACAACGGAAGGTGCCAAATACACTTTGAGATCAAACCGACTTCTGTAATGGTACATTATTGTACAACGTGTGATTTACGATGCGAAAAAACACTTTAAATAAACACATTTTGTTCGAAGACAGGAATCACTGAGTCTTATTCAAGTTTGCGTAAACAAGGAGTCGTTTCCAAGCATTTGCAAGAGACTTGTGTTGAATGGAAGTAAAAACAGTTACGACTGTACTGAAAAGGAAATTGTCATCATTTCCCACAATCCTTGTCGGAGCGTTTCCTCGACTACAAAAAGAAAACTCCTCCGAGGAACACTTCTTTATGCAACTGAGTTCAAAGAACTCCCTTCAATTGAGTGGTACTCAGACCTTATGAAGTGTAAGAAAGCTACACACTATTTCAAAGTACGAACTACTTCTAAAGTTTCTCATTCAGTTTAAATTGCAAAAGAATTAAGTGTGTTGAATGAGTAAGGTTTTGCTTTGAACAATTTCATCAGAAGTCGGCTACACTTGTCGGTTAAATGCACTGAAAAGACTGTTTGATACATTCGTGTTTAAACACGTGTAAAAGGCTTGATACCTCTGAGGTACAAGCTCTTCTGTACGCCACATAAACATTTGAATACGCCGGCAGACAAATAAATATTTCAATGCGGAGGGGGGCGAAGTGTAAGTCATTCATCGCCTGAGTGTCATTTAAATGTGATTCATGAAAATGTACTCGGTATTCCCTGCTAGAGCTGGTTACACGTTACTGTCGAAACTCGTATTCACCCCAGTTACTCTCAGAAATGTTTTACACTTTAGTGTTACTTTTATGTCTTTGTCTTGTGAGGTAGTTTCAAAGTTCTCACAGAATTTTCGTAGAAAATAACCGAAAATACATATGAAAATGTTATGTCTTTAAAACAAGATTACAATAAACTAAATATATTAAAGATTAACAATTTACTCAGAAAATGTCGATCCTGAATTTAATAATCCTTAAAGTTCAGGTTATCGTAGGTAAAGATGGTAGCGAGGAAAAGTATGTATTCGTTGTCCAATAATTGTAACCGAACATGGAGTACTTATTTACATAAAGTTGGCGGTAACTCGACGCCCCCGCGAGTGTGTCAGGCCCCTTACTCCACAAATATGTATGCGAGACTGCAGCTCTCTAAAAGCTTTTGTCCAACACGCATGGTTATTTTCTTGAAATGCTCACATTGGCTTACATTGCATATTTTATTGAGGTAAACATGTAGCTACTTGGAAATATACTGCTCGCAGAGTAACACTAGTTTACTTAAAAGCATCGTATTTTTGCTTCGAAACGAGAGGAGTTTCATTTTGTACGAGTACGGAACAGAACATAATTAGGAGTTCGAGAGTTATGTTATGCTCGTAGACGCATTTATTTTGGTGATCTGTTACTATTAGCCTTGATTAAACCGTTATGTAATGAGGTTTTGGTATCAAAATGAAGCAACGAACATAGAAAAATAATTTCTGTAAAGTTAAATAATAGGCAAAATGAATTATATTTTGGCTTGCAGACTATTTCATAAATCAATGATTTTCAAGTTGGTATGTTCATAAATTTGAAAATATTCCATGTCCTGCGTAGTTTCGCAGATGCCATATACACAGCGTGGTAATATGTTTACTATTTTAAAAAAATGTTACACGAATGCGCACATTATTGTCTCTGTATTAGGTTCTAGAAACATTTTTTTTTTTTAAATATCATCTTCTCCTATCAATTTGTAATATCAAGACAAGCCTGGAAAAAGATAAGAAAAAAAAATTGAAAATTAAATGTAAGAACATATTTCTAATAATTTTCCCAAAGTAGGATAAACTGGAACGTAGCTAAAGATAGCAGGATTTTAATTTAGATGAAAGATTTTAATCAGGAGGCGTTGAGCAAACGGACGGCCTTTGCTTGCCGTAGGATATAATATTATGAGCTAGAGTTTAGCTTCGAATAACTTGAAGTGATGTTATCCTCTATTTTAATTAAAATCTGATTTTATTAAATTTCCTCGCCAATAAACTTCGAGATTAGATATTGAATTTTATTAGCTGTAGCAAAGTTATATCTACAAAGTTTGTGTAACTTTTTACTAAGATTTTTTAAGTAAAGGTAGAGGTTTATAATAAGTCTACATTGAAATGTGTACATATAATTTAAGAGTTTGTAAAAATAAATATTAATTTTTCTCCGATTTCTGAATTGCGCATTCAAACATAATAATGTTTGACAATCTACTTCATTACTAAAGTTTGTCAGATTATAATCATTATGATAATCCATTTATTCTCAGATATCATCTGTGCTAATAAATAACATTTTAAACTATGTTAGTATTACTTAGTCGCACTGAATCTTTGTGCGTGGATTATCCACTCTCAGAAACCAGGGTATGGAGTTCTTTTTTTATATTATCTACAAACATTAATCTTAATTTATTGATTCTGCTATGTCACCTTAGCGCCTTCTTTGGGCTTCGTATTAATCCCTACAGACTTGAAAGCGGTCAATTTTAACAAATTACCATTTTCTACGCTTAGCTAAAATATTACCGATAGCGTTGTATGCTAACGCACGTCGGTTCCGCTATCCATTTTGTTGATTTAATTTATAACTCACCATTTATCCTATCCCATGGGAAACTATGGTGTAGAGGCAATATATTTTCAAGCAACCACAAGAGACTTCATTCATCACTTACCTACCCACACAATATGCATAAGAGTTAAGTTTCTATGAGGCTACCATATACGTTACCATGTACGTCGGTACGGTCAAAAGCGCGCGCGTTACACCGTTCCTAGATTTAAAGAAACTTTATTTGTATTTACATCTATTTTGTTAGTTTATGAAAATTAAGTTGATTTTGAAGACTTTCACTGGTAGATAGAAGATATTTTATCCGGGAATACATATATAATAATTGTGTCGTTTAATTTTCTCCACACAAATTAACTTAAAGCTAAATATTAGAATTTGATTTTGTGATAGACTGGTGCCTGAAATGGGTTTCAACGAGATCCTGTTACAGGTCACCAGTTCCTTCCCGCGGCCTGAGACCCGCTGTACTTTAAATAAAATGGATAGAGAAGTGGATATAAGAAAGGAACAATATTACTTACAGACTAAAAAAGACAAAACTTAATTGTTTAAATACACGAGAAACAGTGGAACCAGTTTGTGTAGTGAATGAGACTGTTATGCACTTTGAAGAGTGTTAATGTATGCAAGAGGTGTGTGTAAACTAATTACAAATATATTTATTGGAACAAGCAATTACCCATTCATAACGCCTAAACTGCCTCCCTGCCTGATTGCCTGAGCAGGAAGTCTTGGTTTCAATTCCCAGGTCAGGCAAGAATTGCTGTTGGGTTTTTGTAGTGTTCTTTTAGTAGTATCCCGTAGTTCGGAATTTAATAGTATTATTTCCTCGTGCTACCAAAATCACGTGAAGCCCTGTTCCTGCTCCTGATCTCTGTCGTGTCGGATTGCCGTCCCACCGGACTATGAGAGTAAAGGAACAGAGAGGTACACTCTCTGTTCCTTGCATATACAACGTGTAATTTAAAGGGTAATATACATACCAAGTGCATGGCTTCTTTGGATGATAACAAACGATATGGCAAGGGTTTTGTAATCCTAAGTCTACGTGTGTAGAATTTATTACAAATTCCAATACACAATACCAGAGACCGAATTTTTCAAATTAAGAAGAACGAAAAGAATTATCGTGTTATTGGCAAGTGACGTGGAAAGTTATTGACCCTCGTAGTGCTGTGACACGTTTGTTATGATTGGTATTCAAGAAATATATGAAACAAATAATTTGGTATCAATTCTTTGAGTCAGTTATTTTGTGCTGAAACTGTGCATAGAGACTCCATACCAGATGTTGTCTTCAGCCCTTTTGGATAGATATGGGGTTTCCGTTACACGTTGTACTTGCGCTTATACTTGTGTACTAAAATATATCCTGGACCGTTGGCTAATCTCCGTTTAGATATGCCGCCATGGACAGAATCGGTCAAAAGGACATTTGCAACTAAGTATATATATACTAAGTTGTGTTTTCAATGTATGGAAAGAGAATTTTAAACGTGATGTTTTTAAGATTTTATATAAACTAGTGCTTCTTGTACAATAAACATTTTTATCTAGTTTAGGTTTAGATTAGTAGGTAAGCTAGCTCGCCGAGTGCTACGCTGACTAATTTGTTTATATTAAGAATGTTTATGTTCGTGGTATTACAGTTTTTAAGAGTATTTACAGGAAAAAAATATGTGTTTGTAGATGTTTTATTATAATTATTTTTGTCTAAATTTTACCCAAAATCAAAAATTGGCCAAGTGCGAGTCAGACTCGCCCATGAAGGGTTCCGTAGTAACTACGCTAAATAACTTTATTTGTACAGTGTTTGTATGAAATACAAAGTTATATTTGCGGTTTTAGAAAATATGCTATATCTCTAAAACTGCTGACCAGATCTCGTTCAAACCAATTTTCGTTGAAAGTTTTTATTAAGAACTACAGTATATAGTTTTGTAGATTTTTCACTACATTAATATAGCAGTTAGAGGGACATACAAACACACACACACGCACACACACACACACAGAAAAAGTGATTTTAGAAACCTTAATGTCATTTTTAAAGACCTGTTTATAGATACCAGACATGTATAGGTTTGATGAAAATAAAAAATATTTAGTTTCAGTTCTATGTATTTGGGAGCCCCCCTTAATGTTTTATTCGTGTCTAAAAATTGGGAAGCGGTTCACAGAGTACATCTACCTACCAAGTTTCAAATGTGTAGTCCTGGTAGTTTCGGATTATAATGGCTGTGATATTCGGACGGACAGACAGACAGACATTTTAAACTATAAGCGTTCCGTTTCTTTGCCATTCGGCTACGGAACCCTATAGATGTGCTTTGCCTACCCGTTTTACAATTTGGTATCTAACAGACAATTGATGAGTAGCAAAAAGGGATGACAAAGTCTGTCAGTAACAAAGATCAATAATAATTGATTTATATTATTATTTTATTTATTTATTTAAACTTTATGTACAATGGTGTTACATGGGCAGACTTAATGCAGCAAGGCATTTTCTACCAGTCAACCTTTGGGATAAAAAACACATTCTGGTAGGTGTATGAGAAAATGGAATAAAATAATATATTTAATACCAATAAATATATAATACTCATAAAATACATATATTTATGATAAAATAATAAACTAATAAATACAGTGCTTTATAATAATCTTTCTGATTAAGTGAGTTCATAATAATTATAACGAAGACCAAACTAAAAATAACAGCCCCTTAAGAAGTGGTTTTTAATTATACGCTTAAAAGAAAATGTCGACTCAGCCTTCATGATGTCAAGGGGTAGCAAATTCCAGAGTCTAATAGTAGAAATAGCGTAAGAATTAGATAGAAATCCGGTGCCGTCCAAAGGAATGTGAAGAAGTAAGTTTTTGGATGCGCGAAGGTTAAGACTATGAGAACTGTCCAATAATTTAAAATTTTGTTTTAAGTAAACAGGAGCACAGGGATCGTTCATGATAGTGAAGAGCATACAGAGGGATCTGAGGGATCTCCTTTGACGGATAGGCAACCATTTAAGCTGAGAACAGAAGGAGGAAATGTGATTATATTTTTGAAGGCCAAAAAAAACGAATACTGTTGTTAAGAAGTCGATCCAGTTTGTTAAGAAATTCTTGGGAAAGATAGAGTAGCAAACATCAGCATAATCAATGATAAGAAGCACAAGTGATTAGACCAATGTGGTTTTAGCTGCTACAAGGAAGGAAATGCTTGAATCTATAGAGAGATTGAAGTGTGACCCTCTGGCTAACCTGTGCAATCTGCTTATTCCAACTTAACCTGTCGTCAATATACAACGTGTAATTTAAAGGGTATATACATACCAAGTGCACGGCTTCTTTGAATGATAATAAACGATATGGCAAGGGTTTTCTAATCCTATGTGTACATGTGTGGAGCATATTAGAAATTTCAATATATAGATACCAGAGACCGAATTTTTCAAATTAAGAAGAACGAAGAGAATTGTCGTTTTATTGGCAAGTGACATGGAAAGTGATGACCCTTATAGTGCTGTGACACGTTTGTTATACTGGTATTCAAGAAACATATAAAACCAATAATTTGGGGTCAATTCTGTGAGTCACTTATTTTGAGCTGAAACTTTGCACAGAGACTCCATACCAGATATTGTCTTTAGTCCTTTTGGATAGATATTTCAATGACTTGCATATTTCAATGACATATTGTGAGCATTTCTTGAGGAATTTTGGCTCCTAAAACACAGACTCGTAGTCTAGTTTAGGAGACAGTAGTTCGCCTTTGAAACTGACATTAATGTACAATAGTTTAATTAAATTTAGTACTTAGATTATGCATGTAATGTACAATTAAAAAAAATGTTGTTGTGAAAACTTACCCTTAGGTGAGATCGAGGTCAAGAGTGAGCAAATTCTGAATAAAAATAAAAAAAAAAAAAACTATAGTGGGGTTTCCATTACACGTTGTATAGGCCTAAGTCTTTTACGTGTGGCGAGAGAGGGATTTATTTTAAAGAAATAAAAAAGGTGGTCAAACGCAAGCCAATAAAAAAAGACTAATTTCATTAATCTTAAAAACCCAAATATTCAACTGAAATGAAAAAATAAGCACATTTTTAATAAAAAAGTGACACACTAGCGGGACCCACCCGATTTTTGTTTGTCAATTTAAAAAATAATAATCGACGAGTGACGTCAAGATGCACCACTTGACGGAGTTCGTAATTTTTTTAATTTAGATTATAATATGGTATCTGGTTGTCTTTGATGGTAAATCTGGGGGCACAGTAGTGCCCCCGCTAAGTCAAGCACGAAGCAAATACTGTCAAACCATCCTTTTCTGGAACCATTTCGTTGTATTTTCATGCCCCTCTTTGTCTAGGTGTTCTAAATTATCGACATCTAGTAAACTTTAAGCAATCATTTAAACCACAAAGTTTCATGTTTGTAGCTTATATATTTCCTAAGTTATGCAAAAGCAAAGTTTTGCTAATTCGGCACTCACTGACTCACTGATCATCAAAACAGAACTAGTACTTCCCATAAACCTAGAGAGCTGAAATTTAGCACAGAGGTAGGGTTTCGTGCTCATATAAAGGAAAAACTATCAAAAGTGGGATCATGGAAGATCTAGATTACCTGATGACCCTGAAGAGAAACCGTAACAGACCAGCCCAACTATTGAAGTTATCGACATCCTGTGTTCGCAAAATTTATTAAGCGTGGTTAGCATTTTCTTTTGAAATAAAAAATGGAAGATCTGTATCTGATGAAGAACCCTTAAAGCTCAGCAGAACTATGGGCGATATGGAAATGAGCCTTGACAAAAGTTATTCAGTGTGATTAGCCCTTTCTATTCATGTATATGAAACTGGAGTCCTGAAGTATTTAATGTCTTAGAAAACATTAATATGTGCTAAAGTCACTTGAAGTACTTTAAAAAATAATATAAGCTGGAAGTACCTTACCATGGTGAAGGTAGAAACAGGCTAAGTCTGCAGTGTTGGAGTGTATAACTAAGTAACTAATCAAGTAAAAAATAGCTTACTACAAAAAGAAGTGAAATCCCACCAAAAACATCCTGTAAAAAAATAGCCAAGTCTCAATGGAGCTGCTTGTTTCTCTATAAAAAGTGATGAAATATATAAGCAAAGCCAAGCCAAGTCTAAGGTGTACCGTGATTTCTTTGTTAATATAGTTAGATTTCATGTAACTTGGATGTGTTAACAAATAAATGTGCATAAAGAATATTTAACGGCCGCGGCTGGTCACATAAAATCTAACGCACATAAATCAAATCTAAAATCTAAAATTAATAAAGAAATCACATGAATTAAGTCATTTTTGCGTGATAGCGTGAATACAAATGATAAATGATCTTTATTTTGCAAATTGGTTATTAAATAATACTTTTACACGTCATTTTTTCGTAAATATTAACTAGATGAGGCCGGTGTTTCCTAACTGACTACCCTGAGAAGAAACACCGAAACAAACTCAGGGGTCCGTATCTTTTGAAGTCCATACAATATACTCTGGTTTAATTATATGGGAACCTTGTAGGTTTCAGTCTCAGGCGGTCTTTTGAAGAAAGATGCTCACAGATTTGAGTGGGCCTGTTCTTACAGTGCAATCATTTGTCAAATGAGGAAATAACCACACAGATTTGAGCATTTAAACTTTTACATATTCTACAGAAATTTTGGAACTCATCATCGATAAATTTAAACTTTTACATATTCTACAGAAATTTTGGAACTCATCAACGATAAATTTTCAAAATCTTTATCAAGACATTTAAAAGATTAATACTGCAAGGACCGCAATATTTTAGTAAAATTGCACATAGCAACGGGTTTCATAAAATTATAATAGAACAAACCAAAAATGCATCAGATCTTTTCATCCGAGTACGAAAAAAGTAATTATCCCATGCTGCCAATTTGGTAATCACAAACGACATACATACGTTTGTAACGGACAGTTTAATGGAAGGTCCTAATAGACAAAGGGGAATTCGCTGAGCTATGCTATTATATGGCCACCCTCAGGGAGACTAAAGGATTTTTTCAATCTTGTTGTGTCCCGAATTCCCGATCGTGCGTGTATGGTTGGGGAAACAACAGAACTTCTTTTA
Source organism: Tholera decimalis (assembly GCA_943138885.2). NCBI lineage: Eukaryota > Metazoa > Arthropoda > Insecta > Lepidoptera > Noctuidae > Tholera > Tholera decimalis. Next base: position 17,397,870 of record OW964561.2, read on the forward strand.
AAATTATATAATTTGGGTACTAGTATATCCCCGTTGTGTCAAACATTACATCTACGTATACTAATATTATAAAACGCAAAAATTTGTTTGTTTGGACGCGCTAATCTTAGAAAGCACTAAGTGGATTTGGATGAAATTTAGTATTCTAGTTGTTTGAATCTTGAGGAAGGTTATAAGTTACATTTTTACTCGACTGCATAATAAGAAGGTAATGTTTTTATCGAGATAAAGTCCACTGGAGTGAAGCCCTGCACGATTTCTAGTTAAAAACATAAAAGAAAAAATACATGTCAAGCATGATGTACCTACCTATTCACTCTTATTATGAGATCCTCCGACGTAGCTACCCAAATTTCATCACTTTCCTTACTGTAGCAGCAAGTAATTACTCGTATTCGTACTTTACCGCCAGTTTTAATATCCTATATATTTTTAACGCTAGGTACTTTAGACATTCTGAAAAAAAAACACCGAAACACACATTATTATTATATTTGGTTTTGGTAAGATGAGACCATAAAATCATATATTTCAGCGTTTTTTAATGCCATTTGATGACTTGGCCTATCAAAGTAAGAACTAACATGTCGTTGAAACATATGAGGCACTATGGGGCACTTTATGTAATTTTCGTCGGCCATCACACCACTCTCAAAGCGGTGAAGAACAACGTCTTGGTATGTCCGACAATCTGAAGACATAATAAATTGTGATATCCATCAATCAGTACTGGGCCCGCGTACCGGATTATAACCTATTCTTCCTCATATAGAGTAGGTCTGTATTCCCTGTGGGAATGTTATTGGCTAATATATTATGTCAATAAAATAGTCTACTTATTTCGAATATAAGTTAAAGTACCAGTCTAACCAAATGCACCTGAATCATGTAATATTTTATACCTGAATTGATTATCTTCGGGACCTCAAAAATCGTAAGCATCAAGATGGCGGGACCATATTTTACTTCACGTGACGTGATCTTTCCAGAAATAATCGGTTTATGTGACATTTTTTGTTGGAGTAATAGAAACAAAATTTTCCTGTCTATTTAAATCTACGGTTTTTTATCATAAACAGAAACTTGGTAATTATTTGCTTTCAATGTATTATGTCTTAATGACAACTTCTTTAAAATAATTCTTTTTTTTAGACAAATAAAGTAGCCTATGTTACCTGCTGCTAATTTAACTTTATATTCGTGAAAGAATATTCGAAATTAGTCCAGTAGTTTGTAAGTTTGTGCATTGCACACATTCAAAAGTACAAAACTTTATAATATAAGTGTAAATTAAATTGGTACCGAGTGGTCAAAGTAAAAGAAAAAATCTCCAAATTTGGCATTGAGTTACATTTTCATAATTGCTAAATTTTATCCATAATTTCACCATTAAAGGGAGCCAATATCGCGTGCCTTCGACGTATGAGGTATGTAGACAGCATCATCATTTAGGTAGGTAACTGGTGAATTCATCTTAGAAATTTACTTAGAAAGCAAAATTCCCAAGTGAGATACACAATTACATGTCTTTGTAATTTCCTAAAAAATTCTGACGACGCCTGACTGTTTAGTAAGTTGTTTAGCAAGTATACCTGCTTACTCAGAATGACGTCACCGCCTCTCGATATTCTTTGCAAAGGAAAAGGGTATGTACCTGTGTTATTGTATTAGATAGGTATGTTTAAATACGTGTGACTATAACTTGTAACATTGATTCAGAGCGATGAGTGTTTCTTCACTGGGTGGGTAAACATTCGATACTTGTCGTAGTTTTTGTTTGACTCTAGACCAGTGAAGGAGTTTTCTACAACGGGACCGTTATCATTACAAGGTAAATATTTTTAATTATTGTCAGCGTGTCATCGTGTCCTGCTGTTATTACTTTGTTGGGTTGTGGCACTGTGTAGATTATATTGAAAGTAATACCATATCTCTCTTTTGGGGTAGTTAGGTAAATACAATTCTCATCTTCATGAAATGATTTTTTTTTAAATTGTACCAAAAGCTTAATGTACAATGATTTGCGTTTGGAAGGCTCCTTTAAGGCAAACAATGCCTGTGTTAACTCCGCTCTTCCATATCTTAGAAACTACATATACCTTAACTACACATACGTCCTACTACATAATAATATACTTTATGACCCTTGATTTTGATTATGAAAATCATTATTGCTGTTATAAGTCTTTTTCTCTATAAGTCTCTTTTTCTTTATTTTGCCACTGAAATATATTATTCTGTTTGTATATTTTCCAACATACAAATTCACCCAAAAATATTACCTCTGTAATATAAGTATAGAAATCCACAATTTGTGCTCAAAGCCATGATAATACTTACAATTCATTTGTTCTTATTATAATTTAATAAGTCTTTCCGCGCTCCTAGATAATTAAGATAAGTTGAAATTAATTGAATAATTGTGTTGCCATTAGACGATTTGGGGAGCCACGCTCTCATTAGTGTCGCCGCTAATATCGAAGAGTTATTCACCGCACGTAATAATTATTCGGGCCGCCACTGAATGCCGGAGTAATGAAAAGGTTCTTAAGTTATAAAGGAAAGTTGGCGGGACACCGCGTCACGTCAAAGCTTTTTAATGTATTACCTACCTACTTTTTCTTAGATGAACTAATTTCGAATTCATAAAGCTATCAGAAGTTTGAATTAGCATCACAAACGAACAATGGTGAGCGTGATTATCGCTTTCTGTGTTATCTAGGATAATCATCTGTTGTTGTATTATAGTAGTAATATTTTCTGTCTATTTATTCCCGGATATTTTTTCAATTAATGCTTAATAATATGGCTTTTTTTCTTTTTATTTTTTATAGAGGGTTTGATAACAATGACCATGCCACCCTCGTAGGGTCTCTTTTAACATTTACCTACGCTTAATACCTACATTATCAATATTATAAAGATTTTTGGCACTCTCTGCTAGTGGAAACGCCAGACTACTAATGTAAATTCTTATATTATTGGGACACAAACATCTTCTTTGCAAATACTCACATTTCGTCAAAATATGGGTGACATCTTCTACGTTATCACATTCTGAACAGTTGGGTGACTCAGTCTCCCTCATTAAGAAAGCAAAGCTTCCAAATTAAAAGGAATGTGTCTAGAATGAAGTCTGAACGCGGTATGGCAAAATTATTCATACAGAAATTCAGAATATGTGTTCAAAGTTACAATAATGATTACAATTCATTTGTTCTTATTATAATTTAATGTGTCTTTCACGCTCCAAGATAAATAAGATAAGTTCAAGTTAAATTGACTGTTTTGTATTTTAAAATTTGTAAGTGGATATTATACTGTGACTTTCTGAATGTAATTATTTTGATGACTGTAATTTAAATTTGTATGCTACTCTCTGTCAGAACACAAAGATACATTGCATTATAAAAATATATGGACATTAAGACCTGTGTACACAAATAAATACATTGATTGATTGATTGAATTAATAGAGGTGTATTACGATGGCATGTCCTACGACCGAAATGTCCGAAGACATGACGTTAACCACTGCGCACTAGGCTCGAATTCGCTCTTAGAGAGGAGACCTGCGCACATTATAGGCTGATTGTGACGCGTATTAATTATGTTATAATAAAATTAAAAATATCAACGTTACTACTCTAGATCGTGCGTACTATTTAGGGTTCCGTAGTAAAGCAAAAATCCCGTTCACTCTGATCGTTAGATAATCTAAAGTTTTATTAAAATTTTGGTGTACAATAAAGTATATTTTATCTATTTTATAGTTTCACCATGTTTATCCGTTCGTTCTGCCGGGGGTTTTTAACAGACAATTGGGAAAATTGGGATGATAATAGACAGCAATTATGCCTACAAAGTTGTTAAAATAATATCTTGATATATTGAAAATAAAATGAGTCAATTCAATTTGGATTTAAAAATCGTGTTTTTCATTAAGTTAACAAGGGCTTATATCCTCATGGATACGTCAACCCCATCGTACCCTATTAGTTCTAATTACCCACATATTTAGTTCTATTTACAGAAATAAATAAACTAATTCGAGCGAGAAAGACTCATCAATTAGCCTATACTACTTTACCTTTACATTGATGGTTGATCAAACTTGCCTAATAAATCAACAGAAAAGATAGAAACGAGTTAAAAATGATTTTCTTTTATTTAAATTATCATAGTTTACAGTGTTAACAAATGTTAAAGGCATCAAATATCCTCAAAAGTTTCCATCGTGAATGACCAGATGACGATGCTCCGAAGTTTAGCCAGAATGGGCTATAATAACTTCACTAGATACAGAGATTTGTTTGCTAAATACTTAGTTCTAGAGTAATATTTTTTTGGATTATGTTAGCCAACCCGCTCTCCCCGCCTACCTACTAAACTGTTTATATTATGTATGATTACATAGAAAACGATTAAGAACTAAGTGCATTTATGTTTTTTCCGTGAAAAAGGGGACGCGAGAAATTTACGGAACCTTCCGCTGTCAGACGTCCGTGGCCCGACATCCCCTTTGGCGGATTTTTTCCCTTTCCACGATGTTCATATTAAGGACTGCTCGCAAGCCCAATCTCCTTCGTTTAATAAAGCTTCGTTGTTCTAGTGATATACCAAGCTTTAACATAGATTTATGTGTGTAGTAATGTGATCTAGTATCCTAGACCATTCCATCTTCCCCCTGGGTGTCGTAAGAAGTGACTGTACTAATAACATCGTAGAATTACCAATCTAGTGTGAATTGCAATAATATACCTAGAGGGTTGGTCTACGTGTATAAATGGGTAGTTTAGATGTGCGTGATCATATTTAGGGGTAATGCAATATTAAAAAACTTTGTAAAGTATAATATTTCTTTTTATTATTTTAATTACGTACCTATATAATGTTTAATACTTTAATTATGCGTACAGCTAATAAGTGGCTGGAGTCGGTGTTTCCTAATATTTATAACCTTATAACCTAGAGGTCTTTAAGTCAAGAGTGAATAGGCTACTTCGAGGTAAGCGTGCTTCATCTTCACCTACATCAACGCTTACCATTAAGTGAGACGGTGATCAAATGCGAGACTTTATATTTAAGTAGTTATTTTTTTTGACGAAGTCTGGCAGTTTGAGTACTTTTGGGACCTAACGTCTCTTCTTTAATGTTCCAAGTTGAGCTTCGCGATAACTGATGAATGGCCCATTAAAATTTTTCCTCCAGACATAATCCTACCTAGTTCTCATATAATTTCTACAGTACTATATGGACTACTAATGAGACTGACCAGTACTAATTTTATGGACTTCAAAAGAGGCTTCGAAGTCTGAATTAGCTTCTGTGTTGCTTCGCTCATTAATCAATTGTAACGCTCTAGCATCATCCAGTTTAAACAATAAACAATCCAATTTAAAAAATAAATGTAATCAATCATTTCACGTTTTGAGAAAAACAAAATCAAATCAACTCCGATATAATTAAAATAAAACAGAGCAACTATTTGCGTCAGGCTGTATAACTATGAACTTGTTAGGGATTTTAGTGAGTCCTAGTTTTCAACCGACGACAAAAAAGGAGGAGGTTATCAAGTCGACGCGTATATTTTCTTTTTATGTATCGTCACCGATTACTCGAAGACGGCTGAACCAATTTGGAAAATTCTTTTTTTTGTCATTGGTGACAATGGGACCAATTGGTGACAATAGGACACTATTGTCACCAATTGGTCCCATTGTCACCAAGTCAAGATCTGATGATGGGATCCTGGAGAAATCGAGGGAACTCTTCAAATATTATAGGCACACCTTGATTTGAGTATTTTTTATAGTAACTTGTGTAGTTGCATTCGAAAAGCACCATTTGTGAAATGGACCTGACGATGAAGACCACAGATGGCCACTGGAACGACTCAATATTTAAGTGGGAGTAGGTAATAATAAGTATTTCATGTGTTCCGCTTCGATTACTTGAATGTGGTTATTAAGCACAATATGCTCGTCACAATGCATATGGTGAAGTGAAGCTGATGGTGAAGTACCAGGAGAACTCCTCAACAATTAACGGCCCAACATTGGCAAAAGCAATATTTTATTTATTATTATTATAAGTAGTTGACATTTAGGCTCTTGCAACTAGGTAAATTAAAAATCGACCAACTAAAAAGAGTGAAATAAAAACTTTTTTCCAAAAATTGTTTTGTAATGGTTGTATTTAAATTTTATATCATATACTACAGCACACTTAAATATGACCTCGCACTATTAAAAATATCCTCATTTTTCTAGGTATTATTATATATTAAATTGTTCGTAAGTTCAAATTGAAACGATTATCTTTGGTCCGTCCTATGTTACACCCATAAATCCGACATATTAACGTTAATTGCCTACGTAGGCTCAACCTACTATTCTCTTAATTGCCCTGATTGTAGATTCATTCATTTATTTCTAAAAAGAGGAGAGAAGGTCCCGGTGGTTCGATCCATTTACGTGTCCACGGGTAATTTTAAGATTGCTTGGTTTATTTTTCAATATTGGTTCTAGTATTTTTGTTCCCATAGATGGAATTATTTTATTTGCTCATGATTGAGTAAACTTGAACGTACATAGTAAGTAACCGATGGTTTTCATTCTAAATCCATATGATCATAAGTTCAGGGATCACTTTCTAATGCAATGGGACTACGGGTAATTAAAATTACTCGTGGTCTCGGGTAATGGGTCAACTCATCGGGCCCATGGGTAACGAGTCCTAGAAAAAGTTATTATTCAGGAATATAGTTCAAATTACTACAATTCTTTTGTTATCCTGCTCGCTAAAGTAAATTATGCTTTTTTTTGCTTTTAAGAAACCTAATTTTTGAACAAGATTCCAGCATTAAATAGTTCTCATATTTCGTTGTTTGTTTAGTTATTATAATAAAAGTGCAGCTTTTTATAATAATTATAATTATTTATCAGCCCTAGTCCTGTTACCTCTTGGTTATTACCTGGACTGTTGTACTGCCAATTGACCTACGTAACCCGTAGGGAAATCTGATATGAACTCGCTGTGTGACATTCCTCGTGTCTCATGTTAAATTTACATACCCTGTCGTCAAATAATTTGCAGCGCAGAGCGTTGAACGAGTACTTAAAGAAAGAGGCGCGAACATACAGGTATTTAAAAAGAAGGAAGGAAATATTCCCCTTTGAATTTGAAGAGAAACCGAGTAAGTTGTCTGATACGTGTGATGTATGACTGCACAGAAAAACACGTAAAGTTTAAATATCTTCGCATTATTCTCAGATTGGAATGAAAAATACCGCGTCATGTTTGCACAATCGAAAACCGATTCACAGAAAATAAAAGCGGAGTTCTCTCCAAGATTTTCCAACTTGAATCCATGTTTAAATTTTAGATAGCGCACTGACTGCTATTTCTGGGCAAATCGACACAGTCGATGTGTCCCCGATTTGCTGGAAACATCGATTTTCATCCCGCTCCAGTTTGTCCATTGTATAAACAATTGTAAAAAAATTGTATAATATTTCTGACGTGTGAGGGCCATGATAGTGAATGGTTTCATTCTATGTCGCTGTCTCTATTTCTACTTGTCAATTTTTCATGTTGCTCGTTGTTTGTAGCAATATTTCAGGGATTTTTGAAATACGGGTAACTTATAATATAGCAAAACTTTGTACTGAGTATAGGTTTTGTTAGATGATTTAGTTCTATTATTTTGTATCTACTGCAATCGAGTGAAGTCTAGGCCATAAGTCTAAAACTCTAATCATAATAATTTCATTTCATAATTATTCTATATTAAAGAATGCCTGTAAATAACACTGACTGCATAATGCAACGATTTAATAATTGGTTGTGCAATTGGTTGATGTGTGTCACGGTCTCGATTTCCTCACTGGAATAAATATGTTTCTATGGCTTACAGCTTACACATTCCAGTGAGAAAAAGTAAAAAAAATAGGGAATATATGTGCTTTGATTTTTAGAATTTGATTTCTTTGATTTGATTCACAGAATCCCAAAAATCTGAGAGCAGTCTTGCCAAGGCTTATTGCAAGAGACATTCGCTTCATGTAAAAATAAAAATATTTATTTCATTCAAAAATGTTATGAGCATACATGAATTGAGAGATGTGCTGGTGTTGTCGAGTTCTTCCTTAATTAGGTTGCTGAACAATGTTCGGTATTCCTGAATAAGTTTTAAGGAGTAAAACACAAACAAACCTATTCATTTTTGAACTCAGCTACATTGGAATAAACTAACACATTATCGTAACATAGTTGGAAAAGCTCAAGGGAAGCAGATAACTATTTGCATATTAGATGACTGTAATTGTACAGTCATCTAATATGCAACAAAAGTATGATAATGAGCTTATCAACCATCATATTCATGATGGTTGAGTTTATCATACTTTTAAGCCTAATTTTACTTTACAAAGGTAGTCGTCCTTGACACAAAGTAAACTCCAAGGGAAGTATTAATTCAATGTAAAATTTTCAGTTAGCTGAATATTTTTATCACCAGCAAGTTATCGATGTGACGCAAACAGACTCTCAGACGAAGTCACGTCATGAATTCAGAGTAGCCAACTGGCTATTAATTTTATTCCAAGATATTATTTTACCAAGCTTAAATTGAATGTTACACTTAATCTTACTTCGCAGATTTATGATGTTCTTTAACTAATTTTATTTAATGTAACAAGATTTAAATTTTATTGGCAATTAATTATCATCTTTTTTATTAGAAAATTTTATGTTTTTACCGTGACACCGTGATTTAGACGGTAGACTGGAATTTACTGATTGATTTAAAATTAAAGCAATAGCTTATAGGCAATAGGGACTCACTCTTGACCTCGATGTCGCCTGATGGTAAGCGATAGATGAGGTCTACGATGGAATGATCGAGCCCAGAAGATGCCTATTTACTCTTGCTTTAAAAAGACATTGCAGCCCCATCGTGTCCTTTTCATGAATTGGCTTACTTAAAGAATATTAGTTTATAATGCCTTATGACCTTTCAGCCTTTAAAGAAGGAGTGAACGGGCATCTTCCGGGCTCTCTCACTTCATCGTACACCTTACCATCAGGCGAGATCAAGGTAAAGAGTGAGTCCCTATTGCCTATAAGCTATTGTGGGCTCACACGCACTAAAAAAAAATCATTAGAATTAGTCGTTTGTGAAGGACCATAATGACATGACACAATTTTTGATAATCACCGAAAATGATACAAATAAGACGCATTTAATTATGCCTACATCGGATTTATTTATTTTATTTCATTCAGGAATAATTTAAGTTCTACTCCATTTCGAGCACACACCACCTGGTGACTTCAAATTCAAATTCAAATTCATTTATTTGCTAATATGGGTTATGGGTATACAGTTGGTAAAAGAAATAGAGCACAGTTCAGCCATATTACGCCCTGCGGCATGCAAATCTCAAGCAATTACAACATAGTTACATTAATACAAAAAATTGTTAAGTGTAAAACATAAAAAGTACTTAATAAAAAAAAAAAAAAAAAACAATAATAATTATAATGTCACTTAAAGAATTAAAATGTCATAAAGTATTAAACGAGAATGTCAAGATATTTATGTATTATTTATTGATAAATATTAAAGTAATATATAACAATGTCAATATTTAAAATGTATGTAATATTATTATATCACGCCAACAGCATTATTTATGGGATTAACATATGTCCTTACATCCTCTCTTAAGTAGTCCTGAACAGTATAATAACATTTATAAAGCAAAAATCTTTTTAAATTCTTTTTGAACACATTGATGGATGGAGTTTCTACTATAGACTTCGGTAAGTGGTTGTAAATACGCGGTGCCATACTGAAAATACTTTTAGCATACAAAGCCGTCGTTTTAGGTTTGCCCCAAATTTTATTAATATGTCGCTTACTTCTATACTTATTAAATAGTTGTTTATTATTTCTTGCAAAGACAGCAATCTCATAAATGTAGACACAAGGCAGAGTTAATATATTGTGCTTGATAAAATATGGTCTGCAGCTATCGGTCTGGTGGATGTTAAACATACCCCTAATACACCGCTTTTGCGCCTTAAATGCCATTTCCCTATTGGTGGAATGACCCCAGAATATAATACCATATTTTATCAGGGATCCCACGTAGCCATGATACGCTGCAAGTACAGCAGAGGTGCTTACTGTTTTTGCTAGCATATGTAAGGCGTATGATTGCTTATTTAATTTTTTGTTTAGAGTGTCAATATGTGTCTTCCAATTTAAATTATAATCAATTGACATGCCTAAGAATTTTGTAGTTTCTATTTCATTTATTTTGTTTCCTGTATAATTTATATTAATGTCAGTAAATTGGGCTTTACGATTGCGAAATATCATAATTTTAGTTTTATCAAAGTTCATTTTTAAATTATTATTTGTTAGCCATTTTATAATATCACTTAAAGTTTTGTTTATATCTTGTTCTAAGGATAATTTGTTCTTGTTTGTGAAAACGACAGTACTATCATCAGCAAAAAGTATAGTGGGATGATTAGTTACCCTTGGAAGGTCATTTATATAAATTATAAAGAACAGAGGGCCCAAAACACTCCCTTGTGGCACACCTTGTTTGACTTCTCTATATTCCGAAGTGTAATTAATTTCTTCTCTAGATTTGGTGCATATTCGAGTAACTAATGTGGACTGTTTTCTGTTAGTTAGATAAGAAGCTATAAGATCTAATGAAGTACCCCGAATTCCATACGTGTATAATTTATTTACTGGTACTTCACCCAAGTTGTCCAATGAGGTTGTCGGTTGCTTAACCTGATTTGCCTGTGGCGGCTTTAATTATGATAATTAAATCCACAGCTTATAATGAAACTTATAAATTGAGAGAAGTGCACAACTTGTGGGGTACGGACCATTATAGTTATTATTAGGGCGTCGCTGAGGGTGGACAGCTAGGGACAGGCAATGGCACAGGCATGGACAAGACGCGTCAAAAAGTCGTTTGAGCAATTAATGTGCCATAACTAATATAATATAATATAATATATGTGGTATCATCACTGCTCTCAAATCGGTGAAGGAAAACATCGTGAGTAAACCGGTATGTCCTAGGACCAAAAGTTCGAAGACATGCGACTTCCACCACTAGGCCTGCGTGGTGGATTACGGCCCATTCCCTCTTATAGAGAGGAAGCCTGTGGCCCTGCACTGGGAACTTAATAGGTTGAATTGTTATTATTATTATATATTTTTTAATATTTATATAAGGAATCTGCGATCAGTCATTCAACTTTTATCAGGTGTTGATCAGGTGAGTTGAAAAAGGCAGTGGTTTGGCTCTACCTGCCACTGCTCCATCTCCCCTTAGTAAGTCAGCACATAGGTTCTTTGTTCTTTCAAGTCTTCTTATTGGATTTGGTTGTAGAAGTATATTCGAAAGCGGGTTTGGGTGAGTCAGCGGTATTCATAGGTGGCTGAGTATCGAATTACTTCTTCCATGTTGGTTGGGATTTCCAGGTACTCGTGTATTATTATTATATAATATAAATTATGTACTTTGTAAACAACAAAAAAATTATAAGGAACTCTTAAAGAAATTCTAGTAAATTTCTAACAATGATACCGTTTAAAATCTTGGCCCTCAAAAATATCTTTCGTTGTCTGAATATATATTATAAATGCGAAAGTTAAAGCATAGGGAAAGGTGGATGTTTGTTACTGAAATACGTCAAAATAGCCAACCGAATCTGCACAAAATTTGACGCAAAACATGGAACATTTGCCCGCGGCTTTGTTCGCATTCTGGAAGTTTTTAACCGACTTCTAAAAAAGGAGGAGGTTCTCAATTCGGATGTTTTTTTTTATGTTTGTTCGGGCATAGCTCCGTCGCTAGCCAACCGAAAAGAAAAATTCATTTTTTTGTTGAAAAGGGTATACTTTCCAAATGGTCCCATGAAAATTTTATCGAAATCGGACAAGCCGTTTCTGAAAAATCAACAAAAGTCTATAAAACATATTTACGTTGATGATCTTTTCGTTTACTCTGCATTGCGTTTTTTGTTCGCGCATAACTCCGTCATTTACGAACCGATTTGGAAAATTCACTGACCCACTAAAAAGCGCGAAAATAAAAACTTTTTTGCAAAAAAATAAAAACGACTTCCATATCAAAACACTACAAAGCCAAAAATAATTTTAATTTCGGAAGGCGGTGTGAAAATAAAAACTTTTTTGCAAAAAAATAAAACCGACTTCCATATAAAAACACTACAAAGCCAAAAATAATTTTAATTTCGGAAGTCGGTGTTATTGGTTTTGTATTTTCTTTTTTTTCACACCGCCTTCCGAAATTAAAATTATTTTTGGCTTTGTAGTGTTTTTATATGGAAGTCGGTTTTATTTTTTTGCAAAAAAGTTTTTAATTTCGCGCTTTTTAGTGGGTCAATTTGTAATTAATCTAGTTATAAAAGCCAAAATGTCAGCTACAAAAAACTAAAAACGCGCGAACAAAAAACACAATATAGAGTAACCGAAAAGATCATCAATGTAAATATTTTTTTTAGACTTTTGTAGATTTTTCAGAAACGGCTTGTTCGATGTCGATAAAATTTTCATGGGACCATTTGAGAAGTATACCCTTTCCAACAAAAAAAGAATTTTTCAAATCAGTTGGCGAGCGACGGAGCTATGCCCGAACAAACATAAAAAAAAAAAAAAAAAAACAAACAAACATCCGAATTGAGAACCTCCTCCTTTTTCAGAAGTCGGTTAAAAAAAAGTAAATACAAACCCAATAACACCGACTACCGAAATTAAAATTAATTTTGGCTTTATAGTGTTTTGATGTGGAAGTCGGTTTTATTTTTTTGCAAAAACGTTTTTTGTAGTAGATTCCGGTTCAAGTCAAATTCGACCTACCCTACATTTACAATGTAACGTTAGTGAACTCGACTGTGGGTGACGTAATGTACGACTAACTATTATTAACGTAACGTACGACTAACTATTATTTGCGGTTGGTTCAGCAATCGTGTTAAGGTATCGAACCGCAAAATGAAGTTTGTTTTTTATTGTTTACAATAAATCGGGATACAAAGTATTCAGTGTGGTGCCCAGGATGTAAAAGTATAATTATACCAAATTACATTGTAATTGAATCGGTAGTGTTCGCGTGATGCTTGAACAAACAGACAGACAAATATTTTTAAATTACATTTTTGGATTCGGTTTCGATTTATTAACAGCAAGGGGTGTTTTCAAATTTGTTTTTTAATATTTTCAATTTACAGAATTGACATTTCTACAGTTTTATGATATATATAGCTCAAGGGCTACATTTTATACTGGAAATTGTATGATTTTCGTGACGAAAAATTACATACGATGTGGCGTAGTGGTTGAGGTGGTGGTAGAATAAAAGAATAGGCCACAGGTTTTGTTCGGTCCGACGTGAAACAGAACGCATCTTTTGGCCGGCAACATTAATTATCTGTGGACTTGACATAACCTCTCTGACTTGACAGATTGACTTTGCTTGCTTGAAAAAAATGCCGGTCGTCAGAACCCTGTTGAGTTAATTAATTGGTAAAATATTGTTGGATTCGCCTGTTGAGACCGATAATTGGGTCGCGAATTATCTATTTGTTGTTTGAAGTGTATTCCCCATTTGCCGAGAACCCCGGGATATTGTTGAATCATACGCCGTATTGCGTCACCTCGTGGCACGCGGAATAATTGGAAATCAGCTTGGATCTCACGTGAGATTAACATATTAATTGTGTTCAGTGATTGATTGAACTTTGTAATCTCGGATTAACAAGAATCCAGTGATATTTCTTGGAACATATCGCCTTATTGCCTACCACGCGTAGCGCGCGCTTGCTGGAAACGAGTTGTGCTGTGATTGCTGTTGTGACCGCGCCAGCTGGAGATCGGCGCCTAGTGAACGTTCTACAACACTTGACTTACATCACACCTTTCAATTACTCACCCTCATATTACATACAAACCACACTTGGAGCGTGACCTTGGAAGGTCGAAGTTGGCGTCCCCAGCACTCAGGTTAGTGGTACATTTTTGTTTTTATTGTTGTAGGCCGAAGCCTAGTAGAGGCAGGCCATTGTGTAACCTTGTTTATTGAAAGCAACGGGTAGTCTCCACGTATCATGGAAAAGTTTAGGACACCCCAGTTACCGTTGCACTGGGCCTTTTGCAGTCCTGAACAAACTGGTAGCAGAAGCGTGGTCTTATAAGATCCACTGGCTTAATTGGAAGTTTTGAATATTGTTGAAAACTTAAAACTTGAGTTTAATTACTTAACACAACTTATAACTTAATAAGTTTTGAATATATTACCATGTCATCCGGGCTATCTAATTGAAGTTGAATCAATTGAAGTTGTATTTGTAATTTGTACTGTAGCCCTTTATTGCATTGACAGGTAAGATTTATTTGTGAAATTGGGAAGTATTAGGAATTATTGGTATAATTTGGTACATAATTTGGTATTTGTTGCAATTAATAATTGAATGTCATTGATCTGAATTTGAAAGGTTATCTAAATAATAATTACACATAGTCTAACATAATAGGACTTGAATTGTGTGTATTGGTTATTGCATTTATAGTAATTATTGGAGTGTTGATAGAGATTCTCCGGCTCAATATTATACTTCAATTGTTGTATTTAATTGTTGGTGTGATCCTGCACAATATATACATTGAATTGTTATTTATTTTGTAACTAGCCATCCTTAGCAAGCTAGATTCATACTTGGAATAAGTACAGGGTTGGATTTGGACTTGAAATAATTGAATTTGAATTTTTATTTTGTTGAATATATTTGGCCGGCTAACAAGTCATTGCTGTTTGTTTAATATTTGATTGTTGGTTGTTGATTGTTGTTTGTATTAATATTTGATTGTTGCAATGGCCTCATTAAGGGCAGTCAGGGAGGCTGCTGCGGGATTGACCTCACAGTTGAGATGGTTCACATCGGCAGCTGCAACTGTTGAGCGTGTGGAATTGGAAGAGCTCACCCTTGCTCGGTATGGGCAAGTGATTGAGAGGATCAAGTCAGCTGATGCTGCGCTCATACGCTTCAACGAGTACATCATGGATGTGGATTTGGGGGTGATGGATCAGACAGCCCGCGATAAGATTTTGGGTGACTATGACCAGATTATCCACCTGGGGGATGTCATATGTCTTCGAGTGCGGAAAATTTTGAAGAGCCGGGTGCCTGATGCGGCCAAGCCGCAGACCCCTGTTGTTGCAGGCCCTGGACTATTGAGTAGGCTGTCCACCCTGGAGCTGCCACATTTTGACGGTCGCTTGGACCACTGGCTGGGCTTCCTAGATCTCTTTGAGAGTCTTGTCGATGCACGCGCGGACCTCGGACCTGCCCAGAAGCTGGCCTATTTATTGTCTGTCCTAGAGGGCGAAGCCAGAGCCTTGGTGCAGCACTTGCCGGTGACGGATTCCTCTTACCCGACCGCTCTGGAGCTTCTCTCCCGACGGTATCAGAACAAGCGCTGCCTGGCTGATGTGCACATCGACCAGATTTTGGGGCTACCGGCCATTGTCAGCACGTCGACGTTGCGCACTGACTTGCTGAACCCGTTGGTTTCAGCGACCAACGCTTTGAGACGCTTGGAGTTACCGGTAGAACATTGGTCCTACTTGTTGGTGCACATAGTGCTGCAGTTGCTCCCCGCGGAGTTGAGGTCACGTTTTGAGCAGGAGTATGGTGGGGATGGTGCCACCCATCTTCCCCCCTTTGACGACCTCCTCAAATTTTTGGAAGACGAGTGTCGGTTTGCGGATAACACTCGTGGCGCTACGGGGTCGCCCCCACTACCTTCTCAGCCCAGAGACCAGGGACGGACTAGGGCCCGGGGGCCTGTTGATGTTCCCCCCGCCCCCCGTTTTGCTGGCGCCCGGAGTCCGCGGGCTAGGGGGCCTGTTGATGATCGCCCCGCCCCTCGTTTTGCTGGCGCCCGGAGTCCTCGGGCTAGGGGGCCTGTTTATGATCGCCCCGCCCCCCGTTTTGCTGGCGCCCGGAGTCCTCGGGCTAGGGGGCCTGTTGTTGATCGCCCCGCCCCCCGTTTGGCTGGCGCCCGGAGTCCTCGGGCTACGGGGCCTGTTGATGATCGCCCCGCCCCCCGTTTTGCTGGCGCCCGGAGTCCTCGGGCTAGGGGGCCTGTTGATGATCGCCCCGCCCCCCGTTTGGCTGGCGCCCGGAGTCCTCGGGCTAGGGGGCCTGTTGATGTTCGCCCCGCCCCCCGTTTTGATGGTGCCCGGAGTCCTCATCATTGTGACTTTTGTAAGGCAACGGGGCATGTCATGGCGCGTTGCCCGGGTTTTTTGAATTTGCACGTAAGTGCCCGCCGCCGTATTGTCAACGCACGCCGTTTGTGCTTTTCGTGCTTGGGGGCCCACTTCCATCGGGACTGCCCCGACCCCCGCCCGTGTAGAATTTGTGAAGGGTCCCACCTTGAGATTTTGTGCGCCAACGCGAACCGCTCCAGCAGACCAGCCTCTGAGGGGGGTTCGCGCAGGGGGGGGTACCCCGGAGACGAGCACCGGGCTGAGACCCGCGATTCTGTACGCCGCACTCCACCCCCCGCGCAAGTTGAACGGGAGCCCCACGAGCGCCATTTGGTCTTCCCTCGTCAGGGAGAACGCGCATTGGCTGCTAGGCAGCAGTGGCCGGGTCGGCGCCGCTGCCTTTCCCCTCCGTTGGCGGAACGTCCCCGGCTGGAGTCGCGCCCTCCGCCATTCGGGCATCCGGTGGGATATGCCCCTCCAGTGATGGCGAGCGGCTCGGGACACCGCGCGGACGAATGTTTTGATTGTTGGCCTCGTCGTGAACGAAGGCAGCCTGGAAGCGGCGATCGGTCGCCGCCCAGGCATCACTAAGAGATTGACGCCTGCCCCGCTAAAGGACCCCCCCGATCAAGACGGTTTTGTTGTCAACGGCCTCGGTCAAGGTCTGGGGACCCTTGGGTGACTCAATTGTGGTCCGTGCCATTTTGGGCACGGGAGTCCGGGGTTGCCTTGTCGTCTTGGTTAGCGGGACAGGTTGGCCTGAAGGTGAATGACCTTTCAGGCAAGATTTGGGGAATTGGCGAACCGGCTGACACCACTGTTGAGGGAAGGACCTGGTTTGAAATCACCCTTGTGAGTTGTCCTTACCCTAAAATTGGTGCTCCTGCCCTTGTTGTAACTGAACTTGGTACAATTGTTGGTGACTGATCGTCACACTAAGAACTCGCATGCCGGTTGCAATGCGCTGTTGGCCATTCTGCAGCGAGAATTTAGGATTTTGTCGGCTGATCGCGTCAATGAGGCGAGGCCCTTTGCTGGCGTCGTAACGGATTTTGTTGGTCCCCCTTTGTTGAAGACGTCCACCCTTCGTAAAAGCAAGATTGTTAGGGCTTATTTGTGTGTTTGTCTGCCTGTCAACCAAGGCAGTACATTTGGAGCTGGTAACCTCCCTCTCGACAGAGGCCTTTGAGGCGACTTTGGAAAGATTTGTGTCTCGCCGTGGGTTACCTTCGTTGATTAGGTCTGATTGCGGTACGAATTACAAGGGTACAAGTAACTATTTGAAGGAGGTACACGCCTTCCTAATGAGAGCCAGGTTGACATTGGTAATAGTTTGGCCCGCCGAGGGGTCACTTGGTTGTTTGACCCGCCAGCCTGCCCCCCATTGGGGGGGTATTTTTGGGGCCGCGGTGAAAGCGGCAAAGGGACGCTGGCGGAGATTGTTGGGAGACACCGTTCTCACCTTTAATGAACTGGCTACGGTATTTGGCCGCATTGAAGCTGTGTTGAATTTGCAACCTTGTCAAGACTTCCAATTGATTAGCGGACGGGTAGGCCCGTCCGGGGGGGGTAGATGTTCGGTCCGACGTGAAACAGAACGCATCTTTTGGCCGGCAACATTAATTATCTGTGGACTTGACATAACCTCTCTGACTTGACAGATTGACTTTGCTTGCTTGAAAAAAATGCCGGTCGTCGGAACCCTGTTGAGTTAATTAATTGGTAAAATATTGTTGGATTCGCCTGTTGAGACCGATAATTGGGTTGCGAATTATCTATTTGTTGTTTGAAGTGTATTCCCCATTTGCCGAGAACCCCGGGATATTGTTGAATCATACGCCGTATTGCGTCACCTCGTGGCACGCGGAATAATTGGAAATCAGCTTGGATCTCACGTGAGATTAACATATTAATTGTGTTCAGTGATTGATTGAACTTTGTAATCTCGGATTAACAAGAATCCAGTGATATTTCTTGGAACATATCGCCTTATTGCCTACCACGCGTAGCGCGCGCTTGCTGGAAACGAGTTGTGCTGTGATTGCTGTTGTGACCGCGCCAGCTGGAGATCGGCGCCTAGTGAACGTTCTACAACACTTGACTTACATCACACCTTTCAATTACTCACCCTCATATTACATACAAACCACACTTGGAGCGTGACCTTGGAAGGTCGAAGTTGGCGTCCCCAGCACTCAGGTTAGTGGTACATTTTTGTTTTTATTGTTGTAGGCCGAAGCCTAGTAGAGGCAGGCCATTGTGTAACCTTGTTTATTGAAAGCAACGGGTAGTCTCCACGTATCGTGGAAAAGTTTAGGACACCCCAGTTACCGTTGCACTGGGCCTTTTGCAGTCCTGAACAGGTTTATAGCATTTAATTCGTAGCGGGGTGGATTCAGTTCACAAGGGTTTCTTCCACTGGTCGAAGGTATGTGGGTGGTACTGCCCTGGGCTCAAGCCGCGACGCACGCAGACCAGCGGGACGACCCCGAAGCCGGCAGCGACCACGTGTCAGACGCAGAGGTTGTGCAGGGCAGGCCACGGGAGAGGATGTCTCTCCTCCTCACCCAACTCGCACGTGGCAGGCGCAGAGGTTATTGCAGGTAGACCACGCGACAGCGCGTCTCTCCAGCAGTAGTACGCGGAGGCAGCGGTGACACCCGTCGCGTGGCAGACGCTGAGGTAGTTGATATTCGAGACGAAGACAGTAGAAGTAAAAAAAACCCTGGAATCAACACGAAGCGTGCTTCCGTAAGCGTGGTGCCAGGATTCGTGAGCGCCAGCGATGCGTGCGTCTCCCAGCCGTAAGCCCAAGGAACAGCTTCAGGGAAAGGAAAGGGAAACTCACCATCGCGGCGGTTCATAAAGGTTATAGATAAGCGTGCGCATGCCGCGTGCAACGATATAGAAGGTAACCGCGTGACAAAGCGTTTAAGCTCGTAGCTGCTATGACACAGCAGGAAAGGAATGCTGTGGCCTGCGTACGCTTCACAAATTTAGAAACACTAGTGGAAAACAGATGACAATGAAATAGCACAGTCATGTTTTAGACGGAAGCCATCTTGACAACCGGGCAATTATATAAATTTACAAACGCTGCAGATTATGGCGAAATAAGAGGATTGCGATTTGCAAGATGGAAAAAAATGGTAGATACGTTTGAGCACTTACCCTTTGGCACAGAGGGGTTTCAATATTAGTTACTTGTAACAGTAGGCGGTGAAAGAAGAACTCCGCGGACCGGGGATTAGAATTTATAGCCGGTCACCGCATAAGTGTTGTCACTCAGTGAAACCATAGACATTTGGGATTAGTGTGGTAATCGATTCTAGTTTAATCGACTACCACGCTACAACGAGTGAAGTCGCGGGCGACAGCTAGTTGATCATAAAACTTCTATAGAACCTTATCATATTAGTTAATGACATAATTAACT
Organism: Tholera decimalis; assembly: GCA_943138885.2. Taxonomy (NCBI): domain Eukaryota; kingdom Metazoa; phylum Arthropoda; class Insecta; order Lepidoptera; family Noctuidae; genus Tholera; species Tholera decimalis. Next base: position 17,417,640 of record OW964561.2, read on the forward strand.
TGTCAAGGCTTTCATAGTAAATTATTTTCATCCAACATCTCTACCAATAATTTTCCTGTACACGGGACACTGTATTACATCTATATTTATTACGTTTAGCAAAATAATAAAGTTAATTGGACACGAAGATTCCCTTTTGTCTATGCATTGTTGAATTTGATTGGGCTCTCTAATTGCAACTACACTGTTGAATTTGCATTTCGACTGCACTGCGCAAATTGAACTTGTTTCCAGACTGATTTGATGGGTAAAAATAACCAATGAGCGTTTTAGTTAGTGGTCAGTGAAGACAGATATTTTGTTTGTAGAGTTATGGATATAGAGTGGATCAAAATATCTATGTGCTTGACTGCCATAAGATGAATTTACACGTCATTATTATAAATATCATGCCTTTAAGTTGAAGGCTTAGGCTGAGGAGCACATACCTTTTAAAAACCAATTGTGTTATTTCAAATTCTACTACGTACATAACATGCAAGGGGTGAGCTCCAATATAATGCGGAGATGCCACGGACTGCTACTGAGAAATTCCAGAAAATAAATCAATAAACTTTCGGCCAACCTAGAAATCGAACGCATACCCTTGCACTCAGCAATAACGCTTGCGACCACTAGACAAACAAGACAATCGCTAGATCTGTTCTTTAAACATCTTTGATAAAGTATGGTCTATGTGTTTACGTATAATTATATATTACAATTAAAGATAATGACCATTAACTGCGTGAGTGTACTAACGTTGCAAAGGGTACCCCAGAGAAATCGAAATAAAATGTTCTCACTCGCGTTACGTTTCTTTCGTTAAGTTTGTTACCGTGAAGTTATAACGGTAGTTAGTTGTTTTAGGACCTAAATTGTTCTGCAAAGTACTTACAAGAGAGTTTCATTTGATTCCTTATACTTAGTCCATATTTCTTTTTTGGGGAAAACCAGTTGGATAAATTCATCACCTGCTTAGCCTTTTACTAACTATGTTTTGTCGGCATCTAGTCTAAACGGATGCAGTGTTTTACATGGAGCGACTGCCTGTCTGAACTCCACAACCCAGAAGCTGGGTAACACAATATAAGGGATACTGTGTTACCCAGCTGGTAAGGCCAGTGCAAACTTTTCTGGCTTCGAACTACCCGTAACGACAGTCAAAGATTATTCGTGCCATCTCTCATCACGAAGACGCAGCAACGTACGATCAGACGCGGTACAGGTGCCATCTAGCGTTGAAGAGAAGAACCTACCAACAAATCGAACCCGGTCGTTCTTTCGGTCGTCTCGCATTCGGTCTCGCGTTCGGTCTTACATTCTCGTTCACTCAAGCCTCTATAAAACCACTTGATATGTATTCATTCCTATCTTCTTTTTCAACCGCCAACCAGCAAGTACAAACCATTGTATATACGAATTGAAAACTAAACGCAAGCCGCTTCATTAGCGACGAAAAATCCTGATCCTGCACAAAGATATACAAATGATATCCGGGACCAACGTGCTTTCCTGTTAAAAAAGTCACCCATCCACCTACTGACCTCGGTAAGCGTTGCTTTACCTCAAAGATCGATCCGTGCGGCTGTTATTATTTTGCCACGTGCTCCTCGTCAGTCAGATATTAATGTTTTTGTTTTGGTTCAGGTGTTTGTTCAATATAATTTAAATGTTTCTGGGTGGGAAAATCATCGATTAACTTCTCCCGCTCTGGGTGGAGTGGAAGGGAGTGTCTGACTTCTACTGACTAAAACTCCACCCTGTTTCTCAACTGCCCTTAAGTTCCGGGGCTGCGGTATCTCGTTAGAACATTCTTGCAATCCCGGGAACCAATGAACCTATGGGGACCCGTCACTAGTGCTGACAATTCGTTGAGGCGCACGTGGAACTCGACCCGGGCCTGGCCCTTACCGGATGGTGAGCTACCCTTGCTCGCCGTCCGCAAGCCCGCGTCTACGGTGGCCGGAGATCGACTCGCGATCCCCGACGCCCGGGGCGTCTCCCACGGTAGCTGGCGCATGAAGAAGAGAGTTGCCTCTCTCTTCCGCGTTCAGCGTCCTCCTTCGCTAGCATTACTGTTTCTGTAAAAGCACTCTAGATATAGTTTTCATAATAAACAGTAAGTGTCGATAAAAAGAGGCCTATCTCATATCAAATGAGTTTACAGTTATTCCCCTAGATAAACTTTTGATAAAGAATTTTTCTTAAAATAAATTCATATAATTATATGTACCTGTATATAATTATGTATACGTCACACAGTGATCGAATCTGGAATAAGGAATGACTTGTAGACGATATTTTATATTGTCTACTTAAGTGGGAACACTACAGCCATAAGTTGTCAAGAAATGATGGATGACACAACACAAAACCTGTATTCGTCAGAGAAGAAATGCCTGCGAGATTCGTGTTCAGTGTGAAACAATCCATCTTGTTCAGATTTGATGGGAACGTTCTTACAGTAAATTACTTGGGAAATCAAAATGTTACTTTGTGATTTTAGGTTTTCTGTCTAAACGTTATAATCAGTGATCGGAGTAGGTAGATTGATTTGGGGACAATGAACTGGCACGTATATATTAATATGGATATGCCTCCGGGATTCTGGATTTTGTAATAATTAAGATTTTTAGGAATTTCAAATATTGTAATGTAGGATGAAGAATATAACAATATGAATAAGAAATGTTTAACCCTATTACTGTCTTTTTAATGAAAATAAAGATTAGAAATATTTTTAACAATAAAGATGTTGATTTTGATATAAACTGATTTTTATTTCATTTTTACCTGTTTTCATATTCATAAAAAGTTATTGCACTGAATGCGAAAAAATATTAAGGAGTATAAAAAGTTATTTTTATTTATTTATTCAAGAATATAATATACATATAATAATTACAAGCAGCATATAATAAACTTACAAGAAATAACTACTAAATTAGTCATATGTAAGTTTCGAATGGACGCACAAAAGTAAGATTCACTTTATTATTTGAAAAATAAGAATAAAACAATTTTAAACGTTTATCTATCGCATTCTATAAATTTCAAATGTAGTAGTTTAAAAATCTTTACACTCACAATATTTGATTCAATCCCGTAAGTACCAAAATGAAATCCCGGAAAAAAGGCTTATCCATGTTATGATTTCTATGACTATTCATGATGCAAATACGTAAAATCAATCTACCTACTCCGATCACTGGTTATAATTACCGGGCGATCAATTGAAAGCTCTAACTATGATGATTTTACAAAACAAGATTTTTTTAAATACCTTTATGCTTTATTTATTCGTTATAAACACTTTGTACTCATCATGGACACATTTATTTCATTTATTCAATTTATATACGTTTTTGTTGTGTTACTTCGTTGTTTATTTTAGTGTGTTCGTATAACTTATATATTATTTGATAGAAATTTGATAAAGCTCTGGTGTTGACCGCCATTTTCATCACTTCTATCGCTTGTCAGTCTTCTTCAGGTGATTCAAGCCGTGGCAACTGTGTCATCACTCGCATTGTTTTGACGGCCTTCCTTTCCGTTTTTTTTCTTAAATATGACCTATTTAGAACATAGTAACCCGTTGCTTAATAATAAAAGTCACACGGGTCAATATTATTTATTTATTTAAACTATATGTACAATAGTGTTACATGGGCGGACTTAATGCAGCAAGGTATTTTCTAACAGTCACTTTTGTGTTAAAAAAACATATTGTGGCAGGTGTACAAGAAAATGAAATGAAATGAAATAATATATATAATACTAATGTACATATATGCTAAAACTAGCTGTACCCGCGACTTCGTCCGCGTGGAATAGTAACTTTTCGGGCGGCATATTTTAAATTACATATACCGTCGTTTGGGTAGCTAAAAATTTACTTTACAGTAATGCTTCTCTGTATACGATATTTGACGTATGGGCATCGGCGATGAAAGCATACAAGCTCCTAGGAATGCTAACCCGTAACAGAGCCACATACAACTGACCGTGTGAGAAACAGCTGATACTTAGATCTACACCCACAACTTTCAGCATCTGACCTTGGGCTTTATTAATTGTTATCGCAAAACATAGGCTGACTGGAAACTGGACTCGTTTAAAACTAAATGGAAAATTATTTGGAATGAGAGAAATCCGAGGAATGAAAACACTTTCACCTTTTTCACACCCTGTTATCTCGATCCTGTTGTCCCGATCGGCATTCAGCCGTGACTGGCGTTCGTCTGCAGTTTCTTCTTGCCGAATTTCCTTTACTCATTCTCTCTCAGCTAATAAATAATTTTCCTTGCTCTGACGGGTTTGCTCATAGTTTTCTCTAGCTGTTTGTAATCTTTGTCGATATTCATCATCATTTTCAAGAAGTCTATTATTGTTGTGTCGCTCTCGATCAGCTGTTAATCGAGATTCACGATCGAAACTACTTTTCAGCTCTCTAGACCACAAAGTTCGTGCTCTTTGAGAGCTGAAACGAATTTCCCTATCAGTGAAAGTCTCATACTCACGCGATAGTGCATGAGCTTCACGATCAGCAGTGAGACGTATTTCTCGTTCTTCCTGTGTTTCCTGAGACCGAGTATTTGCTGTCTGAACCCTCTGAGAACTCAGACGAATTTCCCTATCAGTGAAAGTCTCAGACTCACGCGATAGTGCATGAGCTTCCCGATCGGCAGTGAGACGTATTTCTCGTTCTTCCTGTGTTTCCTGAGACCGAGCATTTGCTGTCCGATCCCTCTGAGAACTCAGACGAATTTCCCTATCACTGAAAGTCTCAGACTCACGCGATAGTGCATACTTCACGATCGGCGGTGAGACGTATTTCCCGTTCGTCCTGTGTCCTGGGATCGAGCATTTGTTGTCCGTACTCTCTGGGAGCTCAGGCGGGTTTCCTTTTCAGCAAAAGTCTCACACTAATGCGATAGCGCGTGAGATTCGCGATCGACAGATAAACGTGCCTTTCGTTGTTCCCCGTTTTCCCTATTTCAAGTTGTCATCATTCGAGAACGATTTGAACTCAGTCGAGATTCTCGCTGAGTCGAAGTTTCTGCAGCACGAAACCTAGCCTGATGTTCCCGAGTTGCAGAGAGCCTTGCCTCACTACCTTCCTCAGATTCCTGTGATCGAACTAATCTCATCCTTTTAGCATTTTTACTACATTGGGAGAGGTTGGATCTTTTTCGAGGCATTCATCAACACACAGTTATTTAGTAAACACGTACTATCGTAAACAATTAAATTATAAATACTTACAGATTATTATACAGTCTAAAATTATCACAGTTTAAGTAATAAGTGTTAAGACGTATAAACCAAACGTACTAACTTTATGAAACAAAAGAATAGCTAGCAAAATTAATTACTAACCTGAGCTAATGAACTTATACTTAATGAAGAAAATCAAGAAAAGAAATGCCTAACCTATACCAAATACTTAAAATATTTATATACAAACCCCAAATACAAATTAAGATAAGTATACCAAAATTCAAGGAAAGAAATGCCTAACCTATAACAAATGCTTACAATACTTATTTACAAACCCTAAATAAAAAATAAGATAAGTAAAGACCCAAAAATCAAGGAAAGAACCGCCTAACCTATACCAAATACTAACAATATTTATTTACATTTTAAAGAAAATTAAGAAAAAGAACCTAACCTACAAACCCTAAAATATAAATAAATGAAATATGCAAACAGTCAGTATTCAAGTGAATCGCAATAATCGTATGAAACTATTCGCCTATACTGTCCAGGATACGTGCTTTCGCTACGAATAACTGAATCCTTATGGCAGCGGCACGTTTTTGTTTTTGTGAGAGGCATCTCGCAGTTTAACCTCTGAGGTTGTCGGCTGCTTAACCGGGCTTGCCTATGGTTGCCTTAATTAATAAATTAATTAAAGCCTCCAGCCAGGGCTTATTAACATATGGCACCGGCGGCGGCGCGGCTCATAGCGCGCTTTATATAGCCACGGACGCGCAGGCGCGAGGCGTGTACGTACTCTGATAGAATACCTTAAAAAATGTTCGCCGTGATTTTTTAAATTGACTAAACTTTTTTATTTAGAACCGATTGACATGAAATAAACACTAAATGTTAAGTGAAGCTTATTACAATATATTAGTGAAAACAGCATCTAAATCGAATAAGCCGTTTCTGATATTAGCGTGCACAAACACACAGACAAACAGACAAAAAAAAAAATTAGTTACAATTTCGGGTTCGGCATCGATATAATAACAACCCATGCTACTTTTTTTTATATATTTCCATTGTACAGACACCACTTTTCTACAATTTTATTATATGTATAGATATAGATAATAAACTAATAAAAACGGTGCTCTATAATAATCTTTCTATTTAGGAGAGCTCGTAATAATTGTGTCGAGGACCAAACTAAGAATAACAGTCCTTTAAGTAGTGGTTTCTAAATGTACGCTTAAAAGAAATTAAAAGAAAAATTTGTCAGTCAAATTTTCAATTTTTTTTTTTAAATTAAACTTGCTACCCCTTAACATCGAAGATACAGTGTTTAATAGTAGAAATAGCATAAGAATTAGGTAGAAACATAGTGCGGTGAGAAGAAATGTGAATAAGTAAGTATTTAGGTGCGTGAAAGTTAAGACTATGAGAACTGATTTTTCTATTGTATGTATGTAATTATTATGTTCATTTAATATTATTTATGATGTTTGTACATTGACAGCCTTTAATCTGTCTCCTTTAAGTTTGTCCATCCAAAAGTTGTCGGTAAGAGATCGCCCTGTGTGGTAAGACCGCCCATTGTACACTAGTTTAAATTTTTGTATCCATAGAAATATTGCAAGTTGTATAATAAAGTATTAATAAAGAAATAAATAAACTGCCCAACAATAAAAAAAATGTTTTAAGTAAACAGGATCATAAGGATTGTTCATAATAGGGAAGAACATACAGAGGGATCTCCTTTGGCGGAGAGACAACCATTTAAGCTGAGAACGGAAGGAACAAATGTGACCACATTTACGAAGGCCAAAAATGAAATGAATACAGTTGTTAAGAAGTCGATCCAGTTTGTTAAGAAGTTCTTGGGATAGATCAGAGTAGCAAACATCAGAATAATCAATGATGGGAAGCACAAGTGATTGGACCTATGGGGTTTTAGTGCTACAAGGAAGGAAATGCTTGAATCTATAGAGAGATCGCAGTGTGAAAACCCTCCGGATAACCTGTGCAATCTGCTTATTCCAACTTAACCTGTCGTCAATATATAGGTCTAAGTCTTTAACGGTTAATGGGTATCGGTTAACGGTTTATTAAAGGTAATCACCGTACAGGCAGTAAGAGCATTTGAGGATAGAGGTAATAGAGTTTATGAACAGAGAAAATAAAAGTACAGAGAGTATTCCGGCTTGTGGAACGCCTGTTTTCAGGGTGCACCATACAGAAAATTTATGATCTTCAAGGTAGGGCAAAGCTTATCTAGGTCGGTCCATTGACGGGTGTCCATTTAATATGTATTTAATGTGTGTGTGTTTATTCCTCCGTGTCTCGAAAGGCATGGTAAGCCATTGTCATTTGTACATCTTTGATTTTCTGGCTTATTACTACCCGTAAGGACTGCCTTACGGGTAGTAATAAGCCAGAAAATCTGATACTGATCTTGCCACGAGGTATAATGTTACAACTGAGTTGTGGAGATGAGATAGGCAGTCACCCCATGTGAAACACTAGTACTGAGCTGCATTCAGTTAGACTGGAAGCCGAACCCAACATAGCTTTTTTTTTTTTTTAACGTGGTAAAATCATCAGATGAGTCCTTCCACCCCGGGCAGGGCCGGAGGGACTGTCAGACTTGTACTGACTAAAATCCACGGTATTCCTTTAATTGCCCTTTACGTACCGGGGTCACGGTAATGGGATAAGTCCCACGACCCCGGCAGTCTTCGGCCCTCTACAGGGGGGGCCTCGTCATCTTGCTGACGCTCTTTGAGGCGCGCGTGGAACACAACGCGCCGTTGACCCGGGCATGGTCCATGGTCGGACAGCGAGTTGCCTTTTACTCGCTGTCCGCATGCCCGCGCCTACGGTGGCCGGAGATCGTCGGCCGACGTCCGACGCCGTGGGCGTCTACCACTGCGGCTGGGCTGGAGGGAGGACGCTATCCTCTCCCTCACGCGGCCTGCCTCCTCCTTCGATAACATGACTGCTTCGCAGAAGTAGGCGACCGCTTCCCACTCCGTCTCACCCCGCAGCATGGCCTCGACCAATGCCGGGCGCGAGAGGTCTCCGCCTATCGCCGCCGTGAGGACACGTCGGTGCTCTGCCCAAGCGGGGCAGTCTTGCACCGTATACTCTACTGTGTCCTCAGGGCGATCCTCGCAGTGGTGACACCCAGGCGTTTCTTCCTTCCTCATCAGACACAGGTACCTCCCGAAACTTCCGTGTCCAGTGAGGACCTGCGTCATTCGTTAGGTCAGGACGCCGTGACGGCGATCTAGCCACTCCTCAAAGAGGGGTCTTACCGCCGCAATTGCGGCGTACCCGAACCCAACATAGCTAGGACCTCTTCCCCCTGGACCTCTGTAGAGTACAGACGTGTGTTTGCGAATTGTTTTTAATAAAAATCAGTTTAAAAATCTTTTAAATTAACTAAGTAAAATCCGGCTAAGTAATAGGACTGCAGATAGTGTTGGAGTTGTATTGGAGCGACGTTAATCACCAACATCACACTTACAAAGCACAGCCCGTGAGTAAAACTTTCATTCACGCAACTACTTCCATGAACGAGACAAAAAGTCTACACAACAGCGCGTATAAAAGAGACAGCACAATAAGTGAGCTACGGCTAAGCGCCTGCGCCGGGGGTCTACTTATACTAGACGGAAAGGGATATTGTTCTGTTTCGTCGACACCGACAACTCTAGCTTGACCTCCAACGATATCGGAACAAGTTCTCAGCGCAATACTCTACTTAGTTTCTGCTTGCCTAGTATATCGCTGGATAGTTGTGGAGAATTATTATACAATGCCTGTAAACCGCTCTCCCCCTGTTTCTCCGCATTTGCAACCGCCTACCACTGCGACAGATGAGTCAACCGTACGCTTTACATTACATGAAGCTTCATTACACCAAAGTACTTCGGCGCCAGACCTATCTCCTGAGGCGATTGTTACGGAAAGAAAAAAGAGGAAGTTTGATGGGTCAGATGCGGCAACTTCCGTGGGGCTCACCAGGGCCATGTTTACAACCTACTCCAATAAACAGGAAAGCCTGTACGAGGACATGATATGAAAGATTAACAGCATAATTGAGCAAAATATAGAGCTGAAAAAGAGCGTCGAAGCAATGTCGGACAAGTACGATGAATTCTTAAATCGAATATCTACCCTAGAAGCTGAAAAAAAGGCAGATAGAAAAACTATTCGTCAACTTGAAGACAAGATTGAGTTCTTAGAACGGATCTCTCGGTCTACAGGAATTGAAATTCGAAACGTCCCAAAAAGAGATGGCGAGTCAAAAGACGATCTCTGCGAGTTAGTTTCAAATCTGGGACAGAGTCTAAACCTGAAAATCACTCCGACGAATCTGTATGATGTGCACAGATTTAAAACCAAAGAAAACTCGTCTCCGATTCTCGTGAACTTTAATTCCGTCATACTAAAGGACAGAGTTATTAAAGCAGTGAAAAACTTTAATAAAATAAAGGAAAAAAGTGAAAAGCTCAACACTATGCACTTGAAACTTCATTGTAAGCAACCTGTTTACATATCAGAATGTCTTACTTATAAAACACAAAAATTGTTTTATTTAGCAAGAACCCAACATAGAGACTGTGGATTTGACTTTTGCTGGACATCACATGGCGTTGTTTACCTCCGCAAAAAAGTTGGTGATCCCCAAATCAGAATAAGTTCGGAAGCTGACCTTGAGAAGATAAGATGCGCTAAGTCTATGTGACTAATGTCGAGCTATAGTGGTGCACATATTTTTTGTATTTTTTATTTTTCATGTACTTCTTTTAATTCGTGTAATCTCTGTCATTCGTGTAATTTTTATAATTATTATCATTTTTGCATGCATGTAAATGTGATTAATTTTATATTTCTAGCTTACTATATCCATACTATCAGAACCATTACGCTAACCCATACAAACATTTATATAATCCACGTTATAACATACTACTACACTACATTTCACAATAACAAAAAAATACACATTCATGCAGTCTTTTTAAAAAGTCTCAGTATTCAGTTTTTCCTACAACATTTCTGGTATATTCAGTTCCTCACGCTCTCAGATATTGAGTACATAGCATTTAGACTAAAAAATATTCTCATTCTTATAGTCTGTGACAAATTAATTATACTCAACTATAAATGGCTTCATTAACTAATATAATTCAGGATCTTGATGACTTCTCAATGACAAAGTCTTATAAGTGCGATGCTGAAGCATGTAGCAAATTAATTAAACATGTATCTAATTCCTTAATTATTGTTACACAAAATATTCGAAGTATTTATAAAAACATAGATGCATTTATTTCACAATTGACTAGGCTGACGTTTGAATCTGACATTATTGTTCTGACGGAATGCTGGCTATCTAAGGATAAACCACCACCCACTCTCGAAAATGATTCGTGCTATTTCACTAAAAAAAGCCTCAATCAAAACGATGGTATCGTCATATATGTAAAACACGAAATTAGATGTACGGTGGTGGAACCTGACCCAGTAGGTGCTAACTTTTTGCAGGTCTCGATAGGCGCTGATATTGTCATATTGGCCGTATATAGATCTCCGTCTATTAATTGCATTGACAACTTTTTAAACACTATTGACAGCCTGCTTCGACCTTGCAAAAGTAAAAATATCGTCCTAATTGGAGACATCAATATCGATATCAAACCAAATAGCACCGATCGAAATAGTTCACCATACTTAAATCTCTCTGCTGAACTAGGGCTTCTTCCTGGTCATACATTTCCAACCAGAATAAATAACTGCCTAGATCATATTATGATTAAGACCACGTTGCCAGCGACAGTTACTGTGATTGAATCTACAGTAACAGATCATGACTCCGTTCTACTTAGCCTTTCCTACAAGCGTAAGCAGTTAAAGTGCAGTCAAATTTTTAAAACGGATATTGTAGCAACTATTAAACAATTAGAATCTTTAGATTTCTCTTTCATATGCCCTACTGCTGATGCTGAACAGGCTGCAACTCTTTTTATTGATAAGGTGTCTTCAGCAATAAAATCTAATACAAAAATAATTAATGTTACGGCGCGTAAAAAAATAATAAAACCTTGGATAACCCCAGGTCTTTTGCGCTGTATTCGCCATCGGGACAAATTGCACAAAAATCTAAAAAATAATCCTAATAATCCAATTCACGAATTAACTTATAAGAGATATAGGAATTTTTGTAACACCTTGTTGAGGAGGTTAAAACGTTGTCATGAACAGTCAATCCTCCAAAATGCTAGATCCAATAAAGAGACATGGTCTGCTATTAAATCTATTACGGGTACCACCAAACAGAAAGTTCCTGCAGGTGACCTGTTGAATATACAGGAAAACCCTGGCGAAGCAGTTGAGGTAGTCAATAATTATTTTGCAAGCGCCGGAAAGCTAATAGCAGATAATATTTCACGACCTTATGATACCTCTCAAGATAGCTCAAATGAACCGGAAATATCACATCCCCGTAACTCAATGGCTCTGCTTCCACCTGGTGAAAGTGAAATTGAGTCCATTATCATGAATCTGAAGAATGACAGTGCGATGGGCTGGGACTGTATTTCAAACCAATTTCTTAAAATGGCTAAGCACATTATAGTCCCGCTTTTTACCACTATTGTATCACTGTGTTTTGATCAAGGCATTTTTCCCAGAGTCTTTAAAAGAGCACTTATTACACCTGTTCACAAGAGTGGGGCACGAGACAGTGTTGCAAACTATAGACCAATCTCTGTGCTTCCAGCACTCTCCAAAGTGTTGGAAAAACTTCTAAACAGACAACTTGTAAGTTATTTGGAACATAACAACATTCTCTCAAATTCCCAATTTGGCTTCAGAGCAGGACGTAGTACTGATGGAGCTGTCAGTTCATTAGTGGATTATGTCACAGGTTGTCTTGACCACAAACAAAAGTGCGTGGGAGTTTTTATCGACCTTGCCAAAGCATTCGACACTGTCTCGATCCCTATTCTTGTGGACAAGCTAGAAAAACACGGTATACGCGGTAAGGTGCTTAAAATTTTTGCTGATTTTCTTACAGGTCGTCAGCAACAAGTCAAAATTAGTAATTATGTTAGTTCTGATGCTGCTGTCACCTGCGGTGTCCCTCAGGGCAGTATACTCGGTCCCAGTCTCTTTCTTGTATATATAAATGACCTGTGTCAAATGTCACTCCATAAAGGCAAAATTTTTACTTATGCCGATGACACAGCTTTTGTGTTTCAGGGGGAGACTTGGGACGAAGTACGACAAAATGCGGAAAAGGGACTTCACAGGGCTCAACAATGGCTAAGATTTAATTTATTGACCCTAAATGTCGCTAAGACATCGTTAGTGCAATTTAGTAATTCTCGTATAAAGCAGCCGAACTGTGAGATTTCTATTCACACATGCGAATTCTCAACAAACCAACAGTGTTCTTGCCAAACGATTACTAGTATTATTAGACGAGAAGTTAACCTGGAAGCCGCATATAGACATGATAGCGTCAAGAGTATGAAAGCTAATATGGGCGTTTAAAAACCTTAGGGACGTGGCTAATTTAGATCGTCTTCGTTCTGTATATTATGCACTGGTTCAGTCGGTTATTGGTTATTGTATCGGTGTTTGGGGAGGCGCATGTAAAACGCATATTATCCTTTTGGAGAGAGCTCAACGATCCCTGCTTAAAACTATGACTCGTAAGCCGTATAGATTCCCTACTAAAACACTTTATGAGATTTGCAAAGTCCTTACTGTAAGGCAGCTATTTATTTACAATATAATTACCAGTAAACACATCTGTACTCCCTATGACCCAAAAAAATTTAGCAACAAACGTAAAATTATTAAAGTACTTAACTGCGTTAGATGTCGTACCGCATTAGGAAGAAGACAAAAGGCTTTTCTTTCGGTGCATCTATATAAAAAAATTAATAATATTCTAAATTTTTACCCCCTCTCCTTGCGTGACTGGCTTCTTACGCAGAACTATGAGGAAACTGAAAAATTACTGCAATAACTTGTGGATATACTATATATATTTTTACGAGACATACTCACACACATACACACACACACACACAATCAAGCACACATGCATGTAGGTACTCACTATACACTTATATAATTCATACTAATGTATAAAATATAATTTATTAATTTAATCCAATTCAATGTAATTTATTTTAAACTATTTCATTTTAATTTAATTAATTAAAAATCTGTTATTTTTTGCATGCTCTCATACCTGTAAACATACTCTGTAAACATGGTTTTTGACATTTAAAACAGAAAAATGGAAGAAGGCGCTGATTCCTGATATACAGGTTCTAACCTAGTTTGGGATTCAGAGGCTTCACAGTGTCTTGTATCCTCATTTTATGTCAATAAAGATTTATTATTATTATTATTAAAAGGCCAAGCAGATGATGATGAAGATCGAATTAAAAATAGGTAAAAATAATTAAACAATGAATTTACACAAAATTACACGTGATATCTTCAGAGCATTTGGGATTCGCAACACAGCGGTCGTCATTGGGGTCCCACCGGACCACGCTGGGTGAAATATGGTGCAATAAATTACTATATTATCGCGCGCAGTCGATTTTGTGTCCCTACTTTCTAGACACTTCGTTATATGTCTGGATAGTTGGAAGAAACTGAATGTTCTAATGTTTCTTGTACGTGTTTAGTTCGAAATAATACTATTTTCATTTTGACGTTCCAATTTATGGACTCCAAATGAAATAAGAACATTAAAATATATTTTTGGGAATAATATAATATAACTTCATTAACCGAATATCATATAATACATACTATCCATACTAATATTATAAATGCGAAAGTAACTCTGTCTGTCTGTATGTTACCTTTTCACGCCTAAACCGCAAATCCTATTTAGATGAAATTTGGCATGGGAATAGTTTAGGACCCTGGAAAGGACATAGGATAGTTTTTATCCCGGAATTCCCACGGGATCGGGAATTACGCGGGAAGGACCTCCCACGCGAGCGCAGTCGCGGGCAAAAGCTAGTATGTTATAAACTCAAGTCGTGTTAAAACACTATGATATCTAAGGTCAATCACTGTCACTATAAATTGTTTTTGTTCTGACGAGGTTTTTAGTTCAACAAACCGAATGAATAATCTGTTGTGTCAAGTACGCACAATACCTGTTATCACAACTAATATTTTATATTATTTAAAGAGATAAAATATAATTGTTTGTTGCGTTTGGGAGGTGATCTCTTTGAGGTGCTGATAAGACTTGAAAAAAAAATCGTATTAAGCTATTGATGTTTCATAACATTTCGTTTTAAAAAAAGTAACGTCAAACATTAGTTCCAAAGTACATAGTTGCATCTAAATTGTCCGCGTGGATTTTAAATAGTTTATAGCACAAATAGTGCATCTTACTACTAATGAAAAAAATGTAGAATTCGGAAATTAACCCCTACATACAAATTTACCTCTTTTTAATATTAGTATAGATAGTAACTTTTTTTGGTAGGAAAATCACCTAATGGCTCCTCCTGCTCGAAGTGGAGTGGAAGGGAGTTTCAGACTTTTACTGACTAAAACCCACCATGTACCTTCAACTGCCCTTGCGTTTCAGGGCCACGGTATCTCGTTAAAAAAACCTATCCTGGTAGGCATAAACTGGTGACAGTATTAGAAACTATAAAATAATAAATTGATTATTTCTTTAAAAAGTATTTGTACATATTGTGTTAGCAAAAATTATGTTGTGTGCATTACAAATTGACAAATATTTAAGTGAGCTGCCGTTCTTCTAGCTAGGTTGCTGTGCTAGGTTTTTATGTATTAAGGAGAAACACTTTGCCTCCCCGGTTGGTGGTTTACAAAATTAGATTAAATTATTAACTAAGATTATGTTATACATATACAATTAATAAATTGTGCGCAAGCATGAAATTCAGAAAGAAAAAGAAATTTATAACATGAAAATTTTGAAAAAGTATTGTAAGTGAGTCATGACTCATGTGAGTGCGAAAGTGAAGACGGACGTGTGTGTGTGCGAAACTGTCATTAGCATTACAAGTTTTTATTTATGTGAGGATATATCGGTCTCCATCACTCATTCTGGGATGCAATGTTGTCGTTTTCAGGTTATTTATAATATTGGCAACTGCAGCTATGGTGAATTTTCTCATTACTTAATTAGAAAATTCACTTCTTGGAAAGCGTTCTTCGACTTTGAGTACATCATTACCAGGTTAGGTATGAAAAAAGGCTGTGGAAATGTTAATTTCGATTGATTTAACACATTGAGGTCTATTTACAATGGTGCAGATACAAACTTTTTTTGTAAACGTACATAAACAAAGTATTCGAAGTAAATTTTGAAAAAGTTATATTTACGGTTTTAGAAAATGTACTATACAAGTCTCTAAAACTACTGACCCGATCTCGTTTAAACCAATTTTCGTTGAAAATTATTATTAAGATCTACAACATTTTATTTTTTTATTTTTCACCCCGTTATTATAAAAGTTAGAGTGGGGGACACACATTTTACCACTTCGGAAGCGTATATCTTTTAAAAGATTGACTTTAAGAAAAGTGGTTTTAGAAACCTCAATGTAATTTGTAACCTTTCTATAGATACCACACACGTATAGGTTTGATTAAAAAGAATATTTTCAGTTTCAGTTTCATGTATGGGAAGCCCCCCTTAATTTTATATATTTTTGTCTAAAAATCGGAAAGCGGTTCACATAATACATCTACCTACCAAGTTACACAATATGTGTAGTCTTAATAGTTTTGGAATAAAATGGCTGTGACATACGGACGGACGGACAGACAGACATGACGAAACTATAAGGATTCCGTTTTTTGACATTTGGCTACGGAACCTTAAAAAACACAATGACTTGATATGGCTATCAGAGGGGAGTCTGTTGGCACGGTAATATTATCATACAGTATTGTAACTCGGCCGTATCTTAGAAATAAATGCCTACGGATGCGCGGTACGTAAACATGCGATAGGGCTGATCGCCTCCAGCATTTTAATTATATTTGCCTAATTTGCGTTTCCATTTAGTTTTGTGATTGTAAATATACTATTTTTATATAAACAAATATTTTTTTTATTTTTTATTTAGAATAGGTTCGCGTTTGACCACCATCTCACCTGTATTTTGTGAATTGAATAAGAAGTGTTCAATAAAAATGCGTGTTGATTTTTGATTGGTAGATTTAATTATTAAAAAAACACGTTTATATTTTTTCTAGTATTATTCATACACACAGTACAATAAACAATAATAATAAAATACCACGTCTTTACTTTGAATTATACAAACTAACAAAACAAAATAGACATGCCCCAAGGTTTTAATACAAGCGTACCTACCGTATCATGATTCATGAACCGCCTATAACTACCTATTTCACTCGTGTCAATCACTTTCCTTTACTCTATTCACTTTATTTATTAATCCAGACATCTTTTTTTTCGGGAGATAAAAGGAAATACTTATCCATTAAAAAGAAACACATTATGTACATACCTACTAATAAGTAAAATTATTTTAGTCTTAGGTACCTTTCAAAGTTTCCAGGTAATCTAAAAAAAGTTATCTCTGGATGCGTTATTGACGAATTCATGCAACCAAAAACAGCACAATATATCCTACTCGTCATATTAAATATGTACTTGAACTTATTTATAGCAAAAAATCGCGCGGTTTTTGTTAAAAAAACAACACACCGTCCGTTCGTCACTGCGGCACAGTCGCCGGTCGCGACTGTCATCAAACCGAGCGCACACCGAGATCGAGGCGCGTAGGTATAGCTCGCGCTTCGTCCGTTTGTATTTAGTCGGAATACTGTATACATAATATTACCGTGCTGTTGGTCTGTCGGCTAATCACATTCAATAAAAGCGCAGTAAATAATAGAAGCTACACTCTAGCTTTTTGGTTTTGACTCTGCTTCGTGACCTACACTCTCTATTCATATCTATATAGTATATCTCATAATTAGCATTGTCTTGTATACCATAATTAGCATAAAAACTTCTAGAAAGCATTTTATAAAATCTGCCCAATATTATGTCGTACAAAATACCACTATATTTGCGTTGTGAGAGAGAGATAGCGATATACGTCTTGTAGAGCTCTATCTCATTCGCAAATCGGAACCGTGATGGATTTAAGACGTAACACTGGTGCCCTAATCCATTTGAATAGTTTTCGCTTTTGGTTCCAATCGCGGCAAAGTAGCCTATAATCGTCGACAGACTCAACCTGAGCATAACAATCAAATAATGCTCAATGTTATATTATGTGTACATTTGTAGTACTAGGGTTGATTAATTATGTTTTAAAAAATACTTATTAATATTATAAAGCGGAAAAATGTGTTTTTTTGTTTGTTTAAGCGCGCTAATCTTCGAAAGTACTGGGTGGATCTGAATGAAATAAAAATGAAAACTTTTTACCTGACTGTAAAAGAAGTAGGTTGTGTTTTTATCGAGATAATGTCCACGGTAGCGAAGCCCAGCGCTACTGCTATGTATTATGTGATGTAATTTATGTACTAGTTTTACTAATTGTATCCATACAAATATTGTAAGGTGCAGTTAACATATACGTATACTGTATACGTATATATGAACTGCACTGTACAAAACATAAGTCACTTTATCAGGTAAAGCACATTGTGTTGACATGGCCGCACTTCTGATAGCCTATTGTGACCTCTTTAATTGCAATAAATTCATAATAATATGTATATAACAATTAATATGTAAATAAAAACATTAGTATAACTTGGAAGTCGTCGCTATAAACGTGTTACTTATAAGTAAAATATTCAGTTAATAATCAAGGCGTTAAATATTTTCATGGTATGTATTTTTATATAATTCAGTTTCTGTTTATGGAGGTATTCTCTGTCATTTGTTTCTATTTATTTGTGTCTGCTGGAACAAGAATCATATCTTATATTGCACTATTCAGCTTTCGTGGCGCAACTGAGCAATTTTTCTTGGACTAACAATATGAACTGCCCAAGGATCTCTAAATATGGCGTAGCGACTATTTCACACGAATTATTAGCGCTTACTAAGGGTTATTACGGTAGTTATAATCCTGAATCTGTCTGCTTTTGGTTAAATCAAAAATATGTAATATCTACTAATCGTGATGTCATGAGATGACCATAATACGAGATATAACTACTGCATCTTCTATACATTTAAATAAAATTGATTTGTCAGTCGAATCTATGGTGATATAATAAAGTGGAAAAGTTTGTTGTAGTAAGTACTAAGTACTGCGTGGAGGAGTAGGAGGTTTTTATTGTGATTAAGTCCACGGGAGCGAAGCCCTCCGCGGCTGCTAGGTTTAAACAGAACTGTTTTTCGCAGGTGCTTATAATTATTTACACGATACTAATAAACAAACCTAAAAAAAAAAGAATTGTCTGTCTTTCTATCTCTTTCACCAAGCTCTCTGAAACGACTTAACCAGTTTTAATAGGGTGTTCACTGGAAGATAGAAACGGGTTTAATTCCTCCCCCAAAATAATAAATAATAATAAAAAGTGTTTATTTCTCACCACAAGCCAAAAAAATACAAACAATATTTTACATAAAAGAAGTAGTCAATTGATTTTTGGTTGTGGATCGCTGGTGCCTGTGGTAGGTTGTAAACACCTGTAATACAGGTCACCAGGTCCCCATCTATTCATTGTAACATATTATACATCAGTTATCACACGAAGTATAGTTTCCAAATAATAAAACAAAGAAAAGAAAAAAACACTATGAAACAGAATAAAACTAAAAACTAATTAATTAAGTTAAACTAATTAATTAAATCACATGAAATCGGTATTTACGCGTGAAAATCTTCAGAACATTCCAATACGAATGAAGAAGCGGAGTGGAGCATTGTTTCGTTTCGGAGTTATTTAAAAAATATGATATCTTCTAAGATATTCATTGAAATCAAATTATTTCAACGGCAGTTTCGGTCAAAATAAATACTTGTGATGAATAATTTATTTATATGGATAAGAAATAATATCATATGTATTAAAATACCTTGGAACAAATGCATTATTTTACAAAAATTGATTACTAGAAATCTTAATTCCGTGGGAATTATGGGATAAAAAGTAATTCACGTGTTATTTCAGAATTTTAGTACTACACGCATACTACACATAAAATCCATTCAATCGTTCTTGCTCGAAAGAGTAACAAACATTCATCCGTCCATCAATCCTAACAAAATTCGCATTTACAATATTAGTAAAATGCTGTGGCGAATTTGCTTAGAAGTAATTAAGACAAATAATCCCATGGTACATTATTTTTGTGTAATTCCAACGGTTCAGGCAGTGTACGCCAAAATATCTCTCAGTGGGTAGGTATTTTTACAACTTGCTAGATAATTCTCGTAATATTATTGCTATATACGTATTAATACTCGAAAATAAATATTTCGATGTAGAAACTGTATAGTTTCATCTAAATCCCTTTAGTAGTTTTTGGTTGTAAATGTAACAAACATTTATTTTATATACAAATTTGAAGCCCACCTAGCATCTTAATTAACATTCTAAATGCAAAATTTATTGACAAAACAAAATACGTAAAAGAACTTACAATGTGCCATTATTTTTGAATCAGGAAGAAAGTCCTTTTCAACCGACGACAAAAAGAGGAGGTTATCATCAATTCGACGCGTATATTTTTTTTTTATGTATGATCATCGATTACTCGAAGACGGCTGAACCAATTTGGAAAATTCTTTTTTTGATTGAAAGGGTATTCTTCGAAATTGGTCCCATTTTCATAAACGACAGGATCTGATGATGGGATCCTGGAGAAATCGAGGGAACTCTTAAAATATTATAGGCACACCTATGACGTTTTGGGTATTAATTATAGTAACTTGTGTAGTTGATCTCAAAAAGTACCATTTGAGGGAGTGGAACTGATGATGAAGACCACAGATGGCCGCCGAAAGTACTCAATAATAAGTATTGAGTGGATTGCGATTCGATTACTTGAATATGGATGTTAAGCACTTTATGCTCGTCACAATGCAAATGGTGATGTAGAGCTGATGGTGAAGTACCAGGAGAACTCCTCAACAATTAACGGCCAAGCATTGGGAAAAGCAATATTTTGTAAAAGGTTATAAGTAGTTGACATTTAGGCTCTTGTAACTAGGTAAATTAAAAATAGACCAACTAAAAAGAGTGAAATAAAAACTTTTTACCAAAAAATTAAACCGACTCCCAAAAAACACTGTAAAGTGAAAAATAACTTTTATTTCGGAAGTCGGTGCCAAAAACGAAAATACAAAACCAAAGACACCGACTGCCGAAATTAAAGTTATTTTTCACTTTACAGTGTTTTTTGGGAGTCGGTTTAATTTTTTGGTAAAAAGTTTTTATGTATAGAAATTTAAAACGCCAACCATGTTCTGTAAATTACCTTTTCATAATATAGCTGCTTTAGTAGACAGCTAGTTTGATTTCAGCTATCACATAAACTTACTCTCTTTATTAATTTAATCAAAATAGTCTACACTGGTGCAGAAAATCTTAAATAGTGGAAATATAAATCTTTGAAACTTGAGGTTGAGGTACAAACTCGTGGATCATGGGGGTCCGAGTAGTCATATTTTGTATCAAGATCTTTGTTCTTGGATTACGCTTAGTCAATACTAAGCATAATCCAAGGCTTTACTTTTTCCTTGGTTAGGGTTAAGCAACGCCACATAACGTGCTAATGCCAATTTTAGATCAGGGTCAGTAGTGGACAGCAATATGTGTGAAGTTTAAGATTGTTTTTATTTTAAGTTGAGTTTTTATTTTCAATTAAATGTATTTTAATGTTTAACTGACTGACATTTTATCTCGTTCCAGATGAAGTTCATCATTGTGGCAATCTTATTTGCCTTTGGAGAAACGGCTATGATTGGAGTTGTCACAGACTGTGTTAGGATTCGCTACAAAAATTATGAAAGGGAAATCCTTCTAAGCGAAGTAGAAAGTCCATACCAACTAGCGGTCGATCGTGACACGAATACTCTTTTCTTCAGCTACTCGGCGCGAACAGATGAAATGTTTAAATCTGCCTATTATAGTTTGAAAACAGGTCGTTACGGTATAATAAGTGGGATTCGTGGTGGTTTTGCAAACGCTATTGCTAGTAATACCGTTTATATGGGAGGTGAAGATGGTATATACACATATGATTATAGTACAAAGACTGCAGTCAAAACACACATCAAAGACAATGTAAATGTATGGCAAATGTTCTACAAAGACGGGTTATATTTTACCACTTACCCAGAAGAGAAAGCATATTACTATAAGGATAACCAGACTGTGGAAGTGCCTGCATTAAAAAACATGAAAGTTATGTTACTTGCTGTTACTAATGACGACAATCTTCTGTATTTTAACTCATCTGGTGTATATTTGTATAACAGAACTGGCCATAAGTACTCTTTTATAGGTGATATTGTCGCCAATGGAGTTGCACCTGATATTAATGGCAACTTATACATTTCAAGTCCAAGTGGAATTTATTTTTATAATGATGAATTGAATGAAATTGAGCATTTATCTAAAATAGACGATGTATACGGCATTGCTATAGATAGCGATGGTTATATTATTTATGCAACAGAACAAAATTTAATTCGATTAATCCCTGCGAAAGGGGCTTGCACTGAAACTGGAAAAAAAGAAGTCGAGATTGATGTTGGTAAAGAATTCAACCGTACCTAAGCTCCGTTTTTTTACGATTAATTTTTACTTCTTTTTCTTTATCTTTGTAGCAAATATTTAGTGTATTTCTCAAATATCGTAAGAAATAATAATATTGTAAAATAATTAACCTTGTAAATTAAACAAGCTCATGTATTTTTAATGTACCAGAACCGATAAAAAAGTAAATAAATTGTACAGTAAAATGTTTGTTTTGTTTCATAATTTTTAACTACTAGCACTTCGTCTGTGACTTAGACCACGGGAATTTTGAAAAAAAAAAAATATAGCTCACCAATAATTCACCTTACTACCAATGAAAAGCTTTTAGAATAGGTTCATTAGTTCCGGAGATTACATACAAACTTACAAACAAATTTTTCATTTTTGTAATATATGTATATACTGTAGTTACTAAATACTACGAAAAATATTTATCTGAAATAAAAAATAGGTACAAGTGCGAAGTATAAATGTACTAAGTACTATTTATATTCATACTCAATACTTCACTGTTTAAACCCCTTCATTTGCTATTTCACAGGGCACAGTCTGTTTTGCTTTTTACCAGACTGCGGAGGAAATGTGTTTTTAACACTCATTCGAGGGACAAACATTTCTGGGTTTTGGGCCGTTTACCTAAAATAAACTTGTGTACAGAACACGTATAAAACTTAAATTAAAACATAATTTCAATAAGCCGTGCGGCTTGCAAATTATAATTGTTACAACTATATACCTATACAACAAAGGAGAAATTGTTATTTTGTGTATTAACAATAAAAATAGGTTCAACATTTGACCTATAATCAGTTGCTAACAGGCTGGAACAAGAATACTACGAAAACCATAATAAAATGGAGTCTGTATTAGTATTATGCTCGTATAGTTTGCTGGTAATCTAAGGTACTTACGTTGCGAGTTACTGTATTATGTAATTAAACCTTCCAGATGGGTAGAACCCTTTATTTTATACTTCGTGTAACGGAAACCCCATATCTATCGAAAAGGACTGAAGACAACATGTGGTATGGAGTCTCTATGCAAAGTTTCAGCTCAAAATAAGTGACTCACAGAATTGACCCCAAATTATTGGTTTCATATGTTTCTTGAATACCAGTAATAACAAACGTGTCATAGCACTATGAGGGTCATCACTTTCCACGTCACTTGCCAATAAAACGATAATTCTCTTCGTTCTTCTTAATTTGAAAAATTCGGCCTCCTGGTAGGTATCAATGTATTGAAATTTCTAATATGCTCCACACATGTAGACATAGGATTAGAAAACCCTTGCCATATCATTTGTTATCATCCAAAGAAGCCGTGAACTCGGTATGTAACTATATACCCTTTAAATTACACGTTGTATATTTGTTTTTTCTTGATTTAAGTATCGTCAACAAGCTATTGATGTAGAAAACTGACTCGAACTGTATAGAAATAATTATTCATTTTGCGCTGAGTTTTTCGGGTTCGATGCCCGTACCGAGAAAAAGGTTTGTATGGCTTACAGATATTTGTTTCAGGGTTGGGTGTGTATTGACGGTGCGTCAAGTTCCACGCGCGCCTTAAAGAGCAGTCAGCATCATTGACGGGGTCCAACAGGACCATTGCCTGTCAGTTTTGCAGGAATGCTCTAACGAGATACCGTAGCCCCCGAACGTACTGCCCTTACGTTTCGGGGCCAAGGAAAGAACAGATTGGGTTTTTAGTCAGTAGAAGATTGACACTCCCTTCTGCTCCAAGCAGAGCGGGACTCATTAGATGATTTTCCCACCGAGAAAAAGGACTGTGTGTGTATGCATGCCAAATTTTATAATATGGTGAATGCCTGCACAATACAGAGAAAATTTCTTGTGTGAGGCAACAGTTTTATTTTCCTAAAAATATAGCTGTCCTTCTGACCTTTTAAACCATCCCCGTATGCCAAGGAACAAATTACAAAAAGGATGAAAGAAATCAGTCTAGCCGTTTTCCAGTTTTAGCGAGAATAACGAACAGCAATTGATTATTATAGATTTATACATATATAAGAAAAAAAGAAAGAAAAAACATAAATTTTATTTCACCCAGATATATACAAATAATAAAACTAAAATAGTTAGAAGAAGACGGAAAAAGTTAGAAATTCTAATTAGTACGATTTTCCACAATTCTCAAAACAGCTATGCGATGCGATAATGAGTTTCAGTACTATACAATAGCCTATGCGGTGTGAGGAAACGTCAGGAAGCTGCAAACTGGCGTGTAGCTAAATGGCGTGAGTATGCAATTGTAGAACATGATACTGCGAGAGTTTTTTCTCTACGTCGTTTTGTATTCCGACATAAACATTTCTCGTTTGCGTCCCTCGCAAATATCACTTACTTTTTTACAAGGTTTTATTTATTTATTTATTTATTTTATTATTTATGTACACACAGTAAAATACATTAAGATAAACATAATTATAATATCTGAGTACAAAGGTACTGCTTATTTCTTAAGAAATTTCTTCCAGCAGACCTGCGAAAGGAGAAGTGAAAAAGAAATGTAGACAATAGTGTGTGAGAACAAGAAGAGAAATAAATATGAATTTGTGAAGTCTAAAACTAAAACTAAAATATTAAACATACTTACACATACTTACAATGCAATAAAAGGTTTTATTTAATTTGCTATGTATGTTGGCTTGTGTTGGTGCGCCTCATAAATATGCCATAGCAGAAACTTAAACATTGTCACCGAGCTAATTATTAGTGCAAATACGTTTATGTAAGGCGTATCATATTAACCAGCCATTGGGTTGTAGAGGTACACACACATACAGATAGGTAGAAGCTTCATGTAAAAACTTAGTTCTCAACTGCATCCGGTTAAATTGTAAGTAAGAAGAATTAGAGTTTTAAATATCGTTTCAGTTATGATGATAACTAGAACTATTTATTTTTATATAATTTGCTCGCTTCATATACAGTTACATGTTGTAGTATCAAAAACTTGTTGCCAAAAAATAACGAAGGATTCCTTAGGATGATTTCATTCTTAAATAAATGAGGTGGGTTGTGCCCCAGGGCTCGGCATGCGGACCTGTATGCTACTTGATGCACATGAATAGCTTGTAATACTACGCCGTACTACGCCACTGCTCAGTGAACATGTTCATGGGCGACCTGTGTGCGCTGCGTGCCGGCACTGACCTCGCCGAAACTTGTCGACTTATGCAGCTTGATGAAAACACAGTACTTGAATGGTCCCATGACAACGGAATAGTTTTAAACGCAGAAAAAACTAAAATTGTAATAATACGCTGACCTTACTCGCTTCCACCCAACGATCCGCCACCAATTTATACACATAACTTTGATTGTATCCATAATAACCAGGTAAATTGTAAATGCAAACCTATCGAACGAGCCAAATGTGTAACGTACCTCGGTATGAAGGTGGATAAGAACTTATCGTGGGCAAATCATGTTGAGTATTTGTGTAAAAAACTTAGGATATTACATGGTAAGTTCTACCATCCTAGTTTTAACCGGTACTCTTAAGTGCCTTTATTTACAATTAGTCGACCACAGACTATGTTAAGTTATGCTCTCGACTGCTATCCACTCACATTTAAAAATTATTTAAATAAGATTTTCGAAGCTATTAGTCCGTAATAAAACAAAAAACATACGTCAAGACAATTATTTAAAGCTTTTCAAAATTTGTAAAATCTTCCTGTTAGCATGAAGCATACATATCTCCTTCTAGTAAACAGTCATGGCATTTGGGAGCGTCACTTGCCAGTTACCTACCTATAACCACGCAACTACGACAGTATCTGCAGGTAAAAATATACCTAGAGTAAGTAATTACTTTGGTGATAGAACGATTGATAAGCGAGTATCGTACTTAATACATTGACTGCAGATATCTTAAATCAGAAAAAAAATGCGGCCAAGTGCGAGTCGGACTCGCGTACGGAGGGTTCCGTACCATTATCTATAAAACGGCAAAAAAATTATGTCTTTTGTACGGGTTGTGTGTTTTGTTTGTATTTGTTTTAATTTAATTTAATTGATTATTTTTAAAGTGAATACATAACTAAATATTCTGTGAGTATTTCAAGCGTCTACCTGTTGCCGTTATTAATATCAAGCAAAAACGAGCAAAAAAACAAAATCACGTGTGTTGTATGGGAGCCCCCTTAAATATTTATTTTATTCTGTTTTTTAGTGTTTGTTGTTATAGCGGCTACAGAAAATACATCATTTGTGAAAATTTCAACTGTCTAACTATCACGGTTCATGAGATACAGCCTGGTGACAGACGGACAGCGGAGTCTTAGTAATAGGGTCTCGTTTTACCCTTTGGGTACGGAACCCTAAAACTTGATTTGCAAAAACACTCAAAAAGTGGTATATTAGGTAGTAATTTATAATTTCACTGTTCTTTTTTAAAATTCAATAATAAGCAGTATTTAATTTTCTTTTTGTTACAATTAATTTTTACTCCCCAATCTTTACAGTTTGGCGAGAATATTATGTATATACCTTTTGTGAAATATAACGTTATTTTCTCTTTTAGTTTTATGCTATGTAAATAACATTACAGTACATGTATTAAGGGTGATTGTGGAAGGTGATACTCAATTTATGGCTGAATTAGCCACAGCTTTTGACTTTAGCATCAAAACAATATTGGTTCATATCCGTCAAATTGGCAAGGTAAAAATGCTTGTGTAAAAATACAAGTGCGTGCTGGGGATTCGAATGGGTATTATAGAGTCTGACTAAAACCACTCCATATTCCCTCACATTTTTGCGCTGGGAGCTGCGGAAGCATTTAGATATTCCTCAACGCAGCCTGCGACTGGTAATGGCACGTTTCAGCGGGTCCGATCTAGTCAAGCAAGGAAAGTGACGTATTTGAATCCCCAGTGGCTCGAGTGAAACAATAAAAAACATGAAAACTGGTTTATTCATTTGACAAATAAATCATAACTGTAGTGTAAATACATACATATGCTACGTATATTTACATAAACATAAAAGTAAATATATATAACATTGCCACATGCACACAAAGTTGTGAGGTTAGCTCTCAAATGGCAGTCACGCAGGTTAGATGTGCACCCTCACGGAGAACGGCGTGTGTTGCTGAATCAATGACAATACACGTAAGAAGACAGAACAATAACAACTGATGATAGGAGGCTCTTTCTAAGCAAATAAGCCTGTAAGAGGACCCTCCGCTCTTCCAAAACTTAATTATGTAATTAACATTTACTCTATATTCCCACAATAGGTTCACGTCGCCAACTCGGATCCCATGCTATAGAAGGAGCAGACGTGCCCAGGTCTACCATCCCTGGACCTACTGAAAATCAATCCAATGTAAATTTCTGTTAGTGGTATCTAGACGATGGCTATTATCAAAGAGTAAAATATTTGCGTGATTGACTGATATTGTTGAAAGGTCACATGAACTTCTTGGGATTCAAAGTGCCATTTTAACCGTGAATTTTTGCCAAAATATTACTTGACAATTCCCCAAGCTATGACAGATAAAATGTCACTTATAATAATATTTACATAATTAAAAAAATAACTTTTAACAAGTTGGCGACTCTAGGATGTCTGAATTTTTTAAACGAATTTAGACTACAGGCTGTTGAACACGCTTATAGTCAACTGTTCAAGATTTCAGCAGGCATTATTTATGGTTAAAATAAAATCTCTACATGTATGTCCAGCAATTAACAAAGCCATGCGCATGACTTGCAATTCTGGCAATAGGCCAAGATACCATTGAAAATTTCAAACAAAAATAAGGGTAGATAAAAATGTTGCTACACAATGGTCAAAGTCAAAACTGAATCGCGAAGCGATTTAAGGAAACAAAACATCAGTTCATATCTTAAAAGTTAAGATCAAAGTTAGGATGAATAGATAATATGACTAGAAAGTAGGTGAAAATAGATAATAAACTGAACATCAAAATATTTTATTTCACATAGGCCTACGTGGGTACTTACATAACGTCAGAAGTAAGTGCATGGTTCGAAATTAGTCGTTTTCTATGGAGAAGAACCAGCAAGAAACTCTACAGTTACTCTTTTAAAAATATCATTTTTACAATGTATCAATAATACAGGTTAATTAGGTATGAGAGGACAGTATAGACCAATTAATACAGCACAATGGAATAACAAATAAAAAATTGTAAAACAATCTAAGAGTGTGTTAAACAAATCTACCGTGTTCTCCCATTCACAAAATAGCTTTAGAATATAATAAATTAAACTGGACATGAGACTTCAAAAATGAAGGAACAATGAATAATAAAAATTAAACAATAGATAGTCTGTCAAATCGGATAGATTATCGTAGGGAAAAATAAAAAGACACACTCACACAAGGGGGGTTGTTAATAGTTACTAGTCGATAACGCAGTTACTATAAGCCAGGAAAGCCACATGTGCAGAAAGAAGGAATCATTGCCAAGCAGCTGCTTGGCGATTAAATATCATCTAAGGTTCATAAATAGGTAAATAGGTAAACTAGTTCTTCTACAGTAGACAGAATTGTTAAAACTTGTTTTCACCAACTAGATCCAATACTCTAGTAATCCATACAAACAAGTATTTTCTACACGAAAACATCACAATCAAACATTATTATCGAAATGCCATAAATAGCCCGTAGTAATGGGATCATACAGCCTGAATAGAGTTAATAAATAAACATATACAATTACTCGTTACTGCCAAAAGGAATTTATTCTTTAAATCTGATATGGTACGCATACAACCGTATTGGTTCTTTCTCATTGACTTACAAAACAAGTGTTGATAGCCTCAATCCCGTTTTCGTATCACGTAGTAAGTTTACTTTTTTCTATCTTCTTTGTTGAATTCAATTACCAGTTACAGACATTGGAGGAGTAAACGATTTCCCCAAAAAATTATGACTTAGTTTCTTATGTTAGTTCAAGTTCATAAAATGTACAGTGAATGTTATTGTTATTGCGTTTTAGCTAGGAATTATGGTCTTATAGCAGTTGTGTCTGATTTTCAATATATTTAGCTGGTGTTTTACTACGCTTGCTTTTATTTTGCGTGCATTTATACAAATATTAAAAAGCGGAATAGTTTGTTTGCTTGTTTAGACGCGCTAATCTTCGAAAGTGCTACGTGATATGGAAGCTTGAAGAAGGTTATAGGCTATTTACCCGACTGTAACAGAAGGAGGTTATTATTTTTATACTACTTATTTAATTCGTCATATGATTTCATATTTTTGTATTCTTATGTAGTAATAATAATACAAAGGTCTCGCCTCGTAAAACGAAGCTACGACCGCTAATTACCACACTTAGACAGTTACTGGGGACAACTTTTATGTATGTATGCTCATAAATTTGGTAATTTGGCAAAATCATCTGCCCAGCCTTTTTCCAAGAATGAAATGTTGGGGTGACGCGATTCAGCTGAATAGCCGTATATTAAGTGAATTTAGCACTATGAAGTGCTAAGTAGTAAGAACAATATAATATTTTCAAATCAAGAAGCTTTGTAGTAGTTTTAGCTAATATTCCAACCAACATTCTGGTTACAATCATCTCTAATCCATATTTCCATACTCCATACTAATATTATAAATGCGAAAGAACGAAAAAAAAAATATTATAAAAAAAATTATAATATTAAAAAAACTTTGTCTGTCTGTCTGTTGCCTTTTCACGCCTAAACCACTGAACCGATTAAGATGAAATTTGGCATGGGAATAGTTTAACCCTGGGAAGGACATAGGATAGTTTTTATCCCGATATAAGGTTACCGTGGGATAGTTTTTGAATTGCACGCGGACGCAGCCGTTGGCAAAACCTAAATTAAATTTGATTTTTTAATTTGGTGTGGGAATAGTTTAGGGCCCTGGGAAAGATATAGGATAGTTTTTATCCCGGAAATCATCCCTTAAGGATATAAAAGGCTCCCAATTCATTCAAATCGCGTATTCAAGAACCACTCTTTTTTTTTAATTGCACAACTACATGTACGCTATACAAATATTTGTTTAGGGCTGGAGTCGAACCCACGTCAGTCAACCGTTATGCCAACCGTGTCGTATAAATTTTAACCAATCAAGTTAATATACGAATGATTTCTATTTTTTTTTAAAGTAGGTAGGTTCGTGTACTTTTATCTAC
Source organism: Tholera decimalis (assembly GCA_943138885.2). Taxonomy (NCBI): domain Eukaryota; kingdom Metazoa; phylum Arthropoda; class Insecta; order Lepidoptera; family Noctuidae; genus Tholera; species Tholera decimalis. The sequence continues at coordinate 17,447,811 of OW964561.2, forward strand.
TTCTGTATAACATATTTAGGTATTTTTATTTATTTATTTATTTAAGGTCAGCCAATAATTGTTTACACATATCATTACAATACGATTGAAAAATTTACATATACAAGTGTAGCAACCACTTATAGGCTAACACCACATGCACAGAAAACGGATTAAACGTGTACAAAATTAATTATTTTTACTAATTGATACAATAGTTTAGGTTAGTTTTGTTCTTAAGATTAGGTTAGTTACACACAATACAATGATCACAAATTCAATGCATTAATAATATGGATGTCAAATTTAAATATTAAGAAAGAACATTAATTATAATTAAAATAGTAATTAAGATAATAAAATAATAATTTATGAAATTAAAACAGGCCCATAAATTAGATTAAATCTAATGATATCAAATGTCACATTATTTGGCATAATAAATTAAGGGAGTAACGGAATTAAAAAATATAAAAATATACTATATTACCAGATCATTCAAGTATTTGTGACTGTATTATTTACAACTACTTTAGTAAATTTATTAATACTGTCCTGGTTTATATCCACTAAATCACTGCAGCTATTGAGAATTCTACATAATCGAGGTATAGGTGAGTTTGCGCCAAGTACAGACCTACATTGTGGTGGGCATAATGGTGTAATGACATTTCTCGGATATCTAGATGGAGCACGGAACCTGATAAGGCCTAACAATTTAGAGCAATCTATTTGATTTCTTAGTAGTTTGTATAAAATATGGCATCGGTAACGTCTCTGCGTGTGGCTAGAGTGTGCATTCTAAAGTGGTGCAGGCGGGCTTTGTAGGAGGGTAGCTGTTCAGATTTCCCTTCACAAAAAGCTAAGTGCCACACAAAACGGTTCTGCACTCGTTCTAACCGCAACATATGAGTAGCATAGTGAGGTCTCCATACAACGCTGCAATATTCTAATATGCTACGCACAAGACTGTTGTACAGCATTACTTTGTTACTACTCTTACGAAAACTTCTTGTGTTACGAAGCAGGAAGCCTAACATGTTTGACGACTTTTTAATTATGTGTTCGAAGTGAGGTATAAAGCTGACTTTTCTGTCAAAAAGTACTCCTAGGTCCTTGATGGTTTCGCGTTCTTGTACTTTAACTAGGTTAAAGGAGTATTCTGTACTTATAAAGTTGTTTTTCCTCGTAAATTTAACATGAAAACATTTGTCGGAATTCAGTTGCATTCCATTATTTTTACACCATTCAATAATTCTGTTAAGGTCGTTCTATAGAAGATCATTGTCTATTGGTGATTCAATCATTCAAGCTCAATTTCAGATCATCAGCATACAAAATAGTTCAGAATATTGTAAACATAGGGGAAGGTCGTTAATAAAAATATTAAATAATATTGGAGCTAAATGTGAACCTTGAGGAGCGCCAGATGTTATTATGCGTTCTGAAGATTTAAATCCATTCACAACGACGTAGAAATTGCGTTCTGTTAGATAGGATTCAAACCATTGTAGCAAGGACCCTGAAACACCGTAAGCTGCAAGTTTGTAAATTAGTATGGCGTGGGACATTTTGTCAAACGCCTTACTGAAGTCCGTATATATTACGTCAAACTGCTTGTTTTTGTCCACAGCCTGAATAAGTGACTCCATAAAGGTTGCTAAGTTCGTAGTAATAGATCTTGCTGTTACAAAACCATGCTGATGATGCTCACTAAGGTATATTTTAAAATGATGCTGAATGTACGGACAAATAATAGACTCAAAAATCTTTGCGAAGGTGGAAAGTATTGAAATAAGCCTCTAGTTTGAAACTATATCTTTGCCATCTGACTTATGCACGGGAACCACTTTTGCTTTTTTCCACTCCATCGGAAAAGTCCCTGAGGCTAATGACGCATTAAAAATTATCAATAAAGGAGAAACCAGAGCCGCTGTGCAGGAAGAAATGAATATCGGTGGGATACCATCAGGTCCTGGTCCCTTGTTAAGATTAGTTGCTTTAAGTTTCTTAAGCAAACAATCGCGATCAATTAACGGGGTACTCAAACACTGACTAGTACTATGTAGAGCTTGTAGAAACTGTCTTGTTTTTTTTCTTTCTTTTTTTTCTTTCTTTCTAATTTTAATTCTGTATCACTGTCTGATGTGTATACACGAGACGTAATTGGCAAAAATATTGCAGATTTCAGAACCATTCGATGTTGTAGTCTGTCCGTCAGTCATAGTCTGTGGGTAAGCACTAGACCCGCCTCGTTTAGCTTTTATATAACTCCAGAAAAGTTTAGGATTGTTTTTGATACCTTGTTCTAAATTCTTAAGATAATCATTATATAAGTTCATAGCCAATATTTCACATCGCTTGGATATTAACCTCAATTCAATTTTGTCCATAGGATTTTTATATCTTTTAAAGCGTATCCTCAACTTATTTTTTTCCTTTAAGGATTTAATAATTATATTGTTAAACCATGGCGGGTAACGACAGTTCTTATGTTTTCTTTCAGGTACATATTTTTTAATCGCTTCATACAAATATTTGTAAAATATTGTTAACATGTCATTTACGTTGCTAATTTTAAAAAGTTTATTCCAATCTTGCTCATTAAGATAATTATTAATTTCTAAGCTTTATAAAAGTTAAGTCTAGAATTTGAGTTGTTATATGGAAGATTATGATGGTTTACTGATGAAAGAGTTATATCAAGAAGAGGGTGGAGTTTATCGATGACCGTTAGAGAAGAGTTGGATTCGTTTACTGAACACGAAGGCACTGAAGATAGCACCAGGTCCAGTGTACGCCCAGAATAGTTTTTTATGTGATTACATTGTACAAGTTGACTTACATTTACGAAATCCACTAAAATTTGGCTAGTTTTTGGTAGAGAAACATTTATAGTTTTTAAGTCCCAATTGATTTTACCTAGGTTAAAGTCTCCGACAATACAAATAGGAATATTTGTTGAGTCGATTACCTTGTTGCCGTGCTCGATAAAATGTTCAAGGGCTGCTGGACTTACAGGTGGGGGAAGGTAAATCGCACATAGGGCCATTTTATGAGAATTTTGAGATTTTGATACATCAATGGTGATCCAGAGATCCTCACACTTACCTTGCCAGTGTGCCATATATGATGAGTTAATCTGTTTATTAACAGCAATCAACACTCCCCCACTATCTTTGTCACCCTGAAATCCAGTTGTTTCCCTATCTCTCCTGTACACTTCATATCGATCATCAAATAACTCACTGCTCAACACACTACTATTTAACCAGGTTTCCGTTAATATTATTACATCATAATTCAGGCAACACAAATTACTGTAGGTATTAGTCTATACTTGATTAATAGTAGATACATACGAAAGTAGGTATCTCAGAGACATAAATGTATAGGTACCTTAATTATCAATATCTACCTACGTACGTAAAAGGGGCACATCCCTGGAGAGACTGTAAAGAGGTCTTCCCTGAGGCTCACTGTGCACGGTGGCATGTGACTATTGTGCCACCGTCTTCCTTGGGTTCACTCTGTGAGTGCTCAGATTCCCACTCAGAGCGTCCATGACCCCGGGGCCCCAACGTTTCGAGTCGTTTGCCTAAACGACGCCTTCTTCTCCGAGAGGGATCGGCCCTCTCACGATCACGCTCCGCGGCCTCTTTGTGGATCATCACGGTTTTACAGAAAGAGGCCATCGCCCAACGTAAAGTACCTATTCACAGCGCGGCCGGCCACCTGCCGCCATGTACCAAGTGCCACACACAAGCTATCTAATAGTATGCAATACAATTGCATGTAAAAAGTTTTGTTTATCTACAAACATGCAAGTTAAATTATAATACTAATATACAATAACAAAATACACATACATATATATGCTAAAATGACAAACTAATAAATACGGTGCTTTATAATATTCTTTCTGATTAAGAGAGCTCATAATAATTATGACGAAGACCAAACTAAGCATAACAGCCCCTTAAGTAGAGGTTTATAATATTACGCTTAAAAGAAAATTTTGACTCAGCCTTCTTGATGTCAAGGGGTAGCAAATTCCAGAGCTTAATAGCAGAAATAGCGTAAGAATTAGATAAAAACCCGATGCGGTGAGAAGGAATGTGAAGAAGTAAGTTTTTGGAATCGCGAAGGTTAAGATCATGAGAACTGCCCAACAATAATAAAATAAATAAAATTTTGTTTTAAGTAAACAGGAGCACAAGGATCGTTAATAATAGTGAAGAGCATACAGAGGGATCTGAGGGATCTCCTTTGACAGATAGGCAAACATTTAAGCTGAGAACGGAAGGAAGAAATGTGATCATATTTTCGAAGGCCAAAAATGAAACGAGTACAGTTCTTGAGAAAGATCAGAGTAGCAATCATCAGCATAATCAATGATAGGAAGCACAAGTGATTGGACCAATGTGGTTTTAGTGCTACAAGGAAGGAAATGCTTGAATCTATAGAAAGATCGCAGTGTGAATGTTATCCTCTGGCTAACCTGTGCAATCTGCTTATTCCAACTTAACCTGTCGTCAATATATAGGCCTAACTCTTTTACGTGCGGTGAGAGAGGGATGACAGTATTGTTGAAGTTAAGCGGGAGAAGTTGGTTGGTGTCCAAGTTTCGCAGGCAATAATTATGACAGGAACAGCAAGCGGTAAAAAAGTATTTATTCCTCGCATACCAATAATCCCAACCAATTTGCCATTCCGGTTCGAAAGGCCACAAAATCTACACGTTTTAGCCAAGGACGGGAAAACCAGAAACGTAGTTTACAAAAAAAAAACTACGTTTTTGGTTTTAAAAAGATACACTTTAAATACTAACTGTCTGTCTGTTTTTGGGGAAGGATGGACTCTGGTGATGGTTTTTTTTTATATTATATGCGATTTTTAACCGCTCAAAAAGGTGTACCGATGGGCAACAAGAATTATTGACAAAGGAGTAGTTTAACGCGAAGCCGTGGGCAAAAGTTGTACTATTTAAATTAAAAAATGTCTTCTTGTGTCTTACTTCTTCACATTGTAACGGCAGAACGTATGAAATAGTATGAAACTTCGCTCTTGTATTTATTTTTATGTCAGATAAATTAATTTTTTGTATTTAGTATTATTTAGTGACTATGTACATAGTTAAACAAGTGTGAAAAAAAAGCAAACAATTTACAACTGTACAATTTATTGATTTTTCTATCAGATTTGGTACATTACAAAATACATACATAAGCTTAGGACGATGATTTTTTCACAAAATTATTATTTATTACGATAGTTGGGAAAAAAGGTAAATATTTTCAATAACGATAATAAAGAAGAAAAAGAAGTAGAAGGCAATCTTAAAAAAATGGGAGTTTACAGGTGCATTATTTCCCAACATCAATCTCAAATTCTTTTTTTTTCAGTTTTAGTGCAAGCCCCTTTTGCAGGAATTAATCTATTTACACTTCGTTCTTTTGCATAAATAATATTACCATCGCTATCTATAGCAATGCCGTATACAATATCATCTAATTTAGATAAATGCTCAATTTTATTCAATTTATCATTAAAATAATTAATTCCATTATAACTTGAAATGTATATATTGCCATTAATATCAGGCGCAACTCCACTGGCATCAACATCATCTAGGAAAGAATGTTTATGGTCAGTTATGTTATACAAATATACACCAGAAGAGTTAAAATATAGAAAATTGTTGTCATTAGTAACAGCAAGTAACGTGACGTTGGTGTTTTTTAATGCAGGCACTTCCACGGTCTGGTTATCCTTATAGTAATATGCTTTCTCTTCTGGGTAAGTGGTAAAATATAATCGGTCTTTGTAGAACATTTGATATACACCAACGTCGTCCTTGATGTGTGTTTTGATGGCTGTCTTCGTATTATAATCATATGTATATATACCATCTTCACCACCCATGTAAACGGTATTCCCGCCAAAAGCGTTTGCAAAACTACCATAAATCCCACCTACTATGCCATAACGACCTGTATTTAAAACATAATAGGCAGATTTATACGCTTCATCTGTTTCCGCCGTGAAGCTGAAGAATAGAGTATCCGTGTCACGATCGATCGCTAGATGGTATGGGATTTCAACCACTCGAAGAAGGGTTTCCGTTTCATAATTTTTGTTGCGAATCTTAACACAGTCCCTGATAACTCCAATCGTAGCCGTTTCTCCAAAGGCAAATAAGATTGCCACAATGATAAACTTCATCTGAAAGGAGACAAAATGTCAGTCAATTAAATATAATAATTATGTTAAAATACCAGATCAAGGAAAAATTAAAGCCTTGGAACACAATCAGTGTTAACTGAGCGTTTACAAAAGATCTTGATACAAAATATGTACACTGGGACCCCACTATCCGAGAGTTTGTACCTCAACCTTAAAATTTTAAGATTTATATTTCCATTACTTGAGATTTTCTGCATCAGTACAGAGATTTTATTTTCATTAAATTAATAAAGTAGTTATAGTAGTAGAGGCTGTCTACTAAAGCAGCTCTATTATAAAAAGGTATATATTGTAATTTACAAAACATGGTTGGTATTTTAATTTGCTTACATAAGTTTGTTCCTGGTCCAAAAAAAAAACAGAAACTGGACGATATAAAAATACATACCTTGAAAATATTTAACGCCTTGATTATAAATTGAATATTTTATTTCTAACTAACACCTTTACAGCAATGACTTCCACGTTAGACTAATGATTTTATTCATATATTAATTGTTATATATACACATTGTTGGGAATTTAGTGCAATTAAAGAGGTAACAATAAGCTATCAGAAGTGCGGCTATGACAATACAATGTGTTTTACCCACTACCTGATAAAATGTATTTATGTGTTGTACACTATTTATGTATATGTGAACTGGTGGAAAAACATATTTATTTATTATTTACTTTATTTTAAAACTTACAATATTTATATGGATACAATAAGTAAAACTAGTTACATACATTACATCATATAACATTTAAAATATATACATATAAGCCTCAATAGTCTAATGGCTAAGGTTTCGGATTTGTGATCGAGAGATCGCGGGTTCTAACCCCACCATTACACTATAGCCGTAAACCCACTCCAGACACAAGCATATTTAGCTTAGTTGGAGGGGTTAACAAGATTGCTAGTAATGTGGTTTCTACCTACATTGGTATTAATCTTTTCAAAAAAGTAATACAGTGGTGGTCATATCATTGTTGAAATAGTAAACTTGCCAATATGCAAATGTCAAACTTTTCAGGAGAGCGAAAAGAAAACAAAAATTGGCACTTATATGTGTATCTTTTCAAGTTTGTAAATTTATTAGTCAAAAATAGTATAGGTACTTTGAGTCAATGCTTTGAGCAGATATTGTTAAAATTATTATTTAATAAATTTTACTTTTGTACAAAGACAATTTTATGCAGATAAACATTAGGAATAATGTCAATAACTTCGAAATGAAAATGTTTGAGATTTCATATGTTACCACTGGGAAGATATAACAGTAATGATAGCAATTCTATATTTATGAAAAAATAGGCAAAATGTCAGTTCGGTTACTTTACTATTGCACCGACGATATAATTAAGAACGATTTGTAGTACCAGACATTTGAAAAAAAAACAATGTCATATGTACTTTTATGTTCCTTCTCAAAAGTAATTAATTATGTTATGAAATAGCTACATAGATAGAGTAAACGGGATTAAGAGTAAATATTAAAATCACTTACTATTTACCTTAAAAATTTAATTTATTATCGACAGTTACAATAATTCAAATAGTAATAAAGCTGGACAAATAATTAAGAACGATTCTTAAACTGCTCGAGAGTTGTTTCAGTAGATACTTAGATTTTTTAAATCTCATTAAATAAGACGGTGATAATGTTAAAAATTGCAATTTAATACATTTTATTCTAAGTTAATAGTTTGTAGCGTGTCCACGGCTTTTAATTACTGCCTTACACCGGCGCGGCGCACGGTGGGCTGAAAAACGGCTTTCATAGACTTAGGCATTTTATTTTGCAAGTGCCAGTTTTTGTGCCGGATATCACTTCTATTTGTTATAACAATATACAAAAATGACACCAGAATTGATTCTGTACAAAAACGAAGGAATTATAATTTTTTTACGAAAATTTTGTATGGAGCTAGTATGAAAAATCGAAATATCTCTGAAACGGCAGCGATAACCGTAATATCCTTATAGGAGGTTTTAGTACTAATTATTTATGATTTTTTGACATACGTTACATAATGGTTGTAGATGCCTTTTTTTTTTTTAAAATCGTCAAAATATTTTTATTTATTTTTACATATTAAACGTTCCTTTTAGTGTTTAAGTTGAAGAATTCAGAGCTTTAACAACTCTTAACATAAAATAGCATCACCCCTATAGACCTGAAGGACTAGACAGAGGTGTGTAGTATCTTGTTGATCTTGTAAGATTTCCAACAATACCAAATAGTTGAATATCAGTGTCAAAGTGCCCATGCTGTCGCTTCTTTTAGAAAGATAGGGGAATGAAATTGTTAATTGATCATACCCTAAAAGTATGATTACAACATAACCGGACACATAATAATATCGACACAAAAGGAATTTTAAAACCTTGCATACGTTCAAAATACAAAATAACATATTGTGTAGTCATCTAATGAGTCTGATGACAAGTAATTAAGTAATTAGAATGATGGTTGTAGTCTTCTGATTCTAATGAGCCTATTAAGTGATTAAATGATTTGAAATATCTCGCAACAATACCAACTAAGAACTGCATTCACCTTTTTATAATTAGTGAGCTAATGTGATTTGCTAATGTTGATTAGTTCTACTATGAGTTCTACGAAATGTTTTTGACGATTATAAATTTTTATTATCACATCTTTTATAACTTTAATGAGGGTAGTTAACTAATTATTGACTTTATACAATAAAAGGGCTATAATTTTGTTCCATAATTTAGATTGTTCACAACCGTGTAACTGCTAACACTAAAACTATTTGCTTTGCGACTACAAAATCTTAGAATGGAAAGTTTAATCACCAACTTAGATTTGTTTGTTCTTCTAAAAAGTGAGTGTCCTTCATTTAATCATGAAGTATTGTTTAGTGCAATTGTGTCCCGCATAGGCGATTGCCTTTCTGCCGAAGATCAAGTAACTCTCAAAGAATTTTGCCGGAGATTCACGCGAGCTGCTTTAAACAGGTGGCAGAAATCTAAACGATTCTTTGATAAGTTTAGAAATACGTACGGAGAGTGGTTGCAAGCAAATATTGATTGGCCGAGTTGCGTGCAAACTTTAATAAATCAAGAACCAACTGTTGATGAGATACCAAGAGCACGCTCAGTCTCTCCAGAACCTTCGACATCATCGACTGTTGGAACAATGACAAAAAGGTCCCGAAAACCATTCAAAGATCTGGGAAGCAAACAGAAAAAGAGAAGATCTAGTGAGCACATAGGCGAGGATTCCTGTGAATTGGCATATGCAGCTGCAGCACGTTTAAAAGAAGAAGGTTATGAAGATATCGCATCTGTAATCAATTATATGATCAAAAATCCAGAAGCTGCCGTTAAAATCAAGGAAAGCATTAAGAAAACAGTAATATTTACACCAGAGAAAGCACTTGGATTGCTTCTTTCACTTAAGCTTTCAAAGTGGCAATATATTACGTTGCGAGAGACTGCCATTCGGGAAGGTGCTAAGGATATTTACCCATCCTACTATAAACTGCAACAAACTAAGCTTGCATGCTACCCTCCTAATCAATCAGTATCAGTTACGGATTCATCAGCTAGAATTACACTTCAAGCTTTACTTGACATCACGGTGAAGCGGATTCTTCAAAGTCTTTCTGATAATGTGGAAAATAAGCAGTTAAAGCTGATATCGAAGTGGGGATTTGATGGTGCTTCCAATCAAAGCCGATACAAGCAGAAAATGGACGGCGAGCATGATGATTCAAGCATTTTCATGACCTCCTTGGTGCCACTGAAACTGACAGATGGAGATAATACTATATGGACAAACCCGAAACCATGCTCAACTTTTTATTGTCGTCCGGTTCAGTTCACTTTTGTAAAAGAAAGCCATGCAGTTGTCATTGATAACAAAAGAAAAATGGATGAGGAAATTGAGGCCCTTAACCCCACAGAGTGCATTAATAGTAACAGGGTGACTCATAAACTAATGATGACAATGATCGACGCAAAAGTCTGCACGTACCTTTCTGAAGCTAGATCAAATGCATCATGCTACCTGTGCTTAGCAAAACCAACAGAAATGAACCACTTAGATGCTGTAACATCAAAAACTGTGTGTTCTGACATATATGAATTTGGCCTATCATCCCTACATGCCCGTATAAATTGCATGGAATGTCTGTTACACATTGCGTACAGACTTGACTTCAAACAGTGGGCAGCAAGAAGTAATGAGCATAAAGATATGTTACAAAACAGAAAAAAAAACATTCAAAATAAATTTAAAGAGGAGCTCAATCTGTTAATTGATATAGTAAAACAAGGCTCGGGAACTACCAATGACGGGAATACCGCAAGGAAGTTTTTCGAGTTTCCCAATAAAACTGCAGCTATTACTGGGTTGGATCAAAACCTGATAAAAAGATTTGCTGTTATTTTGCAAGCAATAACATCTGGTGAGAAGATCGATGTCATCAAATTTAAAGATTTTGCTCGCAAAACAGCAGAAAAGTACGTGGAATTATACGACTGGTACTACATGTCATCAACCGTACATAAACTATTAATACACGGAGCTGACATAATCGAAAAAAATGATATTGTCCCGATTGGGACTCTCTCGGAAGAAGCCTCAGAGTCTCGAAACAAAGATTTTAGGAGGTTCCGGGAACATCATTCGCGGAAATGCTTGTTGTTTCTTCGGATCCTTTTCTAAGTGCACAAAGGCCGAAGTTAGATGCCAAAAGGAAGACAACCTTTTTTGCTGAAACTCTCGACCTAATACAGTTTCCGGAAACTGAGTTCGAGTTTGTAGGTATATCCGATCTGGATTCTGACTCGGAATTGGAGTCCGACAACGAAAGTTGTAAAGAAAATTTGTAAAATTTAATTATTTTTCTTTATGTTCTTTTGTTATTTATGTTAGTTTATTGTACCAATATGTTTAGTTAATAATTTCATAAATTATAGTTTCAAATATGTATTTTGTATAATTGAATTTATTAGATATTATTTTTGTTACTTCTGTTTTATTTAAATTACCTATCAATAAAAAGTTTATATACAGTCTTTTTTTTTTCACATATTCTTAATATTTGGGGAAAAAGCATGCTTCCTAACGATGTTCTTAACTTTGACACAGTTCATGGATCGTTTTGAACAGTTTCATATGTTAAAACAAATAATGTTAGTACTATAATCCCCTATAAGGATATTATTATTATTATGTGTCCGGTTATGTTGTAATCATACTTTTAGGGTATGATCAATTAACAATTTCATTCCCCTATCTTTCAAAAAGAAGCGACAGCATGGGCTTTGACACTGATATTCAACTATTTGGTATTGTTGGAAATCTTACAAGATCAACAAGACACTACACACCTCTGTCTAGTCCTTCAGGTCTATAGGGGTGATGCTATTTTATGATAAGAGTTGTTAAAGCTCTGAATTCTTCAACTTAAACACTAAAAGGAACGTTTAAATATGTAAAAATAAATAAAAATATTTTGACGATTTAAAAAAAAAAAAGGCATCTACAACCATTATGTAACGTATGTCAAAAAATCATAAATAATTAGTACTATAACCCCCTATAAGGATATTACGGTTATCGCTGCCGTTTTAGAGATATTTCGATTTTTCATACTAGCTCCATACAAAATTTTCGTAAAAAAATTATAATTCCTTCGTTTCTGTGCAAAATCAATTCTGGTGTCATTTTTGTATATTGTTATAACTAATAGAAGTGATATCCGGCAAAAAAACTCGCACTTGCAAAATAAAATGCCTAAGTCTATGAAAGCCGATTTTCAGCCCACCGTGCGGCGAGGCATTGACTCTATCAATTTTTGACATTTATCATAAGAATTAGAGAGCCATTCTTATGAAAAAAAAAACGTTGTATTAGGCACTTAGGTTACCACATCGTCGATTTGAAACCTTTTCCTTAACTTCGCATGAAAGATGCTCTATGAGATTTAAATGTGGACTGTTTGGTGGCGATTCTGATTGAGTTGCGAGGTTTTTTTTTTTACTTTATTTTTTACGATCCTAAAGTTTTTATTTTTAATGAAAATAAAGTATTTTTAAGACATACCACCTTACATTATCCGACTGCATTCGAAATTCTATTCAATTAATTTTTTTTTCATACTTTGTATGTTTTCGACAACTCGCCTGAAGTAACCCAGATTGCGACCTGCGACGTGGTTCAGCCCTACGTATGCCTTGGAGCTTTACTCTTAAACAACAGCGGTTGTGTAGATGAAGTGAAGCGACGTATGGCCATAACCAGAACTGCGATGGAGAAATTACGGAAAGTGTGGAGGAATCGTAATATTACCAAAGCCACCAAAGACAGGCTCGTACGAAAACTAATTTTCCCCATATTTCTTTACGCGGCGGAGATCTGGACAGTGCGCGAGTTGGAAAAGGGGAAGATAGATGCTCTGGAGATGTGGTGCTGGAGGAAGATGCTTGGAATATCGTAGACAGAATTCCGCATCATACTAGTACACTCACGCAGATAATGGTCTTAGATAAATATCTTTGATCGTAATATACATTTATTTACGTGACAGATCAACAGCTTCTTAAATTAATATAGAAACAATGTGAAAATTTGACAGCCAATTACAGGTCTCCACATATAGTAACATGTGAAGTTAAGTAACACTGTGAACGACATAGTACCCTCAGCAGGAAAAGGGTATACTTAATATTACACTAATAACATTATGTATAATATGTAAAAATCTAAACACAACTATATAAAATAATTTTAATAAAAAAAAATGGTGTGGGTTTTTAAATTAAAATTATATATAATATTTTCAGCTTTTTAGTATTTAATTCCGTTTTAAAACGTTATATTTCTTAAACAGGTGCTAAAATATGAAAAATAGGTAAAGAAATCTCAAAATAATTTTTAAAGATCTATTTAATGACATCTCACTTGACTTAGTTTGTCGATTTAAGTTTTTTTATTTTTGACAATATGGCGCCTGGTTGGTATTGTGGTGATTTGTTTTTATTTGAATCTATCTTATAGCACTCGCGCTATTAAGACAAATCCAACGACGTATCATTTATCAAATCCGTTCACTGGTTTAATAGTTACGAGGGAACAAAAGAACGGACATACATACATACGTGGTAAAAACATAACCCTCCTCCGTGCTTCGCCGCAGTCGGGTAATTGCATGATTACTTAAAAATAGTTATTACTTAAACAATTTAAGGCTTAAGCACCTCCTTGCTGATGACACACTTGTTTTAAATGGATCAATGTCATGCTGCCTGCACACCTAATTAAAGCTCCTGCTTGCACGCAACACATATGAATTTTGTCTTTATTTTTATACATAAACACATAGTCTATAGTTGTGGTGCTGGAGGAAGATGCTTAGAATATCGTGGACAGAATTCCGAATCAACGTTTCCATACTTCAGGAGCTTGGTATCACGCAGCGTCTGTCAGCCGTAGTCTACTGTCACGCATACTGCAGTACTGTGGTCACATCTCCAGGCGGGGGAACGACGCCATAGAGCGGATGGTCGTTCAAGGAAAGGTGGAGGGAACTAGGTTGAGTGGCAGGTCACCTATGACCTGGACTGACCAGGTGAAATCAGCACTGGGAAGTGGCATATCTGAGTGCGCCAGGCACTCTGCCAACAGTGTCCCTGATGGCAGGAGATCGTGCGGAGAGCTGTGTCTGCCCCTACCACCAACGCGGACGCCTCGACGTGACCACGACCGCTCTCTCAAGAGCGAAGCGACAAAGAAGAAGAAGTGATGATGTGCTCAAAGACAAAGCACTCTTTCCAAGAAGTAACCTATTCACTCAAGAGTCAATGAGAAAATCCACCATTACTGCAGCTGCACATATTCGCCTGAAAAACGACAACATCGCATTCCAGAGTAAATGATGGAGACAGAGGTATCCCGATTCTAATGTAAACCTCACAAAAATAAAGACTTGTTCTGCTAGTGACAATTTTTAATACTGTCGCCTGTTACTATCTATACTTTCTGCTGGATTGCGGGAATGTTCCAACGAGATACCGCGGCTCTGCGTAACCATGTAATTTTGAACCAATGTTTTACTTTTTTTTTTTCAAATAAATTATTATGAGGTATCCAAAGTAACCCTTTGTTTAATACGATTTTTTTCAAGCCTTGTCAGCACTTGAAAGAGTTCAACTCGCAAACACAAACAAACAATTTTATTTTACCTCTTCGTTACAATCATATTAGTTATGTTAGTAGGTGTTGTGCGACTTGACATAACAGATTAATCGTTCGGTTAACTGAAATGAAGAACTCTTCAGAAAAAAAAAAAAGAATTTAGGTATCAAAGTGTTTTAACACGACATGACTTCATAACATAATATGATAATCGGTTAATGAATTCATCAGACTGAATTCGCAAAACTAATTTTAAAGTTCTATCTCATTTGGAGTTCATAAAACGGAACGTCAAAATGGAAATAGTATCATCTCGAACTAAACACGTACAAGAAGCATTAGACGATTCAGTTTCTAGCTATCAGTACCAACTATCCGGACATATAACGAAGTGTCTAGAAAGCACGGACACAAAATCGACTGCGTGCGATAATATAGTAATTTATTGCACCATATTTCACCCAGCGTGGTCCGGTGGGAACCCAGTGACGACCGTTGGGTTGCGAATCCGAAATGCGCTGAAGATATCACGTGTATTGTTGTGTAAATTCATTGTTTACGTATTTTTAACTGCCTTCAAAAAAGGCGAGGTTCTCAGTTCGTCGGAATCTTTTTTTAATGTATATTGCCCGATTACTCAAAGACGGCTAGAACGATTTTTGTAATTTGAAAAGCTCATTCTAAATAAAAATAAATGTATTAAAAAATACCTGAATTCTATAATGTTTCTAAATCATCACATGTAGTTAATAGAGCTTTTACGCTGTATAAAGTTTAGACAGAAAACCTGAAAACACAAAGTAACATTTTGATTTCCCAAGTAATTTGCTGTAAGAACGTTACCATCAAATCTGAACAAGATGGATTGTTTCACACTGAACACGAATCTCGCAGGCATTTCTTCTCTGACAAATACGGGTTTCGTATTGTCTCATCCATCATTTCTTGACAACTTATGGCTGTAGTGTTCCCACTTCAGTAGACATATAACATATCGTCTACAAATCATTCCTTATTCCAGATTCGATCACTGTTTGTGACGTATACATATATACAGGTACATAATATATATTTATCTACATGTAAATATTTATCTATAGAAGAAAAATAGTTTATCAATGGTTATTATGCTTGATTTTAGGGAATAACTATTTTCCGTTTGATATGAGATAAGCCTTTTATATTGATATTATATATTTATTATTAAAATCAGTTAAATTTAACGTATAAAAGTATTATAAATATAGAGTTGTAAATATAAATTGTCATTAGAATATGATGTCAAAATACTTGCAATAATTTAAGCAAAAAATAAACATATTATAGGAGACTTCTTTCATAATAATGTAACATGCATTTTTATTGATAATTGGCTGGCGTTTTACTACCATCTGACTTAATAAGTAAGTAAACTATGATTTAGTGAAACATGATGCTCGCATACCTAGAAGTATGTAGGTAACTTATTCACTCTTGACTTAAAGGCCCCAAGTTTATAGCTCTCAGAAAACAAACACCACGGCAGGGGATTTTTTCCAGTTTATTTACCGTATACACAAAACACTTTTTGGACTCGTATATGTTATCATTATTTGTTATGTCATTTGACGACTTGGCCTATCAAAGTAAGAAATAACATGTTGTTGAAACATAAGAGGCAATATGGGTAAGTTCAATCAATGGAGTATAAGAAGCCAATTGGTTATAGGCACGACTTACAAGTTGTAGGTTGTGGGTTAGACCCAGGGCGGCCACGTTACTTTATGTACTTTCATCATCACCACTACTCTCAAAACGGTGAAGAAAAACATCGTAGTAGCATGTTCTTGTTTTTGTTATCGGAAGAAACATTCAAAAGGCGCCCGGACTTTGGAGAAATTAAAAGATTTCTACCTTACTAAAACCACCCCGATGTTTACCATCGCCACATAGAAAGGGTCCCGTTACCTCTTAAAAGGCTACTCCGACCGAATATCTGAAGACATGTTATATCCATCAACCAGTACTGGGCCTACGTGCTGGATTGCGGCCCATTTTCCCTCATACAAATTAGGCCAGTATCTTTTTTTTTCCAGTGGGAAAATCATCAAATGGAAGTCATTCCCAAGTCCCGCTCTGGGTGAAGCGGAAGGGAGTGTCAGACTTCTATGGACTAAAAACCCACCCTGCTCTTTCAGTTGCTCTTACGTTCCAGGGCCACGGTATTTCTTTAGAACATTCCCGTAACCCCGGCAAGTAATAGCCCTATTGGGCCCGGTCAATGGAACAGGACGCGCCGCTGACCCAGGCCTGTGTCCTAGCAGTGACAAAATGAGCTGATAATAATATGTCAATAGTAATACACTTCTCTCGAAAGGAGTTTTCATTCCATGAAAAAAATCACATGATTGTATAGCTGGTAGTTCAGCCATTATAGTGATAGACGAAAATTCTAAATTCAAAATTAGAATTTCATTTGTTTATCCTATAAATGAAATGATTCACTGTTTTGAGACAAATGTGTGTTTAGAGTTGGAGTACATTAAACCTTTGAAAACTAAAAATTAGCACTTACCTTAAAACTTTTCGTTCCTTATTTGTTAACTGTGACTTTGGGACGTCTGAAAAAGTTTATTTTCTAAAACATATGGATACTTCGCCGACAGAAGGCGCCCAAGTGGTGGCATTGCTGGATTCTGGACTTAGTCAGTGTGTTGTGGCTGAAAGATTGCATCTAACCTGTCGTCTGTTCATAGAGTCTACAAACGCTATCGGGAGACTAGTTTGTTCACGCGCCGTTCAAGATCTGGCAGGAATCGGGTCACTTCTGAGCGAGATGATCGATTTATTGTAACAACTTCTTTACGAAATCGACGGCTTAATGCTTTTCAACTGCAGCAGCAGCTTCATGTTGTACGTAGGGTGGCTGTAAGTGACTCAACAATTAGAAGAAGATTGAAGGAACGTGGAATGGTACCGCACAAGCCAGCAAATGAGCCGATATTAACTGCAGACCATCGAAGAGCGCGCCTTATCTTTGCACGTGAGCACCTAAATTAGTCATACAGTGACTCCAGTGGAACAAAGTCCTCTTTTCTAATGAGTGTATAATTATGCTGTATGGTAACGACGGAAGGAATAATGTCTACAGAAGAGATGGAGAATGCTTTGCACAATGCTGCATTGAAGAAAAGGTCAGCTATGGTGGCGGTTCGTGGACGGTTTGGGGAGGAATCAGCGCCGACGGTAAGACAGGGCTTGTCTTTGTGTCTGGGCCATGTCTGCCTGCACTAAACAGTCATCGGTACATCGAACAGTGTCTTGAGCCTCACGTGATGCCCTATGCACATTTTATTGGCAACGATTTCATATTCATGCACGACTGCTAGGGCTCATACCGCGAGCATCGTACGAGAATATCATCTCATCCAATCGATAAAGAACCGTATGGAAGCAGTAATAAGAGCTCGGGGAGGGAATACAAGTTATTAAATAAGCGCTTTTTAGCTCTTTTTTTCATTTACTTGTGTTGTTTTATCAATTTCCTTCATACTCCATACAGGGTAAAATGACTTGTTAAACAAAATACGAAACCTATGAAAATTAAATTTAAATTTAGAACAATAACATCAGGATTTAAAAACCTCATATTATTCCCCAACGAGCACATTAGTGGAAATAGCAGCCTATTTTATTACTTTTGGCTGTAAAATAGCGCTTTAAGGGTTCAAAAAGCAGTTCAGAGTTGCATATCTGCATCCGTAAACGTCTATAGTTATAAAAGTTACTTAAGGTGCTATAAGCTGAATCAAATACTACCCTAGCCTTCACAGTAGTTCACGGTAGAACTCATTTACCACTTACACCTTTATATGAGAGTTACGAAGGTCATTCTGCCACTCACAGCTGCATAGTAGTTTCCATTGTAACTTGTATAGGTTATAGTTATAGTAACCACTATTATACTACTATAAGTTTCATTATAGAAATAATAGAAACTCTTATGCATACTATAGTTACAAAAAAATCATCAGTGTAACTAAGGCCTTTAGTAGCAATAGTCATTTCTTACAGGCTCAATCCATTCGCCATTTTACAGCCGCTTTTGTAACTATTATAAAACATTTAATAAAATGGATGCTAAACGAATAAGTACGTAACTAGATCTTATTTATTTATTTATTTATTATATACTTTATTGTACACCTTACAATACACTTAAGGATACAAATAATTAATCTTATAACCTCAAAAACAGGAAAATAGGAGCTTTTTGTGGCTGTGAGTTGCACTAGGGGAACAAAAATCACTGGAAGTGTTAGAAGGGTGAAAATTAGCGCTATAATTCTCAAAAGGGAGTTATTAGAGCTCAAACTGCAGGTTATGACTACAGTACAATGACGCCATGATTTTTTTAGAAAACTTATAATTCACTTGCAAAATTGAGTTGATATACATTGGTTTTTCAGTTAAATGTGCATTAAATGTACCGGTAAACAATCGGCCACTTGCAAATAGTAAGTTATCGACACGTAAAAATACGGAAATAAAATTTATTCTGTATAACAAATAAAAAACATCACATATCTTTGTTATTTTTTTAAATATCATAAAAGCGCGTTAAAATTACTCGAATATTATCTTATATATCTACAGTAAACTGGACAGCGTTTTAAGTATCTTTATATATCTTGCTAATACAGAATACAAACATTTACTTCGTTTTGTTTTATTTTCATGATGGCGACGAAAACACTTAATATAAATATTACAAACAATGTCAACTGAAGATATACAATAAAGAACTATAATCAATTCATTCGTTCAAAGTAGTTCAAAATCATTCAAAAGTAGCGCTACGAGAGCTTTAGTATAGCGTTAATAAATCGTTATAGCTATTAAGGAACCTTTATGCAACCGTTGTGCAGGTTAAATGGAACTTTAGGTTGCATAAAATGGCGCCCAAATAGCGCTAAAGCGGCTGCTTTAAGTCTGCAGTAGACGCTCTAGCGCTTACGTCTATTACCATAAGTAATAATCGGATACGCTCTAAAGCTCTAATGCAGCCCATTTGTGCTAGTTGGGTCACTATTATACGACATTTGACATATATTCCTAAAAATACAATTTTTTGATAATCGTTACAAAACATAAACTTGCAAGGTGTTTCGATTTTCCTGATATGTATATGATAATTAGTCAGTCGGTTTATTTCTAGTCTAAACAAATTTATCATCGTTTTTTCCGTAAAGCGATTTATCTACTTATTTGTTGGTTAAATTTTATATAAAGTATTTTTGCCACATGTGATATATGGAATAGTTACGCCATTCCAGAAATAACCTCTTCATATAATTGTTAGAATAATAGAAATAACATTTTCCTGTCCATTAAAATTCACGCTTTTGTTACATACTATCATGTTAACTAACATAAACAGACACTTGACTATTTTGACTAACTGACGACTTTTAATTGACTATTTGCTTTTAAAAACGTACGTGATATGTTGTAATATAACATATGTATAAATCAGTATCTTTCTACCTATATATTTATATATATATTTGTATATATTTACCTAACTGGGACGGATCTGCCAAATACCAGCTTGATGCACTTGGTTCATTGGCAACGAGAAACTTCGAGGTCTTTAAGTCAAGAGTGAATAGGTTACTTCTAGGCAAGCGTGCTCCATCTTACACATCATCACTTACCATCAGGTGAGATGTTGGTCAATCGCAAGCCTATTATGAATAAAAAAAGCCTTTATTAATTGCTCTTACATCTTAAAAAATAACAAAATTTAGACGAATAATTTGAGAATAAAATTATAAAGTCGAGTGTAACAAATTACCCCCGACATGGGGAAGGTTGTCTCAGATGAACGTCTTCGTTGTCACACACAGATCACTATTAACATCACTATCTATTTCTGAGGCACAATTTGGGCAGCAATAAAATAAATGTTTGTTCCCATCACATTTTTTATGTACCCACATTTTGCATTTTGTGCACTGGATCCATTCTTCATTGGGCTTGTTGCTTGACCAGGTTTCAAAACATATCAAGCATGACGTATCATCCAAATCGTCATCGTCTTCGCTACTCACTTGCTTTTGTTTCTTATTTTTCTTCTTCATAGGTACCTTTGGCTTGGTTTTTCTCATTTTTATTGCTCTGCTAACGCATTCTTAACCGGGATTTCTGTCAAAATTGCGGTATTCCTTTTTCTTAGATTGGAAGTCATTTTCTTAGCTGGAGCTTTCGAAAATGGTCGTAAAATTTCAGGCGTTGGTATATTTAATGTTAGAGGAGTAGTTGCACTGGTTCCAGGAATTGGGCAGGGTGTCCTACAAGAAACTAGGGTATGTTCCGCGTTTGGAGCAACACCATCTTCGCTCTGTACAGCTTGATCAATTTCCTGGTCAACTTCAAGTCTATCGGTTACATAAGATGGTGCAAAGTCTATGTCAGTGAAGGTATTACGATTATAGAACTATAGATATGCTACTCACTGAAAAGCCAGACATTATGTTCTGGGGAGTTATGGCTGATGAGCCCCAAAAACATTGAAACAACATGTACCGGAGATAAAAAATATAAACACACAAATTTTTACAAACGAAAACATTTTTGATGTAACATTAACATTTACTATTTTCTTAGTTAAAATATATGAGAAACAACATAATACATAACTTAACATAGTCAATAACTAAGTTCAAAGTATAGATTAAAATTTACTCATGAAACGTATTTTTATAAATTTCACAACACACGGCGATGCAATAGACTAGCGGCCATGACACATTCTAATGTTGGAAGCACCAAGTTCCAGTTTGTCAATATTCGCGTTCCTGAAATCCTTTTACTTTATTAAATATTGGGCTTGTGATAACTAGTACTTGAGACAACGAGGACACTCTTCACCTAACGAAAATACAAAACGGTAATGTCTGAATTTTATTTAGATAATTTAAAGTAGATAATTGGGTAAAGGTATTTTTCACTTTGCAGTGTTGTTTTGGAAGTCGGTTTTATTTTTTGTTAAAAATCTTCTTTGGCACCGACTTCCGAAATTAAAGTCATTAACGGGTTGGTTTTATTTTTGGTTAAAATGTTTTTTTCTCATTTTTTGTGTCTATCAGTTTTATTTCCTTTGGGTCAGTTTCAAGTAACAAAAGCCTAAATGCCAACTACGTACCACCTTTTACAAAATATTATATTTATTTTCCGAATGCAGGACCATTAATTGTTGAGGAGTTTTCCTGGTACTACACCATCAGCTCCACTTCACCATAACATGCATTGTGACGAGCATAAAGTGCTTAGCAACCATATTCAAGTAATCGAATTGCAAACCATGAAATACTTATTATTGAGTATTTCCGGTGGCCATCTGTGGTCTTTATCATCAGTCCCACATTACCAAATGGCGTTTTTCAAGAGGTGTGCCTACAATATTTCAAGAGTTCCAGCGATCTCTCCAAGATTCCATCATCAGATCCTGACTTGATGATAATGAGACTAACTAGAAAGTATACCTTATCAAACAAAAAAATAATTTTCCAAATCGGTTCAGCCAGTTCAGAGCAATCGAGGAACATCCATAAAAAAAGATTCCGATGAATTATGAACCAAAGCATTGCCGCCAGTCTCTTGGGTACGTTGCCAGCCGACAGCGTTGAGGTTGAATTATTCGATGTTTTATTCTAGTTTGTATTTTAAGTATTTTAGTTTTGCATAATGTTTTTCTGTAGATTTAACCATTAATTCTCTCTTTACATCAATGTATAATTTTTGTTTGACGTTATAAGCAAGCATCGCGCTAAAAAGTAATTTAGTTTTAGTAGTTAGGTAGGTACATAAGACCCGCGTATAAAATATTTTACTAGAATAATCTAATAACAAGTAAAATTATGGCAACTTGTTTAAAACTGTCAGTGTCTGAGAGTGTAAATAATTCAATAACCTTAACTTGTGATTGAAATTCTTCTATTTATTATTTATGTTGTGACTATAATCCCTGATCGGTTAAAAAGAATACAAGACTATTCATATTAATAGCAACCAAAAACCACTAAGGTTTAAATTTCAGAATTGCACTCCTTAGCGTATGGGTGAGATGATCTTATTTTCCGATTGTGCAATTCCATTGTATACTCCCCGAAATGTAACCGATAGTAAACCTTAAAAAAGGCTTGCAACACGTCGACAAATATACATATTTTAATTTTATTGTATTGGAATAGTATCGAAGCGAAGCAATAATAATAATAATAATATAATAATAATATTCCACAACTTTCCACACAACGCCATCTAGTCCCAAACTAAGGAGAGCTTGTGGTATGGGTACTAGACAACTGATAAACATACATATATATTTCTAAATACATACATATTATAGATAAATTACACCCAGACAAAGAACAAATGACCGTGCTCATCACACAAACATTTGTCCTAGGTGGGAATCGAACCCACGACCTTGCGCATTGCAGTCAGGGCCACTGACCACTATACCAACGGGCCTGTCTCAATATAATAAGGTTACCTTTTTTTGGTGGAAAAATCATCTAATGACTCCTCTCGCTCAGGGTAGGGTGTAAGAGAGAGTCAGCCAGTCAGTCTTTTACGGACTAAAAACCCATCCTGTTCCTTCAATCGCCTTTGCGTCCTGGAGCCGTGATATCATCTCGTCAGAAACTTAGATCTTAGCTACTTTTTTTAAAGTTAATTTCTTTATACATACTTTAATAAATACCAAGAAATAATTATTTTATGAGTTAATATTACATGGAAAGTGGTATTTCCTACTAAACTAAGTCTGATAGAGGAGCACTCATCATTTTTATTCTCACAATGTCGTTGGTAACTTTTGTCTTCCTAGTAAGTAACTTAATTCTTGTTTTGTGGTCATAAATAAAAAGTTGACGATTCCTTAGGTCCTTAGGGTTATTAATTTGACTATAAATTGAATTTAACATATTTAACATAAAACCTGTTATAGAATTGTCGTATGTATCTTTGCTCCATACAAGGAATTTCTCCTGTATCTTGGGTGCGTTTACAAACATTTAAATTCACTTGCACAAATATCAGACCAAAAACACGAATAAATATTAGGTAATATATCTGACAGTCAAGGGTTTTCCCAAAAAAAAACAATGCGGGCTTATTATCAGGAATCAAATGAAACTCTCTTGTAAATAATTTAAAGAATAATTTAGGCCCTAAGACAATTAACTAACGTTACAACTTTACGATAGTAAATTAACGAAAGAAAAGTAACGCGAGTGAGAACATATTATTTCATTTTTTTTTCCAAATTATTTTTAATCGTGATATATAATTGTACATAAACACATAGTTCATAGTTTATCAAACATGTTTATAGGGAACAGATCTAGAGATTGTCTTGTTCGTCTAGGGATCGCAAGTGTTATCTGGCAAGTACGTGGTGGGCAAAGGTTTATTGATTTACTTCTGGAATTTCTCAATGGCAGCCCGTGGCCTCTCCGCGTTTAGTTGGGGCTCACCCCCTGCATGTTATGTACATAGTAGATTTTGAAATAACAAAATTGGTTTTTAAAAGGTATGTGTTCCTTTGCCTAAGTTTTCAACAATTAAAGGCATGATATAATGACGAACTGTTAAGTTCGTCATCATTTTAGTCTCTACTTGTTCAACATAATAGAAAGGAAGATAACGTTTTAAAATGGTACCATTACATGATTGTAATACTTGTTAGCGTACGTCAAACAAGCACTCACGCGCATAGTTAGATATTTGAACCACGCCATGCTCAAAACCCAATAAACAAAATGTCTCTCTTCTAACTAAAACGCTCATTGGTTATCTTTACCCATCAAATAAGTCTGGAAACAAGTTAAATTTGCGCAGTGCAGTCAAAATGCAAATTCGACAGTGTAGTTGCAATTAGAGAGCCCAATCAAATCCAACAATGCATAGACAAAAGGGAATCTCCGGGTCCAATTAACTTTATTATTTTGCCAAACGTAATAAAAATAGATGAAATACAGTCCCGTGTACAGGAAAATTATTGGTAAAGATGTTGGATGAAATAAATTGTTATAAGACTCTTGTCAAGATATGCTAGAAGCTGAGGGATTCTAAGTCAAGAGTGAATTTGCCCTGAAATAACCTATTCAGGTTACTTCAGGGCAAACGTTTTTCATCTTCGACCACATCATCGCTTACCATCAGGTGAGATAGTTGTCAAACGCGAGCCTATATTTTTCCAAAACAGACGATGTCGCTGGTTAAGTGGTAGTTCTTAATATAAAGCTGCCAAGGAGAAATGAATACCTCAAAATGAGTGATTTTTATCGCCCTCCAATATTAGCTTAGAATTTCTGCTCATTCACGTCTTTTATTTATTTCTGATTTATAAAATATATTTATTTACTTACCTTTTATTGTACTGTCTGGAACAATAATACTCAGATGAGTGGTTCAGAAGCAAATATTTAACTACAAAGTGGATATGAAAATTGTGTGCAATGTTCATGAAAAGTACATGTAGTACGCCAAGTACATGCTGGCAAGAGGCGTTGGCTTTTAACGCGTCAGCATGCCTTGCCCTTATTTTTAACCGACTTGAAAAAAAGGAGGTTTACAATTCGACTTGAACTTTTTTTTTTATTGTTGTTACCTCATAACTTTTTTCCCGCTTTTTAGTGGGCGGGTTTGTAATTTATCTAGTTACAAAAGCTATAATGTCAACAACTTACGAGGCTAAGGCTCAACTAGCATCAAAAAAGTTGGGAATCCTAGCAAAGGTGAGACGGTACTTCACACCCGAACAGTTGCTCAATCTCTATCAAGTCCAGGTTCGGTCGTGTATGGAGTACTGCTCTCATCTTTGGGATGGATCTGCTAAATACCAACTGGACGCGCTTGAGTCTATTGAGAAGCGGGCCAAGAGACTCATTGGCAACGATGCACTGGTCGAGTCAAAGCTCCAGAGCCTTGAACATCGACGACGAGTTGCAAGTCTATCGGTTTTCTATCGGTTAGATTTCGGGGAGTGTGCGATGGAATTACACAATCTATTTCCACCAAGCCCGTTCCATCATCGGACTACGAGACAAACGGCGAAGCGCCATCGTTACATGGTGGACATCCCACCCATACGCACAAAACGTTTAGGGAATACCTTCATTGTGCGTACGGCTAAGGAGTCGAATTCCCTGCTGGAGTCTGTGTTTCCCGATAGCTATAACCTAGGAGTCTTTAAGTCAAGAGTGAATAGGTTACTTTTAGGTAAGTGTGCTCCATCTTCGACCACATCATCACTTACCATCAGGTGAGATGGTGGTCAAACGCGAAACAATTTTAAATAAAAAAAAAAAAAAAACTTATCACCTTTTACAAAATATTGCTTTTCCCGATGCATAGCCGTTAATTTTTGAGGAGTTCTCCTGGTACTTGACCATCAGCTCTACATCACCATATGTATTGTGACGAGCATAAAGTGATTAACATCCGTACTCAAGTAATCGAATCGCAATCCACGAAATACTCATTATTGAGGAGTTTCAGTGGCCATCTGTGGTCTTCATCATCAGTTCAACTTCCCCAAATGGTACTTTTCTGAAGCAACTGCTCAAGGTACTATAAGAAATACCCAAAACGCTATAGGTGTGCCTATAATATTTGACGAGTTTCCTCGATTTCTCCAGGATCCCATCATTAAATCCTGATTTCGTGACAATGGGACCAATTAAAAAGTATACCCATTCAAACGCAAAAAGAATTTTTCAAATCAGTCCAGCCGTCTCCGAGTTATGAGGTAACAAACATAAAAAAAAAGTTCAAGACGAATTGAGAACCATCTTTTTTTGAAGTCAGTTAAAAACAATTCATGGCATTATTTTATCTATGTGCTATAATGCGAAATTCATCATAATTGAGACACTTCTACTATTGACCCAAAGCTATGAACAGCATGTGGTGTGCTAGTTGAAATATGGCGCAATATCTTACCTGCCCTCTTTACCGCTTCTTACGATCGGAGATCATTTATTAAGACACTAGAGGCTTGTAAAAATATAAAAATATGCCTAAAATAGAAAGATTTATCGTATTAACTTTGTCTGAAACTAAACTACCTGAAACTTACAGTATAAAATATTAAGTTTTGGTTGTTTTATTAATATTACCGTTTGATAAGACTGGTGTCTGTTTGTCTGGATCTGATTATGGATCGACCTTGGCAAAATTCTTCAGAACAAAAAGAAGTATAAAGACATCGATAACTAATTTATTTATTAAAATGTTTTAACACGACATGAATTTATAATATATTACAATCGTATAATGAAATCATCAGACTGAATTCCTAAAAATATATTTAAATGTTCTTATCTCATTTGGGATCCATAAATTGGAACGTCAAAATGAAAATCATCTCGAACTAAACACGTACAAGAAGCATTAGACCATTCAGTTTCTAACTCTCAGTACCAACTATTCGGACATATAACGAAGTGTCTAGAAAGCAGGGACACAAAATCGACTGCGCGCGATAATATAGTAATTTATTGCACCATATTTCACCCAGCGTGGTCCGGTGGGACCCCAGTGACGACCGCTGTATTGCGAATCCGAAATGCGCTGAAGATATCACGTGTTATGTTGTATAAATTAATTGTTTACATTTTTAGGGTTCCGTAGCCGAATGGCAAAAAACGGAACCCTTATAGTTTCGATATGTCTGTCCGTCTGTCTGTTTGTCCGTCCGTATGTCACAGCCATTTTATTCCGAAACTATTAAGACTATACATGTGAAACTTAGTAGGTAGATGTATTCTGTAAACGGCTTTCCGATTTTAAGAAAAAAATTAATAAATATTTAAAATAAAGGGGGTCCCCATACATGGAACTGAAACTGAAAATATTTTTTTTCATGAAACCTATGCGTGTGTGGTATCTATAGACAGGTCTTTAAAAATGATATCAGGGTTTCTAAAACCACTTTTTCATAAAGTCAATCGTTTAAATTGTGCAACAAAAAAGAATCACCCTCTAAAGGAGGTCCCTTCTGTCCTAGGTGTAGAGTAAACAGTCACTCATTGAAAAAGTGTACAGCAGAAAGATTTCCAATTTGCTTTAAGTGTGGTCTCAAAGGTGTGATTTTCCCAAACTGTAAAAAGTGCCACTCAAAAAACTAAAGGTTGTGGGTTGTTGTAAAAAACCAAATAAAACTAAAAACGGTGGTGTGTGGGCAGATTGGCCACCAACATTAAAACCATCTTCCACTCATTATGCTGTTACAACAATCCACAATAAACCACTAAATGATACTAGGCCTTATGCAAGTATTCTAATAAGTAACTTGCCTACTTGTGGACTGTTGGACTCAGGATCCGCAGTCACCATAATTGGAGATAACTTTCATGAAAAACTCATCGATTTGGGCCTACCCCTAAAATCATGTGAACAGTCTTTAAAATTTGTTGCCGCTGGGGGACAGATGTTATCACCAATAGGTATACTAAATCTACCTATAACCTTTGAAAGTAAACACCACATACTTAAGGCCTATGTAATACCATCAGTTGACATACCCATTCTGCTGGGCATTGACTTCTGGAATCTTTTTGAACTGTTCCCTAAAAACACTAAGTCAATCTTTCTTATGAGTCATAATGAACAAATAATCAACTCTAATACAGACTTACACCTGCATTCCTTCGCTCAACTTTCAAGGACTCAACAAATAAAAGCAGATAACATTATTAAACAATATGAAACTATATCTTCAGATAAAAAAGGTCTAGGTCGTACCAATCACATCACACACTGCATTGATACTGGAGACTCACCTCCAATCAGACAGCGTTACTACAGAATGTCGCCTGAGAAACAGCGCATTTTGTGTGAAGAGCTAGACGAAATGCTAAAGCTAGATGTTGTTGAGCCCTGCGAAAGTTCTTGGTCTTCACCAGTACTCCTCACACCTAAAAGGGATGGCAAATTGCGGTTCTGTTTGGAAAGTCGCAAGCTAAATACAGTAACTAAGAAGGATGCTTATAATTTACCTTATATCTCTGAAATTCTAGATAACCTAAAGGATGCTAAATACCTAACAAGTCTAGATCTTTATAAAAGTTTCTGGCAGCTACCCTTGAATGAAGAGGACAAAAACAAGACTGCTTTTTACATTCCTGGCCGTGGAACCTTCAGATTCAAAACTACACCCTTTGGACTAACTAATGCACCTGCTACTCAACAGAGGCTTGTTGATAAGTTATTCTATGGCCCGGAATTTGAAAACAGAGTTTTTGCTTTCTTAGATGACATAATTTTGGTTTCTTCTGATTTTGACCACCATATATCTCTTTTATTAAAAGTCCTTAAAACACTAACTGAGGCCAATTTAACAATTAATTTAAACAAATGCCAATTCTTGCGGTATGAACTTAAATACCTGGGTTACATTGTAAATTCAAAGGGCTTGCACCCAGACCCAGAAAAAGTAGAAGCAATCACAAAATTTCCAATCCCAACTAATCCTAAAGAAGTAAAGAGATTCTTGGGAACAGCATCCTGGTACAGACGTTTTGTCCCAAACTTTAGTTCACTAGCAGCACCGTTAAATAAACTTACTAGCTCCAGCAAGAAGGCTCCACCTTTTGCTTGGACCAATGAGTGCCAAGAATCATTTGACAAACTCAGGAATATACTAGTATCAGCCCCAGTCTTGTCATGTCCAGATTATAGCTTACCTTTTGAAGTACATACAGACGCTAGTAATCATGGTATTGGCGCTTTGCTCACTCAAACTAAAAATGGTATCGAGCACCCTATAGCATATATGAGTAAGTCCTTGTCAAAACCAGAACAAAACTATAGTATTACGGAGAGAGAAGCGCTAGCAGTGTTATTGGCTCTAGAGCACTGGCGATGTTATCTTGAAAATGGTCTAAAATTCACAGTCTACACAGATCACTCTGCACTGAAGTGGTTCTTAAAACTACAAAATCCTACTGGTAGACTAGCCCGCTGGGGAATAAGGCTCTCTGCATTTAACTTCGATATTAAACACCGCCGTGGTTCCGATAATACTCTTCCCGACGCTCTGTCCCGCGCTCTCCCAGTGGCTGAAATATCTTCTCAGTCCACCCCACCAGTAACTAACGATACTTGGTACCTAAAAATCTATAATGGCTGTACACAGAGCCCAATCTCTTATCCTAATTATCTTATTAAGAATAACAAGTTATTTCGGTACATGAAAAGTAAATTCGCTATTTTTAATGAGTTTGACTGGAAGGAAGTTATTCCATATGAATCTAGATCTAAAGTTGTTATTGACAATCATGCAGAACCCACGGCAGGTCATCTAGGCATTTTCAAAACTTATAAAAGACTAGCTCTTCGTTACTACTGGCCAGGAATGCACAGTGACGTAGTGAAAGCTGTAACTTCATGTGAAATCTGTTTAGCTCATAAACAAGTAAACCATGCTCCACTGGGGGTCATGGGGAAACCTAAAGAATGCTCTCGACCATTCCAGATGCTCAGTATTGACATTGTTGGCCCTCTGCCTGTCTCTAGACGCCAAAACGCATATCTTTTTGTAGTGACATGTTGTTTCTCTAAGTATTGTCTTCTTTTCCCAATGAGGAATGCTAACGCTAAAACTATCTGTAAACTAATGGAGGATAATGTATTTTTGGTACATGGAATACCTCAATATATAATTTTAGAAAACTTATCTAATTTCTTTTACCTAAACACTAAACTAGAAACCTAACTTTAACTTCATAACACCTTTTAGTATTGAACAAGCCTATCCTGAATATTACTTAGATTCAACCTGCCCTAATTAAATTAATTAATTCTCTTAGAAAATATTTCCGCGTGTTTCATAACATAACCTAATTAATTCGAGAACATTGACATATTATATTTTGACGTTTACGTACTGACTTTGACATCTCGACGTAGTTACCAACCTTGGATACTTGTCTTTTAGAATTACGTCTATAACGTTCGGATATTCTCGCAACAGTATGGATATGGACTTGATTTATTTTTTTTACATTTCACTCACGTTCGGAAACTCACTCGAATAGATTTTGACATAAGAAGCGTGTTCCAGTAATGAAACTTAAACCAATTTGAACATATACATGGACCATTACCAAAATCTTTTTTAACCTTAACAATATTTTTTTAAATTCTTTTAAATACTCTTAGCTTTGAACTTTAACATAATTTAATTTTAAACCTAAACATAAAATAGAACTTTAACTTATTATTAAATTGTTGTTAGAACTTTGATAATTTAAAATCCAACGATGAACTTACTTCTTGCCTTGAAACCTAACATTAGCTATAGCCTGTAACAGTCCACCAAGGTTACCTAACCCTATGGAGATACACTTGCTTTATCTTGCTGTTTTTCCTACTGACTGTCTCGAGTTAAACTACTCTATAATTAGCTTACCTCTCGTATGTTATTGTACGTCACTGACTTAGGACTACTTCCAAGTCAGGGATGGACTTAGAATGGATGGATGAATGATTAATAGTATGGAAGCACATGAATGGGATGTATGAACGTATAGGTAGTCAGTAATAGTGGTTTAGGCCTTCTAGCGGATTTATCCTAGGGAAAATCCTTCGCTAACAGGCGGGGTACTGTAGCGTTGTAGTCGATTAAACTAGAAGTCGACTACCAGACTAATCCCTAATGTCTATGGTTTCACGGAGTGACAACACTTATGCAGTGACCGGCTATAAATTCTAACCTCTGGTTCGCTGAGTTCTATTTCACCGCCTACAGCTGCAAGTAACTAATATAGAAATCCCTCTGTGCCCAAGGGTAAGTGCTCATCGTATCTGCCATTTCCTCTCCATCTTGCCAAATCGTAATCCTCTTATTTCACCATAATCTGCAGCGTTTGTAAATTAATATAATTGCCCGGTTGTCAAGATGGCTTCTGTCTAGAATGTAACTGTATTATTTCATTGTCATCTGTTTTCCACTAGTGTTGCTAAATTTGTGAAGCGTAAGCAGGCCGCAGCATCCCTTTCCTGCTGTGTCATAGCAGCTACGAGCTTAAACGCTTTGTCACGCGGTTATCTTTTACATCGTTGCACGCGGCATGCTTGCGCTTATCTATAATCTTTGTGAACCGCCGCGATGGTGAGTTTTCCATCCGTTTCCCGGGTACTGTTCTTTTGGGTTTACGGCTGGGAGACGCACGCATCGCTGGCGCTCACGATTCCTGGCACCACGCTTACGGAAGCACCCTTCGTGTGATTCCAGGGTTTTTTCTTTTCCTCCTTCGTTTCCCTACTGCCTTGGGTCTCGAATTTCAACTACCTCAACGGCTGCCACGCGACGGGTGTCACCGCTGCCTCCGCGTACTACTGCCGGAGAGACGCGCTGTCGCGTGGTCTACCTGCAACAACCTCTGTGCCTGCCACGTGCGAGTTGGGTGTCAAGCTGCCTCCGCGACTATCCGCTGGAGAGACATCCTTCCCCGTGGCCTGTCCTGCACAACCTCTGCTTCGGACACGTGGTCGCTGCCGGCTTCGGGATCGGCACGCCGGTCTGCGTGCGTCGCGGCCTGAGCTCAGGGCAGTACCATTTTATACCTTCGACCAGTGAGGGAACCCTGTGTGAACCGAACCCACCCCCCTTCGTAAATAAATGCTGTAAACCTGTGGTCTTATCTTTTATTTTTACTACCACCTAAACCACTACGCCACAGTTGCTTAGCCTTAAAGATCGACCCGTGTGGCTGTATTTATTTAGACTCGAGTTTCTCTGTTCTGGATTACTATGTAGGTATGATATATTAAAAAAATCGACCAAGTGCGAGTCAGACTCGCCCATGAAGGGTTCCGTAGTAACTATAATAATATAATATAATATGTATATCTATATGACGAATAAAAAAAAACATTAAAAATTTCTTAAAACTAGCTTATTTACATTTTTACAACTACGCTAAATAACTTTGTTTTTCATAGTGTTTGTATGAATTACAAAGTTATATTTGCGGTTTTAGAAAATATGCTGTATGTATCTCAAACTGCTGACCCGATTTCGTTCAAACTAATTTTGGTTGTTACCACTTTGGAAGCTTATATCTTTTAAACGATTGAATTTATGAAAAAGTGGTTTTAGAAACCTTAAAAACCTTAAAAACATTAAAAATTTCTTAAAACTAGCTTATTTACATTTTCACAACTACGCTAAATAACTTTGGTTTTCATAGTGTTTGTATGAATTACAAAGTTATATTTGCGGTTTTAGAAAATATGCTGTATGTATCTCAAAAACTGCTGACCCGATTTCGTTCAAACTAATTTTGGCTGTTACCACTTTGGAAGCTTATATCTTTTAAACGATTGAATTTATGAAAAAGTGGTTTTAGAAACCCTTATATCATTCTTAAATACCTGTCTATAGATACCACACACGCATAGGTTTCATGAAAAAAAATATTTTCATTTTTAGTTCCATGTATGGGGAGCCCCCTTTATTCTAAATATTTATTATGTTTTTTCTTAAAATCGGAAAGCGGTTCACAGAATACATCTACCTACTAAGTTTCACATGTATGGTCTTAATAGTTTCGGAATAAAATGGCTGTGACATACGGACGGACAGATAGACAGACAGACAGACGGACAGACATATCGAAACTATAAGGGTTCTGTTTTTTGCCATTCGGCTACGGAACGCTAAAAATGATGACCCACCTGCCGCAGCCTGAATCACCTGAAATAGACTGGCAAGTGATAGAGCATAATGGAAGACAGTGGTAAAGACAGTCAACACCAGACTGATCCCTACCTGAGTGATGTGTGTTAGTATAACTTATGTATAAGTTAAATTAACACTCTAAAATAAGCAAAGAAGTAACATAATAATAGTCAATCGACTTATTTCTAGTCTAAACGAATTTTGCTGAATCGTGTAGTTTTTCCGTAAAGCGATTAAGCTACCTGACCTCATAAAAACATATTCTATTTTGCCACCTATAACGTAACTGTTCTAGAAATAACCTGTTCATTTATAATTATTTTTGTTAGGGTAATTGAAACAACGTTTTCCTGTCTATTTAAATACACGCTTTTGTGTACAACACATAAATAAATTTTATCAGGTGGTGGGTAAAACACATTGTGTTTTGATATGGCCCCACTTTCGATGGCGTATTGTGACCTCGTTAGTTGCAATAAATTCCCAACAATATGTATATAACAATTAAAATGTGAATAAAAATATTAGTCTAACCTGGAAGTCATTGCTATAAAGGTGTTAGTAAGAAATAAAATATTCAGTTTATAAACAAGGCGTTAAATATTTTCATGGTATGTATCTTTATATCATCTAGTTTCTGTTAATTTATTTTATTTATTAATTTATAATGGAGGAATTCTCTTTCTTTTATTTCAATTTATTTGTGGCTGTTGGAATAAATATCATCATATCTAATATTCAACTTTCATGACACAACTTTGCAATTTTACTAAGACTTACAATATGAACTGCCCAAGGATCTCTAAATATTGCGTAGCTGCTATTTCAAAACAATAATCATACAAATTATAAGCATCTCACTAAGGTTTCTTGCGATAGTAATAATCCTGAATCTGTAATCTTACTTAACGCCATTTTATGCTCAGTCATTTTTGACCATCATCGCCAATACGGAAAATACTGATTTCTGAATCAGAATGAAGAAGGAATTTCATTGTAGTTATATCACATCACACATCGTAGCTGATACCTACGATGAAATTTCTTTTAGTCAAGCTTTCTCCCATAAAAGCTTTCTCTCTATTATAAAATGTGAAACATGCGTGATATTTATGAAATAAATCACTATCAATAACTGTTTTAATAATTTATAATGGCTAGCTAAATGTACTAGCTGTACCCTCAGTTTAATTTGCGGTAGTTTGAGGAAAACCTAAGAAAATAATATATTATATTACTTTAAACTGCTAAGTACATTTATTGAAGCAACTGTGTTTCCTCGCAGAACTACCAGCGGTGACCGGCCAGCACGCTTGGTATTTGATGTGGATTTATTTTAAAACTATGATAAGATATTCATTGAAATCAAATAATATCAAAGGCAATGTCGGTTAAAATTAAATACTAAACTTGTGATGAATAAATTATTTATTTGGATAAGATTTCTATCACATAAAACAAAACAAAAGCAATATTTTAAAACAAATTTGATTACCAGAAATAGGTTAGTGAGTCTACCTTAAAATATGAACATATGTTGTGGCGGACTTTATTTAAGAACTATTTAAGACAAAAAATCCCATGGTACATTATCTTAATGTACCTAACTCCAACGGTTCAGGCAGCATACGCCAAGAATCTCTCAGAATGCTACCTGTATTTTTCCGACTTACCTGTTAATTATAGTTATAGTATTGCTATATTACACAAACTTGTAAAATAAATAGTAGCCAATATGGTATTCCGATATAGGAGACGTAAAGTTTCATCTAAATCCGTTTATTTGTATTTGGTTGAAAGAGTAACAAACATCTATCCATCCTTACAAACTTTCGCAATTATAATGTAAAATAAGATACAAGGTTGGCATCACATTCATTGAGAAAACAAAATACGTAAAAGACTTTATAATGTCCAATTATTTAAATCACCAACCATGTAAATCACCTTTTTATAATAGAGCTGCTTTAGTAGACAACCAGTCTGAATTTAGTTATCACATAGACTTACTCTCTTTATTAATTTAATGAAAATAAATTATATTTACTGATGCGGAAAATCTTAAGAAGTGGGAATATAAATCTGAGGTTGAGGTACAAACTCTCGGATGGTGTGGTCCAGGTGTTCACATTTTGTATCAAGATGTTTGTAAACGCTCATTTAACACTGATCGTGATCGAAGACTTTGATTTCTTCTTGGTTATGGTTAAGCAATTCCACATAACATACCAAGGCCGCTAGTTTTTTAGCTCACCATCACTAGTGGACAGCAATAAATGTGAAATTTAAGTTTTTTTTATTACGAATGAGCCCACTCTTGACCTCGATCTTGTCTGATGGTAAGCGATAGATGAGTTCTACGAAGGAACAAGCGAGCCCAGAAGATGCCTATATACTCTTTCTTTAAAGGTTGTTTTTAGTTTTAGTTAAGAGTTTTTATTTTTACTTAATTGTATTTTATTTTAAGATATTATGTTTGACTGACGTTTTACCTCGTTCCAGATGAAGTTCATCTTTGTGGCAATCTTATTTGCCTTTGCAGAAACGGCTACAATTGGAGTTATCAGAGACTGTGTTAAGATTCGCAACAAAAATTATGAAAGGGAAATCCTTCTTCACGTAGATGAAAGTGCAGACCAGCTAACGATCGACCGTGACACGAATACTCTATTCTTCAGCTTCTATGCGCAAGAAGATGACAAATTTGAATCTGTTTATTACAATTTAAAAACAGATCGTTACGGTATGGTGCGTGGGATTAATGATAGTTTTGCAAACGCTTTTGGCGGGAATACCGTTTACATGGGTGGTGAAGATGGTATATACACATATGATTATAATACGAAGACAGCCATCAAAACACACATCAAGGACGTTGTTAGTGTATATCAAATGTTCTACAAAAACGGATTATATTTTACCACTTACCCAGAAGAGAAAGCATATTACTATAAGGATAACCAGACCGTGGAAGTGCCTGCATTAAAAAACATCAACGTCACGTTACTAGCTGTTACTAATGACAACAATTTTCTATACTTTAACTCTTCTGGTGTATATTTGTATAACAGAACTGGTAATAAATACTTATTTCTAGATGAAGTTGTTGCTAGTGGAGTGACGCCTGATATTAATGGCAATTTATACATTTCAAGTCCAAGTGGAATTTATTATTTTAATGATGAACTGAATGAAATTGAGTATTTGTCAAAAATAAACGATTTATGCGGCATTGCCATAGATAACGATGGTAATATCATTTATTCAACAGAACTAAGTTTGAATAGATTAATTCCTGCGAAAGGGGCTTGCACTGAAACAGGAAAAACAAAAGTTGAGATTGATGTTGGGAAATAATGCACCTCTCATTTTTTTTATTACAGTCTTCTTCTTTTTCTTATTTACTGTCTTTATTGAAAATATATAGCGATTTTCCCAACTATTGTAACAAATATTCATTTTGTAAAATAATCATTGTCCTAAGCTATTTTGTAATGTACCTAAATTGATAGAAAAATAAATTGTGCAGTTGTAAAAAGTTTGTTTTGTTTTGTATTTGTTTACTATAATTATATGTAATATTAAATATAAAAAATAGATTTATCTGAAATGAAAAATAGATACAAGTGCGAAGTTTCATACGATTTCGTACGTTTCGCCGTTACACGTTTCATGTAGTAAGTACTATTTAAATTTATACTCAGTACGTCACTACTTAAACCCCTTCATTCACTATGTCAAAAGGTAAAGTTTGTTTACATTTTGACCTGACTGCGGAGGGTAATGTATTTTTAGCAATCATTTGAGGGACAAATATTTCTGGGTTTGGGGCCGTTTACCTAAAAGAAATACTTTTGTTTACAGAACACGTATAAATCTTAACACGTTCGCTGACAGTACGTCGTTAGGCGGGAAATTAAAATAGTGCGTATTGACAGTACGTCGAAGGACGGGCCACTTATTTTTAAGAGTACGTCGTCTCACGATAATTTTTATGTAAGTATTATGAAGAGCAGTATCCACTGTCATATTATGAACAATTTTATATTTATTAATGTCGTAACTCGAGTATTTTGTGGGTAGTTTCATATTGCTTGCTTGTGTATGAGTACTAAGTTGATTTGTCATTTAGTATGGAAAATTCTACTGTCGTAATGTGGTGTCAGGGTAAGTGCTCACTGTCAGCGAACGTGTTAAATTAAAACACTGCTGGTTAGAACTTCCGTCAAGCATACGGCTTGCAAAACATAATTGTTATAACTATATACCTGTATAACAAAGGTGATATTGTTATTTATGTATTAACAATAAACAAGTAAGTAAATAATTTGACCTACCATTAGTTACTAAGAATATTACGAAAACTATAATAAAATGGAGTCTGTGTTATTCTTGTCCTCGAACTGTTTGAAGGTAATCTTAGGTACGTTGGGAGTTACTATATTATGTAATTAACCTTCCAAACGGGTAGAACGATTTATTTTATTCTTATTTATTTGTTTCTTTTAGCATCGTAAACAAACTATGAATGTAGAAAACTGCTTCAAACTATGTACATATATAGATATAATTCATCCTGCGCTGCTTTTTGCGGGTTCGATGCCCGCACCGAACAAAAGGTTTATATGGCCTACACCAAAGCTAAGTTGTCGGCCTTATGGTTTGAAAACACTATTGCCGTTAGTCTATTCCAGAAACAAGCATATTTAGCGCAGTTCAAAGGGTTAACAACATGGCTAGTAATGTGAATTCTACTCATATGGCTAGTTTTTTTTTTTTCAAAAAGAAGGTAATTGCACGCACGATATGGAAGAAATTTCTAGTGCGGCCGCAATGGTATTTTAAAAAAAACTAGCTAGACCCAACAGACGTTGTCTTTCTGAACTTTTAAACATTCTCTCTATGAGAGGGCGCAAATACAAAGAATTTATGAAATCGGTCCAGTCGTTCTTAAGTTATAGCGAGACTAGCAAATAGCAATTGAATTATATTTTATAATTTAGAAATTATAATTAGTATGATGTCCCAAAATACTCAAAATAGCTATGTGGTGCGATAATGGGTATCGGAATTATGAAAATGTGTGATTATAACCACAAAAGTTGTGCAATTGCCTATACGGAGTGAGGAAACGTCAAGAAGCTGCAAACTGACGTGTAGCCAAGTGGCGTGAGTATGCAATTGTAGAACATAATACTATGAGAGTTGGTTCCCTACATCGTTTTTTATACGTCCATCGCAAACATTCCCCATTTGCGTCCCTCGCACACATCTCATACTTCTTTTTACAAGATTTTATTTAACTTGCATTGAATGTTGGTTTGCTTAGGTTATATCCTGCTGATGCCCCTGATAGATATGCTATAGCAGCAATTAAAATATCCATTAGTAAGTGGGTAATACAGATATCAACTTATCAATCGACTTACAATCGACTCGTGCGTCATTTATAATTCAGTCATAAACTCCTGTTTTATGTGTCATAAATTGATAATGCAGCACCTACTTCTTAGTTTAAAGGACCTAAGTATAATAGTAATATTGTGCACAAACAAACCGATTTGCGCACGGAGCAGGCTTACCAGGCCTGGGCCTCAGCCCGCAGTGGCGGCAGCGCTAGTGTTGGTGTTCACGTATTGAAGACAGCATTTGACTCTGCCGCTAAGGCCTGCAAACGGGTGTTACGGAAAGCTCGGTTTGACCATGGTGGACGAATTGGGGCTAAATTGGCAACCTACCCTTCGGGAAGTAAGCAGTTTTGGTCCCTTGCCAAATCGGTCGAGTATAAGATTCAGCATGGATTCCGCTTCCGACGCTCGCCCGCGACGGTCGTACCGCTAACGTTGCTGATTTTAGTGACGCGCTTGACAGCCCATTATCTCCCCCACTTGCTGATCAAGGCATTCCGGTTGGTCAATTCACGGAAGTGTTTATCAACTCCGATCCCATTGTTCATCGAACAACGAACGACTTCCAGGTAGATAGCCCTCTATCACTCCCGCCCGCCGACAATGTCGTGCCGACCGCCCAATTCCCGAAATCATCCATTGTTTCCGGCCCACCTACTAATCCCATTGTTCATAAAACAATGGACGCCGCGCAGGTGTGCGCTGCAGTTGAATTCCGTGAAATGGACACCACCGAACCTGTGTCCAATAACAACTCCGACAATGATTTGTCATCATGCCCCTCGTCCTCGGAAGACGACTTTCAAGTCGTCACCGGTGGCAAGAGGAAGAAAGGGAAAACCTCCCAGGCCAGCAAGGCCAAAAAGACCACCGCGTCGCCCCCGTCCCCAACTCAAACACCCGTTCGACCCGCTAGCCCCGTCCCAACTACCTCTGCTCGCGCGCAGAATAGTCGTCCCCCCAGCCCGATAGCCCAAACTTCCTCAGCCCAAAGGAAGCAACGCCCTCCACCCCCCTTTTACATCCAGGACAAGGGTAAATGGACTGATGTGTCCAAGATGTGTGTTGATCGAAAGATCAACTACACAAACGCCCGTGCCTGCCAAAATGGCATTAAAGTCACCGTCCCTACGTCGAACGACTATAGGGAACTATATCGCGCCCTCCGTGAAAGGAATATTTCCTTTCACACTTTCTCCTTCCCCGAGGACACGCCCACTCGTGTTATTATTAAACGTGTCCCTAAAGAAATCCTAGTACAGGATATTAAAGACGACCTTGCCGATCAAGGTATACCAGTGATCGCCGTCCATCGCTTACATAAAGCAAGAGGCGGTGAATTGTACGACATGGTTCTTGTCATTTGTGAACCAACAGAAGGTCATCATCCCATTTTCAAGATTAAGTCCATTTGCTCCCTATCCGGTATCTCAATTGAAAAGCCCTACAAAACCGCAACAGTGGGACAATGCCACCGTTGCCAACTGTATGGCCATGCGCAGAGCAACTGCTATGCGACTCCCAGATGCGTCAAGTGTCTGGGCGAGCACAGCACTGCGGACTGCCCTCGGCCCAAAGACCGAACCCTCTGTTCGGAACCACCCAGCTGCGTTCTCTGCGGCCAGACCGGTCACCCGGCAAACTACCGCGGCTGTCCCAAAGCCCCCAAATTCGCACCTAAATTAGCGAAGCGCGCCAACGCCCGCCAACAAAGAGAGGCACCTTCCTCTCAAATTCCCCAACGTCTCGCTCCTCAGAGACCATCCCCGTGGAACAGGCTAAACCACGAAAAAGCCTTTCCCTCCTTGGCCACTGCCAAACCTTTGCAGGCACTGATGGATATACTCATCGCAGTGCAGATCCTGCCTATAGCTGTGGCTCCAGAGGCCACAGCCAGTCCCCAAACCGAGCCTCAAACCACTGCTGCTCCTGCAGCCAAACAACCGCACAATCCCTCACCTGTCGCGCACGGCGAGTCTTTCGGCCAGACTCTACTGCGCCACTATAGAATATTTATGACCCGCCAAGCCAGGTCTCTCCGCGATGCCCTTCTGACTGCCGAGCAGCAGAATAACGGCAAAATTACGACGGCAATGTACAGCCAAATATTCAGCACACACAGTGATGTCGTGCTAGGCCTCGACCAGATGGATGCGATGGACTGATCCAATGGATTCCCAACGCACAAACCACACTAGGCCTCGATCCCTCAAATTAGGATTTTTCAACGCCAATGGCATTTTCAACCAACGCGCCGAAATAACTAAATTCCTCCGCGACCACCAATTAGACGTCCTCCTTATACAGGAGACCCTTTTGAAACCCCACCGCGCTGACCCCAAAATTGCGAATTACCGTCTAGTTCGCAATGACAGAACACGCTGCCACGGCGGCGGTACCCTTATTTATTATAGGAAGGAGTTATACTGCATCCCTCTGACCCCACCCGCGCCTCTCTCTCACCTAGAGTACTCTGCCTGTCGACTAGGCATGACTGGTCATCCTCCGATAACCATCATCTCTGCCTACCATCCCCCACCATCGGTCACGTCTCTTGCTTCAGACGATCCTATCGCGCTCACCAGCGATCTCACGACTCTCTTTGGCCTGAGTGACTCCGTCTTACTAGCGGGCGATCTCAACGCCAAACACCCCGCTTGGAACAGCAACACGACAAATGCCAGAGGCAGAATCGTGTATAACCTAGGCGCGACCCTAAACTATGACGTCATCGCTCCGATGACTCCCACCCACTACCCACACGACCCCAACCATAACCCCGATGTCCTCGATGTGGCGCTCCTAAAGAATGTAAACCTCCATTTACACTCTATAGAAGCGCTTCACGAGCTCAACTCGGATCACCGTCCCGTTATCCTACACCTAGGTTCCCGCTCGGGTAACCATGATCCTACCCAACCTCCTCCGACCCAATTGATCACCGACTGGAGGAAAGTAAGTGAAAAACTGAAATCCACCACGTCGCCTCAATTGGACACCATTCCTGACCACATAGTCTCAGTCGCTGACACGACGGCGGCGATCGACTCGCTTACAAATCACGTACAATCCGTCCTGAACGATTGTTCAAGGGAAGTTCCTGTAGTGGAAGACCACCGCTGGAAACTCCCGGACGATGTACGGAATCTGATAACCGAGAAGAACGCAGCCATCCGTGCGTACAGCGCTTTTCCCTGCGCCGCAAACAAAGCTCACATGCGCAACTTACAGCGTACTGTAAGGAAACGCATTGCCGAGCAGCGTAATGCGAGTTGGGACAAGATGCTGAGCGAACTTGAGCCCACCCATCTTGCCTTCTGGCAGCTTCAGAGGAAGTTCCGATCCACTGAAGAGGCCACAATGCCTCCTCTCATTCGTCCCGATAAGAGTGTCGCCTTCGATAACTCTGAAAAAGCAGAATGCCTAGCCGACAGCCTAGAGTCCCAATGTTCTCCCAGCTCTCAACCAGTAGACCAAGCCCACCTCGATATGGTGAACGCCGAAGTCGAACGTAGAACTTCCCTTCCGCCCGTCGAAGATCCCGATAATCCACTGGCCCCCATCACTCCTGATGAGGTCCAGGATATCATTAAAAGTCTCCAACCGCGAAAAGCCCCTGGCTCCGACGGCATCACTAATATGGTTTTCAAACTTTTCCCCGCCCAGCTTATAGTGCTAATGACTGCCATCTTCAATGGCGCATTGAGCAATAATATGTTCCCTACAACCTGGAAACAGGCCACCGTCATTGGTATTCCCAAACCAGGCAAGCCCAAGTCTGACCCGTCTAGCTACTGTCCCATTAGCTTACTCAACGTCCTCGGTAAAATATATGAAAGGCTTATATATAAGCGGCTCAAAGATTTTGCCGAAGCAAAGAGTCTAATACCCAATGAGCAGTTCGGATTTAGAACCGAACACTCATGTATCCAACAAGTCCACCGCATCGTAGAACACGTCAGCGCCGGCTTCCAACGGGGCGCAATAACGGGAGCCTTATTCTTCGACATAGCGAAAGCGTTCGACAAAGTCTGGCACAATGGCTTAATCTATAAGCTATACCAACTCGGCGTGCCTGACCGTCTCGTGCTCATCCTACGGGACTTTTTATCAAATCGCACCTTTCGTTATCGAATTGAGGGGGTGCTTTCCTCCCCCCATCCCATTCACGCAGGAGTTTCTCAAGGCTCCGTACTATCCCCCCTCGTTTTCACGCTATTCACTAGTGATATTCCCAAGCATAAAAATACCCAGCTAGCCCTATTCGCCGACGATACGGCTATCTATTATACCGGTCTTAAACCCGATGCCATCGCTCGCACTCTCCAAACTTCCGCAAACACTCTGGCCAAGTAGTTCCGGAAATGGAGAATCGAAGTCAATCCAGATAAAAGCCAGGCAGTCCTCTTTTCTAAACCGCGGATAAACCCACCCTCCCCCCGTCCGATTACCATGTACGGCAAGCCGATCCCTTGGGAAAAGCAAGCCAAATACTTAGGCGTGGTCCTCGATAGACACCTCTCCTTCGCTGAGCACATAAAGCAGGCACGTTCGCGCGCCGCTTTCGCTCTAGGTAGGCTCCACTTCATTCTTAGTTCTCGCAGCAAGTTATCACTCAGGTGCAAGCTGCGTATTTTCACCTCGGTCATCCGTCCCATCATGACCTACGCCTGCGTTGTTTTCGCACACGCAAAGCCCTACCTCCTCCACAAGATGCAGACCCTCCAAAACCGATTCCTCCGTAGAGTCACGGGAGCCCCCTTTTATGTTAGAAATGAGCTTCTTCACGTAGATCTCAAGATGCCCACCATCCAGCAGTTCATGAAACGTGTCTCCAAGCGTTTCTTTGAAACTTCAATCCAACATCGGAATCCCCTTATCGTATCGGCCGCCCAATACGAACCCTCGCGTATCTCTAAGATTCGCCGACCAAGGCATACCCTAGTCATTCCCGATGACGCAATCACCCTGCTCCAAGAGAGCCGTAGGGAAACAAGTACAGTGGCACACAAACACCAAAACCGACCGTCCTTCCGTTCTCGCCGCCGAGGCCCGCCGCGACGTCCCCGTAATAGTCCACCCCGACCCTTGCCAGAGCCAGCCCGCGACGCTGAGCCAGTAGCTTTAAATTCCTTTATTAATAATAATAATGATATGATCCAGCCTGTCCCTAGCTGCCCTCCCCTGCGACGCCCTAAGCCGAGGTCCGTACCCCACAGGGGGTGCCCTTAGCGTGTAGTCGCCTAGTTTGTAAGTTTTTTAATAAGCCCTGGCTGGAGGCTTTAATTTATTTATTAATTAAGGCAACCACAGGCAAGTCCGGTTAAGCAGCCGACAACCTCAAAGGTTGACCTGCGAGATGCCACACACAAAAAAAAAAAAAAAAAAA
This sequence comes from Tholera decimalis, assembly GCA_943138885.2. NCBI lineage: Eukaryota > Metazoa > Arthropoda > Insecta > Lepidoptera > Noctuidae > Tholera > Tholera decimalis. The sequence continues at coordinate 17,491,734 of OW964561.2, forward strand.
TCGATTCAGCATCAGTTTGTGAATCCAGACCATACAGTGAACAAGTAAATAGTAAACAGTGAACAAGTAAATAGTAAACAGTGAACAGTTGTCAGTAGTGAATAGTTTAATCCAGTATTTCAGTATAACCTAGTTTTCAGTCAGTAGTGAAACAGTGCTTAAAAGTGAACAGTACAATTTAGTATCGAACAGTGTATAGTTTTCAGTAATAACTTTATACCAGTAAATAAGTGAACAGTATATCTCAGTCTAAATAGTTATAGTAAGCTTGTGAACTTTAACAAGTTATTCAGAACAGTAACCAGTTGATATTTGTGAACCTTTAACTAGAAATAAATTTGATCAAGTGTAAATAAATAATCTTCAAGTTTCGAAAGAGTTTTAATAACAAGTATCCTCCAATCCAGTGCAAATTAAATGTGAGATTAGATCCCTCACATTGTCTGGTCCTTCTTGAGCCGGATTCGAGGAAAACGTTATTTAATAAGAACAATTGAACCTCTTGAAGTGATAATTCAGTTAATATATTACTGAAAAATGCCAGTTACGAGGTCTACAGGGAAGAAAGGCCGACAGGCGTCAACTACAGCTACAGAACAAACTGAAACCGCAACTGAAAGTGCTACTGAAACAGCTACTGAAACTACAGCTGAAACACAAGCTACGAGAACAACAGCTGACTCAGGGGAGGCGCCGACTGCGACCGCGTCTACAGTCAAACGTGTCGCCACTCAACAAGAACCTGAAAACAAAGAAAGTGGTCGACACAGTAAACCTTCTTCAAAGAAAAGTAGAAAAGAATCAAAAGCGCGTCGCATAGCTAAGGCAAAGGCGGAGCTAGCACAAAGGTTAGTGGAGTTAGCAAACGCACGCCTAGCCGAGGTCGAAGCTGAATCTACTGATGAAGACGCATCCTCAGTCGCCTCAGAAGCTGGAAACGATCAACGAGTGACTACTTGGCTACAAACAAGTCAGCTACTCGCCATCACAGACAGATCACATCGATCAGAAGTAAAGTCGTCGGCCGAACCTACGGCTCCAGTGACCGCCGCCGTGTCCTGGACCATCCCGGCGAACTTACCGGCGGGAGTTAGCTCTCTGCACCCGCCGCCTGAAAACCTGAACACTGAACCTGAAGACATGCTGCCAGTGAGTAACTCCGCCTCCTGGCAGCTGAACCCTTCGACTGAACAACGGCACCTGAACCCGCCGCCACTAATAGCCGCCTGGCAACAGAACTACGTGTCTTCACAACCGAACTACGTGTCTACACAACCGAACCAGCAGCCAGTGATCACCACCGCATCCTGGCAACAGAACTCCGTGTCTGCACAACCGAACCAGCAGCCAGTGATCACCACCGCATCCTGGCAACCGAACTACGTGTCTTCACAACCGAACTACGTGTCTTCACAACCGAACTACGTGTCTTCACAACCGAACTACGTGTCTACACAACCGAACCAGCAGCCAGTGATCACCACCGCATCCTGGCAACTGAACTCCGTGTCTGCACAACCGAACCAGCAGCCAGTGATCACCACCGCATCCTGGCAACCGAACTACGTGTCTGCACAACCGAACTACGTGTCTTCACAACCGAACTACGTGTCTGCACAACCGAACTACGTGTCTTCACAACCGAACTACCTGTCTTCACAACCGAACTATGTGTCTTCACAACCGAACCTGCAGCCAGTAATGAACGAACCTGTCGCATCCTGGCCACAGAACTCTACGTGTGTAACAACGAACACATCATGGCAACCGATCTATACTACGGCACCACATCACAGATATACCAACGAGACCCGGGTGCCGCAGTCCACGCCATCAATGCACACTGTACATCAGCCTTCAACACTAGCCGTCCAAGAACCAAGGACGGACATGAGAGAACTTGCTGCTGCGATCACACACGCCGTGCAATCAACACAGCACCAGCAGCCAATGAAGTACACCGAACTACCTTGTTTCAACGGAGCTCATCAAGATTGGCTTACGTTTCGTGCCGCCTACTGCGAGACAGCACATCGATTAACAGCGATGGAGAACATGTCTAGACTTAGACGAAGCCTTCGTGGTCTAGCCAAGGAAGCTGTAGAGGGATTATTAATAGTGAACGCTGACCCAAATGAAGTTATGAAATCACTCGAGCTACGCTTCGGACGTTCAGACTCAATCGCAATGGCCGAGATAGAACGTCTACGAACTCTGCCACGCCTCACTGAATCTCCGCGTGAAGTTTGTACATTCGCTACCAAAGTAGAAAGCATAGTTGGGACTCTTCAAGCACTCAACTGCGGGCATTATCTTTTTAATCCAGAAGTAACGAAAGCTATTGTTGAGAAACTCACGCCAACCATGAAGAGACAGTGGTATCAGTTCTCAGCAATGCAGCCTAGAACAGAACCTGATCTTTTGAAGTTTACCCGATTTATCAAGATTGAAGCTGAAATATGCAGCCCATATGCATTACCTGAAAACATCGCTGTAACAACACAACCCCCTCAGAACACACAGCGACGCCAGCAACGAGTACACACCACGCAAGAAACAAATAAACCGAAGTGTGATCTATGTGAACGGCAGGGACACAGCATCATAGAATGTGAAAAGTTCAAGAAAGCAACTACCAACACTAGATGGGACATAGCTAAGAAGCATCACTTGTGTTTTCGTTGCCTCAAACACAGAACAAAACAACACAGCTGTAAACCAAAGAAATGTGAAATAAACGACTGTGTACACTTACATCACAAGATGTTACACGCCGACAGCGCAGTGAACAAAAAGAAAGAAGAACCCGAGCACCCCAAAGAAGAACAAGAGAAGGTTCATTCAGCGTGGACACCGAAGGTATCATTCCTGAAGATAATACCAGTACACCTATCTGGACCGGCGGGAGCAGCAGATACCTACGCGCTCCTAGATGATGGCTCTACAGTAACACTAATCGATGAAAGCCTAGCCAATCAACTCGGAGCAGAAGGATCATACGAACCACTACGAATATCATCTTTCGACGGCGAACCTACGATCGACGTGACATCTCGAAGAGTGAACTTCACTATCAAAGGACTTCACACATCTGAACGCAAGCTACAAGCAAGAACAGTCAAGCGACTAGAGCTGGCCGCTCAGAAGATACCCAGAGAAGCAGTCAGGGATTGTGAACATCTTCGAGACATAGTCAAAGACGTAGTATCTGAAAATGCAAGACCTAGACTCCTGATCGGCCAAGACAACTGGGATCTCCTCATCACAACAGAAGTCAAGAGAGGAAAGAAGAACCAACCAGTGGCCTCACTTACACCACTTGGTTGGGTCCTTCATGGTAGCCACACACGAGCACTTGGCCACAGAGTAAACTTCATCAGACATACTAATACGGATGATGAACTCCATGAACTAGTGAAGGAATACATCACAATGGATAACATTCAAATCAATCCAAAGAAACCCACCAATGATCCTGATGAACGAGCACTTCACATCCTACAGCAGCATACAAAGAAAACCACAGAAGGACGGTATCAAACCGCTCTGTTATGGCGGGATGAGAACTTGAAAATGCCGGACAACTATGACAGCGCCTTAAACAGGCTCATCAGTGTGGAAAAGAAAATCGATAAAGATCCAGAACTAAAGAAGAGGTATTCAGAACAAATGGAAGCACTAGTATCAAAAGGATACGCCGAACCAGCTCCATCAACCACTTCAAAACACAGAACTTGGTACTTACCTCACTTCGCGGTTTTCAATCCCATGAAACCTGACAAGTTAAGAATCGTCTGTGATGCTGCAGCCAAAACCAAGGGAGTTTCTTTGAACGATCAATTACTCACTGGACCAGACCTTCTCCAATCATTACCAGGAGTAATCATGCGCTTTCGTCAGCACTCAATCGCCGTGGCTGCTGACATTACTGAAATAATCTTACAAATAGAACTTCGACCTGAAGATCGGGACGCTCTGCGTTACTTATGGCGAGGAGATCGAAGAGACAATCAGCCGCCTGAACAATACCGTATGAAGTCATTAATCTTCGGTGCTTCTTGCTCACCAGCTACAGCAATATATGTAAAGAACACAAACGACGAGGATGTCCAACGCAACTATGGTCTGATAACGGAACAAACTTTCATGGCGCGGAAAAGGAACTACGAGCAGCCATCCTTGCTGCTACAGCAGAAGAAGCTTCAAGAAAAATGATCGACTGGCGATTCATCCCACCTGGGGCACCTTTCATGGGAGGCGCCTGGGAACGTATGGTGAGGTCAGTCAAGACAGCACTAGCCGCCACGCTTAACGAGCGATTTCCAAGCGAAGAAGTCCTACAGACGCTGCTCATCGAAGCCAAACACACCGTCAACAGCCGGCCACTTACACATGTATCTGTGAACTGCGAAGATCCTGAAGCTCTGACGCCAAACCATTTTCTACTAGGGGGTTCAGGACGCATCCCGGCGCCAGGAGATTTCAACGACAGCGACTTACGCCTACGAGCCAGTTGGCGTGCAGCCCAGAGACTTGCTGATATATTCTGGGCGAGATGGCTGAAGGAATATCTGCCAGAACTACGGAACCGCAGAGAACCACACACCAAAGGTACGATTCCCAAAGTCAATGATCTAGTACTGATCGTGGATGGTAATCTCCCAAGAAATATGTGGATCAGAGGACGCATCAGCGCTACTTTCCCCGGTCCAGATGGAGTGGTACGCACAGTGGACGTATCCACGAAAGGAGGTATCCTGAGACGTCCCGTGAAGAAGATAGTGGTGCTATCAATAGACCACGGCGAGCCTGCACCAGCTTCTACTACTGCGACGTCGGCAGCGGACGACGCACGGCGGGAGGAATGTGCAGGACGCCCAGCGATAGTTTAAATATTATATCCTAATTAGAATATCGGTTATTAGATCATAATGTAATAGAATCCAAGTTAGATTAATCGATAGAATATTATCATAAGTAATGTTGAATTTATGAGGAACTTTGTTATGATTGTACTAAAGTCAAGTCTAAAGCAGGAAAGAACCGGTCGAAACCTGCTCCCGTGACCCTCAATTTCTCCTCGTTTCTGATTGGTAGACCTTGAGTTATGCGTATACGCAAACTTTCTAATTTTAGCTAATTGGTGTATAGAACATTAGCACATAGCGCAACCCACACGAGTTACGCCCATGTGCCCGAGTATAAGTATAGGGCATATTGATCGATTCAGCATGGCGGTGAATTGTACGACATGGTTCTTGTCATTTGTGAACCAACCGAAGGTCATCACCCAATATTTAAGATTAAGTCTATTTGTTCCCTATCCGGTATCTCAATAGAAAAGCCCTACAAAACCGCAACAGTGGGACAATGCCACCGTTGCCAACTGTATGGCCATGCGCAGAGCAACTGCTATGCGACTCCCAGATGCATCAAGTGTCTGGGCGAGCATAGCACTGCGGACTGCCCACGGCCTAAAGACCGAACCCTCTGTTCGGAACCACCCAGCTGCGTTCTCTGCGGCCAGACCGGTCACCCGGCAAACTACCGCGGCTGTCCCAAAGCCCCCAAACTCGCTCCTAAATTAGCGAAGCGCGCCAACGCCCGCCAACAGAGAGAGGCACCTTCTTCTCAAATTCCCCAACGTCTCGCTCCTCAGAGACCGTCCCCGTGGAACAGGCTAAACCACGAAAAAGCCTTTCCCTCCTTGGCCCCTGCCAAACCTTTGCAGGCACTGATGGATATACCCATCGCAGCGCAGATCCTGCCTATAGCCGTGGCTACAGAGCCCACAGCCAGTCACAAACCCGCGCCTCAAACCACTGCTGCTCCTGCAGTCAAACAACCGCCCAATCCCTCACCCGTCGCGCATGGCGAGGCTTGCGCCCAGACTATACTGCGCCATTATAGGTTATTTATGACCCGCCAAGCCAGATCTCTCCGCGATGCCCTTCTGGCTGCCGAACAGCAGAATAACGGCAAAATTACGACGGCAATGTACAGCCAAATATTCAGCACACACAGTGATGTGGTGCTAGGTCTCGACCAGATGGATGCGATGGACTGATCCAATGGATTCCCAACGCACAAACCACACTAGGCCTCGATCCCTCAAATTAGGTTTTTTCAACGCCAATGGAATTTTCAACCAACGCGCCGAAATAACTAAATTCCTCCGCGACCACCAATTAGACGTCCTCCTTATACAGGAGACCCTTTTGAAACCCCACCGCGCTGATCCCAAAATTGCGAATTACCGTCTAGTTCGCAATGACAGAACACGTTGCCACGGCGGCGGTACCCTTATTTATTATAGAAAGGAGTTATACTGCATCCCTCTGACCCCACCCGCGCCTCTCTCTCACCTAGAGTACTCTGCCTGTCGACTAGGCATGACTGGTCATCCTCCGATAACCATCATCTCTGCCTACCATCCCCCACCATCGGTCGCGTCTCTAGCTTCAGACGATCCTATCGCGCTCACCAGCGATCTCACGACTCTCTTCGGCCTGAGTGACTCCGTCTTACTAGCGGGCGATCTCAACGCCAAACACCCCGCTTGGAACAGCAACACGACAAATGCCAGAGGCAGAATCGTGTATAACCTAGGCGCGACCCTAAACTACGACGTCATCGCTCCGATGACTCCCACCCACTACCCACACGACCCCAACCATAACCCCGATGTCCTCGATGTGGCACTCCTAAAGAATGTAAACCTCCGTTTACACTCCATAGAAGCGCTTCACGAGCTCAACTCGGATCACCGTCCCGTTATCCTACACCTAGGTTCCCGCTTGGGTAACCATGATCCTACCCAACCTCCTCCGACCCAATTGATCACCGACTGGAGGAAAGTAAGTGAAAAACTGAAATCCACCACGTCGCCTCAATTGGACACCATTCCTGACCACATAGTCTCAGTCGCTGACACGACGGCGGCGATCGACTCGCTTACAAATCACGTACAATCCGTCCTGAACGATTGTTCAAGGGAAGTTCCTGTAGTGGAAGACCACCGCTGGAAACTCCCGGACGATGTACGGAATCTGATAACCGAGAAGAACGCAGCTATCCGTGCGTACAGCGCTTTTCCCTGCGCCGCAAACAAAGCTCACATGCGTAACTTACAGCGTGCTGTAAGGAAACGCATTACCGAGCAGCGTAATGCGAGCTGGGACAAGATGCTGAGCGAACTTGAGCCCACCCATCTTGCCTTCTGGCAGCTTCAGAGGAAGTTACGATCCACTGAAGAGGCCACAATGCCTCCTCTCATTCGTCCCGATAAGAGTGTCGCCTTCGATAACTCTGAAAAAGCAGAATGCCTAGCCGACAGCCTAGAGTTCCAGTGTTCTCCCAGCTCTCAACCAGTAGACCAAGCCCACCTCGATATGGTGAACGCTGAAGTCGAACGTAGAACTTCCCTTCCGCCCGTCGAAGATCCCGATAATCCACTGGCCCCCATCACTCCTGATGAGGTCCAGGATATCATTAAAAGTCTCCAACCGCGAAAAGCCCCTGGCTCCGACGGCATCACCAATAGGGTTTTCAAACTTTTCCCCGCCCAGCTTATAGTGCTAATGACTGCCATCTTCAATGGTGCATTGAGCAATAATATGTTCCCCGCAACCTTGAAACAGGCCACCGTCATAGGTATTCCCAAACCAGGCAAGCCCAAGTCTGACCCGTCTAGCTACCGTCCCATTAGCTTACTCAACGTCCTTGGTAAAATCTATGAAAGGCTTATATATAAGCGGCTCAAAGATTTTGCCGAAGCAAAGAGTCTTATACCCAATGAGCAGTTTGGATTTAGAACCGAACACTCATGTATCCAACAAGTCCACCGCATCATAGAACACGTCAGCGCCGGCTTCCAACGGGGCGCAATAACGGGAGCCTTATTCTTCGACATAGCGAAAGCGTTCGACAAAGTCTGGCACAATGGCTTAATCTATAAGCTATACCAACTCGGCGTGCCTGACCGTCTCGTGCTCATCCTACGGGACTTTTTATCGAATCGCACTTTTCGTTACCGAATTGAGGGGGAGCTTTCCTCCCCCCATCCCATTCGCGCAGGAGTTCCTCAAGGCTCCGTACTATCCCCCCTCGTTTTCACGCTATTCACTAGCGATATCCCCAAGCATAAAAATACTCAGCTAGCCCTATTTGCCGACGATACGGCTATCTATTATACCGGTCTTAAACCCGATGCCATCGCTCGCACTCTCCAAACTTCCGCAAACACTCTGGCCAAGTGGTTCCGGAAATGGAGAATCGAAGTCAATCCAGACAAAAGACAGGCAGTCCTCTTTTCTAAGCCGCGGATAAACCCACCCTCCCCCCGTCCGATTACCATGTACGGCAAGCCGATCCCCTGGGAAAAGCAAGCCAAATACTTAGGCGTGGTCCTCGATAAACACCTTTCCTTCGCTGAGCACATAAAGCAGGCACGTTCGCGCGCCGCTTTCGCTCTAGGTAGGCTCCACTTCATTCTTAGCTCCCGCAGCAAGTTATCACTCAGGTGCAAGCTGCGTATTTTCACCGCGGTCATCCGTCCCATCATGACCTACGCCTGCGTTGTTTTCGCACACGCAAAGCCCTACCTCCTCCACAAGATGCAGACCCTTCAAAACCGATTCCTCCGTAGAGTCACGGGAGCCCCCTTTTATGTTCGAAATGAGCTTCTTCACGTAGACCTCAAGATGCCCACCATCCAGCAGTTCATGAAACGTGTCTCCAAGCGTTTCTTTGATACTGCAATCCAACATAGGAATCCCCTTATCGTATCGGCCGCCCAATACGAACCCTCGCGTATCTCTAAGATTCGCCGACCAAGGCACACCCTTGTCACTCCCGATGACGCAATCACCCTGCTCCAAGAGAGCCGTAGGGAAACAAGTACAGTGGCACACAAAAACAAAAACCGACCGTCCTTCCGTCCTCGCCGCCGAGGCCCGCCGCGACGTCCCCGTAATAGTCCGCCCCGACCCTTGCCAGAGCCAGCCCGCGACGCTGAGCCAGTAGCTTTAAATTCCCTTATTAATAATAAAAATGATATGATCCAGCCTGTCCCTAGCTGCCCTCCCACTGCGACGCCCTAAGCCGAGGTCCGTACCCCACAGGGGGTGCCCTTAGCGTGTAGTCGCCTAGTTTGTAAGTTTTCTAATAAGCCCTGGCTGGAGGCTTTAATTAATTTATTAATTAAGGCAACCACAGGCAAGCCCGGTTAAGCAGCCGACAACCTCAGAGGTTGACCTGCGAGATGCCACACACAAAAAAAAAAAAAAAAAAAATCGATTCAGCATCAGTTTGTGAATCCAGACCAAACAGTGAACAAGTAAACAGTGAACAAGTAAATAGTAAACAGTGAACAGTTGTCAGTAGTGAATAGTTTAATCCAGTATTTCAGTATAACCTAGTTTTCAGTCAGTAGTGAAACAGTGCTTAAAAGTGAACAGTACAATTTAGTATCGAACAGTGTATAGTTTTCAGTAATAACTTTATACCAGTAAATAAGTGAACAGTATATCTCAGTCTAAATAGTTATAGTAAGCTTGTGAACTTTAACAAGTTATTCAGAACAGTAACCAGTTGATATTTGTGAACCTTTAACTAGAAATAAATTTGATCAAGTGTAAATAAATAATCTTCAAGTTTCGAAAGAGTTTTAATAACAAGTATCCTCCAATCCAGTGCAAATTAAATGTGAGATTAGATCCCTCACAATTTTCATATTCTGACAGCTGACAGGTTATCTTTGGTTGGTGCGTAAGATAAAATATATTGTTTGGTGATGTGAAAATTTAAAGATGGAGCAAGGATTTATAAAAGCTGACAGTACAAACTTGCCTAAAGTAGATGCTATGGTGGCGAACTATTTTGCCACTAACTCTAACTTAACAAAAGTTAAAACAAAAATTGATTACTAGAAATTGGTTAGTTTTTGTCCTGCAAATCTTAGTCCCATGGGAATTATGGAATAAAAAGTAATTCACGTGTTATTTCAGAATTTTAGATTTACATGTAAAATATTATTCAGATCCATTCAGTCGTTTTGCGTGAAAGAATACCATCCGTCCATCAATCCTCACAAAATTCGCATTTACAATATTAGTAAAATGCTGTGGCGAATTTGCTTAGAACTAATTAAGACAAATAATCCCATGGTACATTATTTTTGTGTAATTCCAACGGTTCAGGCAGCGTACGCCAAAATATCTCTCAGTGGGTAGGTATTTATCCAACTTGCTAGATAATTCTCGGAATATTATTGCTATATACGTATTAATACTCGAAAATAAATATTCCGATGTAGAAACTTATGTTGTGTATGTACGATGTATAGTTTCATCTAAATCCCTTTAGTAGTTTTTGGTTGTAAAAGCAACAAACATCTATACTAGTATTATAAACCGGAAAAATTTGTTTGTTTGTTTGCTTGAACGTGCTAATCTTCGAAAGTACTAGGTGTATTTGGATGCAATTTGGTATGGAAGTAGCTGGAAGCTTGAAGAAGGTTATAGGCTACTTTTTACGCGACTGCAAAAAAGGAGAGTTATGTTTTTACCGTGATAGAATCCACGGGAGCGAAGCCGCGAAGTGGTAAAATTATCAAATAAGTCCTCCCACCCCGGGCAGGGTGGGAGGGACTGTCAGACTTTTACTGACTAAAATCCACGGTATTCCTTCAATAACCATTTACGTACCGGGGTCACGGTAACGGGATGAGTCCCACGACCCCGGCAGGCTTCGGCCCTAGTTTATTTTATATACAAATTTGAAGCCCACCTAGCATCTTAATCCGCGAGTTGACAACTTTGCGAAAATTGTTTGAAACGCTTCGAAACGCTTCACGTGTACTCGTCAAATAATATTTTATTTATTACTTAACCTTTCAATTAAAATACACGTATATTTTAATTTATTAAAAAACTTTGACCTAAATCGTGGCATTGTGGTCACGTGACTACGTATGACGTCATCGTTCAAAAAACAACTTTCCCGGCATTTGGCACATAAATGTAATTTGCATATTTTATGATATTTTACTCTATTATGAACGTGAAAAATTATTATCAGTGCTCTGCAGTACCTTGTTGTGGGAATACTACTATAAAAACATCCACGAAACTATTTATTCATGTCCCTTTAAAAAAGAGATATTCGCAAGAAGCGGTTAGAACTTGCTCGAATTAATGCAAAAAATGTATCAGGCAAATCAAATTATTTTTTTGTAAAGATCATTTCGATGTAAGTAAAAAATAAGATACGGCAAATGTAAAGTTAGCACTTTACTTACATAGAAGTTTTAACATTTCTGTATTCAGAAGAACAAAAGTTAGAGTTAGTGGCAAAATAGTTCGCCACCATAGCATCTACTTTAGGCAAGTTTGTACTGTCAGCTTTTATAAATCCTTGCTCCATCTTTAAATTTTCACATCACCAAACAATATATTTTATGTTACGCACCAACCAAAGATAACCTGTCAGCTGTCAAAATATGAAAATATTGAACGATGACGTCACGTTTTCTGATTGGTGTTCTGATTTTTCTCAAGGGAAAATAAAATAAATTAATAATAATATTCTTTATTTGTACTATTTTGTGATTCATATCAATAGATTTACATAATTAAATAGTTATTTTCAATTTTTAAACATATTGTCAACTCGCGGGTTAACATTATAAATGCAAAAGGAGATGTTTCATTTTGGGCTACCATTAGTACACCACATAGATAAATAGAAAAAATAATAGAGATTACCATAAAAATACTCAAAAAATTATTTGGAGACGGGTAGAGCTGTGATAAATTATTATTTGGGAAGATTTTTATTATGACAACCCTTGTTTTAGGGCAGCCATGACAGTCGTGTTTGACAGATTTAAGTTTCATGACGTTTGGTGTCTTTCTGTGAGTCGTAGAGATGAGCAAGTGAAAAAAATATATCGATTAATATCGAATCGATATTTTTAATCTACATGAATTATTATCAAGTCAAAAACAGATATTTTCCGTAAAGGTAGTGTACGTAGGTAACATGGACTCGAGCCACCGCAGGAGACACACCGGGCGTCGGGATCGCGAGCTGATCTCCGGCCACCGTAGACGCAGGCTTGCAGACTGCGAGCAGGGGTAGTTCACTGTCCGGTAAGGACCAGGTCCGGGTCGGCGGCGCGTTATGTTCCACGCGCGCCTCTAAGAGCTGTCAGCACCAGTGACGGGGCCTCATAGGACCATTGCCTGCCGGGGTTGCGGGAATGTTCTAACGAGATACCGTGGCCCCGGAACTTAAGGGCAGCTGGAAGGGAACAGGGTGGGTTTTTATTCAGTAGAATTTTGACACGCCCTTACGCTTCGCGAGGCCAAGAAAAGAAAATTAATCTGAAGATATATGCATATTTTGATGATGCAAACATGCTGACGATCTGGTGCGACATTTGGACTTCTTCCCAGATCTGACAAGATTAGTGTAACTGAGACCAATAGTATACTAAAGTGAATTAAAAAATATCGATTTATCGATATTTAAAATATTGTCTATATTTATCGATTATTTTATGAAAAATATCGATATTTTTACCCAAGCCTATTGAGTCGTTATGTGTTTTCGCTGTGTTGGATTGAATGATTTCGGAGTTTTTAATGATTATTTTGTTTTACGACCCAGATTATTTCTAAAGACATTGATTGATTGCTTCTCTATTGATCCCAGCTTTGTTATATGGTTTTTGATTCTCCTGTGATTTAGATATCGTTGTTTACGGTTTCGTCGTTGTTTATTCTACAATGACAAGTTCAGTTTCAAGTATGTCTGCATTAACCCGTGCATTTACTTATTATTTTCTTAACATGCTATTACTATATGATGTTATCTTCCCACTTTCCATATTCTAATAGATTTTAACTCATATTTATTCTAGTTTATGTACAATAGCGTGCCTGCAGTGTACCTCTGTTATAGATGAAAATGAACTATATTTTGGACAGCATAGAAGCCGCGGCTTTTTTCCTGGATGGAGTATTGATAAGGGATAATGCGGAATAAATATATATATTTAAGTCTCTACAAGTTGTTTTATTTATATACTTCTTATGACTGGTTTTCCATCCTCTTAATGTCACCAATTACAGAACTTATTTGGAGTTTTATAGGAGTAATAGTTATCTACAACTCACAGAACAGTTCACTGCTCTTCTATGCATTATCGAAGTCCAGAGATTATTGACAAGCACTAAATAATGAAATAGCACATTTTGCTACACTAAGTAACATTCAAGCCTTCGTTTTATGTTTCCAATATAACCAATCTTTAGCTACTGAAATATGTATCAGGTAAAAGATGTGCCGCCGTAAAGTAGTAATATAATTATCCTGCGGTCTTATTTTATAAGTATAACTATAAGGAATCCTAAGTATTTTCGGAATTCGTATGTTGATATTTTATTGTAGTTACAAAAATATATATCGATCTCCGAGACGTCAAAAACACGATCCGTCAAACTGCCATGTCAAAATGACATTCGCATCATTGTTTAATAGCAACATGGCTGATCCATATTTATTGTGTTGCTCTCCTCGACCGAGTTAATTTGAATATCACACTAAAATAAAGCGAAATCATAGAAAATTAATATTAAAAAACGGTTACTACATTATACAGCAATATTTACATGTGGTGTACTAATGGTAGCCCAGGCTCCATACATTTCTGGAACATCTCCTTTATTAACAAAACAAAATACGTAAAAGAACTTACAATGTGTAATTATTTTTGAATCAGGAACAAAGTCCTTTTGTATATAAATTTAAAACACCAACCATTTTCTGTAAAGTACCTTTTCATTATATAGCTGACAGCTAGTTTGATTTCAGCTATCGCAAAGACTTACTCTCTTTATTAATTTTATCAAAATAGTCTAAACTGGTGCAAAAAATCTTAAATAGTGGAAATATAAATCTTTGAAATTTGAGGTTGAGGTACAAACTCGTGGATCGTGGGATCCGAATGCTCCTATTTTGTATCAAGATCTTTGTTCTTGTATGTAATATATTGTACCTAATGTGGGTATACGAAGAATAAATCAGTCTCGCTTAAACTGTCTTTGTATTTGCATCGATATTCCTCAGTGGCGACGAGTAATTGTAAAAACCATATTATATTAAGATGCCGATCGGGAAAATACACGTGTTTGATCTGGATGGAGGTGAAAACTGGCCAGCATATGTGCGTTTAGTGGAACAATTCATTTTGTTAAATGACATAAAAGATAACCTACGCGTGGCCACGCTAGTGACGCATGTCGGAGCGCCAACTTACCGATTGATGTGTGACCTGTGTGCTCCAGACAATCCAGAAGATAAAACCTTTACCACGTTAGTTGAGCTAGTGAAAAATCATCTGGAACCCAAACGTTCCGAAATAGCAGAGCGCCACGTGTTTCGCCAGCGGCGGCAATGTGAAGGCGAAAGTATTAAAGTGTTCCTACAGAATTTGAAGCACTTGGCTACCTATTGCAATTTCGAGAACCAGTTGGAAGTGAACATTCGAGATCAATTCGTGTCAGGTCTACGTAGCGAAGAGATACGGTCTCGTTTATTTGCGGAGACCACTCTCGACTACAAGAAGGCAGTGGCGCTGGCGCTGGCGCTGGAGGCGGCCGAGCAGCACGCGGCTAAAGCCGTGGCGCACGCACAGGCCGCGCCGTGGGCAGCCGCCGGGCCGGCGGGACTCCAGGCAGACGCGGGCGAGCGGGTGCACCGGGTGAGTGCGGCCGTCCAGGCCAGTGCCGCCGACCGGGACGCCGAGGCTCCGCGACGCAAAAGGTGCTGGCGCTGTGGCCGGGAGGGCCATGCGCCGCACAGGTGCCGGTACAAGTCGTATGTGTGTGACAAGTGCAAAGTGAAGGGCCACTTAGGGTCCGTATGTGATAAAAATGATAAAAGTGCGGGCAGGTCTGGTTCGAAATATCAAAACTTTATGGAAACGGACTCGTCGGAGTCTGGAGTTGAGGAGCTCGAAGGATTGTATATTGTGAAAGGTCAGTCAGTTCAAAATATAAAAGACGGCCATATCATTGTGAACTCATTATTGAAAATAAAAATGTGTTATTTGAAATCGATACGGGCAGTAAAATATCGGCGGTGTCTAAATCATTCTATGATCAACATCTTTCTACTTTACCGATTGAAAAAGACAACATTAAATTACAATCATATACAGGTGACTCAATAATACCGTTAGGCCGGGTCTCGGTGCGAGTCAGCTGTGCAGACGCAGAGGACACCGTATTATTGTCATTATTCATTATTGAGCACGGCGGTCCTCCGCTGATTGGCCGCACCTGGATGCGCAAACTTAAATTAAAGTCAATAAACCTATTTAATCTAAAGGAAGATGTTGATCCTGTTGTGTTAAAATTGAAACAAGAATTTCCCGAAGTATTCACAGAAAATATCGGTACTTATAAGCATAAGTTATCATTGTACCTGACCGATAACACGCCCGTATTTTACAAGTCGCGTCCCCTTCCACTTGCGTTGCGCATGCCAGTGGAAAATGAACTTAAACGCTTACAGACTGAAGGTATAATTTACAAAGTAGACAGATCCGATTATGGTACTCCTATTGTGCCTATAATTAAGCCAGATGGTTCTATTCGATTGTGTGGCGATTATAAAATAACCGTGAATAAATTGCTAAAAGATTATCATTTTCCATTGCCGAAAATAGAAGAGTTATTTGCAACGTTAAGTGGTGGGGAGCAATATAGTAAATTAGATTTAAAAAATGCTTTTATGCAACTTGAATTATCTGACAATTCACAACCGCTTACAGCGATTACAACACATGTAGGGACGTTTGTATATCGCAGGGCTCCTTTCGGGCTTAAGTGTCTACCTGAAATGTTTCAAAAAATTGTTTTCGATACGCTAACTGGTGTTGAATATGTGGTAGCTTTTATTGATGATATTTGTGTGAGTGGAAGGAATAAAACTCATCATTTGGAAAACTTAAGAGCGGTGCTTACTAGGCTAAGAGAAGCCGGTTTAACCATAAAGTTTTCAAAATGTGAATTTTTCAAAGATGAGGTTTGTTACTTAGGTTACAGAATTAACAAACACGGTCTTTATACTGATACATCAAAAGTTAATGCTATAACGAAAATGCCCATCCCCGAAAATGTATCTCAGTTAAGAGCTTTATTGGGTTTCATAAACTACTACGCACGTTTTATACCCAATCTAAGTATGATTTTACATCCACTACACGCTCTTTTAAAAAAGGGAGTGAAGTGGTCTTGGTCGGATAGTTGTACTGCCGCTTTTGAGGAGATCAAGGTTAGATTGACGAGTGACCCGGTACTGGCTCACTACTCCCCATCGCTGCCGCTGGTGCTGGCCGTGGACAGCAGCGCGTACGGGCTGGGCGCCGTGCTGACGCAGCGCCACGCCGACGGCTCCGAGCGCCTCGTATGCTGCGCCTCGCGCACACTCAACGACGCCGAGCGCCGCTACAGCCAGGTAGACAAGGAGGCGCTAGCCATTGTGTACGGAGTTACGAGGCATCATCAATATCTCTTTGGTAGGCATTTCACGTTACGGAGCGATCATAAAGCTTTAAGCTATATATTCGGGCCTAAAAAGGGTATACCGCAAACTGCAGCCAGCCGTCTGCAGAGATATGCGGTACGTCTGGCGGCTTATGATTTCAACATCGTGTTTGTAAAATCACAAATGAATAGCAATGCAGATGGGTTATCACGATTACCTTTAGCAAAAACCAAGATGGAGGACCAAGATGACGCGGCATATCTACATTTTGTTGAGGATAGTTTCCCTCTTAGTCACAAAGACGTTGCACAGGCGACTAAAAATGATAAAATTTTATGTAAAGTTTACGGTTACATAATGAGTGGATGGCCAATAATGGGCGATACTGAAGATGAAAAAGCATATTTTCATCGACGGGAAAATCTACATATAGACCACGGGTGTATAGTGTGGGGATACAGGATAGTAGTGCCGGAGCAGCTGCGGGCGCAGATCCTGGAGGAAGTGCACGCGGGGCATGTGGGCGTCGTGCGCGGCTACGTGTGGTGGCCGCGCCTGGACGCCGACATCGAGGCGCGCGCCGCCGCCTGCGCCGCCTGCCGTACGCAGTTGGACGCGCCACCGCGACATACTCCTGTACCGTACGTATGGCCTTCGGAACCTTGGGCGAGACTTCATGTAGATTTTCTACAATACCAAGGTAAATATTATTTTTTGATACTCGACTCGCACTCCAAGTGGATCGAAGTATTTTTGATGGGGACAGGTACGTCGGCTCGATTAGTATCAAATAAATTAAGAGAATGTTTCAGCCGGTTTGGACTGCCAAAGTGTTTGGTGAGTGACGGGGGTCCGCCATTTCGATCCGAGGAATTTGAGTTATTTTTAACCCGCAACGGAATCAGACACATTCTAATAGCTCCTTACCATCCGTCGAGCAACGGCGCGGCCGAGAACGCCGTCAAAACTATTAAGAAAGTTATAAAAAAAGCGGCTACAGAAGGTGAGAATATCGAGCGAGCAATAAACAATTTTTTATTAGTCTATAGCTCTGGGTACAAACAGAGAGGTCCTACCTGGGGACCGAGTGCTGTTCCGAGACTATTCGAGAAACAATCCTAAGTGGGTAGAAGGAGAGGTCACTGAGCGCTCCGGAGCAGTGACATATAAGGTAAAATCAGATCATGGGGAACACCACAAACATATTGATCAAATAATGCCATTACGAAGACACACAAGGTACTCTAATCCTATTGTCACAGATACTACTAATCATACAGTAAACACTGACAAAGAAACATGGGTGTCTGCACCTAATTCACCAGTTATGTCATCAGTACAGACTTCACAGGACTCGCCTGTCATACACGAGACTCAAAGCAATCACGCGGGTGAATCGTCCACTTCCGGGGATTGGGTCAATATCAGACCTAGAAACAAAAACATTGTCAATATCGATTAATCCATGTTTTTAAGTTATCTAATCCAGGGTATAGTAAGTATAAAAGCCGTGTTGGTGATTTAATAATGTAGGTAGCATAAGATAAATACCTAGGTAATTACTTGTAGTCATAATCATAAGTTTATGTACTTAAGTTTTTTTTTTCTTCTTATCATTTAACCTTTGAATTGAGTCATAATGATCAAAATAGAAGGATTATGCAAATATTATTTTCTTAAAATAGGTGTACGAAAAATGTACTTAGTAACTATCATCCTATCAAACTTTTAAACAAACACCTTTTATTGTAACACTTAATTAAGTTTTCGTAAAGTTTAGATACCTAAGTTAAAAGTATAAAATTTTGTATAAGTAATTAAGCGTATATTTCTTGTGAGGGAGGAAGTGTAATATATTGTACCTAATGTGGGTATACGAAGAATAAATCAGTCTCGCTTAAACTGTCTTTGTATTTGCATCGATATTCCTCATTGTATTACGCTTAGTTAACACTAAGCATAATCCAAGGCTTTGCTTTTTCCTTGGTCAGGGTTAAGCAACGCCACACAACGTGCTAATGCCACTTTTTTTAGCTCAGGTTCAGTAGTGGACAGCAATATGAGTGAAGTTTGTTGTGTTGAAGTTTGTGAAGGTAGTTTTTACTTTTAGTTGAGTTTTTATTTTCAATTAAATGTATTTTATTTAACATATACATATGTTAAACTGACTGACATTTTATCTCGTTCCAGATAAAGTTCATCATTGTGGCAATCTTATTTGCCTTTGGAGAAACGGCTATGATTGGAGTTGTCACGGAATGTGATAGGATTCGCTACAAAAATTATGAAAGGGAAATCCTTCTTAGCGAAGTAGAAATTCCATACCAGCTAGCGGTCGATCGTGACACGAATACTCTATTCTTCAGCTACTCGGCGCAAACAGATGAAATGTTTAAATCTGCCTATTATAGTTTGAAAACAGGTCGTTACGGTATAGTAAATGGGATTCGTGGTAGTTTTGCAAACGCTATTGCTAGTAATAGTTATAGTACTGTTTATATGGGAGGTGAATATAGTATATACACATATGATTTTAGTACAAAGACAGCAGTCAAAACACACATCAAAGACAATGTAAATGTTTTGGCAAATGTTCTACAAAGACGGGTTATATTTTACCACTTACCCAGAAGAGAAAGCATATTACTATAAGGATAACAGACCGTGGAAGTGCCTGCATTAAAAAACATGAAAGTTATGTTACTTGCTGTTACTAATGACGACAATCTTCTATATTTTAACTCATCTGGTGTATATTTGTATAACAGAACTGGCCATAAGTACTCTTTTATAGGTGATGTTGTCGCCAATGGAGTTGTACCTGATATTAATGGCAACTTATACATTTCAAGTCCAAGTGGAATTTATTTTTATAATGATGAATTGAATGAAATTGAGCATTTATCTAAAATAGACGATGTATACGGCATTGCTATAGATAGCGATGGTTATATTATTTATGCAACAGAACAAAATTTAATTCGATTATTTCCTGCGAAAGGGGCTTGCACTGAAACTGGAAAAAAAGATGTCGAGATTGATGTTGGTAAATAAATCAACTGTAAACTCCGTTTTTTTACGATTAATTTTTACTTCTTGTTCTTTATCATTGTAGCAAATATTTAGTGTATTTCTCAAATATCGTTACAAATAATAATATTGTAAAATAATTAACCTTGTAAAATAAACAAGCTTATGTATTTTTAATGTACCAAAACTGATAGAAAAGTAAATAAATGGTACACTAAAATGTTTGTTTTGTTTCATAATTATTTAACTACTAGCACTTCGCTCGTGACTTCGACCGCGTTGATTTCGGTAAAAAAAATATAGCTTACCAATAATTCACCTTACTACCATTGAAAAAACTTTTAGAATAGGTTCATTAGTTCCGGAGATTACATACAAACTTACAAACAAATTTTTCATATTTGTAATAGATGTATAGATAAAAATTAACGAAAAATATTTATCTGAAATAAAAAATAGATACAAGTGCGAAGTATAAATGTAATAAGTACTATTTATATTCATACCTCACTATTTAAACTCCTTTATTTGCTATTTCACAGGGCACAGTTTGTTTTGATTTTTACCAGACTGCGGAGGAAATGTGTTATTAACACTCATTCGAGGGACAAACATTTCTGGGTTTTGGACCGTTTGCCTAAAATAACTTTTGTGTACATAACACTTATAAAACTTAAATTAAAACATAATTGCAATAAGCCGTGTGGCTTGCAAAATATAATTGTTACAACTATATACCTATACCACAATGGTGAAATTATTATTTTGTGTTTTAACAATAAAAGTAGGTTCAAAATTTGACGTATAATCAGTTGCTAACAGGCTGGAGCAAGAATATTACGAAAGCCATAATAAAATGGAGTCTGTATTAGTATTGTACTCGTACAGTTTGCTGGTAATCTAAGGTACCTACGTTGCGAGTTATTGTGTTATGTAATTAAACCTTCCAGATGGGTAGAACCCTTTATTTTATATATTTGTTTTATCTTGCTTTAAGTATCGTCAACAAGCTATAGATGTAGAAAACTGACTCGAACTGTATAGAATTTTCGATGCCCGTACCGAAAAAAAGGTTTGTATGGCTTTCAGATATTTGTTTCAGGGTGGGGTGTGTATTGACGGTACGTCATGTTCCACGCGCGCCTCAAAGAGCAGTCAGAATCATTGACGGGGTCCGACAGGACCATTGCCTGCCAGTTTTGCAGGAATGCTCTAACGAGATACCGTAGCCCTCGAGCGTACTGCCCTTACGTTTCGGGGCCAAGGAAAGAACAGGGTGGGTTTTTAGTCAGTAGAAGATTGACACTCCCTTCTGCTCGAAGCAGAGCGGGACTCATTACATGATTTTCCCACCGAAAAAAAGAACTGGGTGTGTATGCATGCCAAATTTTAAAATATGGTGAATGCATGCACAATACAGAGAAAATTTCTTGTGTGAGGCAACGCTTTTTTTTTCTAAAAATATAGCTGTCCTTCTGAACTTTTAAATTATCCCCGTATGACAAGGAAAAAATTACAAAAAGAATGATGAAATCAGTCCAGCCGTTTTCCAGTTTTAGCGAGAATAACGAACAGCAATTGATTATTATAGATTTATACATATATAAGAAAAAAGAAAGAAAGAACATAAATTTTATTTCACCCAGATAAATACAAATAATAAAACTAAAATAGAAGAAGACGGAAAAAGTTAGAAATTCTAATTAGTACGATTTTCCACAATTCTCAAAACAGCTATGCGGTGCGATAATGAGTTTCAGTACTATGAAAATATCAGATTATAACTGGCGTGTAGCTAAGTGGCGTGAGTATGCAATAGTAGAACATGATACTGTGAGAGTTTTTTTTCTACGTCATTTTTTATACATCTGACACAAACATTTCTCGTTTGCGCCCCTCGCATGTATCACTTGCTTTTTATTACAAGATATTATTTAATTTGCTATGTATGTTTGCTTGTGTTGGTGCGCCTCATAAATATGCCATAGCAGAAACTGAAACTTTGTCACCGAGCTAATTATTAGTGCAAATACGTTTATGTAAGGCGTATCATGTTAACCAGCCATTGGGTTGAAAAGGTACACACACACAGATAGGCAGAAGTTTCATTTAAAAACTTAGTTCTCAACTGCATCCGATTAAATTGTAAGAAAGATGAATTAGAGTTTTAAATATCGTTTCAGTTATGATGATAACTAGAACTATTTATTTTTATATAATTTGCTTGCTTCATATACAGTTACATGTTGTAGTATCAAAAACTGTTTTCCAAAAAATACCGAACGATTCCTTAGGATGATTTCATTCTCAAATAAATGAGGTGTGGAGTGCCCCAGGAGTCGGCATGCGGACCTGTATGCTACTTGATGCACATGAACAGCTTGTGCGGCGTACTACGCCACTGCTCAGCGTACTTGTTCATGGACGACCTGTGTGCGCTGCGTGCCGGCACTGACCTCGCCGAAACTTGTCGACTTATGCAGCTTGATGTGAACATAGTAGTTGAATGGTCCCATGACAACGAAACAGTTTTAAAAGCAGGAATTACATGGTAAGTTGTACCATCCTTGTTTTAACCAGTACTATCAAGTGCCTTTATTAACAACTAGCTTTTGCCCGTAATACAGGTTAATTAGGTATGAGAGGACAGTATATATCTATTAATATAGCACAGTGGAATAACAAATAAAAAATTGTAAAACAAATCTACCGTGTTCTCCCATTCACAAAATAGCTTTATATATTAAATTGAACTAGACATGAGACTTCAAAAATTAAGGAAAAATGAATAATAAAAATGAAACAAACGAAAGTCTGTCAAATCGGATAGATTTTATCGTAGGAAAAATAAAAAGACACACTCACGCAAGGGGAGTTGTTAATACACAAGTTGATAACGCAATTACTATAAGCCAGGAAAGCCACATGTGCAGAAGGAAGGAATCATTGCCAAGCAGCTGCTTGGTGATTAAATATAATGTAAGGTTCATTAATAAGTAAACTTTGAACAGATGAAGATGTCGATAAAAACTACATAAAATATGTCTAAAGCAAATTTTGATACCTAGCTTGCATTTTCTATTTACATGGAGCTGTTGCCTGTTTCATATTTACAACCCAGTAACTGGGTAACACGAAACCCTTTGACTGACGGCTGTCATATAGGCACTTACAAAAGTCATGATTAAGCCATTGGGGCTCAACGTTATTTCCGGGGCACCCATTAGCCATCCATCCACGGACTGACCTCCACTCCGCTGTTATATTTTGCCACTAGTTCTTCTACAGTAGACAGAATTATTAAAACTTGTTTTCACCAACTAGATCCAATACTCTAGTAATACTCTAGTAATCCATACAAACAAGCATTTTCTACACGAAAACATCACAATCAAACATTATTATCGAAATGCCATAAATAGACCGTAGTAATGAGATCATACAGCCTGAATAGAGATCATAAATAAACATATACAATTACTCGTTACTGCCAAAAGGAATTTATTCTTTAAATCTGATATAGTACGCATACAACCGTATTGGTTCTTTCTCATTGACTTACAAAACAAGTGTTGATAGCTTCTATCCCGTTTTCGTATCACGTAGTAAGTTTACTTTTTTCTATCTTCTTTGTTGAATTCAATTACCAGTTACAGACATTGGCGGAGTAAACGATTTCCCCAAAAATTTATGACTTAGTTTCTTATGTTAGTTCAAGTTCATAAAATGTACAGTGAATGTTATTGTTATTGCATTTTAGCTAGGAATTATGGTCTTGTAGCAGTTGTGTTTGATTTTCAATATATTTAGCTGGTGTTTTGCTACGCTTGCTTTTATTTTGCGTGCATTTATACAAATATTAAAAAAAGTAATTTAAGTTTTTATTTAAGTTTAAGTTATTTAATTTGTAAGGCGAGACCTAATTGATTTTTTTTAATGGGTTGGGTCCGCCTGCTTGTCACTTTTTAAAATAAAAATGTGCTTGTTTCTTGCATTTCAGTTGAGCAGTCGGGTTTTTTAGAATGTTTAAATAACTTTTTCTTCAACTTTTTAGTTAAATTATTAATTAACATTTTTATAGTTTTCCCGGTCGTATCACAATGGCACCCCACCGGATTCAGAAAGTGAAAGAGCTAAGTCCGTATTTTTAAACTCTCTCTTTGTATTATTTTTACTAGTATTACACTAATGATAAACATGAAAAACTTTTTTGAAATCCTTGTGTTAAGCCCTTTAATTTGATACCAATATTGCAGTATTCGAAAAAAAAATTTTTTCATTAGGTATAATGACTTCGCACAGCCGCCATGTTTGATTTTTTCATATGTCACCTATCTAAGAACACTTGGGCTGCTAAGACGAATCTAACGATACCTCAATTATGTAAAACCATTCAGCGATTCTGGAGATATGAGGTAATAAAGAATATTACAAACATAATATATACATACATACCTACATACAAGATTCGCGCGAAAAACCTAACCCTTCCTTTGCAGTTGGGTAAAAAGCGGAAAAGCTGGCTTGTTTAGACGCGCTAATCTTAGAAAGTGCTATGTGATATGGAAGTAGCGTGAAGCTTGAAGAAGGTTATAGGCTTTTTACCCGACTGCAACAGAAGGAGGTTATTTTTTATCGTGATAAAGTCCACGGGAGCGAATCCTCGCGCGACTGCTCATACAGTACACATAGAGATGTATTTAATTTAATACTACCACAGAAATCTTAATAATAAGGCATATTATTAAGATTTCTGTGAATACTACTTAGTTAATTCGTCGTATGATTTCATATTTTCGTTTTCTTACGTAGTAATAATAATACAAAGATCTCGTTTTGTAAAACGAAGCTACGACCGCTAATTACCACACTTGCACAGTTACTGGGGACAACTTTTATGTATGCTCATAAATTTTGTAATTTGGTAAAAAACGAGGCAGATCTAACTCGTTTTGACAAAATCATCTGCCCAGCCTTTTACCACAAATGAAATGTTGGGGTAACGCGATTCAGCTGAATAGTCGTATATTAAGTGAATTTAGCATTATGAAGTACTAAGTAGTACGAAAAATATAATATTTTAAAATCAAGAAGTTTTGTAATAGTTTTAGCTAACATTCCAACCAGCAATCTGCAATTAAAAATGCCATTCAATTTAAAAATGTAAGACTGTACGATTGTATATTTTCGTAAATTGTGCCTTAACATATGATAGAATTTGAGCGTTTGGAATACATAATTATAATATCATTTGACTTACATTTCATCTAAGTATTACGAACACGCGACATAATTTGACACCCTTGCTGGTAACAGAAACAGTTTCACGATAATTGACTTTTTAGTAAAAGTTTTGGCTTATTTAAAGTCATGCGTCGATTTAATAAATAAGTAAATTATTTTCTAAAAGTGTCAGCTGTTAGAAAACTTATTGAAACTTTGGTATTAGGTGTCTAGAAGCTAGCTAAATAACTAAATTTGAAAAAATATGTAGGATTAATTGTTTTGATATTTCTTTACTTTCTTTATTTCTATTAGTATGAGATTTTTAATTATCTAGCGGAAGTTTGGGCACGTTTTTATTTGAATCATCATATTATCGATAATATGACTTTTTAAAATCATAAAACCCTTATGTCTGGCCAACTGTCTGTCTGTACATCTGTCACAGATAATTTTATCTGAATCGAGTAGACTGATTCAGCTCAAATTAAACATAAATACGTAATTATAAACTTGGGATACTCCAAGATGGATGCCGAACATAAATAATTAATTTTAAATATTACACGTGAAGTTTGCACTGCAAATGACAGTTCCAAAATAATTTATTTTATAAAATTATAATCAATGAGTTTTGAACTATTGTAGATAAGTCATAACATCGATTATTCGCTCCCCTCTATCACCAAAACAACTGAGTACTACTGAAGTACTAGGTATTGAATAAAACATAAAAAAATTATTTGCTATAGATTAGATTCAGGAACTCCTACTAGAAGTCTATACTTTAAAAATATAAATTAACTTTCAGTCATCATTAGCAAAGCAGTTCAACTTTCGACACAGCATGCTTACAATATGTACAATTATAGTACACACAGCTACGCGTTATGATTTATGCAACACTGTCTATTGCCCACGACTTTGTTCACGTGGAAATTCTCGCATTTTTCGAGATGAAAAGTAACCTAGTGACCCAGACAAGTAGTCTATGTTTATGTCAATTTTTATTTGGATCTGTTCATCTATTTTGGTTTTCTTGAGTAACAAACACATCCCACCAAAACATCCTGTAAAAAATTAGCCAAGCCTCGCCAAAGCTGCTTGTTTCTCTATAAAAAGTAATGAAATCTCTAAGCAAAGCGAAGCCAAGTCTAAGGATCTTTACTACGATTTCCTTATTAATATAGTTAGATTTTATGTAACCGGCCGTTGAACATACTCTATGCACTTTTACTACTTAATACATCGAAGTCAACGGCCAAGTCACATAAAATCTAACTATATTAATAAGGAAATCGCAGTAAAGATCCTAAGACTTGGCTTCGCTTTGCTTAGAGATTTCATTACTTTTTATAGAGAAACAAGCAGCTTAGGTGAGGGTTGGCTAATTTTTTACAGGAATTTTTGGTGGGATTTCACTTCTTTTTGCAGAAAGCTATTTTTTACTTGATTAGTTTCTTAATTATTCAGACTCCAGTTTCATATTCATTTATAAGAAGGGGCTCGTCACATTGAATAACTTTTGTCAAGGCGCATTTCCATATCTCCCATAGTTCAGCTGAGCTCTAAGGGTTCTTCATCAGATACTTCAGACCTTTAACTTTTATACACACCAGTAGAAGGGACTCATCACTCTGAATAACTTTTGTCAAGGCGCATTTCCATATCTCTCATAGTTCAGCTGAGCTCTTAGGGATTATACAACGTGTAATTTAAAGGGTATATACATACCGAGTGCACGGCTTCTTTGGATGGTAACAAATGATATGGCAAGGGTTTTCTAATCCTATGTCTACATGTGTGGAGCATATTAGAAATTACAATACATTGATACCAGAGGCCGAATTTTTCAAATTAAGAAGAACGAAGAGAATTATCGTTTTATTGGCAAGTGACGTGGAAAGTGATGACCCTCATAGTGCTGTGATACGTTTGTTATTACCGGTATTCAAGAAACATATGAAACCAATAATTTGGGGTCAATTCTGTGAGTCACTTATTTTGAGCTGAAACTTTGCATAGAGACTCCATACCAGATGTTGTCTTCAGTCCTTTTGGATAGATATGGGCTGTCCGTTACACGTTGTATATATCAAATACTTCAGACCTTCAATTTTTTAATTTCAAAAGAAAGGGGTCTACTCAGGGTTGTAAGGTACTCCAGATCTTCCATGATCCTAGTTTAGATAGTTTTCCCTTCATATAGGCACTAAACCCTACCTGTATGCCAAATTTCAGCTCTCTAATGGGAAGTACTAGTTCTATTTTGAAATATTACAAATTTGCTTTTGCATAACTTAGGAAATAAACAAGCTACAAACATGAAATTTTCTCGTTTAAGTGTGTGCTGGTAGCTTACTAGATAACGATAATTTCAGCGTTCTAAATCTATCCAGACAGTGCAAGCACTACGGTCGAGACAGACGTGCACAATAACAAGCTAATTACTTGTCGTTAAAAAATATTGTTGTTCGCGTCACCTGCGCCGCCCGTGCTACGGTCGGCGCTGGCGCGGCGCAGCGTCGCGACAGCGGCTACCTGTGAGGTCGTGAAGTGTAAACAATGTCGAGTTCTAACCAATTAGCTAATGATACCAATACAACTACCACGGTGATGATTGCACAAGAAACGGAAGAATATACACAATTAGACGAGATGGAGACAAACCTTGTAGACCAACAAACAAGTGATAGTTCACGAATAAGGAAAAAAAGGTCGATAGCAGAAACCGTCAATAATATCAATCGCGTTTTACGCATTAGATATGTGAATAATTTTAAAGTGATTTTACAATTGGAAAGTGATTTAGACTTACAAAAGTTAATTAACTGCACTGAATTTAAAGAAATGAAATGGGTTATCTCTAAAACGATGGAGGTTGAAAGAAGTTACGGTATAATCAAAAACATAGATCTAGATTGTAACGAGGGAGAATTAAAAGATAGTTTGACATCTGATACTGAAATAATATCAATAAAACGGTTAAGTCGCAGAGTGTCAGATGGTTCTGGATGGACTGACAGTGAGACTTTAAGAGTATGTTTCAAAGGATCCTCACTACCGGCATATATATATATGTATGGAGTTCGTATAAATGTGGAGCCATATGTATACCCTGTTACGCAATGTTCCAATTTTTGGAAATTCGGCCATTACAAGAAGATTTGTCCAAACAAGAAAATTGTTTGTCCCAAATGTAGCCAAAACCATGAATGCTGTGACACAACCTCATATAGGTGCGTCAATTGTAAAGCCGATCATCTTGCATTGAGTAAAAGTTGCCCTATGTATGAAAAGGAGAAAAAACTTAGAAGCATAATGTCCCAATTTAACTGCACATACAAAAAAGCCCTTATAATTTACGTCCCATCTTCGACTCCAATTCCGGAGAGCTTTGATATAGTAAATTCTGTACCTCAACCTATAACTGAACAAACATATTCAACTTCTGTACAGAAAACACCGCGGCCACTATATTCCTCTGTCTGCATGGGTAGGGGCAACTCTAAAACAACTGAAGCGACAAAAAATCTAGCAGATTCTGCAGGCCACGCCAGTTCTACTACTTATAAATCGAGGACACAAAAGTCGAAGAAAAAAACACATAATCAGTATTACAACAATACCTACTTAGACTGGGAAAGTTTGTGTCTAGACTCTGATTGTGATAAAAGCAACAAAGAAGAAGAGGAAGAACCCGAAAGATATAATGATACTACAAACAGGAAAACATTCGGAGAACTAATGAAAAAACTGAAGGAAATATTTTTTTTTAAGAATACTTCAATTTTAGAAAAGATTACCAGTATGATAAGATGTTGCATTGATTGGATAATATTAACAACTTTTGAAAATATCTCTGACTGGCCCATTATAAAACAGACATTCGATTTTTTATGTTAATAAATGGATAATAACAACAAAAAAATTCAATTAAGTATACTCCAATGGAACGCACAGAGTTTAAGATCTAAGTTGATGACATTTGAAAACTTATTGCTACAGGGAAAGGTCCACATTGCAGCCATAAGTGAAACTTGGTTAGAACCAGATAGTTATCTTAGGCTGTCAAGTTATAATATATTCCGCAAGGATAGGGATGATGGGTATGGTGGGGTTGCTATTTTCACACATAAGTCGATACAAGCTCACCTCTCTACAGTTCAAAGTGTAAACCCGGGTATCGAACTTATCTGTGTCAAAGTGGAAAATTGTTGTGATATCGAATATGTTGTTTCTGGGTACTGTGCTCCGTCTGTGCGTACTAATCGGCGGGACTGGGACTCAATTTTTTCTGTGCATCAAAAGAAATGTCTTGTTATGGGAGATTTTAATGGGCACCACACCAATTGGTCCTACAAAACCGATGTAAGAGGATCGCAAATCTGTGATGCAATTTTAGATAGCAGTTTTGTCACACTAAATGATGGTAAGTACACTCGTGTTAGGCTAGTGAATAACCAACTACAACAGTCCGCGCCTGATATTACGTTAGTTTCTTCGGATTTGGCAATGTCATTTAACTGGAGCGTAATGAACGAATCTCTTGGAAGCGACCATCTAATGATTAAAATCACTACAAATCTCAATGCTGTACCAAAAAACATTTATAGACGTAATTTCAAGAGAGCTGATTGGGATAATTACGAAAAAATGCTAAAGACAATATTTTCTGACTTTCACATGTCAGGTAATCTTCAAAGTGATTACGATAAATTTATTGATTACATCAATTTAGCAGCGGACGTTCATATTCCGCAAACAAAATTTAACTTGAACCCTACTAACGTCTTTGTCCCCAAACCTTACTGGAATGCAGACCTTTCCAAATCAGTGGCTGAACGTAGACTCGCCCTTTCAGCTTTTAGACGCAATCCGATACCCAATAATCTAGCACGTTTAAAAACAAAAATATATGAGTCACAAAAATTAATACGCAATGCTAAAAATAAAGGTTGGCAGGATTTTTGTACATCACTAGACGGTACAACTTCCCAAAGTCAAGTATGGCAAAAGATGAGATGGTTTAAAGGACGCAGTAGTACTAGGCAATATGTAGATAGCGGGCGAGCTAATAAGTTACTTCGTAGCCTAACTCCCGATTATACATCACCGCATGATCTATCTTTTTTTTTCTAGTAATCTCAAATTAGAATCACCAATTAAAATACAAGAACTCAAAAACTGTATTCGTTCTAAGGATACTTCACCCGGTTGTGACAATATCTCATACTCAATGATTAAAAATCTTCCGGATAATGGTAAACATATATTGTTATCGTTGTACAATGGCTCACTGTCAACCGGCTTTGTGCCTACTCAATGGCGTGACGTCAGGATCGTACCAATACCTAAGCCTGGACGCGATCCGCAGTCTTACTCCTCACTCAGACCAATATCAATGTTGTCGTGTCTGTGTAAAATTTTCCATAGTATTTTAAACAGCCGAATAGAATGGTTCATCGAAAAAAATAACATATTGTCACCATATACTACGGGATTTAGAAAAAGTCATTCTACAATGGATAATTTGGTTAATTTAGTATCTAATATACAATCGGGTTTTACAGATAGCAAAATAACGATCGGATGCTTTTTAGATTTAGAAAATGCCTATAATAATGTTAATATTATTTCACTAATGCAAACAATGGATTTGATTGGGGTGGGATCTAAAATATGTCAATATTTATGGCACTTTTTAAAAGAAAGAAGGCTGAAGGTTTTAATAAATAATGGTTACATCTGTCGCACTACTGGTCGCGGTTTAGCCCAAGGTAACCCTTTGTCGCCGTTACTTTTTAACATATTAACTTCAAATATCTGTACAAGTATAATGAGCAGCGGAGTAATGATATCACAATACGCCGATGACTTTGTAATTTATTCGGTTAATAATAACATAAGAGAAAGTGTTAATCGCTTACAAAACTCAATGGATATTTTAGTCAGATTACTTTCAAACATAGGTTTAGAAATCTCGTCTTCAAAAAGTAAAGTTTGCGTTTTTAAGAGAGGATATAAGAGAGAAAATGTAAATATTTTAATTAATGAAACCTCGTTAGAAGTAGTAGATAATATAAAGTATTTAGGGTTATGGCTAGACCGTTCACTCAGATGGAAAAAACATATTGGTGAAGTGGCAGAAAACTGTTTAAAATCTATGAAAGTCTTTCAAGTGCTTGCTGGGTCGGCCTGGGGTGTACATCCATATTACTTGAGACAATTGTACATATCTATCATACGTTCAAGACTACAATATGGCAATTTTCTTTATGACAATGGACACAAGGGTAGTTTATTAAAATTAGACCGTGTACAAAATCAGTGCATGCGCATTATTGGTGGTTTTGTGAGGACGACATCAATTCATGTAATGGAATCTGAACTTTGTATTCAACCTTTATTTATACGCCGATACTACCTAGCTGGCTAATATTGGTTAAAAATTAATTCGTTCCGAGGTAATAATATATTTCCTGCTATTAACAATCTTGTCGGCTCATGCCAGCGGAGTTACTGGTAACATAAAAAGAAACCACTATTGGTGACAGTACATGAGTTTCTTATAAATAACCGTATACAAACATCGGTGCAATTAGAAAGGTTTTCCATGAGCACGTGGGCCAGCAGTGTGGACCTATCCAATGTAGTAAAACCTTGTGTAGATTTAATTGATAAACCAAAACATCAGTATAGATCTACCCACATACAGCAAGTTTGTGAGCAATATTTAACAACTAATTATTTGTATTATTACTGTATCTATACTGATGGTTCACAGGAAGGTAGCGGGTCGGGTTGGGCTGTTTATGATCCTCAAATGAAATGTTCCATTAAGTTCAGAACATGTGCTAAAGTTTCGATTATGTATGTGGAACTTTTAGCAATCGCAGAAGCTATTTCATACATCGAGTCATTCGAATCAGGAAATTATTTAATTTTGACCGATTCCAGAAGTGCTCTGCAACACCTGGCTCGATGCACCTCGAATTATCGAGGGACACCGATAGCCTACAAAATTTTAGAATCCATTTCCAGGATCCAAAATAAGAACAAAATTACTTTACAATGGATACCATCCCATATTGGCTTGTATGGAAATGAGCAAGTTGATCGGTTAGCGAAAGAGGCGATTACAGACGGTATCTTCGTGGAGTGCCAGCCCTTATTTAGTGACCTCTTGTTTAGAGTACGAGACCAGTGTATGGTACTGTGGAAAGAATACCATGATGAGAGGTCCCTGTTTAAAGGGATTTGGTACAAGATCATTCAGCCCAGCCTTACCCGCAGTCCATGGTTTGGTGGCACAGAGATGTCCCGACATGAAATTGTAACCGCGTTTAGACTTCGTTCTGGACACATTCCTTTAAATAGCTTTGCTTTCTTAATGAGGAAGACTGAGTGACCCAACTGTTCAGAATGTGATAACGTAGAAGATGTCACTCATATTTTGGCGGAATGTGTCCGGAACGAAGCTGAAAGAAACGATTATTTGCAAAAAAGATGTTTGTGTCCCAATAATATGGAAATTTACACTAGTAGTCTGGCGTTTCCATTATCAGAGAGCGCCAAAGATCTTTATTAAATTGTTAATGTAGGTATTAAGCGTAGGTAAATGTAAAGAAAGACCCTACGAGGGTGGCATGGTCATTGTTATCAAACCCTCTATAAAAAAAGAGAAAAAAAAAAAAATCTATCCATAGGTCCCTAAATAGGGCCTGAAAATACGCCGAAATGGTTCCAGAAAAGGATGGTACGGCAGTGTTTGCTTTGCGCTCGACTTGGCGGGGGCACTACCGTGCCCCCAGATATGTATGTATAATTAAATTGCATACATAAATGGATGCAGATTCATGTATACATGTTATCTTGCACATTTATGATATATGTATTGACTAGCTGTGCCCGCGACTTCGTCCGCGCGGAATAGTGATTTTCGGCAGCATTTTTAATTTTTTAAGCTAATTATATTGAAATTAAAACTCATACATAATTTGAATGTCATATTTATTAATATCTAATCAAAAGTCTAAGAAATAAGTTTCAAGCTTCTAGCTATAAAAATGACGTAATTTTCATACAAACTTTCAACCCTTATTTCAACCCCTTACAGCCCTTTTTCGCAATAAAAAGCAGCTTTTGTCCTTTCTCAGGTCTAGACTACGTCCGTACCAAATTTCATTAAAATCGGTTCAGTACTTTAGGCGTGATTGCGTAACACACAGATGGACAGAGTTACTTTCGCATTTATAATATTATAGTAAGGATAGTTTCTTTGTTTTTTTTATTTTTTTAGTTTTTTTATTTTATTTTGTATATTGGTTATAAATAACGCTTTTACACGTCATGTTTTTTTGCGTGTTAAGTTTAGTTTAGTTTAGCTAGATGAGGCCGGTGTTTCCTGACTACTCTGAGAAGAAACACCGAAACAAACTCAGAGGTCAACGTCTCTTTTAAAGTCCATACAATTTGTGTTGGCCCAATCATATGACAAACATGTAGGTTCATGTCTTTGGTGCTCTTTGAGGAAATAACTATACAGATTTGAGTGGACCTGTCCAGACAGTGCAAGCATTTGTCAGTTATCGTGTAGCTCAACTTAGAACTTAAGGAGCTCAACGATCTGACGAACAATACCAAAGTAAGGACCGTTGGGTAAGCCACACAAGTACTCAAACTGCTTGACATCATTAAATAAATTATAATGAAAGCAACACAAAGAAGAAACAATAACCTACATAGTCCTCACATTTACAATAAAAAAAAAACAAAATAAATTGGTATATACAATACTTGACAAAGCAAATATTTAAATCAATAAATAAAAAAATAAAAAAATCAACAATCAAATTTTAAATTTTAAATATTAAAAAAAAATGCCCACATATATCACTGGAGCAGCTCATTCCCAAGCCTTTTTGTCCTCAATATAATCTTTAACTGTGTAAAATGCTTTCTGACAGAGCTTACGTTTTATAAATAATTTAAATTTATTAATGCTAAGTTCTTGAATGTGGCTAGGAATTTTATTATAAAAACGAATACATTGGCATCTAAATGAACCACCTATTTTTTTTAACCTTGTTTTAGGAATGACATATGTGTCTTTGTTCCTTGTATTTACATTATGAATATCACTGTATTTTTTAAACAGATTCATATTTTTGTGTACATATAAGAGATTCTCATAAATATACTGAGATGGCACGGTCATAATATTAATCTCTTTAAATTTGTCTCTTAAGGAGTGCTTAGGACTTAATTTATAAATTGCACGAATGGCCCTTTTTTGTAACACAAATATTGTGTGAACGTCGGCGGCATTTCCCCAAAGTAAAATGCCGTATGACATCACACTGTGAAAGTAACTAAAGTAGACTAAACGTGCTGTTTCAATATCAGTTAATCCACGTATTTTTCTAACGGCATATGCTGCAGAACTTAGCTTTTTTGACAATTTATCTATATGGGGGCCCCACTGAAGCTTCGCATCCAAAGTTATGCCCAAGAATACTGTGGTATCTTCGGGTTTCAATATTTCGCCCTTTATTGATACGCTAGTTGTTGCGGCGGCTTAAAGCCTTGGTTTGAAAAACGAATTTTTCTTAGTGAACTGTATCAGGGGCGGTTCCATGATGCAAGTAGGTGCTGGTGGTGTGGGGAAATGAGGATCGTACCTGCCTGGTGAGCTATGGCGGAGACACGGCGAGGGTTCCTTAGCCACGTGGCGGCGGCGCGTCCACGATGTCGTGTACGTACGGACGAGGATCTGCACTTTCCACAACACACAAAGACACGCACTTGCACAGTTTAATAACAATCTTCGTTCTTCGCGGTGAAATATGAGTTCTCTTTGACTTAGGGTTTAATTGCGACCCGCAAGTCTTGATAGCGGATGAGAAACTGGCGGTTTTATCTTCATGGCGGCACGCGACAGCGTCCGCGCATCGCGGATCTTCCTCCTCGCTCTCGCTCAGGCATTATAAGGGTTGCAGAAGGGAAAGGGAATGCGGAAGGAAATTTACGTTGCACAGATACTAATATTATTTAGAGTTGCCAATAATTAGGCGTGAAAATATAAGAAATAAATTATGGCGTTAACATTCCCCGCGGCCTTAAAGAGTCACCTTTAAAAGAGATTAATACAATAGAAATTACACTTAAATCTAACTTAAAGAGGGAATGGACTGAATAAGATATTACTGAGTAGGAAGGGGACATAAGCGGACCACAGGTCTCACAAGAATCCCATTAGGAGTGCGTACGGAAACGACTCGCGTGCTACCGTCTTTAGACGTATGCAATTTATCAATAACACCTAGAGGCCAGGATAAAGGAGGCGCATTATCATTAACAATCACTACTACAGTACCTTCCTTAATCATGTCTCCGTCAGGTTTATTCCATTTTAAGCGCGATTGTAAACTATGAAGATACTCGTTTCGCCATCTTTTCCAGTACGACTGGACTAATTTATCCATAAGAGAATGTCTTTGAAGCAGGTTGTCAGACGATAAACCTACTTCCGCGGCCGGCAATGAGTTAAGCGGAACAGTGTGTAAAAAGTGTGAAGGGGTGAGAGCCTTAGGCTCTACCGGATCAGCGCTAAGCACAGTAAGAGGCCTGGAGTTCAACAGGCACTCTATTTGAGAAAGAATTGTAACTAATTCTTCATAAGAGAGGAGTTGTTGACCTATTGTCTTGAAAAGATGAGTCTTTACGACCTTCACCATGGACTCCCAACATCCACCGAAATGCGGTGACGCGGGTGGAATGAATTGCCAATGAATGCGATGCTCAGCGAGCTCCTCTTCAAAGCGCGGGCGGTATTCTTTATTTATGAAAGTATATAAGTCGCGTAAAAACGAATTAGCTCCTCGAAAATTGGTCGCGTTATCCGAATATAAACGTTGTACCGGTCCGCGGCGGGATAAAAACCGTTTCAACGCGGCTATGAACGAAACAGTTGTAAGATCTGTAGCTAATTCGATGTGAATAGCGCGAGTGGTCATACAGGTAAAGATACATAAGTAGCCTTTGCGACTCTTCGCACCTCGACTGCGTATGGGCACGTACTGTATAGGGCCAGCGTAATCACACCCTGTATGAGAAAAAGCTTTGAGAGCAACATTTACTCTAGATTTCGTAAGATCGCCCATCATGGGCGGACCATGAGGTCGCGGTTTCCACCTATGGCATGCATTGCACTTGTGAATTCTATGACGAATAATTCGTCTAGCGGACAAGATCCAATACCTATGGCGTAATAACGACATAGTGAGTTCTGGACCTGCATGTAAATATTTTTTATGATAATAGTCTACGAGAATTTCAACTATGCGATCATGTCGGGGCAACACTACAGGATGTTTAGTACTATAGGCCTCAGCCGAATGAGTTAATCGACCTCCGACGCGGATTAAGTCATCACCATCTACGAATGGCTTTAGTTTAATAAGAGCGGGTGAACAAAATTTATTATTTTTTAACTCGGAAAAATCCTTTAAGAAGTGTTTTCGTTGAACATGACGCAACAAAATGGTTTCAGCGAATTCGAGGTCGCTAGCGGAAACGGCGTCAGTTCGACGCGGGAGTTTTTTCATGAAGCGGTATATGAAAACAATAATACGCCGCAACTTGTTCCAAGACGACGTACGTTCTGCGAGTGTGAGTAGAAGCGAATTGTCTGAACTTGAGTCCGCGACTATGGGGTGCGCGTGGACCTTTTCTTCAGGAATGGGTTCCGAATTCAAGTCATTAACCTTATGTATGGGCCATTCGGAAGGATCAAGCTTAGCCCAAGCGGGTCCGTGCAACCATAATGGGTGCTCAATGAATTTGTCAGGTGTTAAACCACGTGACAAACAGTCCGCCGGGTTTTCATTACCAGCCACATGATAGAAATGCTCCGCGGGGACGTTGTCTATGATGCGAACGACACGATTGGCCACAAACGTGTGCCAACGATGCGGAGAGGAATTTATCCAGCAAAGAGTCACCTTTGAATCGGTGTATGCGTACATAGCGGTAACATTATAACGCGGATTATAAGTGTCATGAACACGGCGAAGAAGCTTAGCGAGGAGCTCGGCACCGCAGAGCTCCAGTCGAGCGATAGTTAATGGTTTAACCGGCGATACCTTCGACTTTGCACAAACCAGCTGAAGGACCACGTCGTCGTTGCGAGTAATATGCGCATAGATGACAGCGCCATAGGCGCTTTCGCTGGCGTCAGAAAATCCAATTAGGCGGAGAATACAGTTTTCAACAATACCTAAATGGCGCGGAATTTTAAAATCATTTAAAAGCGGAAGGGCAGAGCGAAAAGTTTGCCAAATATTTATGATGTGACGCGGGGGGGTGTCATCCCAATCGAGCTTCAGTAACCATAACTCTTTGATAAGCAGTTTAGCGTAGAGAACTACAGGTGCGACAAGACCCATAATGTCCCACAGTCTAGCTACGGCCGATAGTATAGCACGTTTAGTACACGTATCTGGCGGTGCGGAAATAAGAAATTCAAAGCAATCATTTGACCTACACCAGCGCAAGCCGAGGACCTTTTGCTCTACCGACTTGTCGAATTCTAGTTGATCGGTCAATCTATGCGACGCCGGAATACTGTTTAGTACAGTTTGAGAGTTACTAGTCCACTTGACTAACTCGAACTGACCGCCTCTAAAGAGTTTGATCAGTTCGTGGGCAACCTGGATGGCTCGCGATTCGGAGCTTACGCTGCAGACTACGTCATCCATATACAGCGAGTCCATGATGATAGCGCTGGCGCGCGGGAAGAGATGACCATCGTCTTGAACCAACTGTCGAACTGTGCGGATCGCATGGTAGGGACTTGACTTGAGACCAAAACAGACGCGGTTAAACTGATATAGAACCAGAGGATCGTTTGTACTGAAGCGATATAAGATGCGTTGAAAGCGGCGATCACCTTCTCTTACTTTAATCTGTAAGAACATTTGTCGGCAATCAGCCGACAGTGCGAATGCGAACAAGCGAAAATTCAAAATTATGGTAAATAAGTCGCCCTGTAAATTCGGGCCGCTGTGCAAAACATCGTTGAGAGATACTCCAGTACTCGTTTTAGCACTAGCATCTAGCACGGAGCGTAATTTTGTTGTTGTTTTATCTAAACGTACAACTGCGTGATGCGGAATTACATAGTCAGGACAACTACTGTCTGAACTATCAGGAGGAGCAGGCGATAAATATCCTTTATCAATATATTCGCGGATGACGTCATCATACGCAGTACGTAACTCGGGTGCGGATTCTAATTTCCTTTCAAGGCAGAAAAAACGTTTTTTCGCGACATCGAGTGAGTTTCCCAATTGGAACACATCGCTGCGAAAAGGTAAGGCTACAGAGTATCTACCTGTTTCCTCATCGCGTTCCGTGGTCGAATTATAAAAATGCTCGCACTCTAGTTCATCGAGCGATTTGCTCGTTGAAGGAGTGACGGGCGCTTCATCGACCTGCCAGAATTTTTTCAACGATGATTCTAATGAGTCTTTGTCAGGCGGGTGCGAAACATATGAGCAACAAGCTAGTGCAGTCTTGTTACGACGCACAGGCAACACGGGCACAGTGCCCATGATGACGTAACCGAGTACCGTCTGCATGGCGGGCGGCGCGGAGGAGTTGCTGCTAACTACGCGGGGCAGCAGAAGATGCGGGAAAAGCGATGCCCCGATCAGCACATCGATGCGACCGGGTGTGCCGAACGATTCGTCGGCGAGCGGTAAACCATATAAGTAAGGCAAAGCGGAAATATCTACGGGGGCGATAGGTAGATTGTCGGTGATTGCATCGACAACTAACGAATTAACGTTATAAGTAACGTTCGGATTAAAGCGGGAAAAGAAAGTAAACTGTACGGAACCCTTAACGGATTTTTCCGTACCACCGATACCCTTAACGGAAGGCGTATCAGATGAATGCCTAGTTAAACCTAATCGTTTGCAGCATTCTGCGGTAATAAAATTAGTTTGTGAGCCACTATCTAATAGACAACGAATTAAATGTTCCTTATCAAATGCATCTCGAATTATTACAGTAGCGGTTGACAACAAAATAGTAGTATTCGTGTTACCTTGCGGCTTTGATACGCGGGAGTTCGAGTCGTAAAACCTCGACGCAGCAATGGACGCGTTACATTGCGGGGCGCTCTGACGGCGGCATCGTGCGCATGTTGCTCGCGTGGAGCCTGTGCGTGCGACAAGGACAGCTGCTCGGGAGCAGCAGTGCTATCTCTAGCGCGAGCCGTGGCGTTTGAATCGGCTTGTGTACGTGCGGTATTATCAATATCGTTCGATAATGCAGTCGCATGCGATTCGCGATTAAAGTGTAAAAGCGTGTGATGTTTATTGTTACAAGTTTTACATCTAGATTCAGACTGACAGGATTTGGCCTTGTGTTTAATACTTAAACAGTTAGTGCATGCTTCGATTTGCTTCACTTATTTGAAACGATCACTTGGTGTCATTTTAGAAAAGGCGGGACATTTAAATAAATGTTCATGGACAAAGCCATCACACAAACATTTTGCGGATTTATCAATTACAGTGTAAGATTGCGGTTGTGGAGTTTTAGACGTTTTTTTATTTTTAGAATTGTTATTAGACTGAGTGGAGCTCGAGCTGTCTAAAGCTTTAGTATTTTGTAAAATGCGAGATTGATTTTTAATAAACTGTACTAAATTGTCGAATTTAGGAATTTCGTCCTTCGAATCCATTTCGAAAAGTCGAGCGGTTTCAGAATCGACCTTCTTTATAGCGACATGGAAAAAGATCAAATCTGTCAAATCATTTATTTTAAGATTTTTTAATGCGTTTGCGGCGGAAACAAAATTATCAGAAAAGGATTCGAAATTCTGAATAGATGCGGTATTAAAAGATTTATGTTCAAACATCCGATTAAGGTAACCAGAAGCCAAAATACGTTTGTCTTCGTATTTGTTTACGAGTGAATTAAAAATTAATTGGTAATTATCGCCATTAGGGCAAACTCCTGAGAACGCGGTTTGAGCCTTAGCTGTCAATTTCCCCATCAAATAATATAGTTTTTCCGAATCAGTCAATGTATTATTTTCGTGTACCGTGCTTTTAAAATTAGCGTAGAATAGGGGCCAGTTACGAATATCGCCATCGAATGACATAATTTCAATGGGAGGCAAGCGAACTGTTTGCTTAATGACACCACTACCATTAGAAGTATGAGCTGATTTTGAGTAATTCGAATGATTATATTTAATTCGGCAATATAATTCCTCAAAACTAATCCACGACTGTTCATCAATCGTATTTTTAGGGTTTTGTTTTAGAAGAAGCGAATTATGTTTATTAAATGCCTCGAGGAACTCGGTACGCATCGCATCGATATTGACACACGCACACATAAACTTTTCTAGCGGTTCCATACCGGACTTCATTTTTTCCATTAAATCGTAAATGATCTGCATGCGGGCAAAAATCATATTACGACATGACAGTGCTATTTGAATGGCGGATTCTATCGGATCATCCGATTCAATGGTTACTTTTTTAGACATTTTCGATATTTTTGTAGGTGTTTATAATACTTAGCTAAAATAAATCGCAACGATCTGCGCGCGGTGTGGTATTGGTAAGTACCTACGGTTGTCGTAAACGAAAGATGGCGAAGCGGGCGAGCGGTAGGTAGGTTATATTTTCCTATGTACCTACATAAATTAAATATTATGTTGAGCGGGATGCGATATACCTTTGAATGTACG
Organism: Tholera decimalis; assembly: GCA_943138885.2. Classification (NCBI taxonomy): domain Eukaryota; kingdom Metazoa; phylum Arthropoda; class Insecta; order Lepidoptera; family Noctuidae; genus Tholera; species Tholera decimalis. The sequence continues at coordinate 17,532,319 of OW964561.2, forward strand.
CAAGGACGACGTAGGTAGGTATTGTAATAAATGAAAGCGGTTTATTATATGAGTTTAAGAGCGCGCCTAAAGCCAGCAAAATTTTAGAATTCACCCGCACTGTCCTACCCGCTCCTCACATCGAATACGATCGCGCGTGTACCTACGCGCTCGCTCGACGCGTATCTTCTGTAGTAAGTATACGTATAATATTCAGATGAAACAACTGTATTCAAAGTATGACTGCGTTATACAATATTACGAAATGTTATTATGTGTACGCGAATAATACGTAAATAGTAAGTTAGTAGGAGGTGACTATACCACTGATACTGAACACGAATCAATATAAAATCAATACCAAAAGGTAATATTATATTATGTATAATATAATATTATTTTGGCGCGTGATTTTGGTGTGGCGTAAATAATGATAAACTTATATCGTCATATGCCCATGGATGACCAAATTATTGATATTTTTAATATTTTAAATAAAAATCGTACTTACTCTTACAAAATTAGGTACCATTTCTAAAATTGGTGATATTTTTTTCATTTTGTTTTTTTTTTTTTTATATCAGTCCTGAATATTTGTATTATCAGATCAGTATCAAGATTTTTTATTACATTCTAAATCAATATTGAAAAAAATACTTATTCTTAAATTTTAACATTTTTTTCTACGGAATTACGCAATTTTGGGCCCCTGTATCTATAGTTGCAAAACTTCTGAAAAATTCGGAATAATTCCGGAATACTTCTGGGAAAGTTTCTTTAAATCAGAATTATTCAAAATGAATTTAAATAAAGCCCTCGGTGGTGCGGTAAGAGGGGAGATGCTCCCCAGAGAAGTTTTCCCCCCGCGAGAAAGATTCGTACCCCGCAATCGAATGTTTCCGAATATTTCGCCCGAATAATTCAATCGAAATTAACGTGTTTGTTTGTTGTGTGGTGGGTGGGTTAATTATTGTTCAGTGCGAGACTACGTACGATACAAGAGTAAAATATAAATGTTTATCTATACTAATATTATAAAGCGGAAAAGTTTGTTTGTTTGTTTGCTTGAACGCGCTAATCTTCGAAAGTACTGGGTGGATTTGGATGAAATTTGGTATGGAAATAGCTTGAAGCTTGAGGAAGGTTATAGGCTACTTTTTACGCGACTGCAAAAAAGGAGAGTTATGTTTTTACCGTGATAGAATCCACGGGAGCGAAGCCCCGCGTGAGTACTAGTTTTATTATAAATGGGATTGATTAAGTATATGTTGATATTTTTATAGGTAGATATGTTAGCCTGCGATTAACAGGATTTTTATTCTTTTGTTTCTAGGTAGGTACTCTACTTATTTCGAAATTGAATGCTATTTTTATAAATGTCAGTAGTTGAATAAAAAACCAGGCCTAGCATATTTTATTTGTTTTTTGAAAAAGGGTTACCTATGTTTTTGGTTAGTTTGTATGTAGCTCTGTACGCATCGCGAGTATTCGCGAGTCGCATAGGTAGGTATTAATCATTACCTACCTACTTAACGCGTATAATAGCCCAGCCAATAAAAACAATTAAAGACAAACCTTGCAAGCAAACACGTTTTGATGCGGTTTTTAGAAAAGTATTTGTTATACTTAGGTAGGAGCAGGTTTTGGTATATTAACCGACTTCAAAGGTCGATTTTCCTGGTTTCTTTTGGCAGTTGAAATATTCCCAAAGTTTCGGAATATTTCGGAATACTTCCGAAGTATACGACGGGAATGATTCGGAATTATTCCCGCCAGACTATATCGAAAAAAAATGTACTACACTGCGGTGGCTCATTATTTTAGACTAGCTTTTGCCCGCGACTTCGTCCGCGTGGAATAGTTACTTTGGGCTAACGTTAAATTTAAGCCCAATTTTGAAGCATTCTTCATTGGTGCTCCGCTCCTATTGGCCTTAACGTAATGATATATATAGCCTATAGCCTTTCTCTATAAATTGACTATTTAATTAAAAATATTTTTTTCAATTCGAACCGGTAGTTCCTGAGATTATCGCGTTCAAACAAACAAACAAACTCTTCAGCCTTATATATTAGCATAGATAGCTGTTGCCCGCGACTTCGTCCACGTTTCCGTCGTTTTTCGTAAAAAAAAGTAGCCTATGTCCTTCCTCACGGTTCAGTGATTTAGATGTAACACACAGATTAACTTTCGTAATTTAGTAGGGAAATATAATATGTCAATCTATAATACTGTTGAAAAATATCGCAATACCGAACCGCACAATATTATTGTTAATAGCTGTGCCCGCGACTCCGTCAGCGTGTAACTCCTTGTGTGTTACTAAGTTAATGTATTGGTAATATTGTTTAGATCACGTTCACATGAGGCTTAAGTACGTATAGAACGACAATACTTCAGCGCAAAGCTTCCGGGTAAACTATGTTGAAAGTTGACCCGTCCGGCACGTGAACATAAAGATTTCTAGAACTGCTAACCCGGGAAAGCGCGACGTACAACTGACCATGCGAGAAACAACTGACACCGAGATCTACTCCAGCAACACGAAAAGTCTGCCCTTGAGTCTTATTAATTGTCATTGCATAACACACCGATACTGGGAATCGCGTTCTTTTATATTAGAATGGAAAATTATTTGGTATTATGGGAATTCTGGGAATAAAGACGGTTTCTCCTGCACCGCAACCTGTTAACATTTGAGCCTCGATTATATTTTGTTGCAACTGGGTTACTTTTAGCCGAGTTCCATTGCAAAGTTGTGGTGGATTTAAATTTCGGAGCAGAATAATAATCAGAAAGCTTCGAACTGCTAAGCTATCGGGAGTTACACGTGTTATTGTGAGTCAACCATAAAAGATAGATATATGTTGTCGTGGGATATTTTTTATATAATTTTATGGAGAACATTTCCGTCATAAATGATTTCTGTGTAGCTTTAACCATTAAGGTTGCACACGCGACGGAAGCTTAAAAATGGAGTAACTTCTCCCGTTTTCCCAACATTTCCCTTCACTGCTCTGCTCCTATTGATTGTAGCGTGATGAAAAGTATACTATAACCAGCTCAGGAGTATGAAAAATATTTGTACCAAGTTTCGTTAAAATCCGTCGAGTAGTTTTTGTTTCTATAACGGTTATACAGACAGACAGACAAAAATTTTACTGATTGCATTTTTGGCATCAGTATCGATCCCTAATCACCCTCTGATACTTATTTTGTAAATATATTTCATGTATAGAATTGACCTCTCTACAGATTTATTATAAGTATAGATAATTGCCTATTTAATGCAAATTCTAAAATGGTATAATAATAACCAGTATCTTGATAAAGTATAAAGTTATTGCTGTTCGAATCTTAAAGGAGAATTTTTATACAAATTTGATTTCAAAATTAAATTACTTTAACACTGCTGTTACTAATTTTAGACTCAAAGAGAATGAGAATTTCCTTAAAATTTGATCACTATGGGTTTGTTGACACCATAAAAGACATTAGTAATTAAACAAATTTATTGAAAAAGAAAATATACAAGATGTTCGAAGTGGGCTCCTTCAGCTGCTATACACGCTCTACACCTTCTTATGAAGGACCGTCTCAATCGGCGCGCAAATCCTGCCGACGATATTTCGTCAGCAGCCGAACGTATGCGTTGTCGCAGCTGTTCAACTGAAGTGATTTCTTCTTTATAAACTACCTCCTTTAAACAGCCCCAGTAAAAAAGTCCAATGGGTTTAAATCTGGCGAGCGAGGTGGCCACATTCTGAAAATAAAATATTATTTCAAAACAAATTCCTTGTTATACAATCACGTCCACAATAAATTGATCTACAAAAATAGGGTTTAAATACCTAATGGGCATACTTAAATAGGTTCGTAATCGATATAAATATATTTCATCGAACAAACACGGATACCAACTAAAAGCTTGTGTTTATTTTGCATATACTATTCTGCCCGCGTTACCTACGACTACGAGTGACAATAGAAATATTAAATAAGAAGTGGTATAGGTAGATAACTTTTTTTTTATATAGGATACTCGCAAGATCATTATTGTTGTCCATCCGTGTATCTAGATTTTTGAATAACATAACAAAATAGCAAAAGTAAATAGCTACCTATTATGAATGTAATTTATTACCTATTATCCTAATAATCTAATAAAGTACCTACCACGAATTTTTGATATCGTCGTGTCTGGGTGTTGTTTATCTATATTATGTATGTATTTAAACATGTATTTGTCTATGTATATCAGCTGTCTGACACCCATAGTACAGGGTCTTCCTAGTTTGGGGTCAGATAGCCGTGTGTGAAATGTCCCCACATATTATTATGTCTAGTTACCTACTCGGCCCACGAAAGTGTGTAGGTAAACGAATTTAGATCTTGTGTCTCTCAAAATAAAATCTAAAATCACCTGCATAAACTTTCTCGAAAGTATAAAATGTATTTTTATTTTTTCAGTATATAACAAACAAGTAACTCACAAACTTACCTTCGACAATTAGCCATCCTGTCAATTTGTAACTTTTTTAGTTCTCTTTTCAATGTTTTTTTTTTGTTTCCCATTTCACTATTTAGTTCGAACAACAACAACAATTACGATTGAAATGATTATAACTCGGCGCAGCTAAAACACTTGAGCGTAGTCCTCTCGTCTCAACAGAGCGGTAGCGACTGATGTGTGAAATAGAAATATGCTTGAAGCTCCCGCAACGAGCGACGGAAGATGACTTCTTGCGCGGAATAAAAACGTAGTATGCGCCAAAAGTGTTTTATCGTAATAAATCCAAAACTAAAAGGAATTACATAAAATGCCTAAGCAAAGCCTTTACTATTGTTTAAATATAATTATTTATCAAATTTTTGTCGCAATAGGCATTACCATATCGAGTACAAAACGGAAAAACATGAGAATTAGAGGTTATTTCGTGATTTTTTTCTACCAAGGAAATGTTATTATTTTATGTTTTTGATCAGAGAGAGCCCTTGAAAATATGATGTAGTTATTCATATATTTTTATTTTAAGATTTGGTCTGGAATTTTTCATGTAAAATCAAATAGAAAATTGGTAATTTTGCTTTATACGCGCTCTTAAGGAACGAAGATTGAAATGAAATATAATTGCGCGATGATGATATACGGATAGAATAATTATATCCGTTATCGAAAGAGTATAGAAAAAAGGTATCCGTGATCGTAGGATCAAAAAATGTTGCGGCGGCTTAAAGCCTTGGTTTGAAAAACGAATTTTTCTTAGTGGACTGTATCAGGGGCGGTTCTATGATGCAAGTAGGTGCTGGTGGTGTGGGGAAATGAGGATCGTACCTGCCTGGTGAGCTATGGCGGAGACACGGCGAGGGTTCCTTAGCCACGTGGCGGCGGCGCGTCCACGATGTCGTGTACGTACGGACGAGGATCTGCACTTTCCACAACACACAAAGACACGCACTTGCACAGTTTAATAACAATCTTCGTTCTTCGCGGTGAAATATGAGTTCTCTTTGACTTAGGGTTTAATTGCGACCCGCAAGTCTTGATAGCGGATGAGAAACTGGCGGTTTTTTCTTCATGGCGGCACGCGACAGCGTCCGCGCATCGCGGATCTTCCTCCTCGCTCTCGCTCAGGCATTATAAGGGTTGCAGAAGGGAAAGGGAATGCGGAAGGTAATTTACGTTGCACAGATACTAATATTATTTAGAGTTGCCAATAATTAGGCGTGAAAATATAAGAAATAAATTATGGCGTTAACACTAGTATTCACTTGTCTAACATGAGGTAACGTAAATTTTAGGCATTTGGTTTTTTTCTCATTAAGAAGAAGATTATTAACATTAAACCAGCTAACTACAGTTGCAAGGGCTCTGTTTACTTCTTCAGTAACCTGCTGTTGACGTTTGATTTTAAATAAAAGAGAAGTATCGTCAGCGAATAACACTATGTCATGATTTTTGATCAGGTATGGCAAATCATTTATATAAATAAGAAACAAAAATGGACCTAAAATTGAGCCTTGGGGGACCCCCATCTTGACCACAGATCCCGACGACCTTTTGCCGTTCACATCGACTCTCTGAATCCTTTCACTCAAATATGAGGTCAGAAGATTCAGAGAGGTGTCCCGGAATCCGTAGTGGTGAAGTTTCCTGATTAATGTCTCATGGGGAACACAGTCAAATGCCTTAGACAAACGCAAAAAATGCCCAGCGCATCGCACTTATCTTCCCATGCATTATAAATGTGTCCTAAAAGTTCAACACCGGCATCGGTTGTTGAGCGACCCTTTGTAAAACCAAATTGTTTACTATGTAGTAATTTGTGTTCATTAAAATATCTTTGCATCTGGATAAAAATAATTTTCTCATAAATTTTACTGAAAGTAGGCAGTACTGAAATAGGTCTATAATTAGTAGGGTCTGATGTACTACCTGATTTAAATAGTGGAATTATTTTACTATATTTCATTAAATCAGGAAACTCACCGCAATCAATACAGTTATTAAATATAACAGCTAATGTAGGAGCTATAATATGTATAATGGACTTAGTAACATCAACAGAATTACCCCACAGATCTGCAGTCTTTTTAACATTCAAAGAATTAAAAGTTTTGATGATATCATTAGAAGTGACATATTGGAATTTAAATGCAGAATTACAAACTGGAACATTTTTTTTAAGTAATGTTTCTGCCGCACTGGGAGATGATTTTAGTGACTTGGTTGTCGATACGGGAATGTCAGTAAAAAAATTTTCGAATTCTGTGGCCACTTGCGAATCTAATGTTATTATATTATCGTCAATATTGAGGTTGTAATCACTATTTCGGTTGCAAGACCTTCCCGTTTCGCTTTTTATAATATCCCAAGTCGTTTTAATTACATTACTACTATTTTTAATTTTAGAACTCAAGTAACGAGACTTGGCAATATAACAAACTTTTTTAAATAATTTAGAATAGTTCTTAACATATAAATTAAATTCTACTGAGTTAGTGTAAGTCCGCTCCTCATAGAGTTCATAAAGCCGGTTTCTACTTTTATAAATAGCAGTGGTGGCCCAGTCACTGAAAGAAGTGTTACTATTTACTGAAGCAATTTTGGGAATAAATGTATTATCAAATTGTTGGCAATATATTTTGAAAAAATCATTGTAATGTTTATTAGGGTCCTCATTAGTTAACAAACATGGCATTTTATTTAGGAGTTTAGTTTTGAATGCTTCCAGGCGATATTTAGTTTTTGGATTTACAGTGATATTCTTTTTTAACATTTTATTGACTTTTTTTGGTAAAGTAATTAATTGCCCACAATGATCAGAATCTATTAAATTAATTATTTTTTTGTAAGTAGGTACAATATCCGTGAATATATTATCTAAGCAAGTGGCACTAGTAGGCGTTATTCTAGTGGGCTCCATAAATAGGTTAACAAGATTGTATGACTGGAATAAACTAATAATGTTAGTGCTCAATCCAGAATTTTCTAATAGATTAACATTAAAATCACCACAAATAATGACAGATTTGCTAGAGTTACAAATTTTATGCAAAGCTTCATCCATTACTTTTTCAAAGCAATCATACAATCCTGAAGGTGGTCTGTACACACTTAATATAATAAACTGCTCCAATTCAATACAGGCTATTTCAATAGACCGTTCAACAGAGAGGCTCACAATATCCATACGGTTTTTGAATTTATGATTATTACTTATTAAAATTAAAGGGCCACCATGTATAGCATTTACTCTGCAGAAAGAACTTCCAACCTGGTAATTATTATAATTGAAAATAAATTGATGGCTTTGAAGCCAATGTTCAGTTAAACAAAGAATATCAATATTGTTAAAATTAAGAAAAATTCTACTTCTGAATCCTTGTTTAAAAATCCTTGAATATTTTGATGTACCAGGTTAATACCATTTATTGAGTTTAAAACTATACTGGATTCCTCTTTGCTATTTAAAATCTGTTCATTACTGCTAGAGATTGCCTCTGTTGTCAAAAATATAGATAGCAAGGATTAAGACTGACTGATGCATTGGATATAATCTATACTACATATATTAATAAATAAATCGCAGTAAAGAACCTTAGACTTGGCTTGGCTTTGCTTAGAGATTTCATTACTTTTTATAGAGAAACAAGCAGCTCCATCATGACTTAGCTAGTTTTTTACAGGATGTTTTGGTGGGATTTCATTTCTTTTAGTGATACACTCCAGACCTTTCATTATTAGCTTTCCTTATTAGACATTGTTATTTTCTTATCTCGACTTGGCGGATCTCATCCGACTCCAGATCGGCATGGCGGCACAGATCAGATTCCAGTTTCATATACATCAATAGAAGGGGCTCATTACACTGAATAACTTTAGTCAAGGCGCAATTCCATATCTTCCTTAGTTCAGCTGAGCTTTCAGAGTTCTCTTCAGGATACTCCAGACATTAAATTATTTAATTTGAAAAGTATTGGCTAATAACGCTTAATAAATTTTGTGAACGCAGCATGTCGATAACTTAATAGTTGGTCTATATTATTTAAGTATTTGCAAGAGAACTTTTAGGTCGTGGTAGGTCTTGTTTTATAGCCAATTTATTAAGGTTATTTTGCAATCTGTACTAGTCATAGCATAACTGTTTTGCGGATAGTCTAGTATACTACCTTTTAGCGTAAGTTGATTTAGCTGAGATAACGTTTGCCACTAAATAATTCCTTCTCTTTTTTATACAGTCCTCTGACTGTATAAAAAAGAGAAGGAATTATTTAGTTTGCTGCATTTCTAAAATTTGCCAAATTACAACCGGGTTGATAGAGTGGTGAAATGCAATAGATTCTATATTACAATCTGCTCGAGTTTCAGTAAAATCGTTTTATCTCAGAATAAAACTACAACATAATACTTTTGAATTAGAATTTTGGAAATGGAAGTCGTTTCCTGAATTCAGTCATCAACTTTTTGTATGCTTTTCCTGGAAGCGATAGAATTATGAATGTTACAAAATTTCAATACTTTTTACAAATACACACATCAAAAGTGTCTAGGGATCAACATATATTTTTGCAATAACTTTTCTCCTGATTGATATTAATTAAAATTTTCTTTAAGGATTCATCAAATAAAGTGTTTTCGTTTGTCACAGTAACGATAAACCAAGTCACCTTTGCATTAATAAAGAAATTTGCCATTTTCCTAATAAAGGGATTTTTGACATTTGAACCACTAACATTAAAGTTCGAAAAAAAGACTGAAATAACAGTTTTCTTTAAAATTTTATTGGGTAACTTAAACAATTAATAATCCGTGTTTCTACCGCGAACACTAACAACACAAGAACATCGGTTTGGCATACTCAAAATGAGTTCATCCAAATCACGCTGTGGAATGGCCGCCCATTATATACTTTATTGTACACCTTACAAAATTTCTATAGATACAAAATTAAATAAACTAGTGTACAATGGGCGGTCTTATCGCACAGGGCGATCTCTTACAGACAACCTTTGGATGGACAAACTTAAAGGAGACAGATTAAGGGCTGTCAGTGTACAAACATATAATTGAACATAATAATATAAAATACATACAATACCAAAATTATATACTAATAAATATTACATGTATAATTGAGAAAGAAGGGGAAAGTTATAGGGAGAGGTAATGCTCCTTCACCATTCTTTTGAACGCTGGTAGCGTTTGAGCACGCCTCACTTCTATGGGTAATGCATTCCACAAACGAGCTGCTTGTATGGTAAAAGATTTGTCAAAGAAAGAAGTGGAATGCATACGAATACTCAACTCTAGATTTTCTGATGATCTCAAGGATCTAGAATGTGTGTCACAGAGGAACTGAAAACGTTCCTTAAGATAGAAAGGAGTGAAAGGATTAAATACCACATTATAAAGTAGAGAAAGTAAGTAATGTAATGTGTATGTAATGTTCGTTGCAACAACAAAAAAAAGGTCTTCTTGCGACTGGATACCCTCCATATTTGGCAGAGCTCTTCTCTGTAGCATATCCCATGCATGCTCAATCGGGTTCAAGTCTGGCGACTGAGCAGGCCAGAGCAGGGCATTGATGTTAGCTGCGGCGAGAGTCTGTCTTACAACTCTTGCGGTGTGCGGTCGTGCATTATCATGCATTAACTGAAATAAGGGACCGATTTGCACTTGTAGAGGAACGATGACGTCAGATACAATCGTCTCAGCATAAATTTGAGCGTTGAGGTTGCCTCTGATCCAAATCAACTCAGTTCTTCCGCCGATCCAAATACCCGCCCATACCTTGATGGTTCCACCACTATAAGGATGGACTTCTTGGCAGGATTTTAATCGCTGTTGGCGTCCAGGGGTTCTCCAGTGTCGTATACGTCTTGTATCCGGTCTCATACCAAAGCGAGACTCATCAGAAAAGCACACGAAACGCCATTGTTCTTCTGCCCAATTTCTGTGTTCAAGAGCCCATTGATATCGAATCCTACGATTGTGCATTGTCAAAAACGAAAATATATACAAAACTAAAGACACCGCCTTCCGAAATTAAAGTTATTTTTGCCTTTGTAGTGTTTTGATATGGAAGTCGGTTCTATTTTTTGCTAAAAAATATTTTTCCCGCTTTTCAGTGGGCCGGTTTGTAATTTATCTAGTTACAAAAGCCATAATGTCAACAACTTATCACCTTTTACAAAATATTGCTTTTCCCGATGCATAGCCGTTAATTTTTGAGGAGTTCTCCTGGTACTTGACCATCAGCTCTACATCACCATATGTATTGTGACGAGCATAAAGTGATTAACATCCGTACTCAAGTAATCGAATCGCAATCCACGAAATACTCATTATTGAAGAGTTTCAGTGGCCATCTGTGGTCTTCATCATCAGTTCAACTTCCCCAAATGGTACTTTTCTGAAGCAACTGCTCAAGGTACTATAAGAAATACCCAAAACGCTATAGGTGTGCCTATAATATTTGAAGAGTTTCCTCGATTTCTCCAGGATTCCATCATCAAATCCTGATTTTGTGACAATGGGACTAACTAAAAAGTATACCCATTCAAACGCAAAAAGAATTTTTCAAATCGGTCCAGCCGTCTCTGAGTTATGAGGTACCATACATAAAAAAAAAAGTTCAAGACGAATTGAGAACCTCCTTTTTTTGAAGTCGGTTAAAAACAATTCATGGCATTATTTTATCTATGTGCTATAATGCGAAATTCATCAGAATTGAGACACTTCTACTATTGACCCAAAGCTATGAACAGCATGTGGTGTGCTTGTTGAAATATGGCGCAATATCTTACCTGCCCTCTTTACCGCTTCTTACGATCGGAGATCATTTATTAAGACACTAGAGGCTTGTAAAAATATAAAAATATGCCTAAAATAGAAAGATTTATCATATTAACTTTGTCTGAAACTAAACTACCTGAAACTTACAGTATAAAATATTAAGTTTTGGTTGTTTTATTAATATTACCGTTTGATAAGACTGGTGTCTGTTTGTCTGGATCTGATAATGGATCGACCTTGGCAAAATTCTTCAGAACAAAAAGAGGTATAAAGACATCGATACCTAATTTATTTATTAAAGTGTTTTAACACGACATGGCTTTATAATATATATTACAATCGTATAATCAAAAATCAGAAATCATCAGACTGAATTCCTAAAAATATATTTAAATGTTCTTATCTCATTTGGGGTCCATAAATTGGAACGTCAAAATGAAAATATTATCATCTCGAACTAAACACGTACAAGAAGCATTAGACCATTCAGTTTCTAACTCTCAGTAACAACTATCCGGACATATAACGAAGTATCTAGAAACAGGTACAGGATAGCAGGTACACAAAATCGACTGCGCGCGATAATATAGTAATTTATTGCACCATATTTCACCCAGCGTGGTCCGGTGGGACCCCAGTGACGACCGCTGTATTGCGAATCCGAAATGCGCTGAAGATATCACGTGTAATGTTGTGTAAATTAATTGTTTATATTTTTTACCTATTTTGAATTGCATCATCATCTGCTTAGCCTTTTCTTTTCTATATTGGGGTCCACTTCCAGTCTAACTGGATGCAGCTGAGTACTAGTGTTTTACATGTACCCTTGCACCTTTTCAACCGACTTCAAAAAAAGGAGGTTCTCAATTCGTCTTGAACTTTTTTTTATGTATGTTACCTCATAACTCGGAGACGGCTGGACTGATTTGAAAAATTCTTTTTGCGTTTGAATGGGTATACTTTCTAATTGGTCCCATTGTTACGAAATCAGGATCTGATTATGGGATCCTGGAGAAATCGAGGGAACTCTTCAAATATTATAGGCACACCTATAGCGTTTTGGATATTTCTTATAGAACCTTGAGCAGTTGCTTCCGAAAAGTGCCATTTGGGGAAGTTGAACTAATGATAAAAACCACAGATTGACCACTGAAACTCCTCAATAATCAATATTTCGTGGATTGCGTTTCGATTACTTGAGTACGGGTGTTAAACACTTTATGCTCGTCACAATACATATGGTGATGTAGAGCTGATAGTCAAGTACCAGGAGAACTCCTCAAAAATTAACAGCTATGCATCGGGATAAGCAATATTTTGTAAAAGGTGATAAGTTGTTGACATTATGGCTTTTGTAACTAGATAAATTACAAACCGACCCACTAAAAAGCGTGAAAAAAATTTTTTTTTGCAAAAAATAGAACCTACTTCCATATAAAACACTACAAAGCCAAAAATAACTTTAATTTCGGAAGGCGGTGTGAAAAAAAAAAGAAAATCCAAAACCAATAACACCGACTTCCGAAATTAAAGTTATTTTTGGCTTTGTAGTGTTTTAATATGGAAGTCGGTTCTATTTTTTGCAAATTTTTTTTTTTTTAAATTTTAAGTCCTCCTCCGCTCTTGACCTCGATCTCGCCTGATGGCAAGCGATAGATGAGGTCTACGATGTGACGAGCGAGCAAATGACAGCCAGGAGCAATGGCTTACCGTGCCTTCCGAGACAAGGAGGAATCTCGATTTATTAAATCCACGGACCGACGGTAAGCGTTGCTTAGCCTTAAAGATCGACCCGTTTGGCTGTATTTATTTAGACTCGAGTTTCTTTGTTCTGGATTACTATGTAGGTATGACATATTAAAAAAATTGGCCAAGTGCGAGTCAGACTCGCCCATGAAGCGGTTCCGTAGTAACTATAATAATATAATATAATATGTATATCTATATGACGAATAAAAAAAAAAAACATTAAAAATTTCTTAAAACTAGCTTATTTACATTTTTACAACTACGCTAAATAACTTTGTTTTTCATAGTGTTTGTATGAATTACAAAGTTATATTTGCGGTTTTAGAAAATATGCTGTATCTCAAAAACTGCTGACCCGATTTCGTTCAAACTAATTTTGGTTGAAACTTTATATTAAGGTCTACAGAAATATATTTTCTTTAGATTTTTAACTCCAATATTATAGAAGTTAGAGGGGGGGGGACACATTTTACCACTTTGGATGCTTATATCTTTTAAACGATTGACTTTATGAAAAGGTGGTTTTAGAAACCCTTATATCATTCTTAAATACCTGTCTATAGATACCACACACGCATAGGTTTCATGAAAAAAAAAAAATTTTTCAGTTTTAGTTCCATGTATGGGGAGCCCCCTTTATTCTAAATATTTATTATGTTTTTTCTTAAAATCGGAAAGCGGTTCACAGAATACATCTACCTACTAAGTTTCACATGTATGGTCTCAATAGTTTCGGAATAAAATGGCTGTGACATACGGACGGATAGACAGACAGACAGACAGACGGACAGACATATCGAAACTATAAGGGTTCCGTTTTTTGCCATTCGGCTACGGAACCCTAAAAATGATGACGCAGCCTGCCACAGCCTGAATCACCTGAAATAGACTGGCAAGTGATAGAGCTTAATGGAAAACAATGGTAAAGGCAGTCAACACCAGACTGATCCCTACCTGAGTGATGTGTGTTAGTATAACTTATGTATAAGTTAAATTAACACTCTAAAATAAACAAAGAAGTAACGTAATAATAGTCAATCGACTTATTTCTAGTCTAAACGAATTTTGCTGAATCGTGTAGTTTTTCCGTAAAGCGATTCAGCTACCTGACCTCATAAAAACATATTTTATTTTGCCACCTATAACGTAACTGTTCTAGAAATAACCTATTCATTTATAATTATTTTTGTTAGGGTAATAGAAACAACGTTTTCCTGTCTATTTAAATCCACGCTTTTGTGTACAACACATAAATAAATTTTATCAGGTGGTGGGTAAAACACATTGTGTTTTGATATGGCCCCACTTTTGATGGCGTATTGTGACCTCGTTAGTTGCAATAAATTCCCAACAATATGTATATAACAATTAAAATGTGAATAAAAATATTAGTCTAACCTGGAAGTCATTGCTATAAAGGTGTTAGTTAGAAATAAAATATTCAGTTTATAAACAAGGCGTTAAATATTTTCATGGTATGTATCTTTATATCATCTAGTTTCTGTTAATTTATTTTATTTATTTATTTATAATGGAGGAATTTTCTTTCTTTTATTTCAATTTTCGACAGGCCCGTTGGTATAGTGGTCAGTGGCCCTGACTGCTATGCGCAAGGTCGTGGGTTCGATTCCCACCTAGGACAAATGTTTGTGTGATGAGCACGGTCATTTGTTCTTTGTCTGGGTGTAATTTATCTATAATATGTATGTATTTAGAAATATATATGTATGTTTATCAGTTGTCTAGTACCCATACCACAAGCTCTGCTTAGTTTGGGACTAGATGGCGTTGTGTGAAAAGTTGTGGAATATTATTTATTTGTGGCTGTTGGAATAAATATCATCATATCTAATATTCAACTTTCATGACACCACTGAGCAATTTTACTAAGACTTACAATATGAACTGCCCAAGGATCTCTAAATATTGCGTAGCTGCTATTTCAAAACAATAAACATACAAATTATAAGCATCTCACTAAGGTTTCTTGCGATAGTAATAATCCTGAATCTGTATTCTTACTTAACGCCATGTCATGCTCAGTCATTTTTGACCATCATCGCCAATACGGAAAATACTGATTGCTGAATCAGAATGAAGAAGGAATTTCACACATCACACATCGTAGCTGATACCTACGATGAAATTTCTTTTAGTCAAGCTTTCTCCCATAAAAGCTTTCTCTCTATTATAAAATGTGAAACATGCGTGATATTTATGAAATAAATCACTATCAATAACTGTTTTAATAATGTACTAGCTGTGCCCCCAGTTTCGTCTGTGGTAGTTTGAGGAAAACCTAAAAAAATAATATACTCTATTACTTTAAACTGCTAAGTACATTACTTGAAGCAACTGTGTTTCCTCACAGAACTACCAGCGGTGGCCGGCCAGCACGCTTGGTATTTGTGCATTATTTTGTTGTGGATTTATTTTAAAACTATGATAAGATATTAATTGAAATCAAATGACGTCAAAGGCAATTTCGGTTAAAATTAAATACTAAACTTGTGATGAATAAATTATTTATTTGGATAAGAATTCATATCATATAAAATAAAATACCTTAGAACAAATGCATTATTTTAAAATAAATTTGATTAACAGAAATAGGTTAGTGAGTCTACCTTAAAATATAGACATATGCTGTGGCGGACTTTATTTTAGAACTATTTAAGACAAAAAATCCCATGGTACATTATCTTCATGTAACTCCAACGGTTCAGGCAGCATACGCCAAGATATATTTCAGAAGGCAGGTATTTTTCCGACTTACCTGATAATTATAGTAATACTATTGCTATACTACATAAAATTAAAAAAGACATAGTAGCCAATATGGTATTCCAATATAGGAGATGTAAAGTTTCATATAAATCCGTTTATTTGTATTTGGTTGAAAGAGTAACAAACATCTATCCATCTTCACAAATTTTCGCAATTATAATGTAAAATAAGATACAAGGTTGGCTTCACATTTATTGAGAAAACAAAATACGTAAATACTTACTCTCTTTATTAATTTAATGAAATTAAAATATATGTACTGATCAATGATACTGATGCGAAAAATCTCAAGAAGTGGGAATATAAAGAGGTTTTGGTTGAGGCTCAGCTTGAGGTGCAAACTCTCGGATAGCGGGGTCCAAGTTTTCATATTTTGTATCTAAAAAGCAAGTTAGTGTGTGTGATTAGTGTTAACGCTCAGTTAACACTGATCGTGATCCAAGACTTTGATTTCTTCTTGGGTATGGTTAAGCAATTCCACACAACATGCCAAGGCCGCTAGGTTTTTAGGTCACCATCACTAGTGGATAGCAATATAATTATGTGAAATTTGAGTTCTTTTTTATTACGAATGAGCCCACTCTAAACCTCGATCTCGTCTGGTGGTAAGCGATAGATGAGGTCTACGAAGGAACGAGCGAGCCCAGAAGATGCTTATATACTCTTGCTTTAAAGGCTGATTGTTTTTAGTTTTAGTTAAGAGTTTTTATTTTTAGTTAATTGTATTTTATTTTAAGATACCTATTATGTTTAATTGACTGACGTTTTATCTCGTTCCAGATGAAGTTCATCATTGTGGCAATCTTATTTGCCTTTGCAGAAACGGCTACAATTGGAGTAATCAGAGACTGTGTTAAGATTCGCAACAAAAATTATGAAAGGGAAATCCTTCTTCACGTAGATGAAAGTTCATACCAGCTAACGATCGACCGTGACACGAATACTCTATTCTTCAGCTGCTATGTGCAAGAAGATGACATATTTAAATCTGTCTATTACAGTTTAAAAACAGATCGTTACGGTGTAGTGCGTGGGATTAATGACGGTTATGCTAACGCTGTTGGCGGGAATACCGTTTACATGGGTGGTGAAGATGGTATATATGCATATGATTATAGTACAAAGACAGCCATCAAAACACACATCAAGGACGATGTTAGTGTATATCAAATGTTCTACAAAGACGGATTATATTTTACTACTTACCCAGAACAGAAAGCATATTACTATAAGGATAACCAGACCGTGGAAGTGCCTGCATTAAAAAACATCAACGTCACGTTACTAGCTGTTACTAATGACAACAATTTTCTATACTTTAACTCTTCTGGTGTATATTTGTATAACACAACTGGTAATAAATACTATTTTCTAGATGAAGTTGTTGCCAGTGGAGTTACGCCTGATATTAATGGAAATTTATACATTTCAAGTCCAAGTGGAATTTATTATTTTAATGATGAATTGAATGAAATTGAGTATTTATCAAAAATAAACGATTTATACGGCATTGCTATAGATAACGATGGTAATATTATTTATTCAACAGGACAAAGTTTGAATAGATTAATTCCTGCAAAAGGAGCTTGCACTGAAACTGGAAAAACAAAAGTTGAGATTGATGTTGGGAAATAATGCAACTTGCATTTTTTTTATAACATTCTTCTTCTTTTTCTTATTTACTATATTTATTTAAAATATTTAACATTTTTCCCAACTATTGTAATAAATAATCATTTTCTAAAATAATCATCGTCCTAAGCTTATGTATTTTGTAATGTACCAAAATTGATAGAAAAATAAATTGCGCAGTTGTAAAATGTTCGTTTTGTTTCATATCTGTTTACTATAAATATATGCAATACTAAATAAAAAAAAAACTAGATTTAAGTGCGAAGTTTTATACCATTTCGTACGTTTCGCCATTACAATGTGAAGAATTTATATTTATACTCAATACGTTACTACTTAAACCCCTTCATTTGCTATGTCACACGGTAAAGTTTGTTTACATTTTGACCTGACTGCGGAGGGTAATGTGTTTATTTAACAATCATTTGAAGGACAAACATTTCTGGGTTTGGGGCCGTTTACCTAAAAGAAATACTTTTGTGTACAGAACACTTATAAATCTTAAATTAAAACACTGCTGGTCAGAACTTCCGTCAAGCATACGGCTTGCAAAATATAATTGTTATAACTATATACCTGTATAACAAAGGTGATATTGTTATTTATGTATTAACAATAAACAAGTAAGTAAATAATTTGACCTGTTGACTGGAACTTTGCAGAGCCATCCAACAAGTGGCTGCAATACTCCACGCAGGAACGGACCTGTGCTTTATACAGATTTAAAAACTGTCCAGGCGTGAAGTACCGCCTTACCTTGTGTAGGATTTCCAGCTTTTTTCCTGCAGTCTGAGCTCTGGACTCGATGGTTGAGCCGAAGTTGAGGTCTGACGTCCATGCCCAAAAGCTCCAGGCGATTAGTAACTGGCACAGATGTACTTCGAAAGTAGGTGTCAATTCAAAAGGGCTCCTATTAACGCTGAAAAAACAAGCCTGTGCTTTCAGAGCGTTGAATTTGACCAGATTGTCGTCACCCCATTGGGAAACGAGATTTAAGGTCAAATTCATGCGCTCTACCATGGCCTTTCTGAGACTGGCAATTTCGTCTCTGTAAGCTCTAGAACTGGATAAGTATATCTCTGAGACAGTGCTGTCATCTGCGTACCCAACTGCTCCCAGCTGAAGTAGGTCATGGATATGTAGCAGAAAAAGAGTCGCAGAAAGAACAGACTCTTGAGGAACACCGGCATTAATTGCCAAAAAGAAGCTTGCTCAGCAGACTAGCGTGCCAGACCCTGTCAAAGGCCTTTGAGATGTCGAGGGATACCGCAAGAGCTTCACCGTGTTTCTCAATGGCCTCGCCCCAACAGTGCGTGACATACACAAGAAGATCTCCGGTAGACCACGGCGAAAGCCATACTGTTGGTCACTGAGGAGCTCATTGTCTTCAAGGTATGCCAGTAAATTGTTGTTGAGTACCCTTTCCATTACTTTACACACTATGGAGGTTAAGGCGACTGGTCTATAATTGGCAGGATCGGCACGGCTACCCTTTTTGGGTACAGGTTGCACATTAGCAAGCCTCCAGGACACTGGGACCACTCCGATTTTGAGGGAAAGGCGATACAGGCGTGTCAGTACAGGTGACAACTCTGGAGCACAACTTTTTAGGACTCTGGCAGGTATTCCGTCCAGCCCACTGGCCTTGTTCACGTCCAGACTAAAAAGGGCTTTACGGACCTCTTTAATGTGAATTGCGATTTCCGGCATTACGAAGTCATAGTGAGGTATGTTATGTAGTAAGTTAGACCCTGTATCTAGACGCGAATTTTCTGCGAAGAGGGAGGCAAATAAATTTGCTTTCTCTTGCGCGGTATGAGCCAGTGTTCCATCCGGTTTTACCATGGGAGGCAGCAAATGATGACAGTAGTTCGACTCGACCGTTTTGGCGAGGGATCAAAACTGCTTACTTCCCGAAGGGCAGGTTGCCAATTTAGCCCCAATTCGTCCAACATGGTCAAACCGAGCTTTCCGTAACACCCGTTTGCAGGCCTTAGGGGCAGAGTTAAATGCTGTCTTCAATGCGTGAACACCAACACTAGCGCTGTCGCCACTGCGTGCCGAGGTCCAGGCCTGGTAAGCCTGCTCCTTGCGCAATCCGGTTTGTGCACAAGCTGCATTATACCAAAGCTGAGCCTCAAAGCCAAGTGGGACGGAAACTTATTTTATTCTTATTTATTTGTTTCTTTTAGCATCGTAAACAAACTATGAATGTAGAATACTGTTTCAAACTACACATATAGATATAATTCATCCTGCGCTGCGTTTTGCAGGTTCGATGCCCGCACTGGAAAAATGGTTTATATGGCCTACACCAGCAATAGCCTAATCCAACGCGTGAGGGAGAGGATGGCGTCCTCCCTCCAGCCCAGCCGCAGTGGTAGACGCCCACGGCGTCGGACGTCGGCCGACGATCTCCGGCCACCGTAGGCGCGGGCATGCGGACAGCGAGTAACGGGTAGCAGCGGGCAACTCGCTGTCCGACCATGGACCATGCCCGGGTCGACGGCGCGTCGTGTTCCACGCGCGCCTCAAAGAGCGTCAGCAACATGATGAGGCCCCCTCTGCAGAGGGCCGAAGCCCGCCGGGGTCGTGGGACTCATCCTGTTACCGTGGCCCCGGTATGTAAAGGGTTATTGAAGGAACACCGTGGATTTTAGTCAGTAAAAGTCTGACAGTCCCTCCCACCCTGCCCGGAGTGGGAGGACTTATTTGAAAATTTTACCACGTTAAAAAAAAAAAAAAAAGTTATCGGCCTTATGGTTTGAAAACACTAATTCTGTGAGCTTATTCCAGAAACAAGCATATTTAGCGTAGTTCCAAGGGTTAACAACATGGCTAGTAATGTGAATTCTACTCATATTGCTAGTTTTTTTCTACAAAAAAAGGTAATTGCACGCACGATACAGGAGAAATTTCTAGTGCGACCGCAAAGGTGTTTTAAAAAAAACTAGCTGACCCAACAGACGTTGTCTTTCTGAACTTTTAAACATTCTCTCTATGAGAGGGGGCAAATGAAAAGAATTTATGAAATCGGTCCAGTTTTAGCGAGACTAGCAAACAGCAATTGATTTATATATTACATATATTATATATCGATGCCTCCCACGTAAGTTGTTGTAAACCACAAATAGCAATTTTACAGGACAGTGTTTCAAAGATACTATTAGCAATAAAAACTGCATTTTCCAATTAATCTTTATACAATTCAATATGTGAATATAGTTAGTAACACTGAATTGTATAAAGATTAATTGAAAAATGCAGTTTTTATTGCTATTAGTATCTTTGAAACGCTCTCCTGTAATATTGCAATTTATGGGTTATAACAACGTACG
The DNA here is from genome assembly GCA_943138885.2 of Tholera decimalis. Classification (NCBI taxonomy): domain Eukaryota; kingdom Metazoa; phylum Arthropoda; class Insecta; order Lepidoptera; family Noctuidae; genus Tholera; species Tholera decimalis. The sequence continues at coordinate 17,553,103 of OW964561.2, forward strand.
TGGGAGGCATCGATATATTATAAGTTAGAAATTCTAATTAGGGTGTAATGGACTCCGAGCTAGATATGATTAGAATAAGTTTGATAGGTAAAATCAGGATAGGTTAGGTCAATATGTAAGTAGGAAATAGGAATTAACATGTAGGTAAATGAAACACATCAACATCAAAAACACAAACAAAACACAAGAGAAACTTCGAGAAGTTTCGATGTACCAAGGCCGACAGGTCGGAACCTGTCGGAAAAGAGAAAGTTTTGTGCGTAAACAACTTCAAGGTCACGACAAGCGATTCTCGTTTGCTATTAGTAGATTTCCAAAAACATATCGTGACCCCCACACGAGTTCGATCCTCGTGCCAAAGGATATAAGACGGCAGGATTTGTCGAATAATCGTCCCGCTTCCGACGCTCACCCGCGACGGTCGTACCGCTCCGCGCTCTCGATCGTTCCGTGCCTGAGTCATCGCTACGCTTCGTCACGCCCGCCGTGACGTCACTCGTAGTCGCCGACTACGACGCCTGGTCCGGATCCGCCTTTTTCGAGGCGGTGAAGGATATCCTGTTTCTATAACAGAGTTTCGTCAAAAACAATTTGGTTTGGCCCCTTCAGGGTAAAACCACAGTTTCGTGGTCCTTGGTTGGAAACCTCACGGTGTCAACAATACCAAGGGGGTGCTGACCCGACGCACCCGCTGATCCCCTTCAGGGTGAAGCAGTCAATTGGAGTCGAGTGCTAGGTTTTGGCCTTGGGGGATCTCCTAGTCAAACCTAGTTACTGAGTTTCCTTTTCAGCTACACACCTAGTGTCGGTTGGGTGTGTCTACCCCTTCGCACTAGACCCAATAGGGCCCGGTTCGCACAATAAGACTGGCGACCGGTTACAAGCTTAGGGCTCACCATTAGGTACTCACCTCCCAGTCTCTACCCGACTGGGAGGGTTACACATCCCCGGACCCATCCATCCGGGGAGTTAGGCCAGTTAGGCTTTAAATAGGCCCCCCGCGGGAGAGAAATCTCAAAAATTTCCCAATTCAATTTTTAATCCATTCGCCAATCATGGCAAACTCCAATATTTTGGAGATACTGTTAGAAATCCTTAGGGAAAACCCTGCTATTTCCGCCAAATATGGCGGAAAAATCCAGCGTGAAATCGCTAATTGTCCTCCGGCTACCGAAGCCAACGTCGCTGATTTTAGTGACGCGCTTGACAGCCCATTATCTCCCCCGCTTGCTGACCAAGGCATTCCGGTTGGTCAATTCACGGAAGTGTTTATTAACTCCGATCCCATTGTTCATCGAACAACGAACGACTTCCAGGTAGATAGCCCTCTATCGCTCTCGCCCGCCGACAATGTCGTGCCGACCGCCCAATTCCCGAAATCATCCATTGTTTCCGGCCCACCTACTAATCCCATTGTTCATAGAACAATGGACGCCGCGCAGGTGTGCGCTACAGTTGAATTCCGTGAAATGGACACCACCGAACCTGTGTCCAATAACAACTCCGACAATGATTTGTCATCATGCCCCTCGTCCTCGGAAGACGACTTTCAAGTCATCACCGGCGGCAAGAGGAAGAAAAGGAAAACCTCCCAGGCCAGCAAGGCCAAAAAGACCACCGCGTCGCCCCCGTCCCCAACTCAAACACCCGTACGACCCGCTAGCCCCGTCCCAACTACTTCTGCTCGCGCGCAGAATAGTCGTCCCTCCAGCCCGATAGCCCAAACTTCCTCAGCCCAAAGGAAGCAATGCCCTCCGCCCCCCTTTTACATCCAGGACAAGGGTAAATGGACTGATGTGTCCAAGATGTGTGTTGATCGAAATATCAACTACACAAACGCCCGTGCCTGCCAAAATGGCATTAAAGTCACCGTCCCTACGTCGAACTACTATAGGGAACTATATCGCGCCTTCCGTGAAAGGAATAATTCCTTTCACACTTTCTCCTTCCCCGAGGACACGCCCACTCGTGTTATTATTAAACGTGTCCCTAAAGAAATCCTAGTACAGGATATTAAAGACGACCTTGCCGATCAAGGTATACCAGTGATCGCCGTCCATCGCTTACATAAAGCGAGAGGCGGTGAATTGTACGACATGGTTCTTGTCATTTGTGAACCAACAGAAGGTCATCACCCGATTTTCAAGATTAAGTCCATTTGCTCCCTATCCGGTATCTCAATTGAAAAGCCCTACAATACCGCAACAGTGGGACAATGCCACCGTTGCCAACTTTATGGCCATGCGCAGAGCAACTGCTATGCGACTCCCAGATGCGTCAAGTGTCTGGGCGAGCACAGCACTGCGGACTGCCCTCGGCCCAAAGACCGAACCCTCTGTTCGGAACCACCCAGCTGCGTTCTCTGCGGCCAGACCGGTCACCCGGCAAACTACCGCGGCTGTCCCAAAGCGGGGGCTTTGGGACAGCCGCGGTAGTTTGCGGGGCGAGTTTGGGGAAACTCGCTCCTAAATTAACGAAGCGCGCCAACACCCGCCAACAAAGAGAGGCACCTTCCTCTCAAATTCCCCAACGTCTCGCTCCTCAGAGACCTTCCCCGTGGAACAGGCTAAACCACGAAAAAGCCTTTCCCTCCTTGGCCCCTGCCAAATCTTTGCAGGCACTGATGGATATACCCATCGCAGCGCCGATCCTGCCTATAGCCGTGGCTCCAGAGGCCACAGCCAGTCCCCAACCCGAGCCTCAAACCACTGCTGCTCCTGCAGCCAAACAACCGCCCAATCCCTCACCCGTCGCGCACGGCGAGTCTTGCGGCCAGACTCTACTGCGCCACTATAGAATATTTATGACCCGCCAAGCCAGGTCCCTCCGCGATGCCCTTCTGGCTGCCGAGCAGCAGACTAACGGCAAAATTACGACGGCAATGTACAGCCAAATATTCAGCACACACAGTGATGTCGTGCTAGGCCTCGACCAGATGGATGCGATGGACTGATCCAATGGATTCCCAACGCACAAACCACACTAGGCCTCGATCCCCCAAATTAGGTTTTTTCAACGCCAATGGCATTTTCAACCAACGCGCCGAAATTACTAAATTCCTCCGCGACCACCAATTAGACGTCCTCCTTATACAGGAGACCCTTTTGAAACCCCACCGCGCTGACCCCAAAATTGCGAATTACCGTCTAGTTTGCAATGACAGAACACGCTGCCACGGCGGCGGTACTCTTATTTATTATAGGAAGGAGTTATACTGCATCCCTCTGACCCCACCCGCACCTCTCTCTCACCTAGAGTACTCTGCCTGTCGACTAGGCATGACTGGTCATCCTCCGATAACCATCATCTCTGCCTACCATCCCCCACCATCGGTCGCGTCTCTTGCTTCAGACGATCCTATCGCGCTCACCAGCGATCTCACGACTCTCTTTGGCCTGAGTGACTCCGTCTTATTAGCGGGCGATCTCAACGCCAATGATGAAATCCACCACGTCGCCTCACTTGGACACCATTCCTGACCACATAGTCTCAGTCGCTGACACGACGGCGGCGATCGACTCGCTTACAGATCACGTACAATCCGTCCTGAACGATTGTTCAAGGGAAGTTCCAGTAGCGGTAGACCACCGCTGGAAACTCCCGGACGATGTACGGAATCTGATAACCGAGAAGAACGCAGCCATCCGTGCGTACAGCGCTTTTCCCTGCGCCGCAAACAAAGCTCACATGCGCAACTTACAGCGTGCTGTAAGGAAACGCATTGCCGAGCAGCGTAATGCGAGCTGGGACAAGATGCTGAGCGAACTTGAGCCCACCCATCTTGCCTTCTGGCAGCTTCAGAGGAAGTTACGATCCACTGAAGAGGCCACAATGCCTCCTCTCATTCGTCCCGATAAGAGTGTCGCCTTCGATAACTCTGAAAAAGCAGAATGCCTAGCCGACAGCCTAGAGTCCCAGTGTTCTCCCAGCTCTCAACCAGTAGACCAAGCCCACCTCGATATGGTGAACGCCGAAGTCGAACGTAGAACTTCCCTTCCGCCCGTCGAAGATCATGATAATCCATTGGCCCCCATCACTCCTGATGAGATCCAGGATATCATTAAAAGTCTCCAACCGCGAAAAGCCCTTGGCTCCGACGGCATCACCAATAGGGTTTTCAAACTTTTCCCCGCCCAGCTTATAGTGCTAATGACTGCCATCTTCAATGGCGCATTGAGCAATAATATGTTCCCCGCAACCTGGAAACAGGCCACCGTCATAGGTATTCCCAAACCAGGCAAGCCCAAGTCTGACCCGTCTAGCTACCGTCCCATTAGCTTACTCAACGTCCTCGGTAAAATCTATGAAAGGCTTATATATAAGCGGCTCAAAGATTTTGCCGAAGCAAAGAGTCTTATACCCAATGAGCAGTTTGGATTTAGAACCGAACACTCATGTATCCAACAAGTCCACCGCATCATAGAACACGTCAGCGCCGGCTTCCAACGGGGCGCAATAACGGGAGCCTTATTCTTCGACATTGCGAAAGCGTTCGACAAAGTCTGGCACAATGGCTTAATCTATAAGCTATACCAACTCGGCGTGCCTGACCGTCTCGTGCTCATCCTACGGGACTTTTTATCGAATCGCATCTTTCGTTACCGAATTGAGGGGGTGCTTTCCTCCCCCCATCCCATTCGCGCAGGAGTTCCTCAAGGCTCCGTAATATCCCCCCTCGTTTTCACGCTATTCACTAGCGATATCCCCAAGCATAAAAATACTCAGCTAGCCCTATTTGCCGACGATATGGCTATCTATTATACCGGTCTTAAACCCGATGCCATCGCTCGCACTCTCCAAACTTCCGCAAACACTCTGGCCAAGTGGTTCCGGAAATGGAGAATCGAAGTCAATCCAGACAAAAGCCAGGCAGTCCTCTTTTCTAAGCCGCGGATAAACCCACCCTCCCCCCGTCCGATTACCATGTACGGCAAGCCGATCCCTTGGGAAAAGCAAGCCAAATACTTAGGCGTGGTCCTCGATAGACACCTCTCCTTCGCTGAGCACATAAAGCAGGCACGTTCGCGCGCCGCTTTCGCTCTAGGTAGGCTCCACTTCATTCTTAGCTCTCGCAGCAAGTTATCACTCAGGTGCAAGCTGCGTATTTTCACCGCGGTCATCCGTCCCATCATGACCTACGCCTGCGTTGTTTTCGCACACTCAAAGCCCTACCTCCTCCATAAGATGCAGACCCTCCAAAACCGATTCCTCCGTAGAGTCACGGGAGCCCCCTTTTATGTTCGAAATGAGCTTCTTCACGTAGACCTCAAGATGCCCACCATCCAGCAGTTCATGAAACGCGTCTCCAAGCGTTTCTTTGAAACTTCAATCCAACATAGGAATCCCCTTATCGTATCGGCCGCCCAATACGAACCCTCGCGTATCTCTAAGATTCGCCGACCAAGGCATACCCTAGTCACTCCCAATGACGCAATCACCCTGCTCCAAGAGAGCCGTAGGGAAACAAGTACAGTGGCACACAAACACAAAAACCGACCGTCCTTCCGTCCTCGCCGCCGAGGCCCGCCGCGACGTCCCCGTAATAGTCCACCCCGACCCTTGCCAGAGCCAGCCCGCGACGCTGAACCAGTAGCTTTAAATTCCCTTATTAATAATAATAATGATATGATCCAGCCTGTCCCTAGCTGCCCTCCCCTGCGACGCCCTAAGCCGAGGTCCGTACCCCACAGGGGGTGCCCTTAGCGTGTAGTCGCCTAGTTTGTAAGTTTTTTAATAAGCCCTGGCTGGAGGCTTTAATTAATTTATTAATTAAGGCAACCACAGGCAAGTCCGGTTAAGCAGCCGACAACCTCAGAGGTTGACCTGCGAGATGCCACACAAAAAAAAAAAATAATCGAATAATCGTAGTATCCAACCAACCGGACAAGAAGAAACACCTGAAGTGAAATAAGTAATAAGTCTGAAGAATATCAAGTATAGTAGTGCAAGTAAACAGTGAAATAAATAGTTCAAGTAAATAGTTTAAAGTGTATAAGTATTAGGAATTAAGACTCTATAAAGAACTTTAAATTAGTATAGACAGTGTAAATAGACATAAGTGAAAATTGTGAAGATATAAAATAAACCAGTGTTTGAAGATTGAGTTTTATTTCAAGAGCTATCGACGTATGTCGAATTGAACACATAAATACAGTCCACACCCATACAGTTTTGGTCCTTCAGAAGCCGGATCCAGTTAGTTGTTCGAGAGCCAGACACGAAGGAAAGTCTGAAAACAGTGAGAATTAAGTACTAACCCGTGTGCTAACCGGTAACGATTGTGTAACTCAGCGCTTTTATTCTGCTAACAAGTTACTGTGCGCCGTCAACTGAACGAGATGGTTGTCACACGTAGTCAGAGTGATTTAGCAGAGATGGAAGAACAAAGGCGTGTCCTAGAGCGGAGGGACGAAGAGTTACGTACGTCAGTGCGCCGCCGGGAAGCTGAACGTATAGAACAAGAACGACTGCGACGTATATCACTTGATCCGCCAGCGTCACCTCAGGTGAAAAGTATGGTTGGACCTACTACCATTGCAGATCTCGCCACTGCTGGGCCTTCATCAGAGCGGCAACAAGTCAGATCACCGCCGCGATCGATAAGGTCGACTACCAGCGTGACGACAAGATTAAGGTTGGCAGAATTGGAAGCAGCTGAAAAACTAGCAAGCATTCGACGAAGAGAGCTGGAGCTTGAAGCGGACCTAGTGAAGAAAAGGCTGGCTGCTGAGGTGTCTGTGATACAAGATGACCAAGAAAGCATCCATGAAGATCCACTTCAAGACGAACGTCAGCATCAGAAGGTCGATCAATGGTTGCGCACCAATCCCCTCAGCTCACGGGGGGAGGGGGGCAAACATACTGAACATAAGGAAGATCCGAAGCAAATTAAATTTGATGTGCCTAGAGGAAGATTGCCGACGCCAACGAGAGCCAGAAACAGCATTGACGAACTAGCTGCGACCCTGGAGAAGATGGCCCGGCCGCGAGTTAGGCACACAGACTTGCCTACTTTTTCTGGCGCTGTCAGCGAATGGCTGCCATTTAAAGCGGCTTATAGCGACACTACGAACATGTGTAGTGTATCACCGGCAGAGAACCTTCAGCGACTACGAAGTTGTCTCAAGGGCGAAGCACGTGACGCCGTAGCAGCCTTACTACACGCGGCTACAGATCCTGACGTCATAGTGAAAACGTTAGACAAAGCGCTTGAAGACTTAAAGAAAATGCCAAAACCTGGTACCTCAGCAAGTGATTTAAATAACTTTGCAATTAAAATTCAGAACATTATCTACGTGCTGAAAACAATAGATAGACGTGGATACTTATATAATCCCATGCTCACAAGGGAAGTGTTGGAAAAGTTGTGCCCACACCTGCGATCACGATGGTGTGACTTTGCCTGCGATAACGAAGGAACAGTGGAGCCAGAAATAGTGATGTTGTCTCGCTTCTTAATGCGTGAAGCAGACAGGGCGTTACGCTATACATACGCCCCGTCAACAAGCACCGCCACTGCAAGAAGAGAAACCGGGCCTGCTATAACTATGAAGAAGAAGCCCAACACAATATACAACACGGTCGAGCAAACTGAAGAAGAAGATCAGTGCCCTAATTGCAAACAGAAACATGTGCTAACTCAGTGCCCGAAATACAAGTCAATGACCGTGGACCAGCGATGGGAATTTGTGAAAGATAAGAAGATATGTTTTAAATGTGCTAATAAGAAACACAGGTGCATTACGTGTAGAGCAAAGTTATGTGGTGTAAATCAATGTCGCCGGCCTCATCACGCAACATTACACCAGGAAAGGAGAGAGTCGCCCGAGATCAAGTCAGCGACTGAAAAGGCAGAAGAGCCTAAGGAAGCAGTCATGTCAGTGGCTACCAAAACAACCGCTGGCACGAGAACTGTACTATTGAAGATGTGCCCTATAGTAATCACAGGCCCACGGGGGGAGGTTAAGACGCACGCACTACTCGATGAAGGAGCGACCATCACCCTCATTGATGAAGACCTGGCTGAAAGCATTGGAGCAGAAGGGACAGTGCATCCGTTGCATATTCATGGGGTCAACATGTCTTCAAAGGAAAATGAAAGCAAGATCGTTATAGTGAAAGTCAGAGGGTTGGGCGAGGACAGCGTGACTCACAAGCTCCAGGCACGAACCATGAAGGATCTGAAGCTTCATCAGCAGTCAATTCCTGAAGCACTGCTGAAGTATGAGCACCTGCGCGACCTCCCGAAGAACGAAGTATGTTACGAACCGACACGCCCCGGACTTCTAGTGGGGACAGACCACTGAGAGCACATCGTGTCTCGAGAGCTCCGGACCGGCGGCCCTAATGAAACAGCTGCATCTAGAACGCAACTCGGCTGGGTAGTGCATGGGACCGCACCACGACACGCTCTCAGTATGAAGAACAATGTGTTTCACATATACGAACACGAGAAACACTTTCATGAAGATCAGCGGCTTCACGAGTTAGTTGAAGCTCACTTTAAAATCGAAGCACTGGGAGTTGCGCGAGAACCACGCATAAGCGACGCGAACCAGCGTGCCATGGCTATCGTCGAGAGAACTACAAAGAAGATCGACGGTGGATATGAAGTCGGACTACCATGGCGCCATGATGACGTCACTATGCCGCCGAGTTACAACGCAGCGCTTCGTCGACTACTGAAAATTGAACAGAAGATGGATGCTAATCCTGAATTTGCGAAGCAATACTGCGCACAGATGAATAATTTATTTGAAAAAGGATTCGCAGTGCCATGCGACGGAACAGAAGAAGCAAGTCCTGTCTGCTGGTATTTGCCTCACTTCGCCGTGCAGAACCCAAACAAGCCCGGCAAACAACGATTGGTATTTGACGCAGCAGCCAAGAGTCATGGTGTATGTCTGAATGACAAATTACTAGACGGCCCAGACTTACTCCTATCACTCCCGGGTATTATATTCCGATTCCGGGAAAGAGCGATAGCCGTCACAGCAGACATACAAGAAATGTTTCTGCGTATTAAAATCAGAAGGGAGGATCAACCAGCGCAGCAGTTCCTGTGGAGAGACAGCGATAGAACGAGTGCCCCGCGTCATTACAAGATTACAAGCATGATATTCGGCGCGGCCAGCTCACCATACATGGCTCATCATGTTCGTAATTATAACGCGGACATACATGGGCAAGAATATCCTCGAGCACTAGAAGATATCAAAAACAGTCATTACATGGATGACCTAGTATCGAGCTATGAGAACCTAGATGAAGCCCAGAAGGCAGTGAAAGAAATAAGAGAAGTGCACGCGGTCGCCGGGTTCACACTGCGAGGTTGGAGCGCCAACAGCACGATGGTGCTTAGCGACATACCCCGGGAGCTGCACGCCACTACGCCTACACAACTGGGAGGAGATAAACCTGAGAACAAGATACTCGGTTTATACTGGAGCGCCGGACGAGATGAACTAGGGTTCAACACAGCAATGAACCGAGTTTCCGCCCCAGTACGAGAACAAACACGCGTGCCTACCAAACGTGAAGCACTCAGCGCAGTGATGTCTATTTACGACCCGCTTGGATTGCTGAGCCACTTCACCATAAGAGCGAAGATAATTCTGCAAAGTTTATGGCGACTGCAGATTCCATGGGACGATCCAATTCCAGATCATGAAAACGAGCTATTTGCAGCGTGGCTCGCTCAACTAAATGACATCGCTCAGCTACGGTTGCCCAGAAGTTATACATCACAGAAGTATTTGGACATCGAACTGCATATCTTCTGCGACGCAAGCGAACAGGCCTATGCGACCATAGCCTACTGGAGAATAACGAACTACGACGAAACAGTGAATGTCGTATTGGTTGCCGCCAAAGCTAAAGCGGCGGGTACAAACAATTCCGAGACTGGAACTACAAGCAGCAGTCATAGGAGCGAGGATTGCTGACACTGTCCGCAAAGAACATAGAATCGAAGTAAGCAGAACAGTGTACTGGACAGACTCCTCCACAGTCGTGCATTGGATACAGCATGACATGCGACGCTACACGCCGTTCGTCGCGCATCGACTAGGAGAGATCGCCGAGCTTACCTCTAAGGAAGAATGGCGTTGGCTACCTACTGAACATAACGTAGCTGACGACGCCACCCGACTCACCGATGCGCCGATCAACGCCAGCGATAGGTGGTTTCAGGGCCCTACCTTCCTGAAACTACCTGAAGAACAATGGCCTAAGAAGAAGATGCAAGAAGAGGAAGACGATGATAAGGAAGTACTACACATCGTCGAGAACCAACGGGATAGCTGGCTGCCAGACCCTGCACGTTTCTCAAAGTTTGAGACATTAGTAAGAGCCGCAGCCAAAGTACTTGCCTTCATCAATATGTGTCGACACGCCGCAACAGGGCTAGAACTCCGCCATATAGAGCGAGCGGAGAAGAAGCTCCTGCAACGAGCACAGCAGGAAAGCTTCGGCGAATAACTGAAGAGAATGCAGTTAGCTCGGTCACTCCCAAGAACGAGCAAGCTATACAAGTTAGATCCTGTGTTAGAAGACGACCTCCTGCGAGTAAGAGGTCGCATAGAAGCGTCTACCGCAGCCCCGGAAGTGAAGCGGCCAATTATTTTGGATGGTAGACACCAAATAACGAAGCTTCTAGTTATGCGAGAACATTATGCTGCAGGTCACGCTAACCGAGAACGCGTGACCAACGATCTACGACAACGATACTGGATCATTCACTTGCGACCCACAGTACGCGCTGCAGAAAGAAGCTGTGCCCTCTGCCAGAGACGTCGAGCCACACCGCAAGTACCAGCCACCGGGGACCTGCCACGAGCCCGCCTCGATCCGTTTCATCGCCCGTTCACCAATTGTGGGGTGGATTACTTCGGACCAATGATGTTGAAGATCGGTCGGCGGCGAGAGAAGAGATGGTGCGCACTCTTTACGTGCCTCACCTGCAGAGCTGTCCACTGTCAACGGATTCAGCAATAATGGCACTACGACGAATGGCTGCGCGAAGAGGATGGCCGCGAGTGATGTACTCGGACAATGGGACGAACTTTAGAGGAGCAGACCAAGAACTCAAGACGGCATACGCAGAATGGTTGCCAGCCTTGAAGAACATAGGGCTGATCCACCGCATGGAGTGGAGATTTATCCCACCAGGTGCACCGAACCAAGGAGGAGCGTGGGAAAGGATGATACGCTCCGTGAAAACCGCTCTCAATGTTGCGCTGAAAGAAAAGGCACCGTCAGAAGAAGTGCTGAAAACATTGCTAGTGGAAGCAGAGTTTTCAATCAACGCGGGACCCTTGACTCACGTCAGCGTAGACCCTCAAGATTCAGAAGCGCTTACACCCAACCACTTCCTGCTTGGGTCCTCGACAGGCCTACCAACGACGGGGCCTTGTGAAGAAGCCGATAGGAGAACGTGGCGAGCCAGTCAAGCTCTCGCAGACAAGTTCTGGGCACGATGGGTCCGGGAGTATCTGCCATTGTTGGTACCACGAGGCGAACCGAAGAATGCAGCGCGACCCGTGCAAGTCGGCGACGTGGTCCTCATCGTGGACAGCAATCTACCACGTAATGTTTGGCCGATGGGCGTGGTAGAACAAACGCACCAAGGACCAGATGGAGGCATCAGAATCGTCGAGGTGAAGACCAAGACTGGAACTTTTCGTCGCCCAGTGAGCAAGCTCGTCGTCATTTTGAAGAAAGAAGAGGCTACGCGAGCTTCGCCGGGGGGAGAGCTGTAATGGACTCCGAGCTAGATATAATTAGAATAAGTTTGATAGGTAAAATCAGGATAGGTTAGGTCAATATGTAGAAATAGGAATTAACACGTAGGTAAATGAAACACATGTTAAAATCGTTATAATTCATTATACATATTGTAAGAGAAACTTCGAGAAGTTTCGATGTACCAAGGCCAACAGGTCGGAACCTGTCGGAAAAGAGAAAGTTTTGTGCGTAAACAACTTCAAGGTCGCGACAAGCGATTCTCGTTTGCTATTAGTAGATTTCCAAAAACATATCGTGACCCCCACACGAGTTCGATCCTCGTGCCAAAGGATATAAGACGGCAGGATTTGTCGAATAATCGTCCCGCTTCCGACGCTCACCCGCGACGGTCGTACCGCTCCGCGCTCTCGATCGTTCCGTGCCTGAGTCAGCGCTACGCTTCGTCACGCCCGCCGTGACGTCACTCGTAGTCGCCGACTACGACGCCTGGTCCGGATCCGCCTTTTTCGAGGCGGTGAAGGATATCCTGTTTCTATAACAGAGTATCGTCAAAAACAATTTGGTTTGGCCCCTTCAGGGTAAAACCACAGTTTCGTGGTCCTTGGTTGGAAACCTCACGGTGTCAACAATACCAAGGGGGTGCTGACCCGACGCACCCGCTGATCCCCATCAGGGTGAAGCAGTCAATTGGAGTCGAGTGCTAGGTTTTGGCCTTGGGGGATCTCCTAGTCAAACCTAGTTACTGAGTTTCCTTTTCAGCTACACACCTAGTGTCGGTTGGGTGTGTCTACCCCTTCGCACTAGACCCAATAGGGCCCGATTCGCACAATAAGACTGGCGACCGGTTACAAGCTTAGGGCTCACCATTAGGTACTCACCTCCCAGTCTCTACCCGACTGGGAGGGTTACACATCCCCGGACCCATCCATCCGGGGAGTTAGGCCAGTTAGGCTTTAAATAGGTCCCCCGCGGGAGAGAAATCTCCAAAATTTTCCCTATAAATTTTTGATTCATTCGCCAATCATGGCAAACTCCAATATTTTGGAGATATTGCTAGAAATACTTAAGGAAAACCCTGCTATTTCCGCCAAATATGGCGGAAAAATCCAGCGTGAAATAGCTAACTGTCCTCCGGCTACCGAAGCCAACGTCGCTGATTTTAGTGACGCGCTTGACAGCCTTGCAGCGCTTGCTGATCAAGGCATTCCGGTTGGTCAATTCACGGAAGTGTTTATCAACTCCGATCCCATTGTTCATCGAACAACGAATGACTTCCAGGTAGATAGCCCTCTATCGCTCCCGCCCGCCGACAATGTCGTGCCGACCGCCCAATTCCCGAAATCATCCATTGTTTCCGGCCCACCTACTAATCCCATTGTTCATAAAACAATGGACGCCGCGCAGGTGTGCGCTGCAGTTGAATTCCGTGAAATGGACACCACCGAACCTGTGTCCAATAACAACTCCGACAATGATTTGTCATCATGCCCCTCGTCCTCGGAAGACGACTTTCAAGTCGTCACCGGTGGCAAGAGGAAGAAAGGGAAAACCTCTCAGGCCAGCAAGCCCAAAAAGACCACCGCGTCGCCCCCGTCCCCAACTCAAACGCCCGTTCGACCCGCTAGCCCCGTCCCAACTACCTCTGCTCGCGCGCAGAATAGTCGTCCCCCCAGCCCGATAGCCCAAACTTCCTCAGCCCAAAGGAAGCAACGCCCTCCGCCCCCCTTTTACATCCAGGACAAGGGTAAATGGACTGATGTGTCCAAGATGTGTGTTGGTCGAAAGATCAACTACACAAACGCCCGTGCCTGCCAAAATGGCATTAAAGTCACCGTCCCTACGTCGAACGACTATAGGGAACTATATCGCGCCCTCCGTGAAAGGAATATTTCCTTTCACACTTTCTCCTTCCCCGAGGACACGCCCACTCGTGTTATTATTAAACGTGTCCCTAAAGAAATCCTAGTACAGGATATTAAAGACGACCTTGCCGATCAAGGTATACCAGTGATCGCTGTCCATCGCTTACAGAAAGCGAGAGGCGGTGAATTGTACGACATGGTTCTTGTCATTTGTGAACCAACCGAAGGTCATCACCCGATTTTCAAGATTAAGTCCATTTGCTCCCTATCCGGTATCTCAATTGGAAAGCCCTACAAAACCGCAACAGTGGGACAATGCCACCGTTGCCAACTGTATGGCCATGCGCAGAGCAACTGCTATGCGACTCCCAGATGCGTCAAGTGTCTGGGCGAGCACAGCACTGCGGACTGCCCTCGGCCCAAAGACCGAACCCTCTGTTCGGAACCACCCAGCTGCGTTCTCTGCGGCCAGACTGGTCACCCGGCAAACTACCGCGGCTGTCCCAAAGCCCCCAAACTCGCTCCTAAATTAGCGAAGCGCGCCAACGCCCGCCAACAAAGAGAGGCACCTTCCTCTCAAATTCCCCAACGTCTCGCTCCTCAGAGACCATCCCCGTGGAACAGGCTAAACCACGAAAAAGCCTTTCCCTCCTTGGCCACTGCCAAACCTTTGCAGGCACTGAAGGATATACCCATCGCAGCGCAGATCCTGCCTATAGCCGTGGCTCCAGAGGCCACAGCCAGTCCCCAACCCGAGCCTCAAACCACTGCTGCTCCTGCAGCCAAACAACCGCCCAATCCCTCACCCGTAGCGCACGGCGAGTCTTGCGGCCAGACTCTACTGCGCCACTATAGAATATTTATGACCCGCCAAGCCAGGTCTCTCCGCGATGCCCTTCTGGCTGCCGAGCAGCAGAATAACGGCAAAATTACGACGGCAATGTACAGCCAAATATTCAGCACACACAGTGATGTCGTGCTAGGCCTCAACCAGATGGATGCGATGGACTGATCCAATGGATTCCCAACGCACAAACCACACTAGGCCTCGATCCCTCAAATTAGGTTTTTTCAACGCCAATGGCATTTTCAACCAACGCGCCGAAATAACTAAATTCCTTCGCGACCACCAATTAGACGTCCTCCTTATACAGGAGACCCTTTTGAAACCCCACCGCGCTGACCCCAAAATTGCGAATTACCGTCTAGTTCGCAATGACAGAACACGCTGCCACGGCTGCGGTACCCTTATTTATTATAGGAAGGAGTTATACTGCATCCCTCTGACCCCACCCGCGCCTCTCTCTCACATAGAGTACTCTGCCTGTCGACTAGGCATGACTGGTCATCCTCCGATAACCATCATCTCTGCCTACCATCCCCCACCATCGGTCGCGTCTCTTGCTTCAGACGATCCTATCGCACTCACCAGCGATCTCACGACTCTCTTTGGCCTGAGTGACTCCGTCTTACTAGCGGGCGATCTCAACGCCAATGATGAAATCCACCACGTCGCCTCACTTGGACACCATTCCTGACCACATAGTCTCAGTCGCTGACACGACGGCGGCGATCGACTCGCTTACAGATCACGTACAATCCGTCCTGAACGATTGTTCAAGGGAAGTTCCAGTAGCGGTAGACCACCGCTGGAAACTCCCGGACGATGTACGGAATCTGATAACCGAGAAGAACGCAGCCATCCGTGCGTACAGCGCTTTTCCCTGCGCCGCAAACAAAGCTCACATGCGCAACTTACAGCGTGCTGTAAGGAAACGCATTGCCGAGCAGCGTAATGCGAGCTGGGACAAGATGCTGAGCGAACTTGAGCCCACCCATCTTGCCTTCTGGCAGCTTCAGAGGAAGTTACGATCCACTGAAGAGGCCACAATGCCTCCTCTCATTCGTCCCGATAAGAGTGTCGCCTTCGATAACTCTGAAAAAGCAGAAGTCTCCAACCGCGAAAAGCCCCTGGCTCCGACGGCATCACCAATAGGGTTTTCAAACTTTTCCCCGCCCAGCTTATAGTGCTAATGACTGCCATCTTCAATGGCGCATTGAGCAATAATATGTTCCCTACAACCTGGAAACAGGCCACTGTCATAGGTATTCCCAAACCAGGCAAGCCCAAGTCTGACCCGTCTAGCTACCATCCCATTAGCTTACTCAACGTCCTCGGTAAAATCTATGAAAGGCTTATATATAAGCGGCTCAAAGATTTTGCCGAAGCAAAGAGTCTAATACCCAATGAGCAGTTCGGATTTAGAACCGAACACTCATGTATCCAACAAGTCCACCGCATCGTAGAACACGTCAGCGCCGGCTTCCAACGGGGCGCAATAACGGGAGCCTTATTCTTCGACATAGCGAAAGCGTTCGACAAAGTCTGGCACAATGGCTTAATCTATAAGCTATACCAACTCGGCGTGCCTGATCGTCTCGTGCTCATCCTACGGGACTTTTTATCGAATCGCACCTTTCGTTATCGAATTGAGGGGGTGCTTTCCTCCCCCCATCCCATTCGCGCAGGAGTTCCTCAAGGCTCCGTACTATCCCCCCTCGTTTTCACGCTATTCACTAGTGATATTCCCAAGCATAAAAATACCCAGCTAGCCCTATTCGCTGACGATACGGCTATCTATTATACCGGTCTTAAACCCGATGCCATCGCTCGCACTCTCCAAACTTCCGCAAACACTCTGGCCAAGTGGTTCCGGAAATAGAGAATCGAAGTCAATCCAGATAAAAGCCAGGCAGTCCTCTTTTCTAAACCGCGAATAAACGCACCCTCCCCCCGTCCGATAACCATGTACGGCAAGCCGATCCCTTGGGAAGAGCAAGCCAAATACTTAGGCGTGGTCCTCGATAGACACCTCTCCTTCGCTGAGCACATAATGCAGGCACGTTCGCGCGCCGCTTTCGCTCTAGGTAGGCTCCACTTCATTCTTAGCTCTCGCAGCGAGTTATCACTCAGGTGCAAGCTGCGTATTTTCACCGCGGTCATCCGTCCCATCATGACCTACGCCTGCGTTGTTTTCGCACACGCAAAGCCCTACCTCCTCCACAAGATGCAGACCCTCCAAAACCGATTCCTCCGTAGAGTCACGGGAGCCCTCTTTTATGTTCGAAATGAGCTTCTTCACGTAGATCTCAAGATGCCCACCATCCAGCAGTTCATGAAACGTGTCTCCAAGCGTTTCTTTGAAACTTCAATCCAACATAGGAATCCCCTTATCGTATCGGCCGCCCAATACGAACCCTCGCGTATCTCTAAGATTCGCCGACCAAGGCATACCCTAGTCACTCCCGATGACGCAATCACCCTGCTCCAAGAGAGCCGTAGGGAAACAAGTACAGTGGCACACAAACACAAAAACCGACCGTCCTTCCGTCCTCGCCGCCGAGGCCCGCCGCGATGTCCCCGTAATAGTCCACACCGACCCTTGCCAGAGCCAGCCCGCGACGCTGAGCCAGTAGCTTTAAATTCCCTTATTAATAATAATAATGATATGATCCAGCCTGTCCCTAGCTGCCCTCCCCTGCGACGCCCTAAGCCGAGGTCCGTACCCCACAGGGGGTGCCCTTAGCGTGTAGTCGCCTAGTTTGTAAGTTTTTTAATAAGCCCTGGCTGGAGACTTTAATTAATTTATTAATTAAGGCAACCACAGGCAAGTCCGGTTAAGCAGCCGACAACCTCAGAGGTTGACCTGCGAGATGCCACAAAAAAAAAAAAAAAAAATCGAATAATCGTAGTATCCAACCAACCGGACAAGAAGAAACACCTGAAGTGAAATAAGTAATAAGTCTGAAGAATATCAAGTATAGTAGTGCAAGTAAACAGTGAAATAAATAGTTTAAAGTGTATAAGTATTAGGAATTAAGACTCTATAAAGAACTTTAAATTAGTATAGACAGTGTAAATAGACATAAGTGAAAATTGTGAAGATATAAAATAAACCAGTGTTTGAAGATTGAGTTTTATTTCAAGAGCTATCGACGTATGTCGAATTGAACACATAAATACAGTCCACACCTATACATAGGGTGATGTCCCAAAATGCTCAAAATAGCTATGTGGTGCGATAATGGGTATCGGAATTATGAAACTGTGTGATTATAACCACCAAAATTTTGTAATAGCCTATACGGAGTGAGGAAACGTCAGGAAGCTGCAAACTGACGTGTAGCTAAGTGTTGTGTGTATGCAATTGTAGAACATAACTAGTATTTGCGTGTTGCGCGAGGTGCAAGCACCTCGCGTGCTTGTGAAAAAAAAAAAGGGTGGTGGTGTGATGGGGGGAGATGGGGGGTTTTAGCATTTGCGTGTTGCGCGAGGTGCAAGCACCTCGCGTGCTGGTGAAAAAAACTAAAGCATTGCCCCTCTAAATCAAGTACTTGCGTGTTGCGCGAGGTGCAAGCACCTCGCGTGCTTGTGAAAAAAAAAAAAAAAGGGGGGGGGTGATGGGGGGGTTTAGTATTTGCGTGTTGCGCGAGGTGCAAACAGATCGCGTGCTTGTGAAAAAAAAAAGTATTTGCGTGTTGCGCGAGGTGCAAGCACCTCGCGTGCTTGTGAAAAAAAAAAAGGGGGGGGGGGTGATGGGGGGGGGTTGCAGAAGTATTTTGACTAAAGCAGTGCCCCTCTAAATGAATCTGAAAAAAAAAATGTTCCAAGTCTCTTAGATTCCGAGATCCGCCTAAAGGGGGGGAGAAGGGGGGTGGGGGGGGGGACTTTGAAAAATGGTTTTTACTTTACCGAGCCTCCTCTATACGAATCCGTAAAAAGAAAAAAATACGGGTCCCGTAGTTTCCGAGATACGATAGGGGGGGGGGGAGAAGGGGGAAGAAAAGGGGAGGTTTGGCACTTTTCCCGTAGGTTTGAGAGTTACTTGTTTACGAATCTGTCAAAATATACCCACCTCCCCATCCACCATCTGGGAGAACAATTATGTCAATGAGTGAGTCAGTCAGTCAGTAGTAATTTAGCTTTATATAGTATAACTAGTATTTGCGTGTTGCGCGAGGTGCAAGCACCTCACGTGCTTGTGAAAAAAAAAAAGGGAGGAGGGTGATGGGGGGGTTTAGTATTTGCGTGTTGCGCGAGGTGCAAGCACCTCGCGAGCTTGTGAAAAAAAAAAAAAAAAAGAGGGGGGGGGTGATGGGGGGGGGGTTGCACAAGTATTTCGAGTAAAGCATTGCCCCTCTAAATGAATCTGAAAAAAAAAATGTTCCAAGTCTCTTAGATTCCGAGATCCGCCTAAAGGGGTGGAGAAGGGGGGCGGGGGGGGGGACTTTGAAAAATGGTTTTTACTTTACCGAGCCTCCTCTATACGAATCCGTAAAAAGAAAAAAATACGGGTCTCGTAGTTTCCGAGATACGATAGGGGGGGGGGCGAGAAGGGGGGGGGAAAAGGGGAGGTTTGGCACTTTTCCCGTAGGTTTGAGAGTTACTTGTTTACGAATCTGTCAAAATATACCCACCTCCCCATCCACCATCTGGGAGAACAATTATGTCAATGAGTGAGTGAGTGAGTGAGTGGTAATTTAGCTTTATATAGTATAATACTATGAGAGTTGGTTCCCTACTTCGTTTTTTATACGTCCATCGCAAACATTCCCCATTTGCGTCCCTAGCACACACCTCATACACACTTCTTTTTACAAGATTTTATTTAACTTGCATTGAATGTTGGTTTGTTTAGGTTAGACCTGCTGATGCCCCTGATAGATATGATATAGCAGAAACTAAAATATGTTTAATGTATTTATGTTCATACAATAATATGTATGAGGAGCTTATAGCTCAATAATAACGTCGGGCAGGTCTGTAATTTGAACATCTTTGAAAGTCGTTGTCGGTGACACAATTCTTGCCAGGGGTATCGTGTTACCCAGCCACTGGGTTGTAGAACATTAGTTCTCCGCTGCATACTAAGTGCAAATTGTAAGAAAAAAAGAAGGATTAAAATTTCCTCGTATCCTATAGAGAATAAATTTTAAATATCGTTTCAGTTACGATTAAAACTACATCGAATCTATATTTATATATTATTTTTATTTGCGACAGTTACATAATATAGTATTAAAAATGGTATTTTGAAAATAAAAGTCCATATGTAACCAACATACTGTTATTGTACAAGATTTTGCAAAAAAAAAATGTTGCTCCATCAATCCGTCGATTGATGGAGCAACATTTTTTTTTTCTTTTTTATTCTAGATAGGTTCGCATTTGGCCACCATTTCACCTGCTGGTAAACGATAATGAGGTCGAAAAAGAAGCTTGCCTGTCACAAAAAATGTCTATATTGCAAATCAGATTAATTTAACAGATACCTATGTACATAATTATATAATATTCACCAAATTTACGTCGGAGAAACGTGCGGCCACATCTGCCCTTACCGTTTACGTATGCTTAACGCTATTTAAGTGATACAGTCAGTGAAGATACTTCTGGTATGTGGTCTGCGGTCTACGCTTGCCGCTGCAGCTAGCGGCTATGTCGCCATTTATGAAGACATTGAGTTACATGGAGTCCAATAGTGACGCTGCGGTTGTGGCTTTTACTATTGTACTTAGGTCCTTTAAACTAAGAAGTAAGTGCTGCATAATCAATTTATGACACATAAAGCAGGAGTTTGTGGCTGAATTATAAATGACGCACGAGTCGATTGTAAGTCGATTGCTAAGGTCGACCCGTAATCAAGGCCTAGACAAACGGACACCAGTCTTACCAAAGGGTATGGTATGGTGTCACCTGTGTTACCCACTTACTGGAATATGGAGGCCAAATAAACAGTCACTCCATGTAAAATTCTAATACTCAGCCTTATCTGGTTACATTGCAAACTGACTCCAACACACATCTATGTCGTTTTATTTGAAAGGCTAAGCAGACGATGAGTATATTAATAATGTAGTGTATGTAGGTAAACATAGATTTAAGATTCGAGTCATTATGTACCTATTGTGGGTGGAATGTTATTACTTTTGTAACGACTAGATGTCACAATTGCAAGTCATTCGAAATACAGCTGTGCTTCCGAATATCCGTGTTTTCTTGTGCCTTGTGTTTTCTGAATTACGATCATTTTTAGGGTTAGCAAACTTTTTTTCAAAATTCGTTAGAAATATCAGTGTTAGGTTAGTACCATTGTATAATTTATTAAAAAAAGGCGTGGACTGGCGATGGTCAAAGGAATGCGACAGCGCGTTTAACGGAATTAAGAATGTTCTGATTAGTTCTCAAGTGCTAGCTCATTATAATCCAAACAAAGCGCTTATCGTGACGTGCGACGCGAGTGCGGCGGGGATAGGCGGGGTGCTATCACAGCCGGCCGCCGACGGCGCAGAGCGACCGGTCACTTTCGTCTCGCGGACGCTGACTTGTGCCGAGAAAAACTACTCACAAATTCACAGGGAGGCCCTGGCGATAATTTTCTGTATGAAAAAGTTTCACCAATTTTTATATGGTAGGCGGTTTACTTTACGTACAGATCATAAACTGCTGGTATCTATTTTTGGGCCGCATAATGGTATTCCAACCATGACGGCCAGTCGAATGCAAAGATGGGCTATAATCTTATCATCGTACTCTTACGATATAGAATTCGTAAAATCAGATAATAATTCTGCGGACGGGTTGTCCAGATTGCCAATTCGCGATAAGGAACCGGTTTCGATACCGGTACCGGAACAAACACATTTGCATTTTACTCAAGACGCCTTATTATTAGATTATAATGAAATTAAAAGTTGTACAGGACGTGATCCATTATTAGGAAAGTTACTGAGGTTCATACGCGACGGTTGGCCTTCGGTATGTGAAATTGTAGGTATGCAGCTATTATTTAACAGGCGGAATGAGCTTTACGAAGAGCTATGTTGCGTAATGTGGGGACATAGGGTAGTGATACCGGAAAAATGTAGGGAAAAAGTACTAAAAATGTTGCATGAGCCACACATGGGAATAGTTAAGTCTAAATCGTTAGCTCGCAGCTATGTATGGTGGCCTGGGATTGATGAGGCTATAGAATCCATGTGCCGCCATTGTAAAGCATGTGCGGCGCAGGCGGACGCGCCAGCGCGACAGGCACCGCGACCCTGGGCCTGGCCTGGTCGACCTTAGTCCAGGCTACATTTAGACTTCATGGGTCCCATATATGGTAAAACCTATCTAGTAGTAGTAGATGCTATGTCCAAATGGTTAGAGGTCTTTCAAGTACCCAGCACGGCGGCAAACTGGTGCATTGATAAATTAACCGAATTATGGAGCCGTTGGGGCCTGTCGCGGGTAGTGAGTTCGGATCTTTTGTCAAAAATGCAGGTATTGAACATATCTTCACAGCACCGTATCATCCGGCATCAAACGGTGCGGCAGAAAATGCAGTAAGATCCTTAAAACGGGTAATTAAAAAAGCGGAATTTGAAAAAAAAAAAAGTTTCCAAAGCATTGTATACGTTTTTATTGTACTACAGAAATACCGAGCATACGTCTACTGGGGAAAGCCCCGCAATGATAATGTTAGGCAGGCATTTACGGACGAGGTTAGATGCGCTGAAGCCAGATAGGGAGACCAGGGTGCTCCGCGTCCAACAGCGCCAAGTGGAGGACGCGGGCGGCGCCTATCGAGTTATCAGGCCCGGGGACGACGTCTGGTTCCGGCAATACTTAAAGGGTGAGAAGTGGTTGCCTGGTAAAGTCGACTGTGAGCTGGGGCCGGTAATCGAATCGCAAATCATGAAATACTTATTATTGAGTATTTCCGGTGGCCATCTGTGGTCTTTATCATCAGTCCCACATAACGAAATGGTGCTTTTCAAGAGCGACTGCACAAGTTACTATAAAAAATACTCAAATATAAGGTGTGCCTACAATATTTCAAGAGTTACATCGATTTCTCCAAGATTCCATCATCAGATCCTGACTTGATGACGATGAGACTAACTAGAAAGTATACCTTTTCAAACAAAAAAGAATTATCCAAATCGGTTCAGCTGTCTTCGAGGAATCGAGGAACGTCCATAAAAAAAGATTCCGACGAATTATGAACAAAAGCATTGCCGCCAGTCTCTTGGATACGCTGCCAGCCGACAGCGTTGAGGTTGAAGTTTTTGATGCTTTATTCTAGTTTGTATTTTAAGTACCTATTTTAGTTCTGCATGTTTTTCTGAAGATTTAGTCATTAATTCTCTTTTTACATCAATCTATGATTTTTCGCTTGACGTTATAATCAAGCATCGCGTTAAAAAGTAATTTAGTTTTTAACCGATTTCAAAAACGGAGGAGATTCTCGGTTCATCTTGACCTTTTTTTATGTATGTTACCTCATAACTCGAAGGCCGCTGGACCGATTTGAAAAATTATTTTTTCGTTTGAAAGTATATACTTTCTAATTGGTCTCATTGTTATGAAATCAGGATCTGATTATGGGATTGTGATTATGGCCTGGAGTAATCGAGGGAACTCTTCAAATATTATAGGCAAACCATAACGTTTTGGGTATTTCTTATAGTACCTTGAGTAGTTGCTTTCGAAAAGTACCATTTGGGGAAGTTGAACTGATGATGAAGACCACAGATGGCCACTGAAATTACTCAATAATAAGTATTTCGTGGATTGCGATTCGATTACTTGAGTACGGATGTTAAGCATTTTATGCTCGTCACAATGGATATATTGAAGTAGTGCTGATGGTGAAATACCAGGAGAACTCCTCAAAAATTAACGGCCATGCATCGGGAAAAGCAATATTTTGTAAAAGGTAATAAGTAGTTGACATTTTGGCTTTTGTAACTAGATAAATTACAAACGGACCCACGAAAAAGCGTGAAAATAACTTTTTTGCAAAAAATAAATCCAACTTCTATATCAAAACACTACAAAGCGAAAAATAACTTTAATTTCGGAAGGCGGTGTCAAAAAAAAAAGAAAATACAAATTCAATAACACCGTCTACCGAAATTAAAGTTATTTTTGGCTTTGTAGTGTTTTGATATTGAAGTCGGTTTTATTTTATGCTAAAAAGTTTTTTAATAGTTAGGTAGGTACATAAGACCCGCGTATAAAATATTTTACTAGAACAATCTAATAACAAGTCAAATTATGGCAACTTGTTTAAAACTGTCAATGTCTGTCAGTGTAAATAACCTTAACTTGTGGTTGAAATTCTTCTATTTCTTATATATGTTGTGACTATAATCCCTGCTCGGTTAAAAAGAATACAAGAGTATTCATATTCATAGCAATCACTAATGTTTTTGGTAATTGCACTCCTTAGCGTATGGGTGAGATGATCTTGTTTTCCGATTGTGCAATTCCATTGTATACTCCCCGAAATTTAACTGATAGTAAACCTTGAAAAAGGCTTGCAACACGACGACAAATATACATATTTTAATTTTATTGTATTGGCATTATTAGTATCGAAGCGAAGCAATATAATAAGGTTATCTTTTTTTTGGTGGAAAAATCATCAAATGAGACCTCTCGCTCAGGGTAGAGTGGAAGAGAGAGTCAGCCAGTCAGTCTTTTACTGACTAAAAACCCATCCTGTTCCTTCAATCGTCAGAAACGTAGATCTTAGCTACTTTTTAAAGTTAATTTCTTTATAAATACTTTGATAAATACCAAGAAATAAATATTTTATTAGTTAAAATTATATGGAAAGTGGTATTTCCTACTAAACTATGTCTGGTAGAGGAGCACTTGTCATTTTTACTCTCACAATGTCGTTGGTAAATTTTGTCTCCCTAGTACAAGTAGTGGCACGAAACTTTAGCGCTGACCGTTATTGCGCAGAAGTAATAATTAAGGTGCCTGAGGGGTCCTAGCGGGATGAAGGGCGGGCGTGCGTAGCGCCGATTGGCTCTTCAGCCGGATTATGTTCCCCGCGCCGATACGACTCTCCGCGGACATCCCATGTACAGTCGCCTCATTAATTGTATTGTTATTGCTGTTAATTTATGTTGTTGTTTTTGTTAAGATTGAATTTGTTTGTTAAATTTAGTGTTTTAGTTTGTTTGTGACTTTAAAGTGAATATACCTAGAAGAAATACTGTTTTGAAAAGACAGGCAAGGAAAATGGTTTATGACGTGAATTGCTTTAAAAAAGGAGATTGACGAAGCTACAAATATTTTACTCAGTCATTCGGACAGCATCACTGTAAATTTGAGAATGGTTCTCTGTAGATTCAGATTCACTGTAGATTCTCCGATTCAGATTAGACTTAAATCTAAAATAAAAAAAAACTAATTAACAAATAATGTTTTTATTTTTATACCCCCCACAAAACTTGTAAAAAATGATGTACGTCAGAACCGCGGGTGTACTTTTCAGATCTGCCTAAATTTATTGCAATTATTTGGTACCTTCTGTGTACCTTTACGTACCTCTCTTGAAAATTTGTGTACCTACACCCGTACAATTTAAAATTTAGGTACACCCTGCTACGCCATCCTGATGTCAGAACCACCCGCGGTTCTGACATCAGGATGGCGTAGCAGGCCAGGTACTGCTAACCAATATATCGACGCTGGAAAGGAAAAATTATCCAAGCTACATTTTTGGCCATTTGGAGTTATATACATTGTTGAAATCGCCTGATTTTTCTGCGTCGTTTGGTCTTACTCACGTCCTTCTCCGACGACTTTTGATGTCGCTTCGATATTTTGAAGTTCGCGAGAGTTCACTTTTTTTCCTTACTAAACGACAAATTTTCGAGCATTTTTGAAAATTTGGTGGTTGTCGTAATTGTGAAATGCCAAATTTGCCTTTGGTAATTACTCCACTTAGTTAACTTTTCCAGTATCTGGCGATATAGTGTAAGGCACTTAGGTAATTTTGAATTATTTGGTTTTTTCCTACATGCATTGAGGTAATATAAAAAATATATATTAAATTAATATTTAGGTTGTTTTGCCTCAACTTCCACATGTTTTTTTTTTTATTTTGGTAAGGAAAATTTGGTGTAATTTGGTAAGGATAAATTCTAAAAAAGATAAATTATAAATTTTTACCTTACCTTCCTTAATCAAAGCTTGTCGGTTAGTAAATTTTTCCCGTTTCTACTTTTAAGGAAAATTTTACTAAGCGACACTAACTTTAAAACTGAGCATTATTTTTAATAGTTACGTATACTATAATGTGGATAAAAAATATACCAATAAATTTCTAAGAATTAGGCTTTTTGGAACATAACAAGAATTTACACGATTTTTTTTTCTGAAAATTCAAACTTTAAACTGCTCTACTGTAAAGTTAGTCTGATGTCGCTTGGATAATTTTTCCTTTCCAGCGTCGATATATAGCTAAGTACACTCTATAAGTAGACTTGGTACCTCTTGTGTACCTGCAGAAATACGTATTTAATAAATAAAATACTGTCATGTTGCTGGGAAAAGTAAAAACAAAAATTTTCTGTGACGTTCATACTATTTTATAAAATAGTAACGACGTCAAAGAATAAATAACAATCTTCGGTAATCGAAGCCAGAACCTCCATGTTAAGCATGTATTGTGGCTATACCAGGAATCCCGAATCCAGAACCTCCGCATAACATTTAGTCACTACTAGCTACGCCCCGCGGTTCACAACCTTTCGCCTTTATAATATTAGTGTGAGTATGATTGTTTGCCCATACCGGGAATCAAAACATGAAATTAACGGACACAAATTATACACAGACTCAGGACAATACTTTGTGTGATCCGCAAGTTATTATTATATGTGAGATCAAGCCCACACTATCGTGTGACAATTAAAATTAATTCAAAAATCCTTTAAAACTCTCTTGTTTCATTTTGATTTTGAAAACACTGACAAACATCTTAATTCTATAAATCCTTCACAATTCTAAAATAACCAAACTGTTGTTTGTTTTTCTAATAGGTTTTTTAAATAATAATAATAACAGCGTCACAGAAAGAAAATCGTTTTTTAGGGTTCCGTAGCCGAATGGCAAAAAACGGAACCCTTATAGTTTCGATATGTCTGTCCATCTGTCTGTCTGTCTGTCTGTCTGTCCGTCCGTCCGTATGTCACAGCCATTTTATTCCGAAACTATTAAGACATACATGTGAAACTTAGTAGGTAGATGTATTCTGTGAACGCTTTCCGATTTTAAGAAAAAAATTAAAAAATATTTAAAATAAAGGGAGGTCCCCATACATGGAACTAGAACTGATTTTTTTTTTCATGAAACCTATGCGTGTGTGGTATCTATAGACAGGTGTTTAAAAATGATATAAGGGTTTTTAAAACCACTTTTCCATAAAGTCAATCGTTTAAAAGATATAAGCTTCCAAAGTGATAAAATGTGTCCCCCCCTCTAACTTCTATAATAATGGAGTGAAAAATTAAAAAAATATATATGTGTGTAGATCTTAATGTAATCTTTCAAACAAAATTGGTTTGAACGAAATAGGGTCAGTAGTTTTTGAGATACAGCATATTTTATAAAACCGCAAATATAACTTTGTAATTCATACAAACACTATGAAAAACAAAGTTATTTGGCGTAGTTGTAAATAAGCTAGTTTTACGAAATTTGTAAGGTTTTTTTTTTGTCAAATAAATATACAAATTATATTATATTATAATAGTTACTTCGAAACCCTTAATGAGCGAGTCCAACTCGCACTTGGCCATTTTTTTACTTTTCGCAGCAACCTGACTGTTCAGGACTACAATTGGCCCAGTGCAACGATAACTGGGGTGTCCGGAACTGTCCACGATTCGTGGAGCTTAAACTGTGAGGTCAATCCGGCAGCAGCCTCCCTGACTGCCCTTAATGAGGCCATTGCAACAATCAAATATTAATACAACAGGCTAAAATTAACTAAACAAACAACAATGACTTGTTAGCCGACCAAATTATTTCACCAAAATAAAACTCAAATTCAATTATTTCAAGTCCAAATCCGACCCTGTACTTATTCCAAGTATGAATCTAGCTTGCTAAGGATGGCTAGTTACAAAATAAATAACAATTGAATGTATAATACAATGCTGGATCAACCTCAAATAAATATCAATAAGCACAACAATTGACTGTATAATATTGAGCCGGAGAATCTCTAACAACAATCCAATAAACAAATAAATGCAATAAGTCAATCCACACCATTCAAGTCCTATTATGTTAGACTATGTGTAATTATTATTTAGATAACCTTTCAAATTCAGATCAATGACATTCAATTATTAATTGCACAAATACCAAACAACTTTTACAACAATATACCAACTTATGTATCAAATACAACCAATTCCTAATTTCACAAATAAATCTTACCTGTCAATGCAATAAAAGGGGCTACAGTACAAATTACAAATACAACTTCAATTGATTCAACTTCAATTAGATAGCCCGGATGACATGGTAATATATTCAAAACTTATTAAGTTATAAGTTGTGTTAAGTAATCAAACCAAAGTTATTATCAAAACCTCCAATTAAACCAGTGGATCTTACATTATAAGAGCCACGCCTACTACCAGAATGAATCAGTGGATCTTATAAGAGCCACGCCTGCTACTACTTTGTTCAGGACTACAATTGGCCCAGTGCAACGATAACTGGGGTGTCCGGAACTGTCCACGATTCGTGGAGCTTAAACGTTGCTTACAAACAAAGGTTCTTACAAAGGCCTACTTCTACTAGGCTTCGGCCTACAACCATATATATGAATAGTTACAAATAACACTCACCTGAGCTGTAGACGGCAACCCGGATCTGTTTGATCACGTCCAAAGTGTGGTATGTATGTAATATGAGGTGAGTAATTGAAACGTGTGATGTAAGTTACGTGTTCTGGGACGTTCACAAGGCGTCAATCTCCAAATGGCGCGGTCCCAACAGCATCACAGCCTAACTCGTTTCCAGCAAGCGCGTGCTACGCGGTGAGGCAATAAGGCGATGTGTTCCGAGAAATATCCCTGGATTCTCGTCAATCCGGGATTACAAAGTTCAATTAAACACTGTTCACAATCAATCTGCTACTATCACGTGAGATCCAATTCGATTTCCAACTATTTATTTCCAACAAAGCGCGTGCCATACCGTGGCAACCAACCGGCGACAATCCCAAAATATCCCGGGTTTTTCATCAAAATGGGGATTTCACTTCAACCAATAGATAATTCGCGACCCAATTATCGGTTTCAAAACGCGATTCCCAACGATATTTTTCCAATTATAATTATCTCAACAGGGTCCCATGACCGACATTTTCAACCGGGAAACGAAGTCTATCTGTCAAGTCAAAAGTCAAAGAGCATAGAATAATGTTGCCAACCAAAAGGGTGCGTTTCATTTCACGTTGGACTAAACACTGACAGTATTTTGTTTATTTAATACTTGTTTCTGCAGGTACACAAGAGGTACCAAATCTACTTATTGAGTGTATGTAGTGTACATATATTGGTTAGCAGTACACCCCCGGTTCTAACATCAGGATGGCGGATGTACTTAGTTTTTAAAATATCATTGTACGGGTGTAGGTACACAGATTTTCAAGACAGGTACGTAAAGGTACACAGAAGGTACCAAGTAATTACAATAAATTTAGGCAGATCTGAAAAGTACACCCGCGGTTCTGACGTACATTAAAAATTATATATTAGGTACCTACTATAAATCCTTGGACATTGGCATTGGAGATTAATGGAGATAAACTATTTATTAAAGTATAGGTAATATTATTTGCATGCGCGACAGTACTCATGCGCAGCTATCCTCTACATTTTATTCAGCGCTAGACCTACTATTTGACATTACATTAAAATAATGTGATTAATGTTATTTAGATAATATTTTTATTGCATGCGTGACAGTACCCATGCGCAGCAATCGCCTCCGCGTATCGTTCAGCGCTAGACTTACGTGCCGCTACTTGTAAGTAACTAAATTCTAATGTAAGTAGGTACGTCTTCTTTTGTGGTCATAAATAAAAAGTTGACGATTCCTTAGGTCCTTAGGGTTATTAATTTGACTATAAATTGAATTAAACATATTTAACATAAAACCTGTTATAGAATTGTCGTATGTATCTTTGCTCCATACAAGGAATTTCTCCTGTATCTTGGGTGCGTTTACAAACATTTAAATTCACTTGCACAAATATCAGACCAGAAAAGGGAATAAAGAATAGGTAATATATCTGACAGTCAAGGGTTTTCCCCAAAAACAATGCGGGCTGATTATCAGGAATCAAATGAAACTCTCTTGTAAGTTATTTGAAGAATAATTCAGGCCCTAAAACAACTAACTACCGTTATAACTTTACAATAGTAAATTAACGAAAGAAAAGTAACGCGAGCGAGAACATTTTATTTCGATTTTTTTTTTCAAAACTATCTTTAATCGTAATATATAATTGTACACAAACACATAGTCCATAGTTCATCAAACATGTTTAGAGGGAACAGATCTAGAGATTGTCTTGTTCGTCTAGTGATCGCAAGCGTTATTGTTAAGTGCGTGGTGGGCAAAGGTTTATTGATTTACTTCCGAATTTTTTAAATGGCAGCCTGTGGCCTCTCCGCGTTCAGTTGGGGCTCACCCCCTGCATGTTATATACGTAGTAAATTTTGAAATAACAAAATTGTTTTTTAAAAGGTATGTGTTCCTTTGCCTAAGCCTTCAACAATTAAAGGCATGATATAATGACGAACTGTTAAGTTCGTAATCATTTTAGTCTCTAATTGTTCAACATATAAAATAGAAAGGAAGATAACGTTTTAAAATGGTACCATTACATGATTGTAATACTTATTAGCGTACGTCAAACAAGCACTCACGCGCATAGTTAGATGATGTCTCTCTTCTAACTAAAACGCTCATTGGTTATCTTTACCCATCAAATAAGTCTGGAAACAAGTTAAATTTGCGCAGTGCAGTCAAAATGAAAATTCGACAGTGTAGTTGCAATTAGAGAGCCCAATCAAATTCAACAATGCATAGACAAAAGGGAATCTCCGGGTCCAATAAACTTTATTATTTTGCCAAACGTAATAAAAATAGATGGAATATAGTCCCGTGTACAGGAAAATTATTGGTAAAGATGTTGGATGAAATAAATTGTTATAAGACTCTTGTCAAGATATGCTAGAAGCTGAGGGATTTTAAGTCAAGAGTGAATTTGCCTTGAAGTAACCTATTCAGGGCAAACGTTCTTCATTTTCGACCACATCATCGCTTACCATCAGGTGAGATAGTGGTCAAACGCGAGCCTATATTTTTCCAAAACATACGATGTCGCTGGTTAAGTGGTAGGTAGTTCTTAATATAAAGCTGCCAAGGAGAAATGAATACCTCAAAATGAGTGATTTTTACCGCCCTCCAATATTACCTTAGAATTACTGCTTATTCACGTCTTTTATTTATTTCTGATTTATAAAATATATTTATTTACTTAACTTTTATTGTACTGTCTGGAAAAATAATACTCAGATGAGTGGTTCAAAAGCAAATGGGTAACTACAAAGTGGTGTATGCAATATTCATGAAAAAGGCGAGAAGGTTGACATAAAATAATTATTCATAAAGCTTCCGCCAAGTACATGCTGGCAAGAGGCGTTGGCTTTTAAGGCGTCGGCGTGCCTCGCCCTTATTTTATACCTCGCTTATCTCGAGAGCTGCATTTCTTCAATTTGCCAATATTACAACCGGTTTGATGGAGTGGTGAAATGCAATAGATTCTATATTACAATCTGCTCGAGTTTCAGTAAAATCGTTTTATCTCAGAATAAAACTACAACATAATACTTTTGAATTTGAATTTTGGAAATGGAAACCTGGAAGTCGTTTTCTGAATTCAATCATCATTTTTTAGTATGTTTTTCCTGAAAGCTATAGAATTATATATGTTACAAAATTTCAATACTTTTTACAAATGGCTACGATGGATCTTCTTGAGCGATCCGCTCCGCTATTTAACACAAGATTACTAAGAAATATCGTTTAACTATTTCTCTTCATAACAAATATGTATAGGTCATACTTGTATTGAATAGTTATAACTACTGTGGGTTTTTCTTAATTATATATTTTAAATTATGTACCCTCATGGGAAATTCTAGTGAAGACTCCACGACACGGGGAATCCTAATCCTAGTAGGTTTACGGTTTTGCTCAACAATAAAATTTGTATTTAAGGCACGATAACGATTAATTTTATTATTATCTCATTAATATTATAAATGCGAAAGTTTCTGAGGATGGATGTATTGATGAATGGATATTTGTTACGGCGGGCTACTATTTTTAAACATTTTAAATGTGGTTTTCCTACGAATATTCAAAAATGTAAGTCATATGTGTACACAATAAATTAATTGAGTAATAATAATGTGGCTTTGAAAAACCTCACCTATTAATTACTCCGCTGAGCATCAGTAGCTACAAGCTAGCAATAAAAGGTACTTTCAAAAGTAATTTGACATTTTAAATATACTGTTCAAATAAGCAACAACTTACTTAGAAACATTCTTGATAAAACAATTCATGCATTATTTTATCTATGTGCTATATTGCGAAATTCATCAGAATTGAGGCACTTCCACTATTGACCCAAAGCTATGAACAGCATGTGGTGTGCTAGTAGAAATATGGCACAATATCTTACCTGCCCTCTTTAGCGCTTCTTACGATCGGAGCTCGTTTATTAAGACACTAGAGGCTTGTAAAAATATAAAAATATGTGTAAATAGAAAGATTTATCGTATTGACTTTGTCTGAAACTAGACTACCTGAAACTTACACTATAAAATATTTAGTTTAGGTTCCTTTATTAATACCATTTGATAAGACTGGTGTCTGTTTGTCTGAGCTCTGCTATGGATGTACCTTGGCAAAATTCTTCGGAACAAAAAAAAAGTATTAAGACATCGCTAACTAATTTAGTTATCAAAGTGTTTTAACACGACATGACTTTATAGCATATTACAATCGTTTAATGAAATCATCAGACTTAATTCTCAATAATATATTTTAATGTTCTATCTCATTTGGAGTCCATAAATTGCAACGTCAAAATGGAAATAGTATCATCTCGAACTAAACACGTACAAGAAGCATTAGACCATTCAGTTTTTAACTCCCAGTACCAACTATCCGGACATATAACGAAGTATCTAGAAAGCGGGGTATAGCAATTATTGCACCATATTTCACCCAGCGTTTTCCGGTGGGACTCCAGTGACAACCGCTGTGTTGCGAATCCGAAAAGCGCTGAAGATATCACGTGTAATGTTGTGTAAATTCATTGTTTAATATTTTTCCCAAGTTGAATCGGATCATCACCATCTGCTTAACCTTTTCCTTACTATATTCCCTGAAAAAAAAAAAACAGTTACCACAATCAAGATTTTCTTTAGATTGATCATGTAACTTGTTTGCATCTGAGCCTATCAAGCACAATGAACACAGCTACCAATTCTATTTGATTGAGGGATCTTGATTGGAGTTATCACAAAACCTATTTGCAGCAATCAAGTCAAAATATAGTTGTTCCAACCAAGATTATTATGTATTTGATAAACACAATCAAGGAACTTATTTAGCGCAAACATTTAGCGCAAGATTTGATCAAGTTGTATGATTAATACAATAAAATTAATTGCAATAATAGATGCTATCAAGTCAAATCAACTTAATAAAGTATCAATGATCTTTATTGAAGTAAACAAAATACTTGATTGACACAACTAACTTACTTTTTTACAGTTATCATTTTTTAACTTGTCTCTTTCTACAACGATGTCATGTTAACGGTAATCGAGAAACTGGTTTGAGAGTTCAATCATTTGAACTAGTATTGCTGAAATCAAGTCGTGATGATCAACTTGACTAAGATTTTGATTAATCTAAACAAGATACTATATTATTATTAGTATTATCTAATTTCGTAAGAAACTCAAGTGGCTTCCAATACGTCTTCGCCGGAACTTACACATTTTGTCTCTGCTTTACTGTGTGCTGTTTAATCCTAAAACCCCCACTTATCTTAAAAAACGATTTAAGTTCCTTCATGACACATATGCAAAATCTCTGAGGTCATCAGAAAACTTAATGCTTGCGGTACCGAATCACGCAACCAATTTCTATGGTAAGTCGTTCGCAGCTCAAGCAGTACGGCTGTGGAATGCTCTACCCGTGTCAGTAAGACAAGCACAAACACTATCTTCTTTTAAAAACTTAGTAAAAGATCTTTATCTCTCTCCTTAAATTGTTGTTATTATGTATGTCTTTGTTTCTTTCTTTTTAAAAATATTTGTATGTATATATCGACGGTTGAAAGGCTAATTGATCTAAGCGACATTTTGTAAAACTTGCAGGAGGACGGATCAAAGTTATTTATTTTGAAAAAAAATTCATAAAAAAACAACCATTTGATAGACTTTTATTTATTTAACACAGTATATCTCTAATTAAGTAAGGAAGTTGTTTGAAATGAAATGAAATGAAATGAAATGAAATGAAATGAAATGAAATGAAATGAAATATTTATTCTGTAAATTGGTTATAAATAACACTTTTA
Organism: Tholera decimalis; assembly: GCA_943138885.2. Classification (NCBI taxonomy): domain Eukaryota; kingdom Metazoa; phylum Arthropoda; class Insecta; order Lepidoptera; family Noctuidae; genus Tholera; species Tholera decimalis. Next base: position 17,587,253 of record OW964561.2, read on the forward strand.
CACGTCATGTTTTTTTGCGTTTAAGTTATTACTGTTGAAAATTGTGTATTATTTTAGAAAATTTATGTTGGTTAGCCCAAAATGCATCAAATTTAGTTATTTTTTGAGAAAGGCAAAATGGTTCAAATGCCTACCGTAAATAAAATAGCTGAAAGTAAACTAGCTCAAGTTTTAACCTAGAATAAAATAAAACGAGAGAAAATGAATTTAGCGCCAAGTCAACTGACAGTTGAATATACCCAATGAGCATAAGCAACATGATGGTGTTGCACCAGAGTGAAGTAGTTTGATGCAGATGCCCATTAGGGGGACTGCAGGATGAAACAAAATGAACCCTTACTAGATTATAGTAGATATTGATGCTTAGGCTATCATAATTCAAAACATTTTTGTGTAGAGGTATCATTCAAGATGTTGATGCAATATGTTTTGGAACAAGGTATTAGATAAGGTGGTATATCATCCTAAGCCTAGGTAGTAGTATCACCAATTACGGAAGCCAGAGAGGTGGAGCTGTACAGGGAGTACAGAGCAGCGAAGACCGTCCTCAAAGAAGAAATCCGGCGGGCCAAAGATCTGACCCGCAAGGAGATGATGGGGACTCTTAATCGGGACCCGTGGGAACGTCCATAGAAAATGGTGCGGGACAAACTCCGCACCTGGGCTCCCCCGCTGACACAATCTCCGGCCCCAATTAGTAGAGGACATGGTGAGCACTCTGTTCCCCTCGCGAGGTGGGCATACTCCCCCGACCATGGCTCCACCATGACCACAGTGACGACAACGCTCCAGAAGTGACCGAGGTAGACCTGAGAGTGGCGGTAAGCGGGCTGAATACCAAAAATACCGCCCCGAGACCCGACGGCTTCCCTGGCAAAGCCTGGGTCCTGGCCTTGGAGCCTCTCGAGCCTCAACTGTTACTTACTTTAACGCATGTTTGGAGCGGGACCAGTTCCCGCTTCGTTGGAAGACGGGAAAACTGGTCCTAATCAAGAAACCGGGGCGCCCGGGGTGCCATATCGGCCTATTGTGCTGCTCGACGAAGTGGGCAAAATCTTTGAAACAGTTATTGCAAACCGCCTCGTTGGCCGGATTTTGCGGATAGCCAAATTGGTTTCCGAAAGGGGCGCTCGACGGTGGATGCAATCATGCGTGTGAGGGCTCTCTCCGGGATCGTCCCGGGGCGGGGTCATCTTGGCAGTGTCTCTCGACATGGCCAATGCCCTTTAACACCTTGCCCTGGAGTTGCATACGGGAGGCACTCCGGTATTACCGGATGCCAACCTACCTCTGTCGTGTGGTTGAGGCCTACCTGACGGACAGGGCCGTCATCTACTCTGGTCACCAAGGCGAGTGGAACCGACGAGAGATGTCATGCGGTGTCCCACAGGGATCGAATCTGGGGCCACCCTTGTGGAACATCAGTTACGACTGGGTGTTGCGCACTAAACTTCCTACAGGCGTCAGCGTAGTCTGCTACACTGATGACACGCTGGTCCTGGCGCATAGAAGGTCGCACCAGGCGGCGGCCGAAGTGGCGATGCGAGGGGTTGCGGCGGTCTTAGAAAGGATCTGACAACTGCGACTCGAGGTGGCTCTGCACAAGTCCGAGGCCATATGTTTTCATGGCCGTCGGAACGCGTCACCTTCGGGTTCCCAAATAACGGTGGGAGGGGTTCGCATCGGCGTCGAGACGACGATGAAGTACCTGGGACTTGTCCTCGACAGCCGGTGGAACTTCATCGAACACTTCCGACGTTTGGCTCCAAGACTTGACCGGGCGGGGGCTGCACTCAAGCGGCTCTTACCCAATCTAGGGACGCCAAACGCCTCCTGCCGAAGGCTATATGTGGGGATTGTGCGGTCCATGGCCTTCTATGGGGCCCCTCTGTATTCGCTGAATCTGCTGCGGTGATCAGCTCACCAGCTGGTCGCTCTCAGAGGTTCATGGCTATCCGGATGATCCGGGGATACCGCACGATCTTTGAGGAGACGACGAACCTCCTTGCCGGGTTGCTGCCGTGGGATCTGGAGGCGGTAGCCCCCGCGCACGTTGTGCATGATTGGCGCGTGGATGTACTAAGCCGGGGTGAAACTCCGCTACCGCGGCAAGTCGCGGCTCAGCGGATAGAGCTCCGGTGCGATCTCACGGCAGCATGGAAAGAGCGGCTGTCGCAACCGAAGGCTGGGCACGCCGCAAATGCGGCTATAAGTCCCCTTCCACCTGACGCAGGTGCTGACCGGACATGGCTGTTTCGGGAGATACTTGTTTCGGATACAGCGGGAGGACACGCCCGGGTGTCGTCATTGTGAGGACCACCTGGAGGACACGGTGGAACATACGGCCGAGGTGTGCCCTGCTTGGGCGGAGCACCGTCGTGTCCTCGTAGAGGCGGTCGGCGGCGGAGACCTCTCGCGCCCTGCTCTGGTTCAGACCATGGTGCAGAGCGAGAGGGAATGGGATGCAGTCGCCTCCTTCTGCGAAGCAGTCATGCTAGCGAAGGAGGAGGCCAAACATGCGAGGGAGAGGCAACCCTCTTCCTTCCCGTCCCAGCCGCCGTGGGAGACGCCCCGGGCGTCGGGGATCGCGAGCCAATTTCCGGCCACCGTAGGCGCGGGACTGCGGACGGCGAGCAGGGTCGCTCACCGTCCGGTAAGGACCAGGCTCGGGTCGGTGGCACGTCGTGTTCAAAGAGCTGTCAACGCCAGTGCCGGGGCCTCATAGAGCCATTGCCTGCCGGGGTTTGTGGGAAAGTTCTATCGAGATACCGCGGCCCCGGAACTTTAGGGCAGCCGAAGGAACAGGTGGATTTTTAGTCAGTAGAAGTCTGACACAGCCTTCCGCTTAACCCAGAGCGGAAGAAGTCATTCGATGATTTTTACATCCAGAAAAAAAAAGGTAGTAGTACCACCACGGAATACATTGTACTTTAGTATCACTTTCCAAATAAAACAACAAATAAATTGTTATTAGTTAGTGTTACTCAAAATAGCCGAAGTGACATTACTGATTATCCTTAATAGACGCTTAATGGATCAAGAGACATAGTTAATTAATATAACTTAATGCAAAATGGTTCAAGTAACACGGTTTTTTAATGTAGTTGAATGCAAAATGGGCCAAACGACATAGCTTATTTTTTTGGTTTACTGCAAAATAGGCCAAACGACAAAATCACAACCATGGCGAAAAAGCCAAATGCCTTAATCGACACACGTTATAAAAGTTTGAAAAATCAAAATAGTTTAAGTCATCCAGTCCTAAAATATGTCTAATTTTGTGTCGTATAGATCAATGAGCTTAGAAATGAGGCCTGTTTTGCAGTGGGTGCTAAGCGCCAAAAAAGTAGTCAAAAAAATTTGAAACCTGACTCAAACGATGGAGAAAAATTTGCTGATTCCGAATATGTATATAACTCAATATCGCAAAAAATGTCGCTTAGATCAATTAGCCTTTCAACCGTCGATATATGTTTTTGAGAACGTTATTTATTGTTTTGTATTTTATATAGATAATTAGTACACCGTGGACTACCCGCGTATTTATTTTCTCCTTCTGTGTCAAATCCATCCAAAGGTTGTCTGTAAAAGATAGCTTTTAGCGATAAGACCGCCCATTGTATCACCCTTTTTAATTGTTAACTCCATAATTTTGTTTTTATTGTTATGGTGTACAATAAAGAATATATCTATCTATCTATATTGTCAATCAAGCTAAAAAGTCACTTGATTGGCTTGCATTTTTTTCAGTGTTAGGTTCCACTTCCAGTCTAACTGGATACAGATAAGTACTAGTACTTTACAGGGGACGACTGCCTATTTGAGCTCTACAACTCAATAGCTGAGTAACACGACACGCCTTGGCAAGACCAGTGTCAGATTTACAGGCTTATACGTACTAATGACAGCCGGGAGCAATGGATTACCGTGCCTTCCAAGACAAGGAGGAATCTCTATATATTAAATCCACGGACTGACGGTAAGCGTTGATTAACCTTAAAGATCGAAGCGTGCGGCTGTTTTTATTTAGACACGAGTTTCTCTGTTCTGAATTGGACATTAAATATGTCCAATTCAGAACAGAGAAACTCGTGTCTATGTAGGTATGACATATTAAAAAAAATGATGACACAGCCTGCCACGGCTTGAATTACCTGAAATAGACTGGCAAGTGGTAGAGCATAATGGAAGACAATGGAAAAGGCAGTCAACACCAGATTGATCCCTACCTGAGTGATGTGTGTTAGTATAACTTATGTATAAGTTAAACTAATACTCTAAAAATACTTTTTAGCAAAAAATAGAACCGACTTCCATATAAAAACACTACAAAGGCAAAAATAACTTTAATTTCGGAAGGCGGTGTCAAAAACGAAAATATATACAAAACTAAAGACACCGCCTTCCGAAATTAAAGTTATTTTTGTCTTTGTAGTGTTTTTATATGGAAGTCGGTTCTATTTTTTGCTAAAAAGTTTTTTTTCACGCTTTTTAGTGGGTCGGTTTGTAATTTATCTAGTTATAAAAGCCAAAATGTCAACTACTTATCACCTTTTACAAAATATTGCTTTTCCCGATGCAGAGCCGTTAATTTTTGAGGAGTTCTCCTGGTACATCACCATCAGCTCTACTTAACTATATGCATTGTGACGAGCATAAAGTGCTTAACATCCATATTCAAGTAATCTAATCGCAATCAACGAAAAACCTATTATTGAGTAGTTTCGGTGGCCATCTGGGGTCTTTATCATCAGTTCCACTTCCTTAAATGGTGTTTTTCGAGAGCAACTGCACAAGGTACTATAAGAAATACCCAAAACGCTATAGGTGTGCCTATAATATTTGAAGAGTTCCTTTGATTTCTCCATGATCCCATCATCAGATCCAAACGTGCCAACAATGGGACCAACTAGAAAGTATACCCTTTCAAACAAAAAAAGAATTTTCCAAATCGGTCCAGCCATCTCCGAGTTATGAGGTAACATACATAAAAAAAAAAGTTCAAGACGAATTGTAAACCTCCTTTTTTTGAAGTCGGTTAAAAATAAGCAAAGAAGTAACATAATAATAGTCAATCGACTTATTTCTAGTCTAAACGAATACATCTGAATCGTGTAGTTTTTCCGTAAAGCGATTTATCTACCTGACCTCATAAAAACATATTTATTTAGAGTATTTTTGCCACTTATAACGTGACTATTCTAGAAATAACCTATTCATTTATAATTATTTTTGTTAGAATAATAGAAACAACGTATTCCTGGCTATTTAAATCCACGCTTTTGTGTACAACATTTTATCAGGTGATGGGTAAAACACATTGTGGTTTGATATGGCCTCACTTTTGATGGCGTATTGTGATCTCTTTAATTGCAATAAATTCCAACAATATGTATATAACAGTTAAAATGTGAATTAAAATATTAGTCTAACCTGGAAGTCATAGCTATAAAGGTGTTAGAAATAAAATATTCAGTTTATAAATAAGGCGTTCAATATTTTCATGGTATGTATTTTTATATCGTCTAGTTTCTGTTAATGAAGGAATTCTCTTTCTTTTATTTCAATTTATTTGTGGCTGTTGGAATAAGCATCATAACTAATATTGCACTATTTAACTTTCATGACACAACTGTGCAATTTTTCTAAGACTTACAATATGAACTGGCCAAGGATCTCTAAATATTGCGTAGCTGCTATTTCAAAATAAACATACGAATTATAAGCATCTCACTAAGGTTTCTTACGATAGTAATAACCCTAAATCTGTATTCTTACTTAACGCCATGTCATGCTCAGTCATTTTTGACCATCATCGCCAATACGGAAAATACTGATATTTATATATTTATGAAATAAATCACTATCAATAACTGTTTTAATTATTTATAATGTACTAGCTGTGCCCCCAGTTTCATCTGCGGTAGTTTGAGGAAAACCTAAGAAAATAATATATTCTATTACTTTAAACTGCTAAATACATTACTTGAAGCAACTGTGTTTCCTCGTAGAACTACCAGCGGTGGCCGGCCATCACGCTTGGTATTTGAGCATTATTTTGTTGTGGATTTATTTTAAAACTATGATAAGTTATTAATTGAAATCAAATGATGTCAAAGGCAATTTCGGTTAAAATTAAATACTAAACTTGTGATGAATAAATTATTTATTTGGATAAGAATTCATATCATATAAAATAAAATACCTTGGAAAAAATACATTATCTTAGAACAAATTTGATTACCAGAAATAGGTCAGTGAGTCTACCTTAAAATATAGACATATGCTGTAGCGGACTTTATTTTAGAACTATTTAAGACAAAAAATCCCATGGTACATTATCTTCATGTAACTCCAACGGTTCAGGCAGCATACGCCAAGATATATCTCAGTAGGTAGGTATTTTTCCGACTTACCTGATAATTATAGTAATATGATTGCTATACCACATAAAATTGAAAAAGATATAGTAGCCAATATGGTATTTCGATATAGGAGATGTAAAGTTTCATATAAATCCGTTTATTTGTATTTGGTTGAAAGAGTAACAAACATCTATCCATCCTCACAAACTTTCGCAATTATAATGTAAAATAAGATACAAGGTTGGCTTCATATTTATTGAGAAAACAAAACACGTAAAATACTTTATAATGTCCAATTATTTTTAGACCAGGAACAAACTGCTTTTGTTAGCAATTTCAGACACCAACCATGTTTTATAAATAACCTTTTTATAATAGAGCTGCTTTAGTAGACAACCAGTCTGAATTCAGTCACGGCATATACTTACTCTCTTTATTAATTTAATGAAAATAAATTATATGTACTGATGCGGAAAATCTCAAGAAGTGGGAATATAAATCTGAGGTTAAGGTACAAACTTTCGGATAGCGGGGTCCAAGTATTCATATTTTGTATCAAAAAAACAAGTTAGTGTGTGTGATTAGTGTTAACGCTCAGTTAACACTGATCGTGATCCAAGACTTTGATTTCTTCTTGGTTATGTTTGAGCAATTCCACACAACATGCCAAGGCCGCTAGGTTTTTAGGTCACCATCACTAGTGGACAACAATATAATTATGTGAAATTTGAGTTCTTTTTTATTACGAATGAGCCCACTCTTAACCTCGATCTCGTCTGGTGGTAAGCGATAGATGAGGTCTACGAAGGAACGAGCGAGCCCAGAAGATGCCTATATACTCTTGCTTTAAAGGCTGATTGTTTTAGTTTTAGTTAACAGTTTTTATTTACACTTAATTGTATTTTATTTTAAGATACCTATTATGTTTAATTGACTGACGTTTTATCTCGTTCCAGATGAAGTTCATCATTGTGGCAATCTTATTTGCCTTTGCAGAAACGGCTACAATTGGAGTTATCAGAGACTGTGTTAAGATTCGCAACAAAAATTATGAAAGGGAAATCCTTCTTCACGTAGATGAAAGTTCATACCAGCTAACAATCGACCGTGCTACGAATACTCTATTCTTCAGCTTCTATGTGCAAGAAGATGACATATTTGAATCTGTCTATTACAGTTTAAAAACAGATCGTTACGGTATAGTGCGTGGGATTAATGAGACCTTAGCAATCGCTTTTGGCGGGAATACCGTTTACATGAGTAGTGAAGATGGTATATATACATATGATTATAGTACAAATACCGCCACCAAAGCACACATCAAGGACAATCTACTAATATATCAAATGTTCTACAAAGACGGATTATATTTTAGCACTTACCCAGAAGACAAAACATATTACTATAAGGATAACCAGACCGTGGAAATGCCTGCATTAAAAGACACCATAATCACGTTACTAGCTGTTACTAATGACAACAATTTTCTATACTTTAACTTTTCTGGTATATATTTGTATAACATAACTGACCATAAACATTCATTCCTAGATGATGTTGTTGCCACTGGAGTTACGTCTGATATTAATGGCAATTTATACATTTCAAGTCCAAGTGGAATTTATTATTTTAATGATGAATTGAATGAAATTGAGTATTTAACAAAAATAAACGATTTATACAGCATTGCTATAGATAACGATGGTAATATTATTTATTTAACAGGACAAAGTTTGAATAGATTAATTCCTGCAAAAGGAGCTTGCACTGAAACAGAAAAAACAAAAGTTGAGATTAATGTTGGGAAATAATGCAACTTCCATTTTTTTAATTAGATTATTCTTCTTTTTTTTTATTTACCATATTTATTTAAAATATTTAGCATTTTTCCCAACTATTGTAATAAATAATCATTTTGTAAAATAATCATCGTCCTAAGCTTATGTATTTTGTAATGTACCAAAATTGATAGAAAAATAAATTGCGAAGTTGTAAAAAGTTTGTTTTGTTTCATATCTGTTTACTCTAAATATATGTAATACTAAATACAAAAAACTAGGTTTAAGTGCAAAGTTTCATACCATTTCGTACGTTTCGCCGTTACAATGTGAAGAATAAGACACAAGCAGACAGTTTTTAATTTATAACAGTATATATTCATGTAATAAGTACAATTTATATTTATACTCAATACATTACTACTTAAACCCCTTCATTTGCTATGTCACACGGTAAAGTTTGTTTACATTTTGACCTGACTGCGGAGGGTAATGTGTTTTTAACAATCATTTGAAGGACAAACATTTTCGAGTTTGGGGCCGTTTACCTAAAAGAAATACTTTTGTGTACAGAACACTTATATATCTTAAATTAAAACACTGCTGGACGAAACTTCCGTCAAGCATACGGATTGCAAAATATAATTGTTATAACTATATACATGTATAACAAAGGTGATATTGTTATTTACGAGTATGTATTAACAATAAACAAGTAAGTAAATAATTTGACCTGTTGACTGGAACTTTGCAGAGCCATCCCACAAGTGGCTGCAATACTCCACGCAGGAACGGACCTGTGCTTTATACAGATTTAGAAACTGTCCAGGTGTGAAGTACCGCCTTACCTTGTGTAGGATTCCCAGCTTTTTTGCTGCAGTCTGAGCTCTGGACTCGATGGTTGAGCCGAAGTTGAGGTCTGACGTCCATGCCCAAAAGCTCCAGGCGATTGGTAACTGGCACAGATGTACTTCGAAAGTAGGGGTAAATTCAAAAGGGCTTTCAGAGCGTTGAATTTGACCAGATTGTCGTCACCCCATTGGGAAACGAAATTTAAGGTCAAAGTCATGCGCTCTACTATGGCCTTTCTGAGACTGGCAATTTCGTCCCTGTCAGCTCTAGAACTGGATAAGTATCTCTCTGAGACTGTGCTGTCATCCGCGTACCCAACTGCTCCCAGCTGAAGTAGGTCATTAATATTCAGCAGAAAAAGAGTTGCAGAAAGAACAGACCCTTGAGGAACACCGGCATTAATTGCCATAAGATCCGATGAGCAGCCATCGATGATCACTCGGATCAACCGCTCACTCAGGAAGTCAGAAATCCAGTTGCATAAGCCAGCAGGGACACTGAATGCGGGAAGCTTGCTCAGCAGACTAGCGTGCCAGACCCTGTCCAAAGGCCTTTGAGATGTCGAGGGATACCGCAAGGGCTTCACCGTGTTTCTCAATGGCCTCGCCCCAACAATGCGTGACATACACAAGAAGATCTCCGGTGGACCGACCACGGCGAAAGCCATACTGGTGTTCACTGAGGAACTCATTGTCTTCAAGGTATGCCAGCAAATTGTTGTTGAGTACCCTTTTTTTTTCTCTCGTACTTTTATTCTTCATACTGTGTCTTTCTTTCATACAACCTTTCATTCTTAGCCGGGTGGGACTCCCGCTATTCTATCTACTCACTAGTTGTTTTCTTTATTCTAGGGAATATAAACAGACAATTTTGTTTTATTTACATAGCTTGCTTATAACTATATCTGAGCCATATATGTTACTAAGTGCTAGTTTTATATAATATAGACGTCTTATTATTATCTTATAACTATACATATGTTTTCTTATCCTAATTGTCTCTTATTTTCTATCATAATAATACAATACAAGAAGAGTTTAACACAGTGAATTTCAATACAGTACTATACCATCCAGTTTACTAATGTAATTCTTACCTATTCGTTTAGTATACACATTTTAGAGTACTATTAAACAGTTGAAATTAATTTCCAGATAATAATAGCTGTACAGTTAAATATTTTGTTCCATTTAGGGTACGTACCACGTGAGTTTCCGGTGTATTTATTTATTCCATAATTATTTCGGCAATAAAATATATATATACTTATTATACGATATCTATTACCTTTCCTATACCAAATATTAGTTGATCTGTATGTGTTTTCAGGTTGTGTGTAGTGCATGTTTGGTGTTTCGTGCGTGTTTTGATATATACTTATATATTTATAATATATTTTATATATCTGTGTTTGTGTTTGTGTTCCTAGGGGTGTTATGCGAAGCGGTCGCCTCCTTCTGCGAAGCAATCATGCTATCGAAGGAGGAGGCGGGCCACGTGAGGGAGAGGATGGCGTCCTCCCTCCAGCCCAGCCGCAGTGGTAGACGCCCACGGCGTCGGACGTCGGCCGACGATCTCCGGCCACCGTAGGCGCGGGCATGCGGACAGCGAGTAAAGGGCAACTCGCTGTCCGACCATGGACCATGCCCGGGTCGACGGCGCGTTGTGTTCCACGCGCGCCTCAAAGAGCGTCAGCAACATAACGAGGCCCCCTCTGCAGAGGGCCGAAGCCTACCGGGGTCGTGGGACTTATCCCATTACCGTGACCCCGGTACGTAAAGGGTTATTGAAGGAACACCGTGGATTTTAGTCAGTAAAAGTCTGACAGTCCCTCCCACCCTGCCCGGGGTGGGAGGACTTATTTGATGATTTTACCACGATAAAAAAAAAGGGGTGGTATGCAGTACATGTTTTGTGTTTGGTGCGTGTTGAGATATATTTCTATATATTTATTATATGTTTTATATATCTTATGTGTTAATGTGCGTGTTATGTGTGTAACGTGTGTGGTGTACGCCCTAAGGGACGGCTCAGGCATACGCCGTTGTCGTCCGAGCCAGGTAGTCCCACTTCTTACGCACTGGAGTTGAGTACCCTTTCCATTACTTTACACACTATAGAGGTTAAGGCGTTTGGTCTATAATTGCCAGGATCGGCACGGCTACCCTTTTTGGGTACAGGTTGCACATTAGCAAGCCTCCAGGACACTGGCACCACTCCGGTTTTGAGGGAAAGGCGATACAGGCGAGTTAGTTCAGGTGACAACTCTGGAGCACAACTTTTTAGGACTCTGGCAGGTATTCCGTCCGGCCCACTGGCCTTCTTCACGTCCAGACTAAAAATGGCTTTACGGACCTCTTTAATGTGAATTGCGATTTCCGGCATTACGGAGTCATAGTGAGGTATGTTAGGTGGTAAGTTAGACCCTGTGTCTAGACGTGAATTTTCCACCAAGAGGGAGGCAAATAAATTTGCTTTCTCTTGCACGGTATGAGCCAGTGTTCCATCCGGTTTTACCATGGGAGGCAGCGAAGGATGACAGAAGTTCGACTCGACCGATTTGGCGAGGGACCAAAACTGCTTACTTCCCGAAGGGTAGGTTGCCAATTTAGCCCCAATTCGTCCAACATGGTCAAACCGAGCTTTCCGTAACACCCATTTGCAGGCCTTAGCGGCAGAGTTAAATGCTGTCTTCAATGCGTGAACACCAACACTAGCGCTGCCGCCACTGCGGGCCGAGGCCCAGGCCTGGTAAGCCTGCTCCTTGCGCAATTCGGTTTGTGCACAAGCTGTATTATACCAAGGCCGAGCCTCAAAGCCAAGTGGGACGGAAACTTATGTAATTAACCTTCCAGACGGGTAGAATGATTTCTTTTATTCTTATTTATTTGTTTCTTTTAGCATCGTAAACAAACTATGAACGTAGAATAGGTACTGTTTCAAAGTACACATATAGATATAATTCATCCTGCGCTGCGTTTTGCAGGTTCGATGCCCGCACTGGAAATATGGTTTATATGGCCTACACCAGCAATAGCCTAATCCAAGTCTAAGTTATCGGCCTTATGGTTTGAAAACACTAATGCTGTGAGCTTATTCCAGAAACAAGCATATTTAGCGTCGGGCACGCCGCAATTGCGGCGGTAAGACCCCTCTTTGAGGAGTGGCTAGATCGGCGTCACGGCGTCCTGACCTACCGCATGACGTAGGTCCTCACCGGACACGGAAGTTTCGGGAGGTACCTGTCTCTGATGGGGAAGGAAGAAACGCCTAGGTGTCACCACTGCGAGGATCGCCCTGAGGACACAGCGGAGCATACGGTGCAAGACTGCCCCGCTTGGGCAGAGCACCGACGTGTCCTCACGACGGCGATAGGCGGAGACCTCTCGCGCCCGGTATTGGTCAAGGCCATGCTGCGGGGCGAGACGGAGTGGGAAGCGGTCGCCTCCTTCTGCGAAGCAGTTATGCTATCGAAGGAGGAGGCGGGCCGCGTGAGGGAGAGGATGGCGTCCTCCCTCCAGCCCAGCCGCAGTGGTAGACGCCCACAGCGTCGAACGTCGGCCGACGATCTCCAGCCACCGTAGGCGCGGGCATGCGGACAGCGAGTAAAGGGCAACTCGCTGTCCGACCATGGACCATGCCCGGGTCGACGGCGCGTTGTGTTCCACGCGCGCCTCAAAGAGCGTCAGCAACATGACGAGGCCCCCCATGCAGAGGGCCGAAGCCTGCCGGGGTCGTGGGACTTATCTCGTTACCGTGACCCCGGAACGTAAAGGGCTATTGAAGGAACACCGTGGATTTTAGTCAGTACAAGTCTGACAGTCCCTCCGGCCCTGCCCGGGGTGGGAGGACTCATTTGATGATTTTACCACGTTAAAAAAAAATTGTTACTATATCATGTCTTCTTCAATCTCTCTCTAGTATCAGTTGTTTCGGTGATAAGAGGGGAGGGAATAGTCGATTTTATGACTTCTAAAATAGTTATAAGCCTATTTATTTATAAATTATTTTGGAACTGTCATTTGCAGTGAAAACTTTCCGTGTAATATGTCATATTAATTATTTATGTTCGGCATTCACCTTCAAATATCATAAGTTTATATTTATGTAAGTATGTATGAGTTTGAGCTGAATTAGTCTACTAGATTCAGATCAAATTATCTGTGATAGATGTACAGACAGACAGTTGGCCAGACAGAAAGGTTTTATGATTTCAATTGACCGTTTCGAATTTAAAAGGTCATATTAAGAATAATATGATGTTTTAAATAAAAACGAGCATAAACATTCCGCTAGATAATTAACGACATCATACTGATATGAATAAAGAATTTTTTTTTAAACATTATGTACAATAGCGGTACATGGGCGGACTTAATGCAACAAGGCATTCTCTACCAGTCAACATTTGGGTTAAAAAGAATACAATGTACAAGTAAAATAAATAAAAAATAATAGACTTATAAAAACAGTGCTTTATAAAAATCTTTCTAAGATAACTTACATGGTGCCAAATACCAGCTTGATGCACTTGATTCATTGGCAACGAGAAACTGGTCGAGGCAAAGCTCCAGAGCCTTGAACATCGGCGACGTGTTGCAAGCCTATCGGTTTTCTATTGGTTACATTTTGGTTAGTGTGCGATGGAATCGCACAATCTAATTCCACCAAGCTCGTACCATCATCGGACTACAAGACAAACGGCGATGCGTTATCATTACATGGTGGAGATCCCACCCATACGCACAAAACGTTTTGGGAATACTTTCATTGTGTGTACGGCTAAGGAGTGGAATTCCCTGCCGAAGTCTGTGTTTCCTGATCGCTATAACCTGAGAGTCTTTAAGTCATGAGTGAATACGTTACTTTTAGGCAAGCGTGCTCCATCTTTGACCCCATCATCACTTACCATCAGGTGAGATGGTGGTCAAACGCGAGCCTATTATCAATAAAAAAATACTCATTATAATTATATTTATGGCGAAAACCAAACTAAGAATGACAGGCTTTTTTTTGCATTTTACGCTTATAAAATAATTTAGACTCGGCCTTCTTGATATCAAGGGGTAGCATGTTCCAGAAATTAATGTTAGAAATAGCATAGGAATTAGCCATAAACCCGGTGCGGTGAGAAGGAATGTGAAGAAGTAAGTTTATGGATGCGCGAAGGTTAACACTATGAGAACTGACCAACACTTTAAAATTTTGTTTTACGTAATCAAGAGTACAAGGATCGTTCAGAATAGTGAAGAGCATACAGAGGGATCTTCTTTCACGGTTAGGCAATCATTTAAGCTGAGAACGGAAGGAACAAATGTTATCATATTTATGAATGTCAAAAATGTAACGGATAAAGTGTTAAGAAGTCGATCCAGTTTGCTCAGAAGTTCTTGGGATAGATCAGAGTACTGTACATCAGCATAATCAATAACAGCAAGTCCCATTTTGGTCCAATGCAAGCGATTGGACCAAAGTGGTTTTAGTGCTAGAAGGAAGAAAATGCTTGAATCTATATAGTGCTTAGTTACTCTCTGGCTAACCTATGCAATCTGCTTATCCCAACATAACTTGTCGTCAACGTATAAACCTAGGTCTTTAACATGTGGCCAGAAAATATCTAATTGTGGTCATTATTGGTCCTTGCTTCTTTTTACGAGACCCTTGCATTATTATTTCTACGTATGAAAACGAAAATATGATATAAGAAAGACGCCTTAAATAAGTAGTATGAAATTAATTAAACTTCTTCAAGCTTTACCCTACTTCCGTACTTCTTACAAATCAACTCAGCACTTTCAAAGACTAGCAAGTTTAAACAAACAAACAAACTTTCCGCTTTATAAATATTTGTATACTTAAATGCACGGCAATAAAAACAAGCGTAGCAAAACACCAGCTAAGTACATTAAAAATCAGACACAACTGCTACAAAGACCATAATTCCAAGCTAAAACGCAACAACAGTAACATTTATTGTACGTTTTATGAACTTGAACTAACAAAAGAAACTAAGTCATCCATTTTTGGGGAAATCGTTTACTCACTCACCAATGTCTATAACTGGTAATTAAATTCAACAAAGAAGATAGAAAAAAAAGTAAACTTACTACGTGATACGAACACGGGATTGAGGCTATCAACACTTGTTTTGTAAGTCAATGAGAAAGAACCAATACGGTTGTATGCGTACCATATCAGATTTAAAGAATAAATTCCTTTTGGCAGTAACGAGTAATTGTATATGTTTATTTATGAACTCCATTCAGGCTGTATGATCTCATTACTACGGACTATTTATGGCCTTTCTATAATAATTAACACGCTTTTATTAGGTCGACCAGTATGTAACTAACTATGTAATGGAATCTAAGGTAAGTAATTTGACCATCTTCCAAGGGTCGTAGCGTAATGAAAATTGGCAGCTGTGTGTAGTTCTGATGACAATACAATAATATGGTACTGTCGAACTGATCTGATGATGGAGCCGGAAGATATGAACTGGAACTTCATGATAGAATATCGTATCATAGCTGTTTTGGATTTCTTAGAAAAGTCTTGTAATGAACTTTGGCCCCGATTAGGTTTCAAAGTCTGATGATGAAGCCGGAAGATAGGCACTGGCATTCCATGATAGAATATCGTATCATAGTCGTGTTTGCACTTGTGAGTAAGGCCACGTAATGGACTTTGAACACGATCAGGTTTCAAGGTTATAACAAACCCAAATATTTTTTTTTGTTTTTACGTGCATTTATAAAAGCGTGTTTTTCTAGTGTTTTTTAAACTATTAATTTATGTTCATTTGTAGTGTTTTCATGTAGAAAATGCTTGTTGATCTAGTTGGTGAAAACAAGTTATAATAATTCTCTCTACTGTAGAAGAATTAGTGGCAAAATATAACAGCGGATTGGAGGTCGCTTCGTGGATGGGTGGCCGATGGTTACCCTGGAAATAAACTTGAGCCCTAATAGGTTGATGGCTTTTATAAGTGCAAATATGTCAGCCATCAGCCACAGGGTATTGTGATACCGAAATACTGGGTTGTAAATGTCAAACAGGCAACCGCTTCATTTTATTTTCAGCATGAGCTCACTCTTGACCTCGATCTCGCCTGATGGTAAGCGATAGATGAGGTCTACGATGGAACGAGCGAGCCCAGAAGATGCCTCTTTACTCTTGCTTTGAAGTTTGAAAGGTCATAAGTGGCAGGGAACACAGAAGCCGGCAGAGAATTCCACAGCTTGGAAGTGCGCACAATAAATATGGAGGAGAAGCGCTTGGTGCGACAAGACGGTATATTAACCAAGTGTGGATGGTATCCAGCCGTGCGTCTAGTAGACCGGTAGTGAAAGGGAGATGGAAGAATCAGGTCATGGAGCTCTTGCGCACACTCGCCGAAGTACAATCTGTAGAAAACCGACAGGCAAACAACGGTTCGCCGATGAGCCAGGCTATGAAGCTTGCCCGATACCGCCTCGTCACCTATAAGCCTTTTAGCCCTGCGCTCAATCGAGTCCAGTGCAGCAAGTTGATATTTTGCAGAGCCATCCCACAAGTGGCTGTAGTACTCCATGCAGGAACGGACCTGTGCTTTATAAAGATTCAGAAGCTTTCCAGGCGTGAAGTACCACCTCACCCTGTGTAGGATTCCTAGCTTTTTTGCTGCAGTCTGAGCTCTGGAGTCGATGGTTGAGCCAAAGTTGAGGTCTGACGTCAACTCCATACCCAAAAGCTCCAGGCGATTGGTAACTGGCACAGATGCACTTCGGAAAGTAGGGGATAATTCATGTAAAAAATAAAAGCAAGAAAGGTGACAAAGTTTGCTTTAGGCATATTTTATGTAGTAATATCTTTTCTAGTAATACATCAATACAAAAAGTTTCCAAATTTATGATCCTTCTATGCAATTTATTATCTTTTTTCACCTAATTTGATCTTACCTTTTAAGATTTAAACTAATTAGTAATGCTTTGCTTCCTTAAAAGCAAAGTTTAAGTTTGTGAGTATTGTATAGCGATATTTTTATCTACCATTAGTTTTGATTGAAATTATCAATCATATCTCGGCAAATTACCACAATCGCAAGTTATGCGCATAGCTTTGTCAATTGTAGGACATTCATGTATAGATTTGATTTTATAACTGTATCTGGACAATTAATTACAACAAATATACAAAATTATGTACTAAAATACAAACTACAATAAAGCATAAAAAAATTCATCCTCAACGCTGTCGGCTGGCAACGTACCTAAGATACTGGCGGCATTGCCTCGTTGTATGGCAATGCTTAGCCGTTGACCAAAGAAATAGCCAGCCCTTGGGTCGCGGGAAGCGTCAACGAGCCTTTTCGATATTTCTTTAAAAAGGCTGTGAGCACACGGGCCCCATGGTCCGAGAGTTTCGACCCCAAACGGCTCGAAAATATAGTTATCACCGAGATGACTATATTTACGCCGCTTGAGGTTTTCCGCAGCCGCAGCGGGAGCGCCAGCACAACATGATGAACTGGGAAGATGGGATGGCGCGACAGTATCGACATAAGTTGCGTCCCACACTAAAGGCCTACCCATCTTCCAAGGAAACAATGACATGCCGTCCGGTCTCTTGCCATCGTCACGCGCCAGTCCAATGGGTTCCAATACGGCTGGAACGCCGACGGTGACAAGGGCTCGTCGGATAATGTCATTTAAGTTGGCATGTCGTGCAAAACGACCCGCACTACGGCTGCAAGAGAGACCATGGTGCCCGAGGCTGTTGACCGCTTCCCCACAATTACAGCGATGAGGGGAACAACAAGGGGCTCCTAGGCGTAGTGAAACAGCGATGCGGAAAGTGGTGTCGTCGAACAAAGTGCCAAGATTTGAGGACGGTAGAGCATGTAACCAAAGACCTGATTCCCACTTTCCCACAGCCAGCAGACGAGCACACACAGCAGAAGTAGCAGACGTGGTTAGTAAATTATTCAGAACTACTCTGTAGAGCGGCTCGTCCCACCGCCTCTGGGAAGATGGTATAACAGGTAGGTCAGAATTCGGACAAGCGAGATTCCAGGCATCAATAGCCTCAGTGAAGCACGGCACATTGAAATCATCAGTGTGGAAGCCAGGATATTCCTGATTAATTTCTCAGTGCTGTGGACCGAGGAAATGAAAGCCGGTAAACTAATACTAGAAATTTTGCGGATTCCGAGCCCTCCCATGCGGATGGGAAGAGAGGCTTGGGCCCAAGCTCGGTCATCCAAAGCCACATTCAGAATTAAGGACAAAGTTCGTCTGATAATTTGATCCATTTGAACTAAAAGTTGATGGTGCTTCCACAAATGGGAAGCACGAAGAGAGTATGTTAATTTAGGGCCGAAACAGCAGAAACGAATTATAGTGATGGCCGAGTGCATATTGATTTGGAGCAATCTTTCCGAAACGTCATTGAATTTATTAATTTGTTCTGCAATAAAGTCGGGAAAGGAAGTGTCAAAGATTGGAGAACCAAGGAGACGGAGAGAACTTTTCTCAATAATTTGAATTCCAGGAGCTATTTCGTTAAATTTAGAGAGAGTCAGTAGTCTGTCAGTGTTATCTGTTAAAAATAATTCACATTTTGAAAGGTTGAGGTCAAGGCCAATAGAATGTAGTTCATTTTTTAAGAAATTTAGGTCTGCTAAAATATTTTCTACATCACCTCCCAAGGTTCCGTCGTCAAGATATCAAACATTGAATTTAGAATTTAGCTTTCGAATTATTGGGTGAATAGCTAAACTGAAAATCACTGGCCCGAGAGGGTCACCTTGTTGACAGCCAACAGCTGATTCTAATAGATTGTCTCGAAACAATAATTTGGATGGATTTCTATAGCATTGCCAAAGGAAACTATAAATTTGGGGTAATTCTTTTTTAGTCTCAGCCAACAAAGTGTCCCTGTTAACTGAATTGAAGGCGTTCTTTATGTCAACCTTCAGAATGGCCTCGCTTTTCCCAGAATTTAGGTATGTCGACAAAGCGTGTACGGCAGCCTCACAGCCCCCTTTGGAACCGTAACCAAGTTGCAGGGGCTGAAATTTTTCCGAAACAGCCTCACCATAAAATTTACAGCAAATCTTGGCTGCTATACGGCGGTAGGTGGTTCCCACGGCAATGGGACGAATGCCGCCATCTTTCTTGCGTAGCGCACATAAATTGGCGCCATACAGAATATCGATGACAGATTCGTTTACCTTGCCGGAGAGCATAAGGTTAACTAGAGCCGTCAGCTCCCTCAAGAGCGACTCACCAGCTACCCCGGCGCCTGAACAAATAATAATAATAATAATATAATCATTTATTTCAGGATTTTCTTCCCATAACCAATACAATTAATACCTAATTATCATTAGTAGCACTACTTAAAACTATGTTAGTAACTTTAAAAACTAAATTAAAATTAAAATTTTGAGTCAATTACATGTACGTACATGTAGTTGACTCAAAAAGTGAATAATAGGACAGTCTAATTTACTGGCAATGACACTCAGGAGACCGTTAGTGCTAGCACGCACTCTGCTGAGCAAGGACGCTGCTCGCTTGCGTCTGATCGCAGCGAAACAGTCAGTGTGCGCGTCCGCGAACATGCCCGACGCGCTACAGAAGCGTGGCAGCCCTAACAGCATCCTGAATGCATTGTTATACTGTACACGAAGTGCATTGACAGATTTTAGGGTACAACTAGTCCAAAGGCTACACGTGTAAAAAGTTTGACAGTAAGCTTTGAAAAGTGTAACTTTAACGGCACCTGTACAACGCGAGAACCTTCGGACCAGCATATTACACCTCACTGCCAATGCTCTCCGCTCCCTTTCAATATCCAGACTGTCCCTTAAATCATCTGTTATAATGTGGCCTAAATATTTAAACTGATAAACACGGTTCAAGATACCACCATTTAAAGTGACAGCTGGGTAGACTTCTGCACTCTTATTAGCCACCCGAAAAATTAGTATTTCACTTTTTTTGGTGTTATATCTTAAACCGTGTCCATCAGCATATCTCTCACAAACCTTTATTAATTTCAAAAGACCTGCCATTGACGGACTGAGCAGCGCCATGTCATCAGCATAGCTTATGTTATTAAATGCCACCCCGTCAATGTAACAGCCAGCATGCACGCTGCTAAGCTCGACAACCAGGTCATTTATATAAATATTAAACAAGGTAGGGGAGGTTATCCCACCTTGCCTAACTCCACATTGCATCACATAATCATCAGACACTACATTTGCCCATCTTACATAATTAACTTGGTGCGTGTACCAAAATTTAAATACGCCTATTAATTCAGATGGAATATTTGCCTCAGACAGCTTAGACCACAACTTGTCATAACAAACCATGTCAAAAGCCTTTGACATGTCTAAAAAACAAGCAAAAACAGGTGTTTGGTTGTCATTATAATACCTAACAGCCTTCTTAAGACAAAAAATTGCTGTTTCAGTTGAAAGGCCTTCCCTGAAACCATGCTGAGCATCATGTAGCTTGACCTTACTTTTTAAAAGGTTATTGAGCAAGCAATCAAAGACCTTAGCCACAATGGTGGCTAAGGAGATAGGTCTATAGTTTGCCTTGTCAGAAATATCCTTACTTTTATTTTTAACAATAGGAACAACAACTGTTTTCATTACATCCTTCGGCAAATAAGCATGTGATACACAAAAGTTAAAAAACAAAGCTAAAACCCTAGGCAGGTGCACTCCAGCATATTTTAAATGCTCCACACTGAGTCCGTCGTGTCCTGGAGACTTCCCACGCTTCATCTGTGTAATAACATTCTTAACCTCTTTTGCTGAATACCTGATACTTAATTGTACGGAGGTAGGAGTCGCACTATTAAGTGACGACGACAGACCCAGGGGTGAATCAACAGTAAAATATTCTTTAAACATATTTGAAATTTCAGCCTTATCAGTAAGGCCTTCAATGCTAACCGGAAAGCCAGACCCAGGGTTCAAGTTGTTAGTACTTTTCCAAAAGTCCTTAAAATTATGAGCACTATGAAGACTTGCTAACTTATCCATAACAATTTGTTCCTGGCTGTCCTGACACCATTTTAACTTCGACTTAAATTGCTTTCTACTTTGCAACATGTTACCATGAATCGGTCCACCCTGTGGTTTACCTGCCTCCAACCACATTTGAAAACAAAGTCTAGCTTCCTTATCGCGTCAGTTCGCTTCAGTCGCGCGCGCGCAGCCACCTGTGCGAGCGTGTTATCGGTTACACCCGTATTGTGTGTGATTAGTCGCGAAAATGTCAAACGTATTAAAGTGTAATGCTTGTAACATTGTGATAAATGAGTTGTTAGCGTATGTTCAGAACAAAATCTCCATCATTGATGAAGATACGCTAGTGAGACTATGCACGTCGTCATTCTCAACGGATGAGATTCAAAAATCGAAGTCGCTGCTTTTTGATTCGATTCCTTCAGACATTCGTAAAGTGAAAAGGAAGAACAAAGGCAAGGAGGAGAGGGATCTCGCAGATATTATTAATCTGTTTAAATCTGTGGAACCGGAGCTGATTCCGGTGTTCGTGGCCCGACAACTCGAGCGGCTACCGCCGATTACTTGGAATAATCTCGATTGTACGAAGATTTTGAAAGATGTAGTGCAAGTGAAAAACGACATCGAAGAAATTAGATCAGCATATGCAACTTTAAATCAGTTGAATGAATTAAAGGTTGAACTTCTTAAATCAATAAACGGTTTATTGCCTTCTACCCCCATTAAAAATATAAATGTTAGAAGAGGTGCTTGGTTACTGGACAGCGGCCCGATGGGGCTCGCTGACCTTCATGAGTCTACAATGAAGGACGCTTATGAAACCCCTAAGGGTGCGCCTCGGGTGAGTGAGAATACTTCTCAAAAAATGGAGGTGTCAACGCAGATAACTAAACATAATTCGGTTGCTGACTCGTCCTCGTCTGCGAAGCAGCAGCAAGCGGTGGTCACAGGAAGCAAATTTATTACAATTTCTAAAATAGCTGATAACACTTGCGACCCGGCAAATCGGCAGAAGGTGATTGGCGACACCAGTTCAGGTGCCTCGCCGGTGGCGATGACGTCACCGCGCGGACAACAGCTGACTGGTACCGCTAATGTTGTGAGCGTAACAGGACCGGAGAATAACAATGAATGGCATCTTGTGAGTAGGAAGAAGAAACCACAACAATACAGATATGCGGGGAAATCCGGGATAGCGAGAGATTTAGAAGGAAATTTCAAGGCGGCCGAAAGAAAAATACCCATGTTCATAACAAACATACATAGTGATACGACTGAGAAAGATATTTCAAACTACATATATTCGAGAACCCGTGAGCGCGTGTCACTGCATAAAATAGCTACCAAAAGGCAAAAAGAATACGATTCGTATAAATTCTTTGTTTCACCTGGCAAGCTATCTAAGTACCTAGATGAGAAATTGTGGCCAGAAGGTATTATTTTTAGGCGTTTTGTAAGTTACCACAAACTGATGTACGGAGACGCATACTATCGTGAGCGGTCTGAACAAACTGAATAATGAATATACGTCGAATAAGTAGATTAGTAACTTACAACTGCAAGAATGTTAAGCGTTCAGTCGACAGTGTAAAACAGTTGTGTAGATCGTGCGATATCATTGCTTTGCAAGAAACATGGTTATTACCAGATGACATATCATACCTAAGTTCAATCAGCAGTGATTTCGAGTACACCGGGAAGTCTGCGGTGGACACGTCGGCGGGGATCTTGAGGGGGAGGCCCCACGGGGGTGTCGCCCTGCTATGGCGGAGGAATGTGTTCCAAAATGTATCAGTGATACCGTGTGATAGTGCTCGCGTGTGTGCAATAAAAATCATAACTAGTGACCGGCCTATAATAGTGATAAGTATCTACATGCCCACAAACATTGCGGAAAATTTGCCGGAGTTTACATACTGCCTCGGAACCGTGAGTACTATTATAGACGAGTATGGCATAGAATCGGTTTATATTTTGGGTGACTTTAATGCGGATCCGTGTGAAATATTTTACAGAGAGTTGACAGACTTTTGTAATGAACAGTCCTGGACGTGTATAGACGTTGTGTTACTAGGTTCAAACTCTGACACCTACACTTTTATAAGCGATGCACATGGCACGTGTAGTTGGTTGGATCACTGCATTGTGACCCAATCGGCTAGGCGCTCAATTCACAGAATCTATGTAGATTATGACGTTGTTTGGTCGGACCACTTTCCTCTCATTGTTGAATGTAATTTTAATTTACTTACACCCAAAATTTTACGGAAAGCAACCTTAGACAAAGAAGTAATGTGGGGAGAGAGAGATGACGAACAAATAGCATTATATACAAGTGAATGTAATAAAAGATTACGCTGTATTGACTTTCCTAGAGAATGTGTAAATTGTGCTGACCAATATTGTTACGTGCAGGGTCATAAGCAGGTTCTCGATAGTCTGTACTCTGCCATTGTGGCCGCCCTTCGTGACGCTGCCACGGAGGGTCAGGGAAAGAAGGCTGTGGGAGGTGGGGGGAGGGGTCCACGTGTGGTGGGATGGAACAAACACGTCAGTGGGGCTCATCTGGAGGCCAGGTCTACTTTTAGAGAGTGGGTACTGTGTGGTAGGCCTAGGTCTGGTTGTGTGTATGAGAACATGGTGCGAGCGAGGAGAGTGTTCAAGTCTCGTCTTAAATGGTGTCAAAACCATCAAGACCAGATAAAAATGGATACTCTCGCCCTCAAGCACGAACGGGGGCACTTCCGTGATTTTTGGCAAAGTACTAGGAAAATGAATGCAACGCCTGGACTTCCGGTGAGTGTCGGTGGCTTGAGTGATTTGAAGGGGATTGCTGACAGCTTCGTAAACCAGTTTAAAGTACAGTCGCCATTAGGTCGGATGAGGGGGACGATGGATGCTGAGAGACGGAGCGAGCCGGTGGAGACCAATTTTACGGCCAGAGACGTTAAAAAAACCATGAGAACCATAGCTAAGGGCAAGTCTCCCGGCCACGACGGCCTCAGCATTGAT
Organism: Tholera decimalis; assembly: GCA_943138885.2. Lineage (NCBI taxonomy): Eukaryota > Metazoa > Arthropoda > Insecta > Lepidoptera > Noctuidae > Tholera > Tholera decimalis. The sequence continues at coordinate 17,611,291 of OW964561.2, forward strand.
CATCTTCTTCATGCTGGGCCTCACTTACCTCGAGTTCTGGCAATGTTCTACTCCTTATGCGTGAGCCACTCCTACTTACCTCCAGAGTTCATGAAAACGGTTGTTGTGCCTATAGTTAAAAATAAAACTGGGGATCGATCAGATAAAAATAATTACAGGCCGATTTCACTGGCAACAACTATTGCAAAGGTGTTTGACGGCTTGCTTAACACACAGTTAAATAAGTACTTGTTTCTGCACGACAATCAGTTTGGTTTTCGGTCCAATCTGTCTACTGAGAGTGCAATACTGTGCCTTAAGCATGTCGTCAGACACTATACGGAACGTAACACCGCGGTTCATGCCTGCTTCCTAGACCTTTCTAAGGCCTTTGACTTGGTGTCCTACGATATCCTGTGGGAGAAGCTGGAAAGCATAAAACTACCGAAGGAACTAATTAACATCTTTAGGTATTGGTATGGACACCAGGTCAACTCGGTCCGGTGGGCGGGAACAATGTCGGAGCCGTATAGGTTGGAGTGCGGGGTGAGGCAGGGGGGGTTGACGTCTCCCTCGCTTTTCAATCTGTACATGAATGACCTTATTGCCGCGCTCAGCAAGCAGCACGTCGGCTGCCATATTAATGGAGTATGTGTCAATAATCTCAGCTATGCAGACGATATGGTCTTGCTGAGCGCGTCAGTGTGTGGCCTACGCAGGCTTATCGAGACCTGTGAAAGTTATGCTGTTAGCCACGGTTTAAAATATAATGCAGCAAAAAGTCAGTGCATGGTCTTTGAGGCCGGTAGTAAGCGATACACTAGCGTGCCGGATGTATTTCTAAATGGGGCGAAACTTGAAAGGGGAAGGCATTTCAAATACCTTGGCCACATAGTGACGTCCGACCTCAAAGACGATGCCGATATGGAACGGGAGCGGAGGGCGCTGTCGATCCGAGCGAATATGCTGGCTCGCAGATTTGCGCGTTGTTCCGAGGGGGTGAAAGTTACGCTCTTTCGAGCGTACTGTACCTCCCTCTACACGTGCAGTCTGTGGGCTAGATATACTCAGGCATCGTACAGCGCACTCCGCGTCCAGTACAATAACGCCTTCAGGGCGGTGATGGGGCTGCCTCGCTACTGCAGCGCCTCAGGCATGTTCACGGAGGCGCGCGTGGACAACTTCCACACTATAATGAGAAAGCGCGCCGCCTCGTTAGTGCGCAGGCTGCGGGGCAGCACTAACACAGTCCTGAGGATGATTGCCTACAGGGTAGATTGTCCGTATATTAAACATTGCGGAGATCTACATATAACTAAAAATTTGATTAAGTTTTAAAATTATTTATTTAAAATTAATAATGTATATCTTTTTTTTATTCAATTATAGCATTTTAATTATAGAAAAAATTATTATGGCCATTTTATTTTATTCATTTTATTGTTTTTTTATTGACATTTTTATTTCATTTAGTTCTTTTCTTTTTTTTGTAATTGTCATTTTAATTTTAATTTATTCTTTGAAAATAATATTTGGTGTGTGTGTTGTTAATCTTATAATATGAGTTAAGTTACTTGAATTAAATGCATTTTATTTTATTTATTTTATTTATTTATGTGCCCCACTAACATGCCTGATCCACCCTCTGATATAACCCCCTTTTCGTCTACAGCGAGGTTTATTATAACTATCGCAGGCGGCCTCACTCAATATTGTTATTATATACTTGTACATGTTATCAATGACAGATCAGTGTTCTAAATTACGACAATTTTTATCAGCACAATTACGAAATTGATCAGGAAAATCTATGTTTTTTAACCTTTCATCACACATTTTAGTATATTTCACTAATTGTTCAGCATTTCTATTACCCCAAATAACTTTATTACGCACCATATTATTTAAAAACACTTTGGGTTTAACAATATCAAAATCACAGTTTACACACAGTGGAAAATGGTCAGACCACAAAACATCATACCTTACATTTATACTCACAATTGACCTCTCCGCCGACTCAGTAACCACACAGTGGTCAAGCCATCTTTTGCAATTATGTGCTTCACTAATAAATGTAAAGGAATCCGAATTTAAACGTAACATATCAATATCGGCACATTTCCAATGTTGATCTAAACAGAACTGTTGCAACTCATTACCAAACAACTCATTAGGATGAGAATTAAAGTCACCAAGAACAAAACATGTTTCTACCTGTTGCTCCTCAATGACAGCATTAATTCGGCTCAAACACTCCGTAAACTCACTTAGGTTCTCAGAACAGTTAGTAGGCATATACACGCTAAACACCAGAATCGATTTTTGAGACATCACTATTTTAATAGCAGATAACCGCGCACAGTTGCATTCAATTACTGACACTGTTTGAAAAACACTTTTCCTCCATAGTATGGCGACCCCACCATAGGGCCTGCCGTGAAGAAGACCAGACGAGATGTCCACCGCCGATGTCCCAGTATGACTAAAGTTAGGATCAATTATACCTAACAGAGGAATGTCATACGGCAATAGCCAGGTCTCCTGCAGGGCTACAATGTCTGCTGATTCACATAACGCACGAACCCCGTCAATACTTCTCTTGAGTGATTTACAGTTAAACGTTACTAACTTCACAGTACTCATTTACGATCTTTAATGTCATTCACATTTCGCTTCGAGAAATAAACAAAGCGTCTAAATGAAATTCCATCAGGCCATAGTTTAGCATCCATAAATATATTTAATTTACTCTTCGGTACAATTATCTTATATGCATCATAACTTTTCTCCGTTTTCATTGCTAATTTTTCCACCGACACTTGTATTTGAGTCTTATTAAAAATATAACTCGAAATGTCGTCGGCAGAGGTGTTTTTGCATACGTGATTTATAAACAGAGAGATATTCATATCCGCCGCTTTGAAGTTACCAGCCAATTCAACAATTGCCTCGCCCTTTTCACTAAAAAATCTATTTCTCAACCTCCTCCTTTGAACCAAATGCCAATTGTCATCATTGTTTACATTTTTCCAAACTCCACCATGACGAAGCATTTCAGCAAAGGATTTCCTCCCCGGATGGGTGCCTATGTCATGTACTTGCTTATCAGTCGTCGAGTGAGACCCGCATTCCTGAGCTGTTTTTTCTGTACGCGTCATAATATTTACATGACCTGGCAGTTCATGCATTAAACTATTGTTTACAGACACAGATGAGTTCGAGGAAGTCTGGAATATGACGGACTGCTCATCTTGGTACCTCAGATCTTCCGACAAACTACCCTCGGTTGTTTTTTTGGTCTCCTGCGGCTTAATTATTTCAGAATTCATACTCAGGGAAAACTCATTTTTCACTACAGATAAATCATCCAACTTCGCATATGTTTGTTTTATTGTAGCAACTTCTTGTTGTAAGAGCACAATGTCTTTTAAAAGCCGCGTAACGTCAACATGGTCGAACGTTACCGGGGGTAGCTTGGCCAAATTACGTGCGACAAAAATTGGTATCTCATCCTGGTTAATCTGGTTCATTAAACCTATTATGTCTTCAACATCCCGTTGAGCTTTACCACCTTTCTTCCTCTGTATTTTTCGCTGGTTTGTTTTCACCGAATCGAACAATAGATCCTTGGCAGTCACTATATCTTCCTCAGAAAAGGCACTAGTACAAATGCGAATTAAGCTCAAGTTATCCATCACATCCATTTTATTTTGTATGAATGCAAGCACTTCGTTTATAACAATATTGCACGTATTACATTTAACGACGTCAGACGCCATTATTACACTATTTAAACACCCTGACTTGAAAGCGCGTGCGCACTGTACACGATTTCGCGCCGGACTGAGGTCCTTCAGGTGCTGCGGACTCAGGCCGTCGAGACCGCCAGCGGAGCCGCTCCGGAACGAGCTAACGGCTGTGATTACCTCTCGACCTGAAATGGTGAGGGAGTGAATATCAGGATCAGGAGGGTCGGGAAAAGCAAGATCATACGCTGGGGCAGGGTGTTTGGTCTTCAGAGCTTCGAGAGTCTCTGAAGAACAAGGTGCCACCACATCGCTGCTGAAGAGAATCCTGGCAGCTTCTCTAATATCACCGTCCCCTAACTTCGTTTCTACCAAATGGGATATACCTCGTGAAGAGGTAATTCTAAGAGAGGGAGAATCGAAATCAAAACTTGGAGCCGAAACATTACAATTTTCTTTAATTTGAGCGGTTAAAGTCTTTTTTGTGGCTGGATTCTTTTTTACGTGAAGAACTTTGTAGGGGAAGGTAAGCAGTTGTTCCCAGGCGCTTTGTGAGTTCTCCCGAACAGCTTGGCGAACGCAACTAGCCAGGTGTTGAGCAACTAGAGGTTTGGCGCCGCAGGGAACTCGCTTCAGAACCGGAACGGATTTTTTTAAATTTGAAAGTGTTTTCCAAAAAGGGTCGGAAGTGGTATTAGAAGGTGTGGAAATAGGTATGGAAGCAGAGTCTGAAGGTGCATTTTGCGACTTATGTATTTTCCCAATATGCACATTCAGACCCCGTTTACCTTTGAAAAAGCGTGCCTGGGTACAGAGCGGGCATCTCTCCAGGGTGTTCAGCGATGTTGAAGGTTGACTAGCACCACCAACAACCACATCGCTGTTGCTACTGAACATCAAGAACTAAAATAAATAAAATTTAAGAAACTATATTAAAACTATAATACATTAAAAATAGCTTAAAAATTAAATAAACTAAGAAAACTATAGAATATAAAACAGAAAAGTTCATGTAAAATACCACTATGTTGCACTAGTTTTGCTTGAAATAGATTTTTTGGATATCCTGATAGATTTAAACGTACTTTCCTTAGTATTTTCAGAAGTCTTTGAATGTTTTTATCTCTTATTCTTCTTATGCTTGGGTGATAGTGAATGGTCGCTACTTTCCTTTAGCGGATCTAGTTTCGGTTTCTTTGCAGCAGGAACACTGGGATATCAGTCAGCTTCTCATACTTCCCTTGGTTCACCAATGTAGGATATGAGTAACATTTACTTCCTAAAACCGGCAGATCACATTATTCGCTATAAGCAGTTGCCAGTTGCACACAAAATAAACTTCAACTCTTGATATGTGGCTCTTGTGGAGGAGCCACCATAATTTTGCCAACAACACGTGTGGTCGTGTGTAATAAATAGATCTTTGAATAGTGTATTAGTTTTTCGGTAAAATAAACAATAATATAGTACTCTGTGACAATAATGAAATAATAGAAAATAAATATCGTTTTTAAATAATATCTCGTTGTTTGACGTTGACGTTCATTTATACATAATTATGTATAAAAACCTTAAATTTGTGTTGATTTTATTGATAAATAAAGCCAGGAAATATCTTGAGTAGTCGAACAAAAAGGTTTGGTCTCCAGATTCCAATCTTCCAGATTCAGATTGAAAGCCTTCAAGTTTACACACTAGCTTATTACGCAAGAAGAAAAGTCTTTTACCAAGACCCAGGTCTACTTTTATTTTAAAAGGGCCTGTTGCTACATTTTCGGGGTCACCCTTCGTGATCCAAATCGACGGTCCCTACGTACGAAAACACATGTCGAAAAGTGCATTTTTTTATTTGCCCATTGGATTTAGATTGTCCATATGCACATACCTATTTAAGTTTTTTTTTTCTCAATATTATGTGTTTAACTTGATTTACATTTGTAAATCATTTTGATTTACATTAGTACAAGAGAACAAGTAGTATAATTACGACAAATAATTGTGGTAGACGCGGATAACTAGGCACATCGTTTTGTACGGTGTTTTAATATGTGCGCCACTCGGTGCGAATGCGGTCAAGTTTTAACGTCATTTACGAGGGGATTTACGACAAAAGTTTTTATTGTTATCGAAATATAATTACGAAGTCATGACCTACATGTTTGTATATACGTGTAAATATTAAAGTTTATGGTTTTGTTCATTTACTTTTACTATTGTTTATTAAACATCCATTTTTTTCCTGTTTAGAGACATATTCGTTGATGTTGACAGCTCGCAGGGACGAAATAGCCACTCTTAGAAAGGGCATGATAGAGCAAATGAATTTGACCTTAAATTTCGTTTTCCAATGGAGCGATGACAATCTGGTTAAATTCAACGCTTCAAAATACAGGCTTATCTTTTCGCCACTAAAAGGAGACAATTTGAATTAACCCCTACTTTCAGAGGTGCATCTGTACCAGTTACCGACCGCTTGGAGCTCATGGGCATGAAGTTAACGTCTGACTTCAACTTCAGCTCAACCATTGAGTTTGAAGATCAAGCTGCACCCAAAAAGCTGAGAATCCTACAAAAAGAGACGCAATACTTCAAACCTGGAGAGCTTTCGAATCTATATAAAGCACAGATTCGTATTGCAGTCACTTGTGGGATGGCTCAGCAAAATACCAGCTAGCTGCACTTGACTAGATCGAACGCAGAGCTAAAGGGGTCATAGGCGACGAGGTTATGACAGGCAAGCTTCACAGCCTAGTTCACTTGCGAAACGTTGCTTGCTTGTCGATCTTCTACAGACTGCACTTCGGTGAGTGTGCGCAGAAATGCTAGATGTACTGCAGGGTACCATCCACACTTGGTCGCTATACCATCTTCTCGTACTAGGCGCTGCTCCTCTACATTTATTGTGCGCACAGCCAAGGTACTCTCTGCCGGCTTCTGTATTCCATGCCACGTATAACTGACGGGTTAAGCCTTTAAAGCAAGAGTGAACTGGCGTCTTTTGTGACACTAGTATACACTTACTATCAGGTGTAGGTATAGTATTGAGAGGAATCAGTCCGAATAAAGCTATGGTGATTACTAAATATTACCAATTAAATGCTGAATATTACTTGAATAAAATCATGAACATACTTGAATAAAAATGGTTAATTCTTAATCTTAGACAACTGTGATTTTTTATGTATAGTTCCTAGTTCAATGAGACTACAAGTACCTACTGTTTAGATGCTTAGAAGATTACTATTTAATACATAATGAATAATTTTCAATTATAAACCTCGTCCAATTAATAAAACAACATCCTGATAATTTTATTTAAGGACATGTCTTTGTTTTGAATGAAATCACGTATTAAGCGACATGTCTGTATTAATGTATTTTTATATCCATGGGTGGTGATCTTAAGATGTTTAATGAATCGGTTTGAAAACAATAATAATAATATTCTACGTTTTCATAACACATTTTATTTCAATTATATTTTAGACACTGTTTTCTTCTTTCCTGCGTAGGTATCATAGACATGTCTAACATGCTTTTGTTTTAATATGAGTGTAGAAACAGTCATCTGTCAGCTTTTCTAAGAAATTATAAAAATTGAAGTTCCTAAAACTAATAAAACATTATAGAAAAAATATTTATAATTGTACATGGTGCTCGACCACTGGGGGCCTAAGCCACAGGACCCATTATTTGTAGAGCAGTTTAAACATAAATTACGCTTTCCTGTAAACCTTGGTTTTTGACATTTCTATATGTACGTAGGGACCGTCGAAATATTTGCCTTCAAGTTCCGATGAATGATTTATTCGGGTATAACGGTCTTCTCACCAAACAAAAATTTCACGATTAGGTACCTGCCTCATGATTTTGGTTAAAAGTTCTCGTGTTACCGTTTAATCGGTAGGTGTTTAAAGCTACATTTGAGTGTATAGTTTACACTCCTACCGATTACTACCAAACTTAGACATAAGTACTAATACATCGAATAATTCAATGTTACTTTATGCATGACTTATAATAATGACACATGTTGATCGGAATCAACATAATAATATCGATGCCTCACAGCCAAAAAGGGATAACCGCTATTTTACAAACTTCACAGGACAGTTTATAGTTCAAAATAAGTGAAAACAAATCATATACTTTTTTCTGTAGGTTCCAAAAGTTTCAAAATATACCCATTTAGCTTTTAATTAGTTCTCTATGAAATATCATTGTCAATTAAAATAAATCATACTCCTTAACACCATTTACTGTCGCTTACTCTCAAATGAGCCTCATTTTACGAACTGGAAGAAACGTCGTAAGTGACATCAACTCACTGATTCACTTTCAACCTAAATAATTTAACTGCATCATTCGTTTTATTTCTATTGAAGAAAAAGAGCATACCTGTGAGTTTTCTGTTTATAAAGTGGAACCAATATGATATAACCGGCTATTGGTTAATGACAGACGAACGAAGAAATTGTAATAAGCTAATTATCTATAAAAAGTAATAATCAGCTCTATTATACAACACGAAAGAACATTGTGATTATTCTTATAGAATTATACATACAAACTTACATACATACTTAAGACCTTTGAAATAAGTTTTTGCTAAATCAGTCTATATTTTACAAAATTACACAAAACGATAGTTACAAATTGTAAGTCTTGCACTACACAGCCATGTTGAAATTCGTACCTAAGGACTAACCTTAGGTATGATAAAAGAATAATAAACTTAAAATGTCGTGTGTACGGACTACGCTTAGGTATGACAAAAGAATTAAAATGTTAAACTCTAGAAAAATATTTTTGAAGTGATAACTTCTTTAGCGGCGTTGTGCACTGTTTTTGTAATAGGTACAAAATGTTAAACTCGCGTCAGGACACGTGACCTGATCGAAAATTCGTAAGACGGACGGAGAGTAGACAGCCGGCGCAGCGTAGGAGAGGAAGTATCCCCCTCTCTTTCTACGGCGCGGCGAAAATTTATGCCTGCGCCTGATGTTTCGTTTAGGCAGCGTAGGGGGTCTACTCTTATTCAATGGCGATGATGGTTCTGGTAATAATGATGGTGAAAAAGTCGTCGAAATTATGGATGAAAGTTGATTTTTCTAAGAGATATTTTTTTTAATGTAATATAAATTGTCATATTTGTGAACGAAGGCGCAATAAATAAATATTGTATTCTACCACATAAATGATAGTACTTTTATACTGATAATTAAAGCAATTCGTGCAAAATTATTCCCTAAACATTCCAAAACATCAAAAATGCACAACGTTAATAATTCACAATTCATAATTATTTATTTGCATAAAACATGGTATAAAATGGTGTAAAATATAATAGAATGGTACAAACATGTTTAGCTAGTATGAAAACATAGCATGCAGAATTTAAATTTTTGAGAAAGACAGGCAAGGAACTAATGGATGTGAAATGGTGAGTTCTCAACATTTCATCTCCATAAATTCCTTCAAGCTGTAGATATTATAATCTTTTAACCAATGTTGCAGTTTAATTTTAAATAATCTTGAATTTAACATTTTTAAATTTCTCGGTAACTTGTTATAAATTCGTACGCACATTGCGAGGCAGTTTTTATTATATTTGGTAAGTCTTGGCAAATCATTCAATCCTATTTGTGTGGATCACGTCTATTTCGAGGATTTATATCATTTGCTGTCTTAAATAGTTTTTTATTGTTAACTACAAACACACATATTTCATAAATGTACAGAGATGGCAGCGGTAGCAAACCAAACTTCTTGAACATTGGTCGACATGAGTCATCTGGTTGGAGTCCACATATTGCTCCAATACATTTTTTTTGCGCTATAAATGCTCTATTCTGGTTGGTGCTATTACCGCACATTACAAGACCATACCGCAATAACGATTCTACATAAGCGTGATATGAAATAATGGCAGTTTTTATATTAGTTACGTTTTTAATATGTTTTAGTGCGTATACAAATTTATTAATTTTAGTAGTTATATTATCTACATGTTCTTTCCAGTTAATATCTTTATCTATTACTACGCCTAAAAACCTTGTTTGTGTTACTTCTTCGATTTTATTTATATGGAGCTTTATTTTGTTTTTATTATTATTCGATTGATTAAATTGAATGTAAACGGATTTATTTAAATTTATTTTCAAACGGTTTCTATCAAGCCTCAGAATCAATTTATCTATTGTATTATTAATGTCAATCTCATGATCTTTAATAGTACTTTTCTTTTTATCTGATGTCACGATAATAGATATGTCATCGGCAAATAAGATGCATTTGTGATTGGTTATTTTTATGATATCATTTATATACAAGAGGAATAGTATTGGACCTAGCACGCTTCCTTGTGGAACGCCATATTTATTATATCTATATTCCGATGAGTAGGGTAGCATATTTTTATTTTCGTTGATTTTATTTATTATGACACGTTGTTGTCTATTATTTAAATAGGATGATATCCATTGTAGTGCAGGTCCCCTAATCCCGATAGTCTTCAACTTATCTAGCAATACTTTGTGTGACACCAGATCAAAGGCTTTTGATAAATCGAAGAAAAGGCTAGTAGTCAGATTGTTATTATTAACATTAGTAAGTATTTCCTTCATAAGAGAAAAAATAGCTAATGACGTGGATTTGTTTTTTTGAAATCCAAACTGTTCCGCACTTATTATTTGAAATTTATTGCAAAAATCAGTAAGTCTCTTATACATACATTTCTCATAAATTTTAGACAGAATGGGTATTAAAGTTATAGGTCGGTAATTATTAATATCACTTTTCTCTCCTTTTTTAAATAACGGCTTTATGATAGATAGCTTTAAGGTATCGGGAAAAGTTCCAGATTCAAATGATGCATTTATTAAGTGAGTTAAGATACCAGTCAGTTCACTACAGCAAGCTTTTATGACTTTTGTGTTAATTTCATCAAAGCCCTCTGATCTGGTGTTGGACAGAGACATTATTTCCTGTCGCACTTCATTTTCTAACATCGGTTTAAGGAACATTGAGTTGACACACCTAGTTTGTCTAAAGCTTTGGACATTTCTTTATTGTGTTGGCGTATGCATTAAATTCACGTAATGGTTGTTAAAAATTGAAGCTATTTCAACGGAGTCTGTAACTACATTGTCATTTAGTTTGATTATTCCTGTGTTGTCTTTGAGGTAAGTATTATTTATTTCATTTTTGATGACAGTCCAGGTAGCTTTACATTTATTATCATGTTTATTAATATATTTTATGTTCGCGGTCTTTTTTGAACTATAAATACATTTTTTTAGCATATAGGAGTACTTTTTATATTTAGCTTTATCACTTGAATTTTTGTTTTGGTAATATTGATAACGTAGCTTCCGTTTAGTTCTGCAACTTTGTCTTAGACCTTTACTTATCCACTTTTGTGAATATTTTGTTTTACTATTGACCTTGACTCTTACCTTGGGAAAACAGAGATTGTAAAATAGGCATAAGAGTGCATGAAAATCATCAAAAGCGGAATTGGTATCAGTTATTACGTATATATCGGACCAGTAAAGGCTTTGTAAGCATTCCTTAAATTTTCGGATATTATCTAAGCTGTAATCTCTTTTATAAATGTAGTATATTAATGCCTTTTTTGGGATTCGTTGAGAAGGAAAACTAAGCATCTGCGCTGTGTCATGATCTGAAAGATGTAGTGGTAGTACGGTTGCTGTTGCATCCACAATGTTGCTTAAGATGTGGTCAATACAAGACATTTTTCGCGTGGGAACGTTGATGTGGATTTTCAAATTATAATTATTGGATAAGTCATGCAACTCATTTGTGATATTGCCTGTTTTCAGTGTGTTTATATTAAAATCACCGGCTACAACTAAATTAACTTTATTTTTGTATTTTTTTTTTTGTATATCGTGTAAAAGTTTGTGTAGTTTTGTTAAAAACTGAGTTGGATCAGATTGAGGTGTTCGATAAACACATATTATAACTAATTTACCACACATAAGCTCTATGCCGCAAGCTTCAAAGGTGTTTTGAGTTGCATAGCTTTTTACAAATAATAGTTCTTTATAAATAAATCCTTTTTTTACTAATATACAAGTGCCGCCCCTTTGTTTTTCTCTACAGAAGTTAGTAGCCATTTCATAGTTAAATATTTTGACATAATTTTCATAACCTTTTTTTACAAAAGTTTCAGATAAACATATTACATCTGGGTCATTATTTTCATCTTTTAATTCTTGAATAGTAATTTCTAGCAATTCTAGCTTAGATAAAACACTAGCAATATTCTGATGAAGTATTCTGAAATGATGCGTTTTATTGATTTTAGTTACGAAAAAATGATTCCTTCTTGTTTAGAGCAGGGAAATAGTATGGTATAGTTCCTTTCTGATCCTTTGAATTTGGTTGTGTAATAGTGTTACTTATAGGCAGCTTTACATTTTCAAGGCGACTTTGTAATTTAAAGTAGAAGGGAATTGTCCCTTTTTTGGTTCATGCACACCAATGTCCAATTTAAAATTTGATTTGCCACACGCTAATCTCTTTCGAATTTCGCAGGGGTTCAAATATTTATCATTATAATCATTACAATCTATTAGGAAATTTAATGATTTACAAATATCATATAGTTTTGTGCTTATTTAACGTACAAAGTGACATTTTTTATACTTACTACATACATTTTTTAAAGAATAGTTTAATTTATTGACATTCATGTACTCGTTATTTACAACATTTAATACAAATATAGTGTTATTATTATATTTATCCAGTATAATTCGTAATTGAGACAGGACAGAATTTCAGTTACGGTCATTTTCACCTACGCAAATAACAAGTTTATCGTTTGTTGTTAGTATGACATTTCTACAGTTAGCTATTATTTCACTGGATGGTGCATTAGGTTTTGTTTGAGCAACGAATGTATACTTTTCGTGCTGAGTATTTACTCTTGATTGTGATAAGGATGCTGCTAACCCGACGCAACGTTGAGTACCGAAAATAAATATCTTCTTCTCGGGAACTACACTAGGTTCATTCACAGCACGGCATGTCTTAACACTAGTGATTTTTACAACGCTCCGATTTGGTTCTTGAGTAGAGGGCTCGCCGACATCCTGACTACGTTGCATTAATACTACAATACGTTCTGTTAGAGCTGAAATCTCCTGTTCTGAGGTTTTTAATTTCTGCTGCAGGGATAGGATTTCCTGTTTCAATCGTAATATATTTACGTGGTCAATAGCTTCTTCGTTAAATATGGGCGACGATGGAGAGGACGGTGAAGAACGCACGTTGTGTTGTTGTGACAGGACCTGCTTATTTTTTTTAGTGCTTGTAGCAGGAGTACCGAATATGGAGTGAGAATGGCCTATGGATTTTAAGGTATTGTTTTCTGTATATAACTTTTTTATTTCTTTATGTATTTCGGTGTTTTCTAACAGTATATTTCCCAGTTCATTTTCTGTAGTTTCTAATTTAAGTGTAAGGTGAGCTATTGTGTCCTTCATTGCAGATGCTGATACTAAGTCAGTTATATTAGTTCTGTCTGCACTCCTTGATAGTTTATTGGGAGTAGAATATGACTCATCAGAGGTTTCGCAGTCAGTTAGTATGTGAGAATCAAATATTTTAGTGCTATTAGGAATTGGAGATAAACGCTTCAATGTTTCATCGACCAGACTCTTTTTTGCTTTTGGTGTTTGTTCCGATGGCGACAGGGTTTTAATAGAATTCAGCTTTTTTCGTAAGGTAACGTTGGATGTACTATCGGTATTAGCATACTTTTTATTTCTGATACACTCCTTACATCTCCATTTTTTCTTTGCTTCTGCATTTTTAAGCCGATAAGTTGGTTCCGGATAACCATCGCAATCAAATTCGTATCTATAACCACAAGCGGAGCACAAAGCCGTACTTTTTATGTAAACATTTTTTTTTACATTTATGACATGATACTAGTGATGCCATCTTGCGGACAATATAGCTATTATTACAATAGATTGTTTTAATTACTAAATCCAAGTTTTTTCGCTGGATCTAGGAACGTTTATTAATTTAATCAGAAATATGAATATTTGAGACTTCCGAAAAGTGAAAGTTTGCACTGGGATTTGAATTCGAGTCCACTTGTGCAAAGCTACGATGGCAAAAGCAAGTAGCGCCTTATACCACTGCGCCAATCGATTATTAAGATATGACTCGAATTTATGGAGTAGTTACTATAAAATATTGTTCATTGTTTAGAAAATTATAACAATTCAAAAATGCTATTGTTTATGACCGTTGCAAATTTAAATCACAGTATTCGTCACTTTTTCACTTCGGTTTCATAATTCTTATTTGATTAACTTGTTTGACATGCTTGGATAAAGATACAGTTGTTAGGAGTATATTATTGTTAGTTTATTGCGAACTAAGTCACTATAATGTTATTGTTTTGGAACACTTTATGTTTTTGCATTAAACTTCTGGATCACACTGTCACTTAGTGTTTTTACGTTAGGCTAGACGCAGCGTACTCGTTACTATAACAAAAGCCCAAGCATATAAAGTTATTGAAGAAAAACACAAAAGTACATGCGCGTAGTAAGGCTTGAAATCGATACAACAGCCCAAACAATAAAAAAAAATGATTGAAGAAAAACACAAAAAGTACTTGTGCGTAGTAAGGCTTGAACTCGAGTCTCACTCACAATTTTCGGATTCTAACGCACTTTGATGTCTCAAATTTTAAAAAGGTTCGTTGAGTATTTGAATTTGAATTAGCTTGGGAAGCAACAAATGTTTGTTTATTTTTTTTTTTTCACTTTTGTTATGTATTATATTTTCATTTATTTGTTCAATGGATAGTACGTACACAGTAGTTTTATAGCTGGAAGCAAATTTAAAACAACAAATCAAAACAAACACAGTCTCAGTTTATTGGGTCCGGATAGCACTTCACGTATGGTCGAGTTAAAGACACTAATAACTTTGTTAAATGCGAAAGTTGAGTTGAGATAACACTTACACCACTTATTCACATATTCAGTATGACACTTATGATAAAATTAAGAAGATTTAAGTAGTTTTTATATTTTTTAGGTAAAAAAGTAACGGAGGTTAATGTTTACGCGACGGCTAGCGCCACCTATCCAATATTAATCCAATATTAAATTTTTCACTTCTGCCGGTATTTCCGGAGTGCAACCCGTCGTTCTTTTTATTATTAATGTTATAAAAACAAATAAAGGCACTTTAATCACCAAGATGAATCGACCATCATCGTATAACGTCATCAATTTTTTTTTGGTTATTATGTCTAATGTAAGTCTTAAAATTATTAATTTTACTACTAGTGCGCAAGCTAACCGCCAATCCTTTGATTGATCTCCTTATCTAACCACCATACTCGATAAATTTATCGGGAGCGGAAGAAAGGATAAGCGACAATTTTAGGCGTCATTCGTTTGGATGATTTATTCTAACCGCCTTCGATAATCGATATAGTGACTAGAGAACATAGCAATAAGCGCCAACTATTATGACCAAAGAAACTGCTGTAATATCCTAACCGGAAGTTTATTAAACAAATATTCAGGTAAAATTTGATTAATGTATTTTTTGTAAATAAATATTTATAGCCCAAACCAGTTAACGTTTTAGGAAGAAAATTTTATACAAAGCCAAAGTTGCAATCCAATCACCATAATAAAAATGCCACCTAAATAAGTAACTGTCATTTATGACGAAAAACGAAATGTTAGGACACTAATTTCTTTACCGCCTAAGCGACAAAAAGTTCGACCTAGGGTCACGAAACTTAGACCAAAAGACGCAAAAAAGCCGATTCTAACCATATATATATATACAGGGTTAAATGTAAAACACTAATGTAAAACAAAAGAAAGTGATAGTATAAGTCGTTTTCTTTTGCTTCGCATAGACTTTGTAACATTTAGGGCATTCAATTTAAATATTTTTATTTTTGTATGAAAATCTGGTGAAATAAAATATGACGAATTTTTAAAAGTCGTAGAACAAAAGTTGTTGATTATGATGTTAGTAACATAGTCCCGAGAGGTTTTCGGTGTTTTACAATTAACCCTGTATATAAGTCGATTTCGCAAATAAAAAAATCTTTTATCCCTTTTTAGCCGTAACGCATCGATATCACCATCTTCATCAGCTTCTTCCCAAATACTTTGGGGTCAGCTTCCAGTTTAACCGGTTACAGCTTACTACTAGTATTTAAATATAATAATATAATACAAAATAATATATTTATTAATTTATTTCACATATTGACTCCATCTTTGTTAGTAACACGTAAACTTACAACATAGGTAGTGTTATTATTAATGCAATAAACATTACCTTTTTGTATGCCTTTGCTATTGACTTGCTTCTTTCTGCTTAACCATCGACAGTTGTGGATGGTTAAACTGAACTAACCAACAATGATTTCTAAAACTAAAAAATCATGAAGGTACGAGAAAAGTTCAATTCTTCAAAGCCAGGCAAATCCGAACACCTTCACTGAAGAAACTTCTATCACAAAAGTAACAATTCACGCGTTTTATCACTATAAATCTATTCGCATTTCCCATGTTCCCCAGGGTGTCCCAGGAAACCCTACAGTAATAACATAGTTTGAAAGGTTCTCAGGTTGAAGTAGGTTTGACTAATACTTATTTCCATGTTTTTACTTAGAAATTGGGGTTTAAATCAGCCCTTGTGAGTTGTCACTGGTCGAGTCAAAGCTCCAAAGTCTTGAACATTGACGACGAGTTGCAAGTCTATCCGTTTTCTATCGGTTATATTTCGGGGAGTGTGCGATGGAATTACACGATTTAATTCCGCCAAGCCCGTTCCATCATCGGACTACAAGACAAACGGCGATGCGCCATCGTTACATGGTGGACATCTCACCTATACGCACTAAACGTTTTGGGAATTGTTTCATTGTGCGTACGGCTAAGAAGTGAAATTCTCTGCCGGTGTCTGTGTTTCCCGATAGCTATAACCTAGGGGTCTGTAAGTCAAGAGTGAAGGTTACTTTCAGGTAAGCGTGCTCCACCTTCGACCACATCATCACTTACCATCAAGTGAGATGGTGATCAAACGCGAACCTATTATAAATTTAAAATATATATATATTTATATATAAAATACAGGTATAACTTAAAACTAGTTGTCATGAAGAGAAACAGGTAAACGATGTTTCCCTGTAATCTCCTCATAACATGCAAGCAAAGTTAAATAGCGGAGTGGATTGCTTATGAAGATCCATCGAAGCTATTTGTAAGGAATATTGCAATTCTGTAACATTTGTTATTATATAATATGAAGCGTCAATAGCCTAATGGATAAGGTGTCGGACTCGAGAGGTCCCGAGTTTGAATCCCACCCATTACACTATTGCTGTGAACCCACTCCAGACACAAGCATATTTAGCTCAGTTGGAGGGGTTAACAAGATTGTTAGTAATGTGAATTCTACCCACATTGCTAGCTATCTTTTTTTAAAGTTATTATAATTCTATCGCTTTCTGGAAAAACATAAACTAAAAGTTGATGATTGAATTCAGAAAAATACTTCCACGTTTCCATTTGCAAAATCCAAATTCAAAAGCATTTTTTTTTTTTAAATAAATGATATATGTTTTTAATAATTCTGAGATCAAACGACTATGCTGGAACTCGAGCTATATAGAATCTATTGCATTTCACCACTCTATTAAACCGGTTGTGATATTGGCAAATTGTAGAAGTGCATTTTTCGAGATAAGCGAGGTATTTACTTATTTATTTACTATTTATAAATAAGTAAATACCTCACTTATCTCGAAAGATGTGAATTTGCGAGGTATTAAATAAGGGTGAGGCATGCCAACGCCTTAAAGGCCAGCGCCTCTTGCCAGCATGTACTTGGCGGAAGCCTTTGAATAATTCTTTTATATCATCCTTCTCACCTTTGTCATGAACATTGCATACAATTTTCATATCCACGTTGTAGTTACCCATTTGCTTTTGAACCACTCATCTAAGTATTATTGTTGATGACAGTACAATAAAAGGTAAGCAAATATATGTTTAATAAGTCAGAAATAAGTGACGTGAATAAGCAGGAATTCTTAGGACTACATATTGGAGGGCGGTAAAAATCACTTACTTTGATGTACATATTCATTTCTCTTTGACATCTTTTTATTTTGAACTAGCGCTTCGCCCGCGACTTCGTCCGCATGGATTTCGAAATAATTTATAGTGCACAAATAGTATACCTTACAGCCAATGCAAATAGGTTTGGAATTCGATCATTTGTTTCGGAGATACCCCCTACATACAAACTTACAAACAAATTTTACCTCTTTATAATATTAGTATAGAAGCATAGATTTACATCGGTTCGTATATTTCTATCACGCATTTGGCTACGATTTTGATAATATTAAACGGCAGTTTGTGCCTAATTATACCAATAATATCATTTATTAGCAATATCATTGCTAATATTATGAAAATCGTAGCCAAATGCGTGGTAGAAAAGGCCTGGATCATACATAAATTTATATCGTTACTAAACGTCAATAGAAACTATATACAGAGTACTGGGTGTTCAATGAATTCGTTGTAATATTTATAAGGGCCAGATTCTTTTGCTATACATAAAAAAAAACAAAAGCAAAGAAATCTGTTTTAAAACTAGACCGCATAAAACGAAAAATAGTACTTTGATGCAGTTGGTGGTATATCCGACAGATTTAAGGAAAATGTCATATTACACTTATTTTTTGCGTAGTTTCCTTAATGTTTATTAGTAACAGGATATCACTATTAAATATTGTAATCTTGTAGTTCTGAAACACCAATTATATTATAATTATATTATTATGACTATCTGGTGCTGCAACATATTAACATCTTTTCAGATTTCACCTGCACTGTAGAGAATATCAGTTCGCGAGTAGAATTTATAGTCCGGCGCATAAATCACTGAAACAAATCCTGTGACTAGAATAACAATTTCGCATATCACTTACTCCTTATTTCATTTGCTAACGAATGGCGTTTTACGGTACATAAACTCTCCATTGAGGCTATAATATCTTCTAGTGATAACAAGGCTTGCTATTTTATAGTTCACAAGCCAGACATCTTGATCTCTCTACCCCTTCTAAGTCACACTAATAAACTGTACAAGAAGGGTAAATTAACTAAAGATGGTAGGTCTTATGTCACTGGCTGCGTTATAAAGACTATTGGAACGATCTCTTCGTGCAATGGCAGCTTTTGTATCGGAAACTTGAGTAGTAACACATCTTTTATTTTCTTTTGTCGCTTAATGTCGTGTACGTACAATTTCTCATCTTGTGTTGAACAGAAAAAAGAGAGAAAAAAAGCATTACCCGGTCCTGTGTATTCACAAGAGAGGGTATTTTTTGTGTTTTTACGCTTCCGGCTCGTGAGTGGAGCATGGGGTAATTTGGGTGAATATGTCAGGGACATTACAATAGAATAGAAGTCGTTGGCATTCATTATTCGAGGTGGCGCGACCAGGCACTGCGTCCCGCCCATGTTTGTAGCCGTCGCTGACGGACGTGTTACACTTGCGGTGCAAATTAGACAGACACGACCAGTATTTTTTATTTGGTTTTTTTGTTCTTAGTAATTTAGTTTTCCCTATGAAGCAAGTATGAGTGTGATGAATGATTGTAATTAGCTTACCATCATGACTTAACTGAATATTATTATTAATATTTAATAAAAATATTTTCGTTTGTCTTTTTTTCAGCTTCAAATTTACCTGGCATTATTAGTAGTAGAATATAATTTTCGTTTTTTTTTACGTTGCATAAACACATCGTTAGTTATTACTGACTATGTGTTGATGCTACGTGACAATGTACGTGTACGTGGCTTACAGTGTTTTATATTTATTATAATGCGGAGAAGTTGGTTTGTTTGTTTGAACGCGCTAATCTTCGAACGTACAAAGTGGATTTGGATAAAATATGTTATGGAAGTAGTTTGAAGCTAAAGGATGGTTATAGGCTACTAGTACTCACGCGGGGCTTCGCTCTCGTGGATTCTATCATGGTAAAAACATAACTCTCCATTTTTGCAGTCGCGTAAAAAGTAGCCTATAAGCTTCCTCAAGCTACTTCCATACCAAATTGCATCCAAATCCACCCAGTACTTTCGAAGATTAGCGCGATCAAGCAAACAAACAAACAAACAAACTTTTCCGCTTTATAATATTAGTATAGATATTTATCCGACTGCAAAAGAAAGAGTTTATGTTATTGCAGTGATAAAGTCAACGAACGAAGAAGAGAAGACCGGCACGACTACTTGTTTCTATAAACTGGTCATTGGATCAATGTTTTATGTCCCTAAATAAAATACTGTACTTAGATCTACTAATTATTAATTAACAGAACAATATTTGTACAAAGTGAATGTGTATAAATTATATTTATGAAATCTAAGAGGATAATGTGTGATTACGCCATGATAAAATTATCTTAAAGCATCGCATAATAACGCATAATAGCCCACCAGGTAAAGGCATGGCTTTTTTAACGTTACATTGTGAACAGCTCTCTGAGCCCCGTCTAGTTTAATTAGTGTACTTTTCCCGGCCCCACCTCTTACGGAAATGCTGTCCCTACTAAATGCAGGCTGACAAAAAGAGCGTGAAAAACTGCGCTCGAAATTACAATAGGTGTGCTACCTCCGAGCGTTTTCATTACATAAATGAGTTTCCACGTTGTCAAAAAGCAATTGACGGAATTGTTGGTATGAAGGACGTTGTTTCTGTGTTTTTAATTTTGAGAATCTTAATGAAAATTTGAATTTATTTTGGAAATTGATTATGAATGAAAAAAATATAATCTTGTATACATTAAGGAGCTGAAAGGTATGACGATATTACAAAATAAGGACATTTGGGAAGGTCACATAAATTAAGTACTTAATCTGCTAGACAATCACAAAAAAAAAACTGAGCAAAAAAAGGGTGGAAAAACAACCTATGAAGATGTAATCTATAGGGTGATGCCTAAGGCTAGTCTTTTGAAGTAGGCCACACAGATTTGAGTAATGTGTCGATGTAAATATTTGTCAGTAGTCATGTGTCTCAGCACAAATCAAATCAATTTTGCTTCAGCCTGGTTTCAGGAACAACAATTTTGATCAGAAATTTTGTTATGAATATCACTATATTTTGAAACATATTAAAATCCGAAGTTTTCATAAATATAATTGACAGGGCGCAGTCATAATATTACTCTGCTTTTTATCCCTGAAAGAGTCTTGGTCTTAATCTATTAATTTCAGGAGTAGCTTTGTAAAACAAAAGAGTTTTAATATCAGGGGCACTTCTCCACAGTAGAATAATTGATAAATGGGTTGTTTCTAAATCAGTTTAACCATGATTTTTGCATACTGTGAAGATTCTAAGCTTCATCATCTTTAGAAAATCAGCTTTGAAGCATACTTTAAAGCTGATTTTCTTAAGATGATGAAGCTTAGAATCTTCGTCTTTAGGTTTTAAGAATTCTCTTCTCTTCTAAAAGGTATATTGACTCACTTTTCCAAAGTGCAGCAATGAAAATAAAACTTTATTAATTTAGTATTTATTTTCGTTAAAAAATTATGATTTTATACATGTATGTTTACTACTTCGGTATATTTATAACTGGTGAGCGATTAACAAATAAATCAATCCAAGTTAGGTAATTTAAATACGTCAGATCGTAATGAGATTTTTTTTTGCATCTGTCGAAATTGAAATTATCACCTAATTTTTTTTACATTTAAGTGAAAATATTTTAGATGGTTAGCTTTTATGCATTGCATCATCTGCTTCCCTTTTTTTTTAATAATATTGAAGTCAGCTTCCAGTCTCACCTAACGTAGCTAAGTATTAGTGTTTAACATGCAGCGACTGCCTATCAACCCGCACGATACTCCGTGGCAAGACTGGTATAAAATTTTCAGGCTACGTGGAATGCATTTATTTTAATTGTTTAAACTCCTAGAAAGAGTTATCTAGAGTCTATGTTAAAAAGAACTGGAATTTATTTGCACGCTACTGTAAATGTTGGAGATTTTCACACAATGGTATACGGCAGCATGTATTTATGTACATACATATATTACAGATCCACCCCAATAAACCTTAAATCCACACATGTACACAGCTTCAAATTCCTTTAGAAACTGCTTGAAAAAATACAAGTAAGTGTAGATCGATGAAATGTGAACGTGTGAAAGAGAAGGCATTATCTTTATTTTATACTCTTGCCTGTCTGACACGTTGAGGATGGAGTACACATGCATAGACAGTCCTGTCTCTGTAGTATTGTCCTTCATGACTGAAAATTACGCTCATCATCAGTCATGAAGGATTATTTGAACAACCGATTTGTTAGGCTTTTCTTACTAAGCCATTGAGTCCGGTTGTCAATTGGACATCTTTGACAGTCATTACGGGTAGTCAGAAGCCAGAAATTCTGACACTATTCTGGTCAAGGGGTATTATAATACTGGATGGTGGAAGCCAGATAAGCAGCATTTCCATGTAAAACACTTAGCTTCATCCGATAAGACAGTTAAGTCTATTTCCAAGTATGTTGGGGTTGGCTTAGCCTATGTTAAGCAGATGCTGATGTAAGCATCTTGGAAGGTAGAAGATAAGATTCATTACCTAATTTTGACTTTGAGTTAACTGTAGGCCATTCATCAATGTTTTCCTTGACTTCTCCAAGGCCTTCGATAGGGTCTGGTACGACAGATTTATTGCTAAGCTTCCTTCTTTCGGGTTACCCACTCAACTTTGCGTTTGGATTAAAGACTTCCTGAGAGATTGGTCCATTCGAGTGGTTATTGATGGCTGCTCGTCTGGCCAATTGGCAATTAATGCCAGGGTCCCTCAGGGGTCGGTGCTCTCAGCAACTTTATTCTTGCTGCATATTAATGATCTGCTTATGCCCGGTACCTTTGGGTATGCAGACGACAGCACAGTTGGTGAGAGATATGTGTCCAGTGCCCGTGCTAGTGGGTCAAAGATCCAGTCTCTCCATGAGGGTATGGTTGAGCGCTTGAACTTGCCCTTGAAGGCTGCCTCCGAATGGGGTGATGCCAACTTGGTCAAATTTCAGCTAAGACCCAGGCGTGTCTCTTCTCCACAAAAAGGAACCAATTCCGACCGGCTCCCACTTTCCGCGATGTAACCGTGCCGATAACCGGTCGTGTTGAGCTTCTTGGGGTAACACTAACTTCCAACCTGAATTTTGGTCTGTTTATCGAGGCTAAGGCTCAGCTAGCAGCAAAAAAGTTGAGAATCCTAGCAAAGGTGAGACGGTACTTCACACCAGAACAGATGCTCAATCTCTATCAAGCCCAGGTTCGATCGTGTATGGAGTACTGCTCTCATCTTTGGGATGGATCTGCCAAATACCAACCGGACACGCTTGAGTCTATCGAGAGACGGGCCAAGAGACTCATTGGCAACGATTCACTGGTCGAATCAAAGCTCCAGAGCCTTGAAAATCGACGACGAGTTTTTTTTTTTTTTTTTTTTTTTTTTTTTTAATTCATAATTCTTTATTGGCATAACAATTTTTTACAGACTTTGTGAAGCCCTGTCTACCGAGCTAGGTACACAATACCTGTATTTCGGTAGTCAGTGTCTTCTTCTCAATAGGTTGTGCAACTTATATGCAATGAACCAAACTATGTTATTTAAAATTACATCAAATTAAATATAAAACATGAGTGGAAATAATTGAAATACATCATTAAAATAAATCATTAAAATACATCATTAAAATAAATCATTAAAATACATCATTAAAATAAATAATTACAAATTGACAATAAAATATTACAAATAAAAATAGGAAAATTAAAACAATATTTACACAACACAAATTAAAACATAAAAACTCTCGCCTCTCTCCCATGAGGGTAGGCAGCAAAATAAAGTTTATAATTTAGTAAGTCTATTAGGTACATTAGCTAAAAAGATATTGAATGTCTGCGAGTGCAATATTATAAAAAATATATATGTGTGAATAGTATGTTATGGTTAGATGATAAGTTTTTTTGTGATTTTGGTGTATGAGGGTGTAATTTTGTGTGCGTGCGTGGTATGTGTGTGCGTGTGTGTGTGGTGTGTGAGTGCGTGTTTGTATTTTATTATGTGTACAATTGTAGGAAGTTATATCAGATTTGCTTCACATCATTGAGGAAGTAGATTTTTTGTTTTTCCATAGTCCTGTGTTTGTAGCCATATCTTTGCTTTTTGTTTAGCTTCGTGATTTGTAAGAGAATTAATATTAAGGGTCTTGTTTAGCTTATTGTATAAGTATATGGTCAAAAAAATACGCTGACGCCTAGCAGACGCAGTGTTGCATCGAAAAGGTGTACAAACGTCAGGGACAGTACGTTTAATTTTGCGGTTTCTTATAAAAGGTGTAACGCTGTGTTGCTTACTAACAACCTGCAGAATATATGTTTGTCTGACAGTAAGTACATTACACTTTTCATACAATTCGGCAGTGGGAAATCTATGGGGTCTAAAGGTCATAAC
Organism: Tholera decimalis; assembly: GCA_943138885.2. Classification (NCBI taxonomy): domain Eukaryota; kingdom Metazoa; phylum Arthropoda; class Insecta; order Lepidoptera; family Noctuidae; genus Tholera; species Tholera decimalis. Next base: position 17,635,608 of record OW964561.2, read on the forward strand.
TTTTAACAAGGATCTTTGTGCTCTTTCTACTTGTATCATAAACGTTTTGCAAGCACCTCCCCAGACTACAATACAGTAACTCAACACTGATTGCACAAGTGCAAAGTAAACTCTGCGCAATAAGTCTAAGTCAGCTACATGTCTCAATTTATTAAATACCCATATCACTTTCCTGACACGCGTAGTGGTGAGATCTATATGTTGACGCCAGCTTAGTTTTTCATCCACTAGTATACCAAGATACTTAACATGCGCAACCTTAGTTAAGGCCAAACATGAGCAGTCTGTGTCAATTGAAGGTAAGTTACATGTATGTTGCTTAATATTTATGTTTATAGGCTTTGATTTAGAGAAGTGGAATTGCAAATAGGTAGATTTTGAGATGTTTAATGTGAGAAGATTAGCTTTTAACCAATTACCTACTTTATGCAAACCAGATTCAGCCATATTTCGAGCCTCATCCCAGGTATCTCCATGAAATATCAAAGCCGTGTCATCGGCATATGTAAATATTTTTCCGTTTGAAAGGGATTGTTGGCATAGGTCATTGATGTAAATTAGAAAGAGGCTGGGGCCGAGAATACTGCCTTGCGGAACGCCATAGGTTACCCTCGCATCTGAACTAAGGTATTCTTTAATTTTAACGCGTTGTGTGCGGTTATAAAGAAAGTCTTTAAATATGTTTAAAGCATTACCGCGAATACCAATCCGATCCAACTTGTCCACAAGAATGGGAATCGAAACGGTATCGAACGCCTTGGTGAGGTCGAGGAAAACGCCAATACATTTCTGTTTGGCGTCTAGTTTAAGCGTAACGTGGTCTATTAGTTGGCTAACAGCGTCTTCAGTACTCCTTCCAGACCTAAAGCCAAATTGAGCGTCCGACAGTACTTTGTTGTAGTCCAAGAAACTAACGAGCCTACTATTTAGAACCTTTTCAAATATTTTTGATATTGTTGTAAGTACAGAGATGGGCCGATAATTTCCAACGTCGTCCTTCAATCCACCCTTGTAGACAGGAGTAATAAGGGATTTTTTAAAAACCTCTGGAAAGACGCCTTGAATTAAGCAGATCTCGATGAGCTTTGTCAGGTGTGGAGTCAGTATATGTTTAGCTAATTTGAGAAGTTTAGCTGGAATAAAGTCCCATCCAACGGCGCAGTCATTTTTTAGGTTCATAATTAGTAATTCAATTTCAGTTTCGTCAGGGGGAAGTAAAACAATTGAGTTTAGATTTGTAGGTATGTCAAAATTATGTGGTGTTTTGGTTTGTGTGACATTGTCTGCAAGCTGTTTACCCACATTTGCAAAATAATTATTTACCTCATCTACGGCCTGTAATCCATTTTTAGTTACAGGTATCAATTGGTCAGCTAATGACTTTTGTTTTTTTGTGTCAGTTATCGTTTTGATTGCATTCCACTTGTCTTTATTGGTTTTTGCATCCTCCAGTAAGGATTTTTCATATCTTCGCTTCACTTTTTTGAGTAATGTGTTACAGAAGTTGCGATATCGTTTATAGGATGTTTCTAAAGTTTTGTTTTGTAGCTGTTCGGAATACTTTTTGTGTAGTATCTCTATGACGGATACATCGCAGCAAGCCCGGGGTAAGCCAAGGCTTAATTAAACGTTTTCTACAGGGCTTTGTTAGGACCTTTGAGTTCTGTTTTAATGCTGTCGAGATCGTGTTCACGAAAAGCGTCGCTACATGGTTTGCGTCCAGATCATTATTCACAAAAGAAAAATCTGTCGTTTCTAAATATTTAACGGTAGCATTGTAGTCAAGACTAATGAATGATTTTGTTTCAGTTTTATTCAGATTACTGTTGGACATACAAAGTAAGACAGAATCGTGGTCGGTTACAGTGGAGTGCAATACAAATACTGAGGCAGCATGGCATGTTTTTAACATAATATGATCTAAACAGTTTTGTTCCCTTGTAGGATATAAATGAGCAGGTAGAAGCCCTAGTTCAGCAGTCAAATTTAGGTAAGGAGCGCTGTTTCTGTCTGCATTGTTTAATTTAATGTCAATGTTGACGTCACCAGCGATAATAAAGTTTTTAGTTTTGATTGGTCTAACAACGTTGTCCAGCGAGTTCAGAAAGCTACTTGTGCAATATATAGAAGGAGACCTATAGACAGCTAGAATGTATATGTCTGGATAAATTTTTAACAACACAAATTCTGCCCCTATTGGCTCCGGTTCCTCCACTGTGTATTTAATGTGTTTCTTTACATAAATTACAATCCCCCCATTCTTATTTAGGCATGTTTTGGAGCAATAATGTTCATAGGTATCAAGAATGGGAATAGTCTTAGAATCATTTATCCAGCATTCAGTCAGTATAATGATGTCTATTTCAAAAGTCAGTCTAGATAATTGGGCTTGAAAGCTATCAAAATTTTTATATATGCTACGTATATTTTGGGATATAATTCTTAAAGAATTTTTAGAATTGTTTATCGTTATATTACATGTTTCGACATCACAACAGTAACTATCAGCCACAGAGACAGCGTCAACTTCAGCAAGAAAATTATTAGCCATTGGAAATAGGAAAAAATAATACGTCGCTAATATATGTTAAAAAAGTATAAAATAGGGCACAGATAACAATGAAATCTGGTTTGAGCAAGTTAAGAATATAAAAACCGGGTTTTTTCGGTACCACTACTGAGTGGCATATCTGATATAAGTGGGTTTGTGTGTGTAAATTATGTGATAAATGAACATAGTTCTGTTTGCAATATGTGTGTGATGAGCGGTGGTTGGTCGAAATTTTGGTTTTATAAGGCGCAGACATTAGACAACAGTGTAATAAAATATAGTATAAAATCATATAGAAATCAATTACATAATTACTGAATAAGCTCTCGACTAGTCATATACGCAGGTTATTTATATCCGATTCTTCCTTAATCGGTATTTGTTTTTCACCTTCAGCTTTTTTCAGAAAAACTTTTCCATATGATGTCCAGCAGAACTTGTAGTTATGGTCTTTAGAAAAAATTCTGGCAAGATAATATAATCGTTGTGCTTTTAATGTCAAACTTTCTGCCAAATATATTGGTTTTGATGGACCCGGGATCTTAATATGAGTTGTGTTCAATTTCTTTACCCGGTTTTTATTATTAAATTTCCGGGCACATTTTAGGATATCTTCTTTGGTTTTGTTCCTAGCAAAGTCTACAATGATCGATGAAACACCTTCCTTTTTCCTGACGCGGAAAACATCCCTTATGTCATGTTTTTCAAGAGGAACTTCAAGAAAATTTGCGGTGTCTGTTACAAGCTTGCAGAGGTCTTCCTTTGTTTCACCCTGTTCTCTCGGGATATTCCTGATTTCAATCTTGGATTGGTTCCACATTCGCTCCAGATTTTCCACTCTATCCTCTAGCTGGTTAATATAAATACGATCCGTTTTTCTTTCAGCTTCCAGTTTCTCCGCTCGTGATACCATTTCATCGTATTTTTGAGAAATAAAACTTATAGTCTCCTTTATTTCAGCGTTCTGGACAATTATTTTAGAGAGAGATTGATGAAGGACTTCGAGCTTGCTATCTGTCTTTTCTGTGTGTGCTTTTAGCAACTGCATAAAACTATTATAATCGTCATCTCGTTTCCGCTTTCGTATATTTATATTCTCCGTTTCAGGAATGGATATGTTCGAGGTAGATCCAGTATCTGGCAGAGTTTTGGTGCTTGTGTTTTGATCTGATAGAGTTGAAGCAGATATCTTAGGGGGAGTTCGATTTATTTTAGGCATACTCGTCTCTTTGTGTGTGTGGATAGCAAAATAGGTTACTCTTGTTATCTTCTCTCAAAGAAATTCAAAAAAGCATGTAATTACCTAGGGTTATTGGAATTATTGCAAAATCATAATCCATAAAAAGTCCAAGACAAAACAAAGTGCAAAAAGGAAGCCAGCTGGCTAGTTTCGAACTTGGGCCTCCGCCTTTCCAGTCCCAGATTATTTTTACCTATACTCTATTCAACTTACGAAAAAATAAAATGTAAACAAATCGTAAAAAGAATTCTTTGGATGTCATTTTTGCAATGATAAACTTTATAATAATATTATCATAGCAAAATTTAATTATTTATTACAAATACCCACCTATATTCTTAACAGTTATGAATAACATAAAAAGCTTTTAATTTCACAATTGAAATTGATAACAATATTAACATATAAAATTTACATAAATACAAAATAAAACGTTTAATAAAAAATAATGTAAGCGAGCATGATAAAGAAACTAAAAAGACAATGTTTCCAAACTCGAAACGATTTTATATACTGATAATTTAAAGAGTACTATATTAAAGACTATTTTACATAGGAGCGAGTATTTCTTAATTCGGTTGGATTATACCCTCCATGTTTTTTTAACTCTTGCTGAATTTATTGATAAAACATAGTGTATTACATACTCTTTGTTTATTGACGCTAGCGTGCATTCTCCGTGTTATAAATCGATATTTCGTTGTGTTTTCGTTAAGTTATTGTTATTATTAAGTTTGTCTTGTTTGTTACTTGTTTTGTTGTTATATTTTTTTAAATGAGTGAACCTGGGCCGAGCAATATCTGCACTTTTTCTTCGCCGAAGAAAAAGCGGTCCAAGAGGACAGTGATGCGCTCAGTGGACAAGGAGACTCTTATTAATGTCTACAAGCATGTAGAAGAGACGTGGCCTAAGGATTCTTATCCCTACAAGTACGACATAGCTAATAAAACTGCAGAGATCATGGGGATATCTCGAAGCTCTGTTTTCAAAATTCTTCGTGAGAGGAAAGAAAAAGGCCGTGTGGAATCCCCTACGCCACGATCGAAAAGGCGATCAATCATTGACAATTTGGACGATTTGCAATTGGGAGCTATACGTCGCAAAATCCACACTTTTTTTTTTAACAAAGAATTACCCACCATTGACAAAGTTCTGGAAGCTGTGAATACGGATGACACATTGCCCGACTTCAAGAGGACCACTTTCTATAAAGTTTTCCAAAAACTACAAATGAAATATGTGAAACGCAGCAGAAACAGTGCATTATTGGAGCGGGATGATATTGTCCGCTGGAGAATTAAATATTTGCATGAGATTGTTCGAATGAGGGCTGAAGGGAGAAAGATATACGGACGAAACTTGGCTTAATGAAGGTTAGCTATAATTTTAGTAATCAACAATATTTACAATTTTTATTATTCACTTTCTAACCATCCAATTCTTGGAGATCCAACAAGCATAGTGTAATTTTTTGATATATATCTATTCTGACCTTGTTACAGGACACACTATGAGCAAAGTATGGCAAGACCAAACAATAATGTCTGTAAAAGAAGCTCACCGTGAAGGCCTATCAATGGGATTAAAAAATCCAAGCGGTAAAGGCAAACGCTTGATAATATTGCATATTGGTAAGTTCTCCATTAATAATACTCGCATAATTATGTACATAACACCTGATTCCCATATTTATAGTAACTACAGATTGTCACATACTTTGATCCGAACACACTACTTTTGCTTCTTTTACATACATGCATTATGATAATTTATAATGATTCTATTGTAAATGAACAGACCTCTACTTCAACACATTTAATACAATCACCATTCTATGTTTTGTACAAATTATGATTATGTGTAAGAATTCCTGTTTCTGTGTTTTGCTGTTTTTGCCAGTTCAACTACTGAAAAATAAAAACTTTCTGAATTGGATTTGTACTTTATTATATTTTGTTTACAGGATCAGATAAAGGCTTTTTGGAAGGAGGTGACTTAATATTTGAAGCTAAGAAGACCGAAGGAGATTATCATTCAGAAATGGATTCATACAATTATGAAAAATGGTTTACCAAAATACTCCCTATTTTAGAACCAAACTCTGTTGTTGTCATAGACAATGCACCTTACCATTCCCGTAGGAAGGAAAAAGTACCTACCATGGCTAACAAAAAAGATGAATTACAAAAATGGCTACTTGAGAAAAATATACCCTTTGACCATTCAGAAGTTAAAGCACAATTAATAGAAAAAATAAAAAAAGAAAAAGACAAATACCAAAGTTACATTATTGATGATATGGCTCAAGAAAACGGTATCACAGTGGTTAGGCTTCCACCTTACCACTGTGAACTAAATCCAATTGAGCTGATATGGGCCCAGGTCAAAGGCTATGTTGCTAGACATAATAAGTTATTTAAATTAAATGAAGTAAAAATATTGTTAGCTGATGCAATCAAAAGCATAACAGCTGAAAATTGGAAAAAGTGCATTGACCATGTCATAAAAGAGGAACAGAAAATGTTGAAAATTGATGGGATAATTGATGATGTGGTTGATCATTTCATAATTCATGTGGGTGATAGTGAAAGCTCTGATACAGATTTAGATTCTGAATAAATATATTTTAAATGAAATGCTTGTTTTTTTCCATATTTTCTTCGTTGTCCATGTAATATTTTGAAAATAATAACAGTGCCAACATAGATAAAACACAAGTATTTTCGAGTAATTAACTCATTACCACAGCATACCTTTTTAATGTACAGTCGGTTAATGAAAACAAAGTTTGAGAACCATTGGTTTGTTTGTTTACATTTTATTTTTTCGTAATCTGGATAGGGTATAGGCGTTTTGACTTGTTAATGTATGGCGAAATTAAGATATAGTTCCTGCTCAAAGTAGTCGTCAGCAGAGTCCAATGTTGAAGTTTGTGACCATATATGGTAGCGTTTTGGGTCGCTCGGTCGGTCGTCGTTCGGCTCCCACTTTCCGCGATGTAACCGTGCCGATAACCGGTCGTGTTGAGCTTCTTGGGGTAACACTAACTTCCAACCTGAATTTTGGTCTGTTTATCGAGGCTAAGGCTCAGCTAGCAGCAAAAAAGTTGAGAATCCTAGCAAAGGTGAGACGGTACTTCACACCAGAACAGATGCTCAATCTCTATCAAGCCCAGGTTCGATCGTGTATGGAGTACTGCTCTCATCTTTGGGATGGATCTGCCAAATACCAACCGGACACGCTTGAGTCTATCGAGAGACGGGCCAAGAGACTCATTGGCAACGATTCACTGGTCGAATCAAAGCTCCAGAGCCTTGAAAATCGACGACGAGTTGCAAGTCTGTCGGTTTTCTATCGGGTACATTTCGGGGAGTGTGCGATAAAATTACACAATTTAATTCCGCCAAGCCCGTTCCATCATCGGACTATGAGACAAACGGCGATGCGGCATCGTTACATGGTGGACATCCCACCCATACGTATAAAACGTTTTGGGAATACTTTCATTGTGTGTACGGCTAAGGAGTGGAATTCCCTGCCGGAGTCTGTGTTTCCTGATCGTTATAACCTGGGAGTCTTTAAGTCAAGAGTGAATAGGTTACTTCTAGGCAAGCGTGCTCTATCTTTGACCACATCATCACTTACCATCAGGTGAGATGGTGGTCAAACGCGAGCCTATTATAAATAAATAAAAAAGGTGCATACATACATATACATACATTTGTTTCTAATAGAAATCGTAAACTGATTAAAGATCTAATTGTCCGTTCATAAATTTAATGGTTTATTGGTAACCGACGCATTTGTAGTTTTACTTCGCAATGTCCGGCCATCAAAACATAAGCCTTGCAAATCGCTTTTCGGCCGGCTGTAGAGCGGGCTCTAATGAAAACGACCATTTATTCCGATGTCCGACTTAATGGAGGGAAACCCAGCAATCCTGATTGACGATTTAAACAATTCAGGAATCGATCTTCAAAGTCGAATTTATATACGCAGGGTGTTCCAGAAGTTTGTAGACAATAAATATGTAAACATATATATATATATTTTTTTTTTAACTTGGTAAAATTATCAAATAAGTCCTCCCACTCCGGGCAGGGTGGGAGGGACTGTCAGACTTTTACTGACTAAAATCCACGGTGTTCCTTCAATAACCCTTTACGTACCGGGGCCACGGTAACGGGATGAGTCCCACGACCCCGGCAGGCTTCGGCCCTCTGCAGAGGGGGCCTCGTCATGTTGCTGACGCTCTTTGAGGCGCGCGTGGAACACGATGCGCCGTCGACCCCGGGAAGGTTCATGGTCGGACAGCGAGTTGCCCTTTACTCGCTGTCCACATGCCTGCGCCTACGGTGGCCGGAGATCGTCGGCCGACGTCCGACGCCGTGGGCGTCTACCACTGCGGCTGGGCTGGAGGGAGGACGCCATCCTCTCCCTCACGCGGCCCGCCTCTTCCTTCGGAAGCATGACTGCTTCGCAGAAGGAGGCGACCGCTTCCCACTCCCTCTCGCCCCGCAGCATGGCCTCGACCAATGCCGGGCGCGAGAGGTCTCCGCCTATCACCGCCGTGAGGACACGTCGGTGCTCTGCCCAAGCGGGGCAGTCTTGCACCGTGTGCTCTACGGTGTCCTCAGGGCGACCCTCGCAGTGGTGACACCCAGGCGTTTCCTCCTTTCCCATCAGACATAGGTACCTCCCGAAACTTCCGTGTCCGGTGAGGACCTGCGTCATGCGGTAGGTCAGGACGCCGTGACGCCGATCTAGCCACTCCTCAAAGAGGGGTCTTACCGCCGCAATTGCGGCGTGCCCGGCCGTCGGTTGCGACAGTCGTTCCCTCCATACTGCCCTGAGATCGCGCCGGAGCTCTTCCCGCCGCGCCTTGACTTTTCGAGGCAGCGAGGATACGCCCCGGCGCTGCGCCTTCACGCGCCATTCATAGACGCGCTGGAGGGCAGTCGCCTCCAGATCCCAGGGCAGCAATCCGGCAAGGAGGTTGGCCGATTCGCCGGCGATCGTGCGGTATCCCCGGATCATTCGGATAGCCATGACCCTCTGGCATGCGACCAACTTTAGTGGTCGCGTCCGGATGCACAGGGCCCACACTGGGGACCCGTAGAGGGCCATGGACCGCACGACGCCGGCGTACAGCCTTCGGCACGAGGCGTTTGGCCCGCTGAGATTAGGCAGGAGTCGCCTGAAGGCGGCTGCTGCCCGGTTCAGCTTTGGGGCCAAACTCAGGAAATGCTCCCTGAAGTTCCACCGGCTGTCGAGGACGAGTCCCAGGTACTTCATCGTCCTCCCGACTCCGATGCGAACCCCCTCCACCGTTATGTGGGACTCGGACCGTGGCGCGTTCCGACCGCCATGAAAGCACATGGCCTCGGCCTTGTGCAGCGCCACGTCGAGTCCCAACTGCCGGATCCTATGAACGACTGTCGCAACCGCTTGCGTCGCCAGGTCGGCCGCCGCCTGGTGCGACTCTCCCTGCGCCAGGACGAGCGTGTCGTCAGCGTAACATACTACGCTGACGCCGTCAGGGAGGTCGCCGCGCAGCACCCAGTCGTATCCGATTTTCCACAGGGGCGGCCCCAAGACCGATCCCTGTGGGACACCGCACGACATCTCTTGCCGGTTCCACTCTCCCCGGTGACCGGGGTAGATGACGGCTCTGTCCGTCAGGTAGTCCTCGACTATGCGACGGAGGTAGGTCGGCACCCGGTGATACCGGAGTGCCTCCCTGATGCAACTCCAGGGCAGGGTGTTAAAGGCGTTGGTGATGTCCAAAGACACCACCAAGACGACCCTGCCCCGGGATACCGCGTCCCCCGTCGTGAGGGCTCTCACGCGCATGATGGCATCCACCGTCGAGCGCCCCCTGCGGAAGCCAAACTGGCACTCCGCAAGATCCGGGCCCACCCGATTCAGGTGCCCGAAGAGGCGGTCTGCAATTACTCTTTCCAAGAGCTTGCCCACCTCGTCGAGCAGCACGATGGGCCGGAATGCGGAAAGAGAGTCCGCAGGGCGCCCGGCTTTCTGGATCAGGACCAGCTTTCCCGTCTTCCAGCGAAGCGGAAACTGGCCCCTCTCCAGGCAGTCTATGAATTAATTTAAATGAATACAACTGCACTTACTCCACACTACTTACTTACTTTTTGGCAGTAAAGTTATATAACAAATCAATTTTTATTTTGTATGTGTTTATATGTGAAATAGAACACCACTTTCGAATATAATCAAACTTCTAGAACATCCTGTATATGTAAATTTTCAGGTACAGATTTAATAGTTACCTTTGCGTTCCATTTTGTCACCCTGGTAAAACATAAAACTTAAACTATGACAGCAATCAGAGAATCAATCAGTAAAATGGTTTACATATTTTTTTTTCAGAATTGATAGCTCCTCCACGTCAGTGTTGAGCTTGTAGCTTCTATTCACGAACCAACCTTGTAATTTAGATTAAGTATTAACATAGGTTTAAGAAAGATTGTTACTTACCAATTGAGTTTTGTTACTTGTATTAATAAATGAATTGAATTGAATAGTTTCCAGGTTCCTTTTACTAATACATTATTTACATCAAGTGATGAATGTTGTTACATTTGAGATTTTGTCCCTCTAATGGTAATGGAAAAGCCCAGATGCAAGGTGTGTTGGTATTGAAAGCAAGGAAATCACAAACTGTTTCAAACAATATAAGTTTATTCCAACAATGTAAAGATAAATACATTAAAAAAAAATATTACCAACCAGCTTAAAATTCAGTCGGTTGAACTTCGGGTTGTGGGGAGTTGGAGATAATCCCAGTACTGTTCTATTATTTTAAAGTTTAAATTTATTTTTTTCTTAAATTACTAAGTAAGTAAGTACTTAATTGAATTAAATATCAAGGTACAACCTTCCAGTTTTGTGAAAGGGGGTTATTACTAAATGGGCGCCAGGGACTCTAATATTCCCGGATCCCTGAGCCGACGAAGATGTTTAATATTCTTCCAGTTAAGCATAAATGTCGACCCCGGGGTCTTTTAATTAGATTTATTGATGACCGGCTTCTAAATTTGGAAACCGGACAGGTGATAAACTGGTTCCTTCATGAACCGGGAGAATATAAATTAAAAGATTATTAAGATTAGTCATATAAAAAAGAATAAAAAGAAAAACCGTCCCGCCTGCGCTAGAACGCTACGCGGACACTGCCACCACACAGTCGTCTCCACAGGAGGCTTTGGGCGCACTATTTTAAGCGTAGTGAAGTGCAAATGGACGCTCGTCGCCTTCTGTCAGAAACTGACGTACAACTGAATGACATTTGGAATGTAAGCAACCACAACTTAATTACGATATAATGGCTCTAATTTATTGTGAAGGACTGTTTAATAGGATTTTGAAAAGTGATTCAACGTCAGAAAGTGTTACCAAAGAGTCCAGTGACGAAGTACAGATGAAGGGATGTTCCTTTTCTATAAATCGCAAGCCAAAGTCCTTTGCACAAACTACATTGAACATTTCACCTAGAATCCAACGAGATCAATATTGGAAACCTCACAATTCACAACGTATGTGCACAGGTAAGTCAGGATAATAAAAAAACAACGTAACAATGTATGTATGTATTTTTGATTATTACAAACACTGTACATTAAATTAACCGCGTAAGATCAACTCTTGCTACCCAGTAGAAATGGATAGGTATATTAAACTGTGTAGCGTGTGTACTTTATGATAAAATTCAATCTCAAAGTCTTATCATACCGAATTTGACTTGACTATTGTTAGTCGTGACTATCAGCAAAGACCGTAATTAGATAGATATTTTCTTTATCTTCTTAGCGAGAGCGATCTATTCCAGACAAAATTTGAATATATTTGACACAGCAGGAGAAAAGAAATACGCGGGTCAAACTTACAGAAAATTGAGTCAACAATGTTGGAAAATTATATTATTTGTATGGAGAATTATTTCAGCAGAGAACTACGAAATCTGATTTATTATTCAGGAACGGTACGAAGTTTCAGCTTCAAAATTATATTATAACGTAATTGACTAACAACACGCCGTAAATGCCTTAAGTCGAAGTTTGAGGACGGCTTTAGTGCTAGGTCAAAGCATTGGCCAAGAGCTAAGTTTGTTATTCTATCGCTGTCCAAGTACTTAACATAAGTTTACCTGAAACAATTAAATTGTAGTGTCAAGTGTAAAGTGAGGCCTTGATCAAAGATGCCCCTAGATAATCACAGCGGAGTTTAACTCAAAGGTTTTGATGTAATGAATCTGAAGTCAGAAGTAAATAAGAAAAAATTTATTTGTAAATTACGGGCCCCCGACCAACGCGAATGGCTACACATGTTTTCCGAGGTCTGGGGATATTACACCGCCAATTTTCATACTCCGGACTACAACTGAGAAATTCCTTATAAGAAAACTCAATAGAATTTTTAGCCCGTCCCGGGATTCAAAACACAGAAAATTTTGCTCAGCAGTCAAGCTTTCGACCACTTGACCTACAAGGCAGTCTTATTGTTAAAGAATAAAAATGTATCTTAAAAATAATGGTTCTGTCGGATTGCGGCAATGTTAAAAAGCCTATTAGCATTAGCTATAATCATTAATTTAAAGTGTCAACAATTTAATGCTCTTCATACCTAATTAATAAATCTCTAAGCAAATGAAGTAACATCCAAAATTCACACTATTTAAAAACAATACACTATTAAATAAGGCTACAAGGCTCTGGAGCTTTAACTCGACCAGAGTTAAAGCTCCAGAGCCTTGAATACCGACGACGAGTTGCTAGTCTCTCGGTTTTCTATCGGTTACATTTTGGGGAGTGTGCGATAGAATTACACAATCTAATTCCGCCAAGCCCGTTCATCATCGGACTACGAAACAAACGGCGAAGCGCCATTGTTACATGGTGGACATCCCACCCATACGCACAAAACGTTTTGGGAATACCTTCATTGTGCGTACGGCTAAGGAGTGCACTGAGAGAAATCGGCTTAGCAATTTGAACAAGTTTGACTTGTTAAGTGGTTATCTGTTTGAAATAAATTATTTTGGTCAACGGAAACAAACGCAATGTTGATAATACAAGTCGATTTTGTACAAAGAACAAGATTAAACTTGTTGAAAGTTAAAAAGCCTATTAGCATTAGCTATAATCATGATTTTAAAGTGTCAACAATTTAATGCTCTTCATACCTAATTAATAAATCTCTAAGCAAATGAAGTAACATCCAAAATTCACACTATTTAATAACAATACACTATTAAATAAGGCTACAAGGCTCTGGAGCTTTAACTCGACCAGAGTTAAAGCTCCAGAGTCTTGAATACCGACGACGAGTTGCTAGTCTCTCGGTTTTCTATCGGTTACATTTTGGGGAGTGTGCGATAGAATTACACAGTCTAATTCCGCCAAGCCCGTTCATCATCGGACTACGAAACAAACGGCGCACGGTGGGCTGAAAATCGGCTTTCATAGACTTAGGCATTTTATTTTGCAAGTGCGAGTTTTTTTGCCGGATATCACTTCTATTAGTTATAACAATATACAAAAATGACACCATAATTGATTCTGCACAGAAACGAAGGAATTATAATTTTTTTACGAAAATTTTGTATGGAGCTAGTATGAAAAATCGAAATATCTCTAAAACGGCAGCGATAACCGTAATATCCTTATAGGGGGTTATAGTACTAATTATTTATGATTTTTTGACATACGTTACATAATGGTTGTAGATGCCTTTTTTTTTTAAAAATCGTCAAAATATTTTTATTTATTTTTACATATTTAAACGTTCCTTTTAGTGTTTAAGTTGAAGAATTCAGAGCTTTAACAACTCTTATCATAAAATAGCATCACCCCTATAGACCTGAAGGACTAGACAGAGGTGTGTAGTGTCTTGTTGATCTTGTAAGATTTCCAACAATACCAAATAGTTGAATATCAGTGTCAAAGTGCCCATGCTGTCGCTTCTTTTTGAAAGATAGGGGAATGAAATTGTTAATTGATCATACCCTAAAAATATGATTACAACATAACCGGACACATAATAATAATAATATCCTTATAGGGGATTATAGTACTAACATTATTTATTTTAACATATGAAACTGTTCAAAACGATCCATGAACTGTGTCAAAGTTAAGAACATCGTTAGGAAGCATGCTTTTTCCCCAAATATTAAGAATATGTGAAAAAAAAAAGACTGTAGATAAACTTTTTATTGATAGGTAATTTAAATAAAACAGAAGTAACAAAAATAATATCTAATAAATTCAATTATACAAAATACATATTTGAAACTATAATTTATGAAATTATTAACTAAACATATTGGTACAATAAACTAACATAAATAACAAAAGAACATAAAGAAAAATAATTAAATTTTACAAATTTTCTTTACAACTTTCGTTGTCGGACTCCAATTCCGAGTCAGAATCCAGATCGGATATACCTACAAACTCGAACTCAGTTTCCGGAAACTGTATTAGGTCGAGAGTTTCAGCAAAAAAGGTTGTCTTCCTTTTGGCATCTAACTTCGGCCTTTGTGCACTTAGAAAAGGATCCGAAGAAACAACAAGCATATTTAGGATATCTTGATTAGAATCTTGCCTGCTTCTTTTCCGCGAATGATGTTCCCGGAACCTCCTAAAATCTTTGTTTCGAGACTCTGAGGCTTCTTCCGAGAGAGTCCCAATCGGGACAATATCATTTTTTTCGATTATGTCAGCTCCGTGTATTAATAGTTTATGTACGGTTGATGACATGTAGTACCAGTCGTATAATTCCACGTACTTTTCTGCTGTTTTGCGAGCAAAATCTTTAAATTTGATGACATCGATCTTCTCACCAGATGTTATTGCTTGCAAAATAACAGCAAATCTTTTTATCAGGTTTTGATCCAACCCAGTAATAGCTGCAGTTTTATTGGGAAACTCGAAAAACTTCCTTGCGGTATTCCCGTCATTGGTAGTTCCCGAGCCTTATTTTACTATATCAATTAACAGATTGAGCTCCTCTTTAAATTTATTTTGAATGTTTTTTTTTTTCTGTTTTGTAACATATCTTTATGCTCATTACTTCTTGCTGCCCACTGTTTGAAGTCAAGTCTGTACGCAATGTGTAACAGACATTCCATGCAATTTATACGGGCATGTAGGGATGATAGGCCAAATTCATATATGTCAGAACACACAGTTTTTGATGTTACAGCATCTAAGTGGTTCATTTCTGTTGGTTTTGCTAAGCACAGGTAGCATGATGCATTTGATCTAGCTTCAGAAAGGTACGTGCAGACTTTTGCGTCGATCATTGTCATCATTAGTTTATGAGTCACCCTGTTACTATTAATGCACTCTGTGGGGTTAAGGGCCTCAATTTCCTCATCCATTTTTCTTTTGTTATCAATGACAACTGCATGGCTTTCTTTTACAAAAGTGAACTGAACCGGACGACAATAAAAAGTTGAGCATGGTTTCGGGTTTGTCCATATAGTATTATCTCCATCTGTCAGTTTCAGTGGCACCAAGGAGGTCATGAAAATGCTTGAATCATCATGCTCGCCGTCCATTTTCTGCTTGTATCGGCTTTGATTGGAAGCACCATCAAATCCCCACTTCGATATCAGCTTTAACTGCTTATTTTCCACATTATCAGAAAGACTTTGAAGAATCCGCTTCACCGTGATGTCAAGTAAAGCTTGAAGTGTAATTCTAGCTGATGAATCCGTAACTGATACTGATTGATTAGGAGGGTAGCATGCAAGCTTAGTTTGTTGCAGTTTATAGTAGGATGGGTAAATATCCTTAGCACCTTCCCGAATGGCAGTCTCTCGCAACGTAATATATTGCCACTTTGAAAGCTTAAGTGAAAGAAGCAATCCAAGTGCTTTCTCTGGTGTAAATATTACTGTTTTCTTAATGCTTTCCTTGATTTTAACGGCAGCTTCTGGATTTTTGATCATATAATTGATTACAGATGCGATATCTTCATAACCTTCTTCTTTTAAACGTGCTGCAGCTGCATATGCCAATTCACAGGAATCCTCGCCTATGTGCTCACTAGATCTTCTCTTTTTCTGTTTGCTTCCCAGATCTTTGAATGGTTTTCGGGACCTTTTTGTCATTGTTCCATCAGTCGATGATGTCGAAGGTTCTGGAGAGACTGAGCGTGCTCTTGGTATCTCATCAACAGTTGGTTCTTGATTTATTAAAGTTTGCACGCAACTCGGCCAATCAATATTTGCTTGCAACCACTCTCCGTACGTATTTCTAAACTTATCAAAGAATCGTTTAGATTTCTGCCACCTGTTTAAAGCAGCTCGCGTGAATCTCCGGCAAAATTCTTTGAGAGTTACTTGATCTTCGGCAGAAAGGCAATCGCCTATGCGGGACACAATTGCACTAAACAATACTTCATGATTAAATGAAGGACACTCACTTTTTAGAAGAACAAACAAATCTAAGTTGGTGATTAAACTTTCCATTCTAAGATTTTGTAGTCGCAAAGCAAATAGTTTTAGTGTTAGCAGTTACACGGTTGTGAACAATCTAAATTATGGAACAAAATTATAGCCCTTTTATTGTATAAAGTCAATAATTAGTTAACTACCCTCATTAAAGTTATAAAAGATATGATAATAAAAATTTATAATCGTCAAAAACATTTCGTAGAACTCATAGTAGAACTAATCAACATTAGCAAATCACATTAGCTCACTAATTATAAAAAGGTGAATGCAGTTCTTAGTTGGTATTGTTGCGAGATATTTCAAATCATTTAATCACTTAATAGGCTCATTAGAATCAGAAGACTACAACCATCATTCTAATTACTTAATTACTTGTCATCAGACTCATTAGATGACTACACAATATGTTATTTTGTATTTTGAACGTATGCAAGGTTTTAAAATTCCTTTTGTGTCGATATTATTATGTGTCCGGTTATGTTGTAATCATACTTTTAGGGTATGATCAATTAACAATTTCATTCCCCTATCTTTCTAAAAGAAGCGACAGCATGGGCACTTTGACACTGATATTCAACTATTTGGTATTGTTGGAAATCTTACAAGATCAACAAGATACTACACACCTCTGTCTAGTCCTTCAGGTCTATAGGGGTGATGCTATTTTATGTTAAGAGTTGTTAAAGCTCTGAATTCTTCAACTTAAACACTAAAAGGAACGTTTAATATGTAAAAATAAATAAAAATATTTTGACGATTTTAAAAAAAAAAAGGCATCTACAACCATTATGTAACGTATGTCAAAAAATCATAAATAATTAGTACTAAAACCTCCTGTAAGGATATTACGGTTATCGCTGCCGTTTCAGAGATATTTCGATTTTTCATACTAGCTCCATACAAAATTTTCGTAAAAAAATTATAATTCCTTCGTTTTTGTGCAGAATCAATTCTGGTGTCATTTTTGTATATTGTTATAACAAATAGAAGTGATATCCGGCACAAAAACTGGCACTTGCAAAATAAAATGCCTAAGTCTATGAAAGCCGTTTTTCAGCCCACCGTGCGGCGAAGCGCCATTGTTACATGGTGGACATCCCACCCATACGCACAAAACGTTTTGGGAATACCTTCATTGTGCGTACGGCTAAGGAGTGCACTGAGAGAAATCGGCTTAGCAATTTGAACAAGTTTGACTTGTTAAGTGGTTATCTGTTTGAAATAAATTATTTTGGTCAACGGAAACAAACGCAATGTTGATAATACAAGTCGATTTTGTACAAAGAACAAGATTAAACTTGTTGAAAGTTATTTAGTTGAAACAACCAAACATTTGTTTGAAACAACATGCTTCTTATGGCTTTGACAAAATCGACTTGTTTAATCAACCAAAACATAAACTTGTAGCATTAACAAGTTGGTCTCACATTAAACCAACAAGACTGTTCGATTATTTCAACATCATATCTTGTTAAGACTACATTACGTAACTTGTTAAATGCTATCTTGTTAAAACAACGTTACAGGCGGTTGAAATAACATGGCGTCATTTGAAATTGACGTGCCCTTAATTGTAAAATCAACATTATACTTAACTTGTTAAAGTAACAAAATAAATTATAAACTTGTAGTAGGTAGCAACAAGGTGGCTTTTTTTAAGTCTGTTAAAAAGTATAAATAAAAATGTTATAACACAAGTAAAGAAATTTTATGGTAGCATCAGTGCATTATTGCTATCTATATTGCATTGATTCAATAAAATTAATTTCTTAAATTAGGTATATTATTTTCCGTAACCCTTTCTTCTAGAACTTTATAATTTATTTAACCTATATTTTTCTACGCGCCGAAATAACTAAAATCCTCCGCGACCACCAATTAGACGTCCTCCTTATACAGGAGACCCTTTTGAAACCCCACCGCGCTGACCCTAAAATTGCGAATTACCGTCTAGTTCGCAATGACAGAACACGCTGCCACGGTGGCGGTACCCTTATTTATTATAGGAAGGAGTTATACTGCATCCCTCTGAGCCCACCCGCGCCTCTCTCTCACCTAGAGTACTCTGCCTGTCGACTAGGCATGACTGGTCATCCTCCGATAACCATCATCTTTGCCTACCATCCTCCACCATCGGTCGCGTCTCTTGCTTCAGACGATCCTATCGCGCTCATCAGTGATCTCACGACTCTCTTCGGCCTGAGTGACTCCGTCTTACTAGCGGGCGATCTCAACGCCAAACGCCTCGCTTGGAACAGCAACACGACAAATGCCAGAGGCAGAATCGTGTATAACCTAGGCGCGACCCTAAACTATGACGTCATCGCTCCGATGATTCCCACCCACTACCCACACGACCCCAACCATAGGCCCGATGTCCTCGATGTGGCGCTCCTAAAGAATGTAAACCTCCATTTACATTCCATAGAAGCGCTTCACGAGCTCAACTCGGATCACCGTCCCGTTATCCTACACCTAGGTTCCCGCTCTGGTAACCATGATCCTACCCAACCTCCTCCGACCGTATTGATCACCGACTGGAGGAAAGTAAGTGAAAAACTGAAATCCACCACGTCGCCTCACCTGGACACCATTCCTGATCACATAGTCTCAGTCACTGACACGACGGCGGCGATCGACTCGCTTACAGATTACGTACAATCCGTCCTGAACGATTGTTCAAGGGAAGTTCCAGTAGCGGAAGACCACCGCTGGAAACTCCCGGTCGATGTTCGGAATCTGATAACAAAGAAGAACGCAGCCATCCGTGCGTACAGCGCTTTTCCCTGCACCGCAAACAAAGCTCACATGTGCAACTTACAGCGTGCTGTAAGGAAACACATTGCCGAGCAGCGTAATGCGAGCTGGGACAAGTTGCTGAGCGAACTTGAGCCCACCCATCTTGCCTTCTGGCAGCTTCAGAGGAAGTTACTCTGAAAAAGCAGAATGCCTAGCCAACAGCCTAGAGTCCCAGTGTTCTCCCAGCTCTCAACCAGTAGACCAAGCCCACCTCGATATGGTGAACGCCGAAGTCGAACGTAGAACTTCCCTTCCGCCCGTCGAAGATCCCGATATTCCACTGGCCCCCATCACTCCTGATGAGGTCCAGGACATCATTAAAAGTCTCCAACCACGAAAAGCCCCTGGCTCCGACGGCATCACCAATAGGGTTTTCAAACTTTTCCCCGCCCAGCTTATAGTGCTAATGACTGCCATCTTCAATGGCGCATTGAGCAATAATATGTTCCCCGCAACCTGGAAACAGGCCACCGTCATAGGTATTCCAAAACCAGGCAAGCCCAAGTCTGACCAGTCTAGCTACCGTCCCATTAGCTTACTCAACGTCCTCGGTAAAATCTATGAAAGGCTTATATATAAGCGGCTCAAAGATTTTGCTGAAGCAAAGAGTCTAGTAGACCCAATGAGCAGTTCGGATTTAGAACCGAACACTCATGTATCCAACAAGTCCACCGCATCGTAGAACACGTCAGCGCCGGCTTCCAATGGGGCGTAATAACGGGAGCCTTATTCTTCGACATAGCGAAAGCGTTCGACAAAGTCTGGCACAATGGCTTAATCTATAACCTATACCAACTCGGCGTGCCTGACCGTCTCGTGCTCATCCTACGGGACTTTTTATCGAATCGCACCTTTCGTTATCGAATTGAGGGGGAGCTTTCCTCCCCCCATCCCATTCACGCAGGAGTTCCTCAAGGCTCCGTACCCTCGTTTTCACGCTATTTACTACTGATAATCCCAAGCATAAAAATACCCAGCTTGCCCTATTTGCCGACGATACGGCTGTCTATTATACCGGTCTTAAACCCGATGCCATCGCTCGCACTCTCCAAACTTCCGCAAACGCTCTGGCCAAGTGGTTCCGGAAATGGAGAATCGAAGTCAATCCAGACAAAATCCAGGCATTACTCTTATCTAAACCGCGGATAAACCCACCCTCCCCTCGTCCGATTACCATGTACGGGCAGCGATCCCTTGGGAAAAGCAAGCCAAATACTAAAGCGTAGTCCTCGACACCTCTCCTTCGCTGAGCACATAAAACAGGCACGTTCGCGCGCCGCTTTCGCTCTAGGTAGGCTCCACTTCATTCTTAGTTCCCGTAGCAAATTATCACTCATGTGCAAGCTGCGTATTTTCACCACGGTCATCCGTCCCATCATGACCTACGCCTGCATTGTTTTCGCACACGCAAAGCCCCACCTCCTCCACAAGATGCAGACCCTCCAAAACCGATTCCTACGTAGAGTCACGGGAGCCCCCTTTTATGTTCGAAATGAGCTTCTTCACGTTGACCTCAAGATGCCCACCATCCAGCAGTTCATGAAACGCGTCTCCAAGCGTTTCTTTGAAACTTCAATCCAACATAGGAATCCCCTTATCGTATCGGCCGCCCAATACGAACCCTCGCGTATCTCTAAGATTCGCCGACCAAGGCATACCCTAGTCACTCCCGATGACGCAATCACCCTGCTCTAAGAGAGCCGTAGGGAAACAAGTACAGTGGCACACAAACACAAAAACCGACCGTCCTTCCGTCCTCGCCGCCGAGGCCCGTCGCTACGTCCCCATAATAGTCCACCCCGACCCTTGCCAGTGCCAGCCCACGACGCTGAGCCAGTAGTAGTTAAATTCACTTATTAATAATAATCAAACCAAACAGCACGTAG
This sequence comes from Tholera decimalis, assembly GCA_943138885.2. Lineage (NCBI taxonomy): Eukaryota > Metazoa > Arthropoda > Insecta > Lepidoptera > Noctuidae > Tholera > Tholera decimalis. Next base: position 17,656,572 of record OW964561.2, read on the forward strand.
GCGCTATTTTAACCCGAAAACTTGTTGAAGCAACGTGAAATCTGGTTGTTTTATTCTCAGTGTGGAATTCCTTGCATGAGTCTGATAGCTATAATCTGGGAGTCTTTAAGTCAAGAGTAAATAGGTTACTTTTAGGTAAGCGTGCTCTATCTTCGACCAAATCATCACTTACCATCAGGTGATATAGTAGTCAAACGCGAAACCAATTTTCAATAAAATAAATGTCATATTATTATTTACCATATCTAGCTAAAATAAGTTCTTGATGGGGTTCCAGTAATATTTTATTAAGATACCGTGGTCCCGGAACTAATGGGCAATTGAAGGAACAGGGTGGGTTTGTAGTCAGTACAAGTCTGATGTACCCGGAGCGGGGGGAGTCATTTGATAATTTTCTCCCAAAAAAGTACATTATTATGTAACAACTTCTTATGCTTAATGAAATTAACAAAATGAACACACCTCTCAAAGTTTGCGCTGCGCTGACGTAAATTTAAGTATTGCGAGCATAAGGTTTGACATTAGATCTTCAAATAATTATTATGCTTGTATTTACTACACTAAGTTTAAATAATTTACACAACTTTGCGTTTTTAGATTACACAAAAGTTGAAAAAAACCTTGTTGTAACAATGGATTGCAATATTTTTTTCATCATTTTATTTTTTATAATTTTTAACACTGCCAACCTACGAGTATACTCGTAGTACAAGATCTGGGCCCCACTGCCAACTACAAGTATTCTCGTAGTTGATTGTATGCGATTTCTAACGAATTCTAGATAAGTGGCAGTGAAAGGAGGGTGGAGTTACATTTTTTGGCATTTGAAGTAAAACATTATTCAATCAGAAAAAAAAAGTTGAATAGAAATTTTTTTGGGTACATCACTGTGAAATCAATAGGAGTGATACATTTTAAAACAATTTTCTACGCATAAGGCAGGTTTTTCAGGACATACCGGACAGTAATAAATTGTTTCTTTGCGTTTTTTTTCTTTTGTGCAGACACGACACGGTTTCGTCGGTTTTTTTTGTGTGGGTGGTATACGCTCTAAATAATGTAGTACTTGTAATCCTTCTCGTTTTTTCTGCTCGTGATGACTATACTTTGCAAATGTTTCGCCTATTTTATGAGATGATTTTTATCGCTGTTTTATGACTTCATCTTTGAACGAAAGGGCATCAAATTTCTTTTCCGGAGGAAGGTTGGCTTGTTGGTTGTAGATCATGCAGGCGTTGTAAATGTTGATTTCAAAAATGTGTATCGCTAGTTTTTTGTACCAAAACAACGTCTTTCTAAGAGCTGAGTAATATGACAGCATTTGGTCTGAAAGATCGATGTGGTTAGAGATTACAAGGGAATGTCCGGGACATTCCCTTGTAATCTCTAACCACAAGGGAGCGCACTTTTTCACGACAAATTATCTACAACTATACTTGTAGATTGGCAATAGGTAATAAAAATCCTATCTCATTGCCATACTACGAGTTAACTCGTAGTTTGAACTAGGTTCCACTGCCAACTACGAGTATACTCGTACCTACCATTTTGTATGAGGCAATGGGCATAAAAAATAGTTACTACGAGTATACTCGTATGGCAGCCAACGTGTTAAATAAGTTAATGTTAGACACCGATTTCATGTCACTCGTCGCCATCATCTATCTGAGCGCGAGTTAAGCTTCTGACGGCCATGCAAGCGCATCTCTTTTTGTTTCTTGACAACTCAACAAACCTACGCAATACTGGGCATAGAACTTTCCAAGACCAGATGTTATTACCTAAAGTGAATGTGTGATTGAAAAAGTGCAATTTATAAATTAAGTCCCAAGCACTCCTTAAGAGACAAATTTAAAGAGATTAATATTATGACTGTGCCATCTCAGTATATTTATGAGAATCTCTTGTATGCACACAAAAATATTAATCTGTTTAAAAAATACAATGATATTCATAGTGTAAATACAAGGAACAAAGACACATATGTCATTCCTAAAACAAGGTTAAAAAAAATAGGTGGTTCGTTTAGATGCCAATGTATACGTTTTTATAATAAAATTCCTAGCCATATTCAAGAACTAAGTATTAATAAATTCAAATTATTTATAAAACGTAAGCTATGTCAGAAAGCGTTTTACACTGTTAAAGATTATATTGAGGACAAGAAGGCTTGGGAATGAGCTGCTCCAGTGATATACGTGAGCATTTTTTATTTTTAAATTTTGATAGTTGATTTATTTTTTATTGATTAAAATATTGGTTTTGTTAAGTATTGTATATACCTATTTATTTTGTTTTTGTTTTTTTTTTTTAACATAATTATTTCATTATTGTTAATGTGAGGACAATGTAGGTTATTCTTTCTTCGTTGTTTTTACTTCGACTATAATTTATTTAATGATGTCAAGCAGTTTGAGTACTTGTGTGGCCTACCCAAATGTCCGTTGGTATTTTTTGTCAAATTGTTGAGCTCCTTAAGTTCTAAGTTGAGCTACACGATAACTGACAAATGCTTGCACTGTCTGGACTGGTCCGCTCAAATTTGCGTGGTTATTTCCTCAAAAGAATACCACAGACATGAACCTACATGCTTCTCATATAAAAATACAAATTGCTGGACTTTAAAAGAGACTATGACCTCTGAGTTTGTTTCGGTGTTTCTTCTCAGAGTAGTCAGTTAGGAAATACCGGCCTCATCTAGCTAAACTTAACACGCAAAAAAACATGACGTGTAAAAGTGTTATTTATAACCAATTTACAAAATAAATATTTCATTTCATTTTCATATTTCATTTCAAAGGACTTTGTTGATTTTTGACTACGACCGTAAAAATACCCGTGTAAAATATTTACATTTAAACTATCTAAACACAGAATTTTAAAATTGCATATTCAAGACACAAGTAGCTAGACTAAAGTAGAGAAACCTTTAGTTGCCCTAAAGTTCTGTGAGCAGACATCACAACAAACATGTATCTTTGTGAGTTTTATACGATCATACACCAACACACAGAAATCGACAAAAATCTTTAGCCAATAATATCTCGGCTTGGAAATTCCCGAGGGCTAAATACCTATGTATGTTAGTGAATTTGATTGACAAGTTAAGATTTTCTACGATTTCTTTTATTTCAATACCCTCCGAGTATGCTGTTTTAGAATTAGTTGCAAATCACAATGTTCAAGTTTATGATTTTAGTTAATTTGAAAATCGGCATTTTAGAAGTTCACAAGTCTTGAATGCAAATATGTCCTTTGCTACAGTTTTATTGTTTTTAATTTTGAGTTTTACTAATATCTATTCTCCAGATCCTTATTATATCACTCGATATTCTAACACACTCTTAGTTTTTAGTAAAAAGCACTTCTTTATATCTTTAATCATAGTTTTTGCAATGAGTTGACTTTAACCGTACATCCAAAATGTTCTCTGGTGAATGATAATATACGACATAAATGAATAATATTTGGATAAAATCTTAAATTTTTGTACTTTTATCCTCAAACTCACAGAATATAGCTTGCAAAACAAACGGGTCAACCACAAGTTTTCAATACTAAAAAACGGTTTCTTTTTTAATAAGACCCGAATCACGTTTGTCCCTATTCCTGAAGTACGTGGTTGAAATAATAAAGTACCAAGTGCTGGAAATGTAAAAAAGTTGTTTCTTTAAAATGATACTGAATTACTTGAGGGACGAAATATCGGCCTCTCTTGTTATGCGATTAATGGACTGGAAGCGGTTCTAGTCTCTTTTATATTCCTGATAAATGGAGATTTATAATCATGCGACTACAATGAATAGTATACTTTGGTACATTGACTATAATGTTTGTTTTCCATTATATAGATATGTTTTTTTGTACTTACTCTAACTTTTATTGATGTTCTGAAATATGATTTAACCTTTGGTCATATATTTTTGTGAATGTGTGGTCGTCGTAAGTTTATTTTTCTTAAAATATTTGCTTGTGTGGTCAAGCACAAATTGTTTTGGGAATACTTAATTGTGCGTACAGCTAAGGAGTGGTATTACCTGCCAGAGTGGTTGTTTCCTGATAGCTATAACCAGGGGATCTTTAAGTCAAGAGTGAATAGGTTACTTCTAGGTATACGTGCTTCATCTTCGATCACATTATCGCTTACCATCAGGTGAGATGGTGGTCAAACGCGACCTGATGAACAATTAAGAAAAAACTCGTGAACAGCAATTTTATTCACGCGGATGATTATTTTATCCCACGAAAATATAACATTTTTCCGGAATTAAATAAACATGGGTCACATTATTATAATGAGCGATTCCAGACTATAATCCATCTGCAGGCGTTGCAGGAATATTCTATCGAATAACGAGTTTCCACGGCCCTGGAACGCCAGGGTAGCTGAAGGAACGTGGTGGGGTTTTAGTCAGTAGAAGTCAACCACTGCCTTCCGCTCCCCTCCGACCGGGAGAAGTCATTCGATCAAGATCGTGACTTGAATCCATCTTTGTGCTAAATTTCATTCAGTTTTAGCCAGTTCATACATACTCGTATATAGGTGGTATAGATTACGTGCACGAGAGTGTTTTTTCGCTTAAGCAGCTTAACAGCACTTTGACCTGATTTACGGTGATTCCTAATGAAGCTGGACATTAAAGCACGTAAGTACTAACATAACTGCACATTTAAGTATACAATTTGCTAGTATATTCTCCTCGCCTTAGTTGCTACTATATTCTAGACTTAACATAGGTGGTATGTTAAAATATAACTATGCAAATTACCTAATAAAATATTGCAAATCTGAAATCATTTTTTTAGGCTGTGGTTTTCTTAAATTAATTTAAGAGTATTTTGCTCTTGTTGTAAGCTCTAAATAAAGGGACTCTAAGACTAAAACTGCTTTCAATTTATTTTAGTTAAGGAGAATGCCTTGAAACGTTCTGAACAATTAAGCAATGTTTCTTAGCACAATGGTAAGTCACTTTTTATGGGACTATATTGTGGGTAAAAGAACTTCGTAACTCGCGATGAGAATGTATTTTAAATTATAGTATTTATAAAGATGCATAGAAATCGAATACATGCATTAAATGGACTTTCCTGGAATCTATATATTAACCTACATAAAGCCCTTAACTGCATAACCCTTTTACAGAAAATTATGCGGACGGAGAAGTATGTATGTTACGAGTAGTAAGCAACTACTTTTTTAAAGAAAATTTAAAACTACAATAATTCATTTGAAATTATTAAAATTGAGGCCAAATATAGGTTACTGGGCATTCACATGTGTAAATAACAAATTATGATAATTTTATATTATTTATTTTAGGAAATTTTCCAAAATTAAATACGAACGAATGTGAAAAACTAAAATGATTTTGAACTTCCCAAGAATCACTTCTTTATTTAGCTGCCCTGCACTAACTAAAAGGCCGTTAAGCCACAAAAGGTAATTTTTCACTTTTTAATGTATCCTTAAACTACTTTGGATTCTCTATCTTCTGGTCTAAGAAGAATTTTCTTACGATGAATACTTTACGAGATACAGCAATTTTGCTGAGCAGTTAAGCCACATAATTTTTGTCACTTCTTTAGTTAAAAAACGACTAAACCACAATACTATACATACAATATTAAAATAGAATACATTACTAAAAACTAATTAATATTTACAAAAAACAAACGTTATATATTGTCTACACAAACTATGGCCACAAAAATAATTTATAATAACCATTGTCCTAGCTAGCGTAGTTATGTAGAAAACTTATTTTTACGTTTAGGCCGTGCGCGCACTGCGTTGCGTTTTGGAAACGCAAAATCTGTGAAGTATGGGGTGTCATAGAAGTGCACGCACTGCGGTGGAATAAACGCGTGTGGTAGAGTCATCGGTGGCCCCGGTCATTCTACCGGTGCGGTAGAACTACCGCAATTGCGGCCACCGCAAGGCAGTGCGCGCACGGCCTTACTCGAAAAGTACTTTTTGGAGTTAGCGGCTTTTTAGTTAGTGTAGGGCAGTTAGGTCCTTCTAACACAAGTCAACAACACTAATATTGATTTTATTAAATGAAGACATTGGGCCTCCAAGTTAATTACGCTGCTCCTACTCGGAATCAACTAAAACACGTGGTTTTTGATTTGTGAAAAGCCATAAATTATAGTAAAATTCCAGATATTGTGTCACCTCCATATTACACACTACACATTTGTTAAACACACTTTAAAACCCGTGTTCTTTTCGAAACGCTAATAGTTCGTTTGAGGTGGTTTTGAAAACACGCACCAAACCCCGCCGCGACGCTATATTTGAGCCCCATTTTGTGCATTTGAGGTATTAGTAATAAAACTAACTAATATTTGCAAAAGCATTATTTTTAACAAGCTTACAAAATAAATGTTGTTTTATCTCAAATGGCCCTATCTTCGGAATACCCTAATCATTATATGCAACACCCAATCAGAATACAAGATGCCTATTCAATAGTAATCCAATACTGACGTTGAAGTATAGCTAGCATCGATCACGGTGCTCGAAACCATTACGTCTAACATGACACCGGCTGTGACGCAGCCAGAATATACTCGTACTTGCACAAGTTAATCATGAGTTTCTGTACATACCTATGTGATGCTTTTGAAACAATAGTTGCTTGGATTCTAAGCAGAGAAATTGAAGTATGTGTAGGGTAGAAATGTAGTAGACACAATTTAGTTTGATTTTAGATTTTGACAGCGTTGTGGAGGAGTACTCCGACGTCTAAGTCTATTTTTGATTTTTTTTTATGTACTTAGTTAGATTTAGTAGTGTTTATAAAATTAATGTTTTAGTTTCCAAAAAAATAACTACATTTTAGATTCAGTTATCAAAATGTAAGTCATTATTACATTTTTATTTTCATTATTTTTTCCAAAAACAATTGAATTATATTCCATTAGTTCTGTGTATTGAACTTGTATGGTCTGCAATATCGATTTTAATTAATTTGTTATGTACACCATCTAGGTTTTAGAACAGATCTATATTACTTATATCGATTATATAGGAAGACACAAAAGGTGGCCTTATCACTCAAAGACTTGGAATCATTATATAAAGATAATGAGAGATAGTACAGGAATTTACATTTATTTGTATAAGCTATTTTGTGAAAAGTACAGAAATAAAAAGATTAAGGAAAGATTTTTTACATTTCTTAAAAGGTAGATAAAGACTGCATGGCTTACCGACATGAGCAATGCTTTCCATAAGCAAACAATAAATTGTCATGAAAATAGAGACAATCTAGTTTTAAATAGGTTTATTACAGCATTGTAATGGAAATTAAAGCAGTAAACATTAATGGTTATCATATATTCAGAAATAGTATACAAATAAAATCGCCGTTATTATTTTTAGTTGAAAAAGATTACTGAGTTACAACACTTAAAAAAACTTTTTAGCAAAACATAGAACCGACTTCCATATCAAAATCAAAATAACTTTAATTTCAGTAGTCGGTGTTATTGTTATGAAAATAAAGTTTTGAAATTAAAGTCATTTTTGGCTTTATAGTGTATTGATATGGAAGTCGGTTGTATTTTTGCTAAAAAGTTTTTTTCACGCTTTTTTGTGGGTCGGCTTGTAATTTATCTAGTTACAACGCCATAATGTCAACAACTTATCACCTTTTACAAAATATTGCTATTCCCGGTGCATAGCCGTTAATTTTTGAGGTGTTCTCCTGGTACTTCACCATCAGCTCTACATCACCATATGCATTGTGACGAGCATAAAGTGCTTAACATCCGTACTCGAGTAATCGAATCACAATCCACTAAATACTTATTATTGAGTAGTTTCAGTGGCCATCTGTGGTCTCCATCATCAGTTCAACTTCCCCAAATGGTGCTTTTCGAGAGCAACTGCTCAAGGTACTATAAGAAAAACGCTATAAGTGTGCCTATAATATTTGAAGAGTTCCCTCGATTTCTCCAGGATCCCATCATCAGATTCTGATTTCATAATAATGGGACCAACTAGAAAGTATACCCTTTCAAACAAAAAAGAATTTTCCAAATCGGTCCAGCCGTCTCCGAGTTATCAGGTAACATATATAAAAAAAACAGTTCAAGACGAACTGATAACCTCCTCCTTTTTTGAAGTCGGTTAAAAAAAACCTTTAACGTAAAATTTCTCGCCAGTGTGAGGTGTGTTACATGTTTAGCCTACAACGTTGCCATTACTTGGACCTACCTCTTATCTATTCAGCAGGGAAATGAAACACCAGGCAGGTCCAGTGTGGGTTGATGTTTTTTTCATTATAACTTTACTGCATACCTAACGTGACCATTTATTTTTTGTCTCAAAACGGGACATTGTTTTATTAAGGTCAATTAACAGGATGTAAATGAAAAAAAAATCTTTTAATTTTTTTTTATTTATCTATAGTCAGTTATCTTAAAAGTTACGAATTAAAAATATATATATACTTACCCGAAAAGATAAGTTATATTTATATTTTTCAGATGAACAAATTTGCTTTAATAAAATAAAATCTATACTAATATTATAAAGAGGAAACCTTTGTATTTTTGTATGTTTGTATTCAATAGGCTCAAAAACTACTGGACCGATTTCAAAATTTCTTTTACCATTACTTAGAGGGATTCTTCCGAATCCGTATAGGCTATATTTTATCCCGGAAAATAGATAACTAGGATTTTTTGTGGTAGTGAAAATTGTGGAGTAAGGCGTCGAAAAAACTGCCGTACGTTAACGATTCTCGCGATTGCACCCGTGCGAAGCCGGGGCGGGTCGCTAGTTACAAATAAAATTCTAATATAGCCGGTCATGATTTTAAGTAAGAATGAAATTCTTATCACGTTTTTTTTTATATTCACCTTCGTCTACAATTTTTGAACAATTTCCCATGCGGGGACCTTTAAATCAGTCCAATAAATTATCTCAATTTCTGTGGTGAGTAGTAGTAGTCTAACCTTCAAGTTTCAATACAGCTTGATGAAAACTTGTTGACTGAGCGTGTAAAAATAAAGCCACAGTTTGGAGTTAAAGTCACCCCAAGAAGCTCAATATGATCGGTTATCTGCACGGTTACAACACGGAAAGTAGAAGCCGGTTCAAATTGGCTCCTTTTTGCTGAGAAGAGACACGCCTGGGTCTTAGCTGCATTAAACTTAACCAAGTTGGCATCGCCCCATTTGGAGACAGCCTTCAAGGACAAGTTCAAGCGCCCAACCATGTCCTCACGGAGATACTGGATCTGTGACCCACCAGCTCGCGTGCTGGACACATATCTCTCAGAAACTGTGCTGTCGTCTGCATACCCAAAGGTACCGGGCGCAGATCGTTAATGTGCAGCAAGAATAAAGTTGCTGAGAGAACAGACCCCTGAGCGACCACGGCATTAATTGCCAATTGGCCAGACGAGCAGCTATCAATGGCCACTCGAATGGACCGATCTCTCAGGAAGTCTTAAGTCCAAACGCAAAGTTGAGTGGGTAAACCGAAGGAAGGAAGCTTAGCAATAAGGCTATCGTGCCAGACCCTGTCAAAGGCCTTGGAGATGTCAAGGGAAACAGCAAGTGCTTCCCCGTGCCTCTTAATGGCCTCACTCCAGATATGAATGTTAATGTCAAATATAAACTACGTAAAAAACACGTAACAACAACAACAAAACAAATATCGAGAAGTGGGCGAACGAAAAATCTGTCAAATAAATAGTCAACAAAGCGCGAGCGACGACGTCTTGGCCATTCTCGGCTATATTCGCATCGACCGATGAGTCCGTTGACGCGGTCTCAGAAAACGGGAAAATTTTGCGTCCCAGAGATCATTGCGGGGACACCGGGACTCGTAATTATAAAAAGGGACAGTCCCGTTCAAAACGGGACGTCTGGTCACGTTATGCATACCTGATGATCGTATACGAGTTACGTTCATGTTAATCGAGTTGTCATAAAGGTATTGAAGGTTAACCTCCATCTAACTTTAAGAGTCGAAGCACAAAAAGTTAAATTACTCAAGTTTACTCTACCTAACTCTTTTTGCCACCAATTTTGTTGTAATTTTCATAAAAATGTGCATAGGCAATATTGTGGAGATGAATATCAGATTGTATGGACTTTAAAAGAGACGTTGACCTCCGAGTTTGTTTCGGTGTTTTCTCTCAGAGTAGTCGGTTAGAAAACACCGGCGTCATCTAGCTTAACTTAAAACTCAAAAAAATACGTGTAAAAGTGTTATTTATAACCAATTTACTAAAATAAATATTTCATTTCATTTCATGTCTTCGAATATTTTGACTCTTTGACATGCATTGCCTAACGATGTTTTCCTACACAAATAACACGAACAATATTTGTGCTTGCCTGTTTTCAAACACACCAACGACCGCTGCGCCATCACTGCAATATTTAAGTATGGCACAACTTAAATAGAAAACGACTTACAGTGCAGTAGACCACGGTCTACCCGTGCAATTCTTATCTTTTAACACAACCTAAGCAGTTGCGTGTGTGATTAATTTCAGTTCGCGTTCGGTCTTCACGGTGTGTATTCACCTTAAAATTATTATATAATTCTATCATGAATTGTTCGATATCAATTATCATTTCTCAATAAATTTATAAAATAAACTTTCACCTCTATCATTTAAAGTTGTCCCGTTCGCCTATGTTTAATATGCTAGCGGCATTTTAATTTTAGAATTGTTGATAGCCCCACTCCTTACACAAATCTCCTGAGAATTCCGGAAATGCCTGAGAATATTTATATTATGGTTTTGTTACACCAAAACTTATAAGAAAGAGTTCAGTAACAGTGATAAATAAGAAAATAATCGTGAGCCTTTGGACAATGCTTTTTTCTGGTGAAAGTTTAGGAATTTATTTTTTTGGGAATAAAATGATATGTCATGAAAACCTCATTATGAAATCTTCAAACGCCGCCACGTTGTACCACGTTGTAGAAAGTTAATAGAAATAGAAGCTAATAGAATTATGCATACCAGAGTTTAAGCCTTACTAAAAAAAATACTGCAAGATTGACTATGTTGGTTTGTTACACATTTACGCTTAAATCGTCGAACTTATTTTTATGAATTTTGTCAAAGACCTACTTTGGATCCTTTTTTTTCTAGGTGGTAAAATCATCAAATGTCTCGTCCCGCTATGGGTGGAGTGGGAGTGTCAGACTTCTACTGACTAAGAAATCACCCTGCTCCTTCAGTTGCCCTTGCGTTCCGGGGTCGCGGTATCTCGTTAGAACATTCCCGCAACCACGTAAGGCAATGGCCTTATCGGGCCCCGTCAATGCTGCTAACTGCTCTTTGAGGTGCGCGCGGAATGGCGTGCCGCCGCGCGCCGACTCTGGGGACGGTTAGTTCCTAAGTTCCTTTGACGCAAACAAAGTCGCGGGCGTTCCTCATAAATATATAATTATATCACAGTAAATTATATACCTACATTAGTGTTGTAAGCCGACTTATTAAACTCTGATTAAAATTACGACAATGCTTGTTTGTGTTTATCACCTCATTTTGATTAAAACTTTGTTAAGTAAAATTGTTCGTGACCCATTTGTTCTCTGAACGGTCATAAACCCAACTTCTAAGCTCATTAAGAATGTATTTAAATGCTTGAATGACACTGACAGTTCCCGCTTCACTCTGTTAATTAGATTTTTTCCTTTGTCAAACAAACGTGAAATTACGCGTTTTAACGAAACATTTTGCGTTAAGTTCAAGGTTGCTTGTCGTAACTGAAATGGACAGATTTAGGTTCGAACGCTACGGTCTCGCTATGTAACGGATACTACCTTTATTTTTATTAAATCTCAAACCATAGCAATAATATGAATATAATATTATGTTGCTTTTGTATGTGAAGTTGCTAACCAGAGCGAGATGTTTGCTTTTATCATAGGTTCCGCTTGGTAGATCTTGAAATTCAGCAGAGACCGTGATAGGCTGACCAGAATATTTTAATTATCTTGATTTACATTAATTATTTGCAATCCCTTTTGCAGAAACGGGAATAAATTTAGTTTTTGATTGCCTATGAAGGTAAATAAAGCATTTGTTCTTACCTAGGTAGTTTTTTTCTCATTTATATTTTGGTGGAACAGATTACAAGAGACATATTCATTTGTTTTCATTTCACAACACAATCAACAAGTGATGATTCGCAGGGATCAATATTGAGCAAGATTGATCACGAGATCTAATAGATTTCACGAACAATATCGAAACCTTTCCGCACTGTCATCGAATGATCATTTGTTTCCCATTCGATATCATTTTGTGATCATACCGTTGTCGAATTTTTGAATAATTAAGTGTATTCATTTCACAGTCGTTGAGGGTCATTTTTCATAAAGGCTTTGTATAAAATACGTTACAAATGGCAAGATGTAGGACGCAAATTCAATTTCAAAAGGTAAACAACATCCCATTACACATGGCGCTTTCAGTAAAAGATTCGCAAAATGAAAACAGGACAAGATAACTCATTTTGGTTATGGCTGGGCCTTGAACTCAATTGCGATGGATAAATTAAGTGCTTTTTAATTGTTTTTGTAACCTCGTTAGGTGCTCGTATTATTAATGAAGATGTTTTCACTTGAGATGCTTGAGAAAAGAATTAGAATGATAAGGAGAAACAATCTATCGAAAATATTTTGCTTGTTAAGTTGAGAATGTAATCTAATATAAGAAAAACATAACTTTGAAAGTAGTTTAGAACACGTATCAGATTTGGTTAGTGAACTTTTAAATTCGAGTAAAGACGATCAATAGACCAACATAAATTCAGTCCTAGAATATGCTAGCGAATATTTCAGGCAATGTCTGAATTAGAAAAAAGATAGTCAAGTTATATTGAAAAGTAGCCGAAGCAAATGCAGGTATAACTCGAATATGTAAATGCACGTTCTAAAAGACGTTATTCAGTAGCTTCTTATGTAAATAGCATACCTACGATACCTACATGTCTGCATATATAAAGTGAATTGGATTTTAGTTCAGCAGACCTAAAGCAAATATAATTATTACATTCTTTTTTAAATCTCATAGCCCCAAGCTGGACGTTTTTATCTGAGCTTTTGACGTAAAGGAGAGAGCAATCTTTTAATACAAATATTTTGTGAAATAAAAATATTCGACGCGTGTAACCGTAATATTACGTCGACAATTTTTTGTATTTGAAATGAAGCTTAGAATAGAATAAATAAAAAAGAATAATAGAATTGGAAATATCAGAACCGAATGACGAAGAAAACACAAAAGTAATAAGAGTAATGTCTACAGTTTAATACACATAGGAGGGTAAATAATGATTACGATCAATGAACATACGTTACTGGAGCAAACTTTGGTATTCAGTGGCTAATGTCGAAGTTTCTGCTGAGAAACGAATATCTAATTCCTGAGTAAGGAAGCAAAGCTGCCGTAGCACTAGACATGAATATTAAACGTTGAATATCTGCCAGAGTGCAGACATTGTGAAAATTCACTCCGATTGAGAAATCGAAATTCTACGCTTCACTTGCATTTTGTCATTAATATGATTTGAACTCAACATTCAAATAAGGTGAATTTTCTGGAAGGAAATGGAAATATATGACGGGGTATGACGTGTTGCTGGCGATATTGAGTTTTGATCGCCATTTTATTATGTTGATTTCAACGGGATATTCATGTTTCGATTCGATTAAACATTGCATTGAATATTGGACAGATGAATACAGGTTTGTACACAAATATTACATTAGCATCTTGCTTTCTACTTCATCATATGTTTTCGTCTTGAAAGCGAATTGGCTTTTTAGGAGTCATCACTCTTTCTTTCCTTATCGCTTACACACTTACCTCATTTACATACCCTACTCCTAAAACGTGAAAGTAAAAATAAAACCAAAAAGCATCTCAAGTATGTGCGAGTATTTTCTAGCGTAAATTCGCCAGAGAGAGTTCCATAACATTAGGCGTGGAATCAGGAAAATGCACTCGCGCCCGCCGCTAACAAGCAAAAAGTTTTTTAAAACGAAATCCCACGCTGGGGCAAGCCATGACAATAATGGGTACCTCGTGAGGGTTCTCGGTAAGCTTTAGTATCTTCGTTGCTTATATGGTAGTGTAGGCAAATGAGTTACGCAAAGGAACGTGACCCAAATAACACGCACGTCATCGTCGTCACACGTGTCTCATTTCTCACTTCTTTGGTTATCAGCCAACTTTAAAGTGAGAAGATTAAAGGCAAGAAATAAATCTAAATGTTCGTTTTTAATTAAAAGGTCTACATGTATTTATGAAAGTAAAACAGAGGTGGTTTACCCTGTAATATAGCTTGGCTGCCTAAATTTTTACATTCAAACCAATTATTGTCTAACATTGGCTCTTTATAAATTCTCATAGAGTTTAATTTACTATAATTTAGGAGTAGTTAGGAGCTTTAATGAGGTGTGCAGGCAGCATGACATTGATCCATTTAGAACAAGTGTGTCATCAGCGAGAAGGTGCTTAAGCCTTAAATTTTTTAAGATATAATTAGTTTTAAGTAATCATGTAATTTTATTTAGTTGTTTAGGTTTTTACATATTATTATGTTATTAAGTTTGCCGTTTTCCTTCTGACAGTACTATGTCGTTCACAGTGTTCCTTAATTTAACATGCAACTATACGTGGAGACCTGTAATTGGCTGTCAAATTTTCACACTGTTTCTTAATTGATTTAAGTAGCTGTTGGTCTCCCATGTAAATAAATAAATAAATAAATAAAAATAAATAATTTATTATATACAAGCTATTTTTGAAACGCTCATTAATGTTTTACACTAAAGTGAATTTCTGCTTTAATTTTAAATTGAAAGAAAAATAAATTAAATTCTTAATTTTCAATTATTATGTTACATTGGCTTTCTACGTATACTCCTTTATAATGTTCTTTATCATAATTATATACAAAGCTTTAGTTGAAACGCACATTAATGTGATTGAAAATTTGAGGCACAACTTCATCATAAGATTTCATTTTAGCTTGGGAGTGCGCGCTCACGTTTCAGTAATTTCAATTTCATATGTAGGTATATCAACCCGGATGAATTGAAATTTTGTATTCATCGATAAATCCAAGAGCATTCTTATATCTCCAAGTTGACATAAAAGCTTATTTGCAAATCATTTTGTTTACTTCGTTTGATTCAATTCAGAAAGGTACGGCAAAACATGACCTTAATATAAAAGTAGGTAGTCTGTGAAAGATTTATGTGTGCTATTTTGTTTTTCTTTTAAGAATTTAAGTTCAAACCCTTTTCTAATCTATAAGCTAAGTACTGAAAATGTCGGGCACGCCGCAATTGCGGCGGTAAGACCCCTCTTTGAGGAGTGGCTAGATCGGCGTCACAGCGTCCTGACCTACCGCATGACGCAGGTCCTCACCGGACACGGAAGTTTCGGGAGGTACCTGTGTCTGATGGGAAAGGAAGAAACGCCTGGGTGTCACCACTGCGGGGATCGCCCTGAGGACACAGTAGAGCATACGGTGCAAGACTGCCCCGCCTGGGCAGAGCACCGACGTGTCCTCACGGCGGTGATAGGCGGAGACCTCTCGCGCCTGGCATTGGTCGAGGCCATGCTGCGGGGCGAGAGGGAGTGGGAAGCGGTCGCCTCCTTCTGCGAAGCAGTCATGCTTCCGAAGGAGGAGGCGGGCCGCGTGAGAGAGAGGATGGCGTCCTCCCTCCAGCCCAGCCGCAGTGGTAGATGCCCACGGCGTCGGACGTCGGCCGACGATCTCCGGCCACCGTAGGCGCGGGCATGCGTACAGCGAGTAAAGGGCAACTCTCTGTCCGACCATGGACCATGCCCGGGTCGACGGCGCGTTGTGTTCCACGCGCGCCTCAAAGAGCGTCAGCATAACAACATGACGAGGCCCCCCCTGCAGAGGGCCGAAGCCTGCCGGGGTCGTGGGACTTATCCCATTACCGTGGCCCCGGTACGTAAAGGGTTATTGAAGGAACACCGTGGGTTTTAGTCAGTAAAAGTCTAACAGTCCCTCCCACCCTGCCCGGGGTGGGAGGACTTATTTGATAATTTTACCAAGTTAAAAAAGAAAGTACTGAAAATGTGAATACATAAAATAATAAGGCTTATTTTAAAAAATGCTTAATTTAAATACACATTATTCTTTATTAAAATTTTCTATCATCATTATTTAAACTAAACAAGTTAAAAAGGTTTAAAAATAGCGCAAACTTGTATTTATACAAAATATTTTTATTGTAATAAAAATATTTTATTTCATTTTTATACAACGTTTTTCATTAGCGTATAAAGAAGGAAAAAATGTATAAATTGGTATGTGCCTTTATTGCGTAGGTGTTTCTCTTACCCTGGCTTGCAGCCAGGTCCTGTGTTCCAGCCTATGTATCGTCAGATGCTAAGTACAATATTTGGCTGCTACTAGCGGCCTTACAGCGGGTCTGTAATAATCGAATTTTTGGCAGAAGATATTTAAAAGCATTGCCAAAATAAATAAGAATCTAACTTTATAGGAATAAATATCAGTGTTTGTCTTCTAAGCGTTTTTAAATAAGGGCCTCATGTAGTTTACATTTACGAATAAAAAATTACTTGTAAAAGCTAATTTTATAACCTATATGCCAAATAAATATCATTATATAATTTGAACCAATGATTAGATTGTGATGATTGTGGTGGGTGCAGGCAAGAGGGGTGAGCAAGCCAAAAAATCATGTGCGTAATTTTCTCGCAAACGAAGCCACGGACATTAATTAACTAGTTAATTAATGAAAATAATATAATTATGTTTATTTCATATACATTATTATGTCATACATATTACCAATATACCTGAATACAACTACAAAGAAGATATGCGTGAAAATTTGGATAAACCTACGGGAATTATACATTTAAACCTATGTGATATTCTAGACTATCCCTGTGCCTAATTTCATTTAGATCAAATTAGGCATGTTGGTGAGTAATAAACATCCATGCATATTAGATCATTCTGGTGGTACATGAGGAAAGATGAAAGCGTTATAAGCGTTTTGTTTTATCCTTGGATACCTCCAGCTATAACTATTAAAAAAAACCTACACGAAATAGTGCCCAGCGGGCTATTTATTTATTACCATCAGCTTAAATATTTCCCAGCTGCTGCTGAGAATCGGTGTTTTGCATAGAGCAGCTACCGTTACTAGATAGTGAAGGTCAGACAGATCTCCACTATCCAGTAACTGGGTAACACGGATCATTTGGTAAGACTATTGACAGATTTCCTGACTTCTGATTAAATCGTAACGAATGTCGAAAATGTACAAATGGTAGCCGTAACCAGCGGGTTTAAGGAGGTGCGGGTGTAAGGGTATTGATATTCCAGACTATCCCTGTGCCTAATTTCATTTAGATCAAATTAGGCATGTTGGTGAGTAATAAACATCCATGCATATTAGATCATTCTGGTGGTACATGAGGAAAGATGAATCTTATTCCATTAAAAAAAAGTGTCATTCTACAGTACTATAATACTAAAAATTAAATCTGCAAAATGGACTTCAATATATTAACCTAACGCTTAGAGTTATAAACTTGGGCAATTTTGGACTTCAATTAATTAAGATTGGTGATATCTTCGAAACTACGCACTTTGAACCACATATTCTTGGACTTTTTATTTTACATCATAGCAGACAGCAATTAGATCCTTATCATCAAAAACAAATCAGTCAAATCAAACCATTGCACACTGGTCACATCAACATCGGATGGACTCGCAATTTCCACGAGGGATGCCCGGAAATTAAAGACGGGTATCGGTAGCCATCTCGTTGCACCACAGACGCATTATCCAAAATTTTTGGAACTTGTCCCGGTTTTCAATGGTGAAAATTGTGCATTAGATAACAAGGTTACACTAAAAAAAAAACAAAAGATCTGCATTTCACTTGAAGTCTAGAGTAAATAAACTGAAGAAACAAACTCGCTAATTCCAAATCAGACGAAACGTATCTAAGACCATAATGTTATAGTTTAATTCTACCGAACTAGCTACATAATTATGTATTTAAGGTTTTTAAATTTTTACATGTGCTGTAAGATATTGCTTCTTACCGAATTTCAGGATTCTAAGTCAGTAAGAAATATCCGTTGTAGTAGACTTGATGGAATCGCAAAATGTATTTCTTTAACCGGTCATAGTTTTTGATCGCGTTGAAAAAGGTTTGATATATTTTTTAACATGCTTTTGTTTTTAACACGCTTTTATTAGGTCGACCTGTATGTAACTAACTATGTAATGAAATCTAAGGTAACTAATTTAACCATCTTCCAAGGGTCCTGGCGTAATGAAAATTGGCAACTGTATGTAGGTCTGATGACAATACAATAATATGGTACTGTAGAACTGATCTGATGATGGAGCCGGAAGATATGAACTGGAACTTCATGATGGAAAACCGTATCATAGCTGTTTTGGATTTCATAGAAAAGTCTTGTAATGAACTTTGACCACGATTAGGTTTCAAGGTCTAATGATGAAGCTGGAAGATAGGCACTGGCATTCCATGAGGGAATATCGTATCATCGTCGTGTTTGCACTTGTGAGAAATGTCACGTAATGGACTTTAAATACGATCAGGTTTCAAGGTTATATAAACGTGAAAAAATCCGTTATCGGTTTTCTTAACATTTTTTTGTTTCTACGTGCATTTATAAAAGCGTGTTTTTCTAGTGTTCTTTAAACTATTAATTACATGAGTACTTCCAGCTTAATAGAACTTACGGAGTATACAATTTCAGTTTGATATCTCTAAGCGTTTCAGAAAAAAAGATTCTTGACAGACAGACGTATAAACGGACAACGATTTGATCCTATAAGCATTTTGTTTTTTCCTTGGATACCTCCAGCTATAATTATTAAAAAAACCTAAACGAAATAGTGCCCAGCGGGCTATTTATTTATTACGATCAGGTTATCTATTTCCCAGCTGCTGAGAATCGGTGTTTTGCATGGAGCAGCTACCGTTACTAGATAGTGAAGGTCAGACAGATCTCCATTACCCAGTAACTGAGTAACACGGGCCATTTGGTAAGAAATCTAGGAAACACCCGGCAAGCCTTAACTCAGATGATCGATCAATATGGCCATTATAAAGCAACTAAACTGTCCTTGTGTTAACATTTCTAACTCCATTTTCAAACATAGGTCACGCATCGATAGTACCCTGAAATTACATTGTCTAACTACATTTATCAAAATAAACGATCAGCTATATCCCGAAGCTCTCTTAGAATAATAACAATTAAACTCGTTGGTAAGTACATGAAACTTGCGTCATAAATAATGAAACTTGGATGACTGCTTGTAGGAACCAAACAACGTTGAATCGGAGCTTGTGTGAAGAACCTTCACTTATTCGTTCTCAGTTTGTTATCTGCTTAAAGTTATGCTAAGTAAATATATAAATCCAAGCATCGGGGCGATAGCTTTCTGACCCAAAACAATAAGTGGTGATAGAAAATAAAATTGGACTGTATTTCAAATAGCTAAAGGTTTAGTGTTGCAAATAAAATTGTAATAAACAGCACGGGTTGATCTGCACGGTTAAGCAATGCTAGCTGAGGTCAATCTGTGGATGTGACTGTCTTCACATATCCATATTCCTCTATATCTCTAAAAGCACGCATCTTGGACCATTTATACGGGTACAGAGAAGCCAGAAAATCTGACACTGGTTTTGCTAAGGGGTATCGTTTACCCAGTTACTGAGTTGAGGAGATCAGATCAGCAGTCCCTCTACGTACAATACTACCCTAATATATTTGGGGAAAAATTGTCGAGGTCTATAAAGGGCCATTGCCGGCCGGGGTTGCTGAATTGTTCGAAAGAGTTACCGCGGCCTCGGAACACGAAGGGCATATGATGGAACACGGATGGGTTTTAGTCAGTAAAAGTCTGACACACCCTCCCGCTTTGCCCAGATCGGGAGGCAGTCATTGGATGATTTCCCATACTTAGAAAAAGACAAAACATAGTTGGGAACAGGCTTAGGAAATGATGAAACAGCAGCCCGGCAGCCACCAGTCAGGTTCAAGAAGCTTCTGCCAGGGTTGTAGGAATATCCAACGAGATACGCCCTGAAACGCAAGGGAAGAGTGAGAAGGGTGGGTTTTTAGTCTGTAGAAGTCGGACACTCCCTTCTGCTCCACCAACAGCTGGACGAGTCATTTGATTGTCCCACCCAGAAAAAAAAGGATAAGAAGGTACGTAAGAAGAGTGTGTTACTACAGGAGTCCTTGGCTATAATGTGCAATGGAAACCATGGTCACTTTAGCCAGTTTGTTTGTTCAATTACGAGTCTGATAGTATCATTTGTTCTACCCAAGGTCATTTATGACGATTTCCACCTGGATAAATAAAATGCCACCGCAATCCGCCGATGACGCGTTAACACAAGTGTGAATAAAGAGATTATAAGTTTAAGCACAGTTTATAGCTTCAGTACAACAGTAAACATTTAAAAATGTAATTTTACAGGCCAGGTATAGTATGAAACGAACTGAAGATGTTGAGATGGGCAGCGGGAGTGGCCAGACTCGATAAAGTACGCAATGAGTACATCAGAGGCTCCTTCAAAGTCGCTCCCATTGTAGAAAAGATGGTTGAGAGCCGGCTGAGATGGTTTGGCCATGTCATGGGCGAGAAGAAGGACATCCAGTGAAAAAGGCACTGGCTATCCCAGAGACCAGAAAGCGCAGAGGAAGACCGCCAGCCACGTGGTGGACAACCGCTGCCAAGGACATGGAGCGAGCTCAGCTGAAAGCACTGACCTGAACCCAGGACAGAGTGTCCTGGTGCCTTAAAACGAGGAGAGCCGACCCCAAGTAAAGGGAGCAGGCGTGGTAGAAGAAGAAGAGGTGTAGTATGATACTATTCAGTCTGTCCCTAGCCGACGCCCTAAGCCGAGATCCGTACCCTTAGCGTGTAGTCACCTAGTTTGTAAGTTTAATGAGCCCTAGTTTCTGCTTCTGGCTTTAAATAGGTATAACCAGTTATGACCGCTACAGGAAAGTCCGGTAAAGCAGCGGACAACCTCATAGGCTAACTTGTGAGAGGCCACACATTAAAAAAAACATGAATAGTTTGTTTTGTATTTTTTTCCAACGGAAATTACTATTAGTTTGAGGCTGTTTTTCTGATTTCTCTGATTATACACATACACATCTCTATTTTAGTTACGTAGGTAATAACTATGCTTGGGCAGTGGTAATCACTATATCATTAGATAGCCTTCACGCTTCTTTTTAACATGCTTTTATTAGGTCGTATGTAACTATGTAATGGAATCTAAGGTAACTAATTTAACCATCTTCTAAGGGTCGTAGCGTAATGAAAATTGGCAGCTGTATGTAGTTCTGATGACAATACAATAATATGGTACTGTCGACTGATCTGATGATGGAGCCGGAAGATATGAACTGGAACTTCATAATGGAAAACCGTATCATAGCTGTTTTGGATTTCTTAGAAAAGTCTTGTAATGAACTTTGACCACGATTAGATTTCAAGGTCTGATGATGAAGCCGGAAGATAGGCACTGGCATTCTATGATGGAATATCGTGTCATAGTCGTGTTTGCACTTGTGAGAAAGGCCACGTAATGGACTTTGAACACGATCAGGTTTCAAGGTTATAATAAACCTAAAGAAAATCCGTTATCGGTTTTATTAACCTTTTTGAATTACCGCGTAATCCTCAGATTTATTATTAGGTCGATCTGTAACGAACTAAATATGCAATAAAATCTAAGAATCTGAATTAAACGTACTTCTAATTGTTCTATCATCACGAAACTTGGCAATTATATGTAGATTAGACGACAATACAATATTATGGTACCATCGAGCTGGTCTGACGATGGAATTGGAAGGTGGCTGATGGAACCTTGGATTGCCTACTAGTAAACATTGCTAATTTCTGCTCATTACATTAGTCATAAAAGCGTGTTTTTGGTTTTTTAAACTATTAATTTATTTATTCATTAAAATAAAAGATGAATTGCTTTATATTGAATAACACAAATGTCGATAGAATTTGTGTTTTGTTTTAAATATAATTTTTGACACAGATCAAACACATGTACTGTTGCAATATATTTATGTCGATTATGATTCTGTGTATTTACAATTATACAGGGTGGGCCATGAATTAGTTAACATTTAAATGTAACTTACCGCGTAAACTATTGCCGCGCGGGGCGCGGGCGCGGGCGGGGGCACTAGCTCGCTTCTTGGAAATTTAGTCGCAATGGATTGCTTCACGGGGCCGCAACGCGCTTACTGCGTGAAACAGTTTTATTTAAACAACTTTTCGCTCATTACTGTGAGAAGCTTATTTCGCGTTGAATATGGTTTACACGACTTAAGTCAGTGTCCAAGTGCTCCTTTAATAAAGAAATGGGTGAAGAAGTTCGAAGAGACGGGATCTACACTAAATGTGAAACAAACCGGCGGCTCGCGGACTTCTCGGAGCGAAGAGAACGTGCAGCAAGTTTCCGCTTCTGTTCGATGTGATCCAGATTTATCGACACGCAAACGTTCGGCTGAATTAGGATTATCCCGCACATCATTACGCCGTATTTTGAAATTAGATTTGAAATTACATCCATATAAGATCCAGCTAGTGCAAGAACTAAACCCTAATGATTTAAATTTGCGTAAGTCATATGCCGAAACAATGTTAACTCGATTCAGTAATTTTCACAACATCTTATTCTCTGACGAAGCCCATTTCCACCTAAATGGACATGTAAACAAACAGAATTGCAGGTATTGGAGCAGCGAAAATCCTAAAGCTAAACATGAGAGGCCACTTCACTCTCCTAAAGTAACTGTATGGGCTGCAATTTCAGCAAAAGGAATCATCGGACCTTACTTTTTTGAAGATTCTCGAGGCCGTTCAGTTACTGTTAATTCTGCCGAGTATGTGAAAATGTTACGGGAGTTCTTAGCACCGATGCTACTGGAATTTGCTGGCTATAATCGTAACATATGGTTTCAACAAGATGGAGCCACGTGTCACACATCGAACGAGTCCATGAAGGTGGTCAAAGACATGTTTCCGGAAAAGCTGATATCCAGACGGGGTGACATCCCATGGCCACCCAGAAGTCCAGATCTATCACCAGCAGACTTCTTTTTATGGGGTTATTTAAAGAGTCGTGTCTACATTGATAAACCGAATACACTGCGTCAACTTAAAGAAAAAATCATCGAAGAGATGTCGGCGATCTCGCGGTCTCTTTGCAGAAGAGTATTCGAAAACTTTAGGACTCGCTTAGATGAGTGCAAAAACCGAAACGGTGGTCATTTAGACGAAATAATTTTTAAAAAATAAATTACAACTAATTAGCTTTCTCGTAAATAAACGATTTCTAAAATATGTTAAATGGTTTTTTTTATACGATTTTTTCAAATGTTAACTAATTCATGGCCCACCCTGTACATTTGTATAAATTAGGGTCCAGCCTCCCACATGGCCTATAACAACCATGACCTGATCTCTCCATCTCTCTTTCACTACAGGTTTAGCCGACGCACTGCTGGTTACCGTCCACAATTGGTTGATATAGGTACCGCCTTGTCGTACTAAGCGCTTTTTCTCCACATTTATTGTGCGCACAGCCAAGGTGTGGAACCCTCTGCCGGTTTCTGTGTTCCCTGGCACTTATGACCTTTCAGCCTTTAAAACAAGAGTGAACAGACATCTTCTGCTCCTGCTTGTGCCATCGTAGACCTCGTCTATCGCTTACCATCAGGTAAGATCGAGGTCAAGAGTGGGCACATGCGAAATAAAAAAAATTGGCCAAGTGCGAGTCAGACTCGCCCATGAAGGGTTCCGTAATAACTATAATAATATAATATAATATGTATAATTATTTATTTGACGAATAAAAAAACCTTAAAAATTTCTTAAAACTAGCTTACTTACATTTTTACAACTACGCCAAATAACTTTGTTTTTCATAGTGTTTGTATGAATAACAAAGTAATATTTGTGGTTTTAGAAAATATGCTGTATCACAAAAACTGCTGACCCGATCTTGTTCAAACCAATTTTGGTTGAATGTTTACATTAAGATCTACAGACCTATATTTTTTTTTAGATTTATACTCCATTATTATAGAAGTTAGAGGGGGGGGGGGGCGGACACATTTTACCACTTTGGAAGCGTATATCTTTTAAACGATTGACTTTATAAAAAAGTGGTTTTAGAAACCCCTATGTCATTTTTAAAGACCTGTCTATAAATACCATACACACATAGGTTTCATGAAAAAAGAAAAATCAGTTTTAATTCCATGTATGGGGAGCCCCTTTAATTTAAATATTTTTTAATTTTTTCTTAAAATCGGAAAGCGGTTCACAGAATACATCTACCTACCAAGTTTCACATGTATAGTCCTAATAGTTTCAGAATTAAATGGCTGTGACATACGGACAGACAGACAGATAGACAGACAGACAGACAGACAGACAGACGGACAGACATGACGAAACTATAAGGGTTCCATTTTTTGCCATTCGGCTACGGAACCCTAAAAAACAACAACAGTCTCCGAAAACAGAACAAAAACTTCAAAATTTCCAACACGGGTGACCAACACTAACTTTTCTTTCCAAAAGAATGCTCATATTAACTTTCCTTACAAGAACTCAAAGTGATATCCTTTCTATATTGATAGCATTCGATTAAATACCAGAAATTGAATTTAGTCCGTCCAGACAGATTTCGTGCCTCAGTTTGTGCATCATTCAGGCACATTCGCGTACACTCATGCAGCTTATGGCATATCTAAGTCTAACTGAGCTGGAAGTAATCTAGATATTGCACACTATGGTATAATAGTTTCAGGATCGCTCTCTCTGAGAAACCCGTTGTAAGATCTTAGTGGTTTGATTTGGTTGGTAATAATAGAGGAAATTAGATTTTGGTTTAGTGCTTTTCAATGGTTCACTTGATCTACGATAATGACAAAAGCCTGTCTTTGTTTTAAATATGTTTTTTGATAGTATCTTTGACAGCGTTGATTTTTTTTATCGTAATCGTGTAACAGATAATATTAAAAGCTATCTTTGTTGCTTCGGTAAATGACGACACGGTTGCAGCGGGCTCGATCTTCGTACGGAACAAATATTTGTAGGGTCTAGAGATAGTTTTTGCGTATATTTATGAATATGTGAGTAGCTGAGTTGATTTATACGTTTGTAAAAATGCCTAATAGACAGAAATAACTCCTAGCGTAGAGCAACTGTAATCTATACTACTTAATATTATAATGTGCAATTTTTTTTTTTTTGTTTGATTATTTGTATGAACGCACTAATCTTCGAAAATACTGGGTGAAATTTAATTAAATTAGTATAGACGTAGCTTGAAGCTTGGGGAAGGCTCCCTGACTGTAAAAGACGGAGGTGGCCGGCTCCGCGCGTCTGCTAGCAATTTATATGGATAAAGCTTCACCTGCGGCTTCACTCGCGTGTAAAGTTCTGCATCAGGTCTTCCAGTTTCTGAAATCAATAATAGCCTATATGTCTAGATTTAATAGCTATATAGCAAAAAAGTTTCATTCAAATCCGTCAAGTAATTCCTGAGATTAGCGTGTAAAAACAGATAAACAGTCAGGCATTAAATTCTTCATGACTGTTTTGAACTCCCCACAGTCATATTTTGTCAATATATTCAATGTAGAGACACATTTTTTTACTGTTTTATTAAATATAATCATAATATATTGATTCATAGCGCAAACTGCAACTACCAGAATTAATTTCATTTGACATTTTCCTATGAAGCCGCAAAGCTGCTAAAAGAAACACAAACAACAAAAAATAAAATGACTCGATTTCTCTTTGATTGCTTATAAATTCATCGATAGGCGGATAGGGTAACCAGGCAATGAAAAATCTCATTTGAATTTTAATTGATTTACGATGGAAATGAATCTGGGGAAGCATCAATCGTGCTGATGTATTGGATATAGATTGCTGGTGCATGCAGCGTAAAATAAAATCACGGAAAGAATGATTATTTTTAACCCAACGGTTCACTGGTAGAGAATGCCTTGCTGCATTAAGTTTAAATAAATAAATAAATATTATTAAAATTGGTTCGCTAACTCGTTTTTCTGTTTCGCTTATTTTTATGAGATTCCTTTAAAATAAATGGTAAGTAAGGAAATAATGAGGCTGCCTGGTGGTTTCGAACCTAGAGAGGCACATTTCTTGTTGTAATTTTCATCACCACTATTGCTCTCGATATATTGAAGGAAATTATCGAGAGAATGAATATCCTAGGACCAAAAATCCGAAGATATACGACCACCATTAACCCGCATTGGGCCCGTGGTAGATTACGGCCCATTGCTTCTCAATCAGCGTTGCGTGGAGGTTATAAGATGCCAGCATGTGATGATTTATAAATGAAATAAAACCTACTACTAATCAAATTCGGCTGTCTGCGTCATTAACTAAAGGATAATAACATATTCTAGGCATTCATTTTATTGTAATAATAGTTACAATTGGTTTACCCAAATTACTTATTTGGTATTGATTAATACCAAGAATTATCATGATTAATAATGAGCTTATTGAAGAGCCCGCCATTATGGTTGTGAATTATTGCTAATGCTATTGTTCCACAGTATTATTATTCTGTTAATAGCTTGCTGATTTAAGTCTTGTGAAGTGCTTGAATGGAATTATATGTACCAGACTAGAAATACCATTTTATTGTTACTTCTTCAATGATATTTCATATAAAATTGTTTTAAAAAGAAACTACTTTTATTATGTTTTTTAGCAACTAAGCTTATTTCTACTCTTCCGCCAGTTCCGTTAGATACCTCATAGCATGTAGTAGCGTTGTACCGTTTACTATTCCAACTTACTGTTCATCTCATAAAGTTTTTAGTTTTCCGTTAAAGTCACGGCTATTGATTATCCGTAACGTCAAAGATCTTCAACTGACGGCCAGGACAAATGCTTTGTATACTTCGGGGAACGATGGAGTCTTGATATGCCACCCATCTACGGAATAACCTCGACGAGCGTCGCTTTACTTCAAACATCGTCTGCTGTTATTAAATAGCCACAACCTCATCCACAAGACTAAGTAATGTAATAAGTAGAGTTTAGTATTATTACTGCGAGCCAAAGTGGAAATAGTATTCAATTTCAACTACGGAATATAGCAACAGGAATATATATAATATGTTCATGTTTAATACAAGATAGTTCAGGCGTCGGACTAAAGTATGTTTTACAGTGAAAAGCGAAGCTGATGCGTAAGCAGAGAGACTATTCCTGGTTTGCTTTTGGTGAAATATTGCCTTAGCTATGTTAATCAGAAAGCTGGATGTATGAAATGAAATATTTATTTGTAAATTGGTTATAAATAACATTTTACACGTCATGTTTTTGCGTGTTAAATTTAGTTTAGCTAGATGAGGCCGGCTAGATTTTGTGAGCTGTATTCTCTGTTTTTTATTATTATTTCATCTTTAAAATTGGTTTGAAACTACAATAGATTGGGAAAAGAGAATAAAAACCCAATATTTAACTGAAATGCAAGAAACAAGCACATTTTTATTTAATAATGTGACAAGTAGACGGGACCCATCCCATCCATCCATTCATGTTCAAATGGGTCCCGCTTACTTGTCAAAGGTTGTGGAAGACGATTTTAAAGAATTATTAAAATGGGCCCACGCGTTTGGCCTTTACAACGCCAGATAGGTATAAACATAGACTGACATATTACTAAACATATTACCCTTCTTTGCGTCGCGCAGGTGAGTAAAAAGGAAAGTATTCCTCTGCCTTTCAATGAGACAACGCGTTTATACTCTGGTTGGAATTTGGTATTTTTGTATGAATTAAAAATATAATATCTCATTCATAGCTCAGCTATCACTACGGCCTGCATTTAGAGCGATGAAGCGCTTTAGTTTTTGATCTTTGCATGATAGTAACGTGTGAGCACAAGTATCTTCGTACATATTAATAGTTGATACCCAAAGTGCGTAGTATATAATAATATAAAGGGTTCAAGTTTCCCTTACTGATTGTTGATTTCTATTCTTCTTCG
This sequence comes from Tholera decimalis, assembly GCA_943138885.2. NCBI lineage: Eukaryota > Metazoa > Arthropoda > Insecta > Lepidoptera > Noctuidae > Tholera > Tholera decimalis. The sequence continues at coordinate 17,684,734 of OW964561.2, forward strand.
CGATTAAACTTCCTTCTGACTAACTTATTGAAATGACAACTGATATACCTACTGGTGCGACCGGGTAGTACTTACATGTCTACGAAACTCAGGATTGGTGTCCTGAAAAACGGAGATTTACAGCAACTTGGGGCTGCGGCAGACCGCGAAGGATATGGTGGAATGAACTGGTTGCGAGGTGCAAGGCAAGACATGTATACAACGTGTAACGGAAACCCCATATCTATCCAAAAGGGCTGAAGACAACATCTGGTATGGAGTCTCTATGCACAGTTTCAACACAAAATAACTGACTCAATGAATTGATACCAAATTATTGGTTTCATATATTTCTTGAATACCAATCATAACAAACGTTTCACAGCACTACGAGGGTCAATAACTTTCCACGTCACTTGCCAATAACACGATAATTCTCTTCATTCTTCTTAATTTGAAAAATTCGGTCTCTGGTATCAGTGTATTTGAATTTGTAACAAGTTCTACACACGTAGACTTAGGATTACAAAACCCTTGCCATATCGTTTGTTATCATCCAAAGAAGCCATGCACTTGGTATGTATATACCCTTTAAGTTACACGTTGTATATTGAAATATGAGTACCTATGTATACGAGGCATGCAGGTTGGTCACAAAGAGTTGTTCAGCCTTTGTTGGGTTCCTTAAAGTTTGGAAGGAAGAGCGCAGAATTGAGACTGACAGTGGCACATAACATGCTAGTAATAATAATAATTAGTGGGCAAACTTTTTTCTTTTACTAATAGTCTATGTACAGTTTGAATATTTTTTTTTAAACACGAGTATCAAACTCTTCTCTTTGGCCGTATTACTTTGGCGTAGTTAAAAGTGGCCTTAAAGGACCCGTGCATTTTGCCCAGCAATATTAAAACTACCTATCAATATAAGATGTTTGGTAATAGATTTAGTATTCTGATATGCTTACAAAAACCTCTTACATTACAAAAGATTCTCATGATATAAAAAATAGAACTGATTTCTAACACAATATAAAGGCATCTCCCTCTTCATGCCTCAGTAAAACAAAAAACAAGATGAAGGAGGACAACGTGTCTATTAAGAGGGAAATGTAGAAAATATGGAGCTTAGCCGCGCCCACAAAGTTGCTTAACCACACAAGAATCTTTATGTAAATAACCTGGACTTTGTTTTTTTATGAAATAAGAGGGTATTGTCAAAACAAAATACTTCATAGTCTCCCCGAGTAAGCGTTTAATTTAAGTTTTGGTAAAGGAAATTGTATATATTCGTTTTCGCCTGACTAGTTGTTTTGCTCTTTTAGAGAAAAATAAGCGTGACTTGCTGTTGCCCTCTATTCCGTTTGCGTGAAAAATTCACACATTTTCCCGGAATAAAAAGCAGCCTATTTGCAATTCCAGAATGTAACTTATCTCTGTGCTAAATTTAATTTAGACCGATCATTCGTTTTGTCGTGATTTTATTTATTGAATCATAGAATTTTTTTTTTCGGTCGGAATATCATCTAATCTCATCTATCTCCCGCTGTTAGTGGACCGGAAAGGAGTATTAAATTAGAAGGATTAAATGAGGAAATTTACTAAACCAATAATATTCATGTCACTTTCTTAAACGTGCTTTACATTACTAGATTTCTTTGCGTAGCGTAGATTCTCGAAACTACCGTCTTCAGAATTAAATATTCCATGTTAATGTTTGATAAAATTTACTTATTATTTGCCGACAAAGTTATACAACGTGTAACGGAAACCCCATATCTATCCGAAAGGACTGAAGACAACATCTGGTATGGAGTCTCCATGCAAAGTTTCAGCTCTAAATAACTGACTCACAGAATTGACCCCAAATTATTGGTTTCATATTTTTCTTGAATACCAGTAATAACAAACGTGTCACAGCACTATGAGGGTCATCACTTTCCACGTCACTTGCCAATAAAACGAGAATTCTCTTCGTTCTTCTTAATTTGAAAAATTCGGCCTCTGGTATCAATGTATTGAAATTTCTAATAAGCTCCACACATGTAGACATAGGATTAGAAAACCCTTGCCATATCGTTTGTTATTATCCAAAGAAGCCGTGCACTCGGTATGTATATACCCTTTAAATTACACGTTGTATAAGCAAAGAAATGCTGTAACCTGTATGATCATTTGTTTAGCCTTTTTCCAACTATGTCATGGTTACTTTCCAGTCTAACCAGATCGAGCTAAGTCCTAGTGTTTTGCTTTACAACCCAGTAGCTGGGTTGACTTTTTGGCAAGACTGGTGTCAAATTTGACTGTCAAAGATGTACAAATGCTAGCCGGTGTCATTGGATTAACATGCTTTCCGAAACACGGAAGTATCTCGTTATGTTAAGATGGTCACTGAGTAACCTCAGCAAGCGTCCCTAAGAGCCGGGGCACACGATGCGTTGCGGCGGCGGTGCGGCGCCGGAGCGGTGTCGCTGCGTCGTCTTACATAGAAATATCTGTGGCATGCACACGATGCGCTCCGGCGCCGCACCGGACTTGCAACCACCAAGACGAGGTGGGTAGGGGTGAATGCGTTGCGACGTTGGAGCGGCACCGCTCAGTTGTTTTGCGTCACAAGGAAGGACACACGCTCGCTCGTTTCAATTGTCTGTCAACAGACTGTCCGACGCTGCTACGGCGCCACTGCGACATAACAACGTTACGGCGCCGCACCGCTCGTGTGCCCACTGACACGGTGAAATCTTTGCGGTGCGGCGCCGCAACGCATCGTGTGCCCCCGCCCTTAACCTTGAAGATCGATTTTTGCGGCTATTTAGCCACGAGCTCCACCGATATCATCCTCATCTGTTTAGCCTTTTTCCAAGTATGTTTGGGTCGGCTTCCAGGCTAACGAGATGCAGCTGAGTATTAGTGTTTTACATGGAGTGACTGCCTATCTGACCTCCACAACCCAGTAACTGGGAAATACGATACCCCTTGGCTAGACCAGTGTCAGATTTACTGGCTTCTAACTCCGTCAACGACGTACAAATAACAGCGGAGACTAACGGCTTAATGTACTTTCCGAGGCACGGGAGTGTCAGTCACATTGTCAATTTCCAAACTTCGGGCTACTAGATACTATGGACTTTATAAGAGACTTTGACCTCTGAGTTTGTTTCGGTGTTTCTTCTCAGAGTAGTCAGTTAGGAAATACCGGTCTCATCTAGCTAAACTAGATAAGTAAAAAAACATTATGTGTAAAAGTGTTATTTATAACCAATTTACAAAAACAATATTTCATTTCATTTTATTTCATTTCATTTCATTTCATTTCATTCATTTCATTCATTTCATTCATTTCATTCATTTCATTCATTTCATTCATTTCATTCATTTCATTCATTTCATTCATTTCATTCATTTCATTCATTTCATTCATTTCATTCATTTCATTCATTTCATTCATTTCATTCATTTCATTCATTTCATTCATTTCATTCATTTCATTTCATTTCATAAGAAATTCCTTACAGAAAAACCCAATAGCACTTTTTGTCCGACCCGGGAATTAAACCCAATACCTCATGTTCTGCAGTGGCGCTTGCGACCACTTGAGCAACGAGGCAATCGATAGATGAACTCCACCGATTTAATAGTAAAAAAAAACCTTACCCTGTAAAACACAAACGTAAGTCAAATAGTTTACTATAACATCTAGCCTGCCTAATTTATGTGTGAACGCAAGATTTTGACAAATAAAATATTTTTATCTTTTACTGATACTTCTTGCTACTAGTTAATGACACTCAAAATAGATTTACTGAATATATTTTCTCAAACAATCAATCAATCAATCAAATATATTTATTAGCAATAAAAATATTACATATAATGAAGCTCTGTTTCCTGAACTAGGCCTAGCCTGTGTTTGCGGGAAAGTTCTACCGAGTTACCGCAGCCCCGGAATAGGGCAGCCGAAGGAACAGGGTGGGTTTTTAGTCAGTAGAAATCTGACACACCCTTCCGGTTGACCCAGAGCGGAAGAAGTCATTCGATGATTTTCCCACCCCCAAAAAAAAAGAAAAAAAAGGCCTAGCCTGTATCTCAGGAACACAGTGACTTCCCAAGTCTTATATTCTAGTTCTTATATAACAAAAAATATTTAATGTTGAATTTAAGAATAAATAAATTAATAGTTTAAAAAACACTAGAAAAACACGCTTTTATAAATGCACGTAAAAACAAAACGAGTAGTGAACAATTAAACGGTCGATCCCCCAGAGGATTTGAAAGTGACATCTATAAAAAAATAAATCTATGAATTACGCGGTAATTCAAAAAGATTAAGAAAACCGATAACAGATTTTCTAGGTTTTTTAGGTTTGTTATAACCTTGAAACCTGATCCTGTTCAAAGTCCATTATGTGGCCTTTCTAACAAGTGCAAACACGACTATGATACGATATTCCATCATGGAATACCCGTGCCTCTCTTCCAGCTTCATCATCAGACCTTGAAACCTAATCGTGGTCAAAGTTCATTACAAGACTTTTCTAAGAAATAAAAAACAGTTATGATACGATTTTCCATCATGAAGTTCCAGTACATATCTTCCGGCTCCATCATCAGATCAGTTTGACAGTACCATATTATTGTATTGTCATCAGAACTACATACAGCTGCCAATTTTCATTACGCTACGACCCTTGGAAGATGGTTAAATTAGTTACCTTAGATTTCATTACATAGTTAGTTACATACAGGTCGACCTAATAAAAGCGTGTTAAAAACAAAATAGTGGAAAAATTATTAAAAAAAAGGTAAGTAACTAAGTAATTATAAGGAAAGTATACTTTTTTTTAGGATATATGGGAACAAACTATGTAATTATTATGATGTCAGTATGTGAGTTTAGGTATGTTTGAGTGTGTGTATATGGATCAGAATGTGTGTGTGTGTGTGTGTACATATGAGTATGAGTGTGTGGTTTGGGAATAATGATGTATTTTTGTTATTGTTGTCTTTTAAAAAAAGGCCTTTGACACAGTCGCTATCCCCACACTTCTATACAGACATTGGTGTGAGAGGAGTACCTCTGAAACTATTCAGGGAATATCTTAACGAACGCAGCTATGTAGTTAAGATAGGACAAGTAGTTAGTTCTGTTGAAACCGTCACATATGGGGTAGGACAAGGTAGTGTACTTGGGCCGACGCTTTTCCTCATTTACATAAACAGTTTATGCAACATGAGTATTCAACGTGCACATATATTCTCCTATGCTGATGATACAGCAATAGTATTCTCGGAAAAAACATGGGACAGCGTCGGCCAGACTGCAGAACGTGGCCTGTTGAAGATAGCCTCTTGGCTAAACCACAATCTTTTGACCTTAAATGTTTCGAAGACTAATTACGTCTGTTTCTCCATATCTAACCGCTCTCAGCCATTACAAGATCTCCAAATTAAAATCCACACCTGCGGTAACTCGTCAAACGCCAATTGTTCTTGTCTGAAAATTGCGCAAGTTAGTAGCACTAAGTACCTTGGGGTTTTAGTAGACCAACGACTATCATGACATTTGCACCTGGAGCTTATTATGAACAGAGTTAGGAAATTAATATGGACTTTCAAATCATTACGATACGTGGCTACAAAGACTCTAATGCAACAAATTTATGTCTCGCTGGGTCAATCTATACTGACGTACTGTCTACCAATATGGGGAGGTGCAACTTAAACAAAATTTCTAGAGCTAGAGAGGGCACAGAGGGCGCTGCTAAAAGTCATGTTTTTTAAACCACGTAGATTCCCCACTGAAAGCCTGTACTCAAGCTCAAATCTTTTGTCGGTTAGGAAGTTGTACATACTTCAAACGGTTCTGACCAAACACAAAAACCTTCCCTTTGCCCGGTCGATTGCTCAAAAAAGGCGAATGTACAAAGTAGCTCCAGAAATTCCAGTCAAAACTACATTTGCTATCAGGCAGTAAGCAATCAGCCCCCATGTATACAATGTTTTAAACAAAGAGCTTACCATCTATCCGCTGACATTCCGTGACTGTAAAAAGACAGTCATGCGATGGTTAACAACTAAAAATTACGAGGAAACTGAGTCTATATTACACTCTAAGGTAACATAGTCAGGGAGTAACACATACATACATACACACACAAGCACACACACACGAATACACACGTGTGCACAATTACTTTTGTTTTATATCCCGAGTTTTAATTAATTAGTTTTAATTAATCAATTTTGTTATTATAATAAGTTTCCTTTTCTCTTTGGTTTATATGTATTTAGTTTAGTTTACATGTACTTTTATTTAATTTTATTTTTCCCTTGTGGTTCAGTTTACTGTTAACTTTTCGAATCAAAATATTGTCAACGATAACTGGAAGAGCGGAACTACCTATCACAAGCCAATTATGGCTTAAAAGGTTTTTTCCTAACATGGATATTGTATAATTCATAGTTTGATGAAATAAATTTTACTTTACTTACTTTACTTGTATCGTGAACAGGTTCTCGTTTGGACATAGTCTAATTCTGCTAGCCATTGCAGTACATGTTTTTTGAAGCGATGAGTATTGAGAGCTATTAATTTTTATATATTGTCTGTTGGAATTATATTATAGATACGTGGAGCAATGCTATTATAATAACGTTGGGAAAATTTTGTTTTTGTTCTGGGTACGTTACATCGGAAACATCTTTTATTAGTTTGCGTCAGTGAAATTGCTGTTTCTCGATGGTATCTTTGCAGAGCTTGAAAGATAAAGAGTTTGCGTACTGAGAGTACTTGGCTTTCTTTATAAATTTCACTGGTAGGGTGCCTATATGGTCGAGACAGTAGAACTTTCAGTACCGATCTTTGAGCTCGTTCAACTTGTAACATTTTAGTTTTTGGTGCACCACCCCATGACGATATACAATAGCGAACGACACTCTGACAAAGCGCTTTGTAAGTTTCTATAAGAGTCTCCCTGCTAGCCACTGCTCTAAGTTGCTTAAATATATAAATGAGTTTTCTAACTCGGGAGCACACATGATCTTTCCAGCTCAGAGTGTCATCCACCTGAACACCCAGGTATCTTATACATCTGACCCTCATGAGATTGGCACAACTGCAATCGCTTTTACGAATTCTATTGCATGGATAGGAGTGAAGAGTGTGCTTAAAATTAGAGTGTGAACCTGACGCTTTAGACTTGCTGAAGCACAGGAACTTGGTCTTGGAGATGTTCAAAGTGAGATGATTTTCTTCAAGCCAAGCAGTTACATGATCCAGACCTCTTTCCACTGCATCTCTAGTTTGATCCCAATCTCGGACATGAAATAACAGAACGGTATCATCTGCAAACATCAGGACCTTTGAGTCGGTTGTTAAGGTCAGGGACAGGCTGTTAATGTATATTAGGAAAAGTGATGGTCCTAAATTACTTCCTTGCGGAATGCCAAATCCACATGTTGAGGCTTCACTTAACTCGTTATTTACCCGGATATATTGCTCCCTACCCGTCAAGTAACTATGGAACCATCGGTGAGTATGGCCGCGTATACCAAGACTCTGCAGCTTTGATAAAAGCATCGGTATTGAAACAGTGTCAAATGCTTTTTTTTAATTCGAGGAATACACCAATGACCTTATCTCCCGTGTCAACATATCCATTAATAATAGAGGTGAGCCTCAGTACAGCATCATCCGTCGATCTTCCGCTGCGAAAGCCATATTGGAGATCGGTTAACAATTTGTTTTTCTCGAGATAGCTGATGAGTTTGTTATTCACTAATTTTTCCAGTATCTCAAAGATACTACATAGCAGAGAGCAGCGATATAGGCCTATAATTGGATACATCTCGTTTATCGCCCGTTTTGAAAATCGGGGTAACAATGGCCGTTTTAAAAATGTCTGGAAATACTCCTTGCTCTAGACTAAGATTGCAGAGGTGAGTGATTGGGCAAACGAGGTGTTGATTTGCTAACTTAATAAATTTACTACTGATGCCATCATGCCCCGGTGCACTGTCAGTTTTAAGCTCCGATATTATTTTACTTATTTCGTAGGGATCTGTGGGGGAAAAAGTCATGGAGTGAGTCTCAGAAGTCATCGTCACTATTTTACTAGCTAATTCAGACTCTGTAGTGTTGAGCTTTTGTAGTGTATTACTAGCTAATTCTTTTCCAATGGTTGTGAAATATGCGTTAATTTTGTTTAGAGAATCTTTAGGAGTGCTTCCAACTGTGAGCAGCTCTGGGGGTGTCTCGTTCATATTGCATATGTCCTTAAGCACAGTCCAGTTTTTTTTTATGTTCTTTTCACTTAATTTTAGTTGATTTTGATAATAATTCTGTTTCACAATTCTGTTTATTTTTTTTTTATTTTACTGATTTAAATATTTGCTTTGTCAAGTATTGTATATACCAATTTATTTTGTTTTTTTTTTATTGTAAATGTGAGGACTATGTAGGTTATTGTTTCTTCTTTGTGTTGCTTTCATTATAATTTATTTAATGATGTCAAGCAGTTTGAGTACTTGTGTGGCTTACCCAAATATCCTTACTTTGGTATTGTTCGTCAGATCGTTGAGCTCCTTAAGTTCTAAGTTGAGCTACACGATAACTGACAAATGCTTGCACTGTCTGGACAGGTCCACTCAAATCTGTATGGTTATTTCCTCAAAGAGCACCAAAGACTTGAACCTACATGTTTGTCATATGATTGGACCAACACAAATTGTATGGACTTTAAAAGAGACGTTGACCTCTGAGTTTGTTTCGGTGTTTCTTCTCAGAGTAGTCAGTTAGGAAACACCGGCCTCATCTAGCTAAACTAAACTAAACTTAACACGCAAAAAAACATGACGTGTAAAAGCGTTAATTATAACCAATTTACAAAATAAATATTTCATTTCATACATATTGTTGCATGATAATTTTAAGTTCATTTACAGTGTGTAATTGTTTGTTTTCCCGAATAAATAAAATAAAATAAAATTTCATTTAATTTCACAAATTTGATAATTCTATTACAAGTATTTCTATATTTTATATACATGTTGACCGTGTGTTCGCTAGTAGGATTTCGTTTTACTCTCTGGTGTAATTTGTCTCTTTTGCGAATTGACCGTACTATGCTTGTCGTGATCCATGGTTTGAGGGGTGCTTTCTTCTTTGGTATAATTCTGACACTTGTGCACTGTTTGATACTATCTGTGATAGCATTAACCAAGTACTCCGCTGCTTGGTTTGTATCACTTAACGTGTAGTAATGTAACACAATACTTCTATAACAGCTGCTGAATTCTTGTGTATCCCTAATTTAAGAGGAATACTCCATACGTCAAAACAATTAAATCACGACTGTTTATGACACAATTGAAAGGTACAAGTTCTCTCTACTATATTTCGGAATAATAAACATTTGATATTAAGTGGGAAGTTGATTCCAATTACGTAAATTGAAAACTTAGGAATTCTCTTGCGAACGTCTGCTAAAGTTCGTCTACCAGATCTAACTTTCAGGAAGTTGGGCGATTAAGCTGATAATAAGTTTTACAAATCCAAGTCCTAAGATAAAAATGGGACAGAGCTTGGTTTTAGACGATACTGACTAATTATGAACCGCAGCCGCTGCCGGTTAAAAGGTCTAATTTTTATAGTCGCATACTATATAATATTTTTCATCAATTTTTATATTTTTTACCATTGTTTTTATTCTAGTCTATTCTGATTGGCTGGTTATTTAAAAGTTTAAAAAATAGTGCGAGGAATATTAACTTCAAACCCATATCTCTGATAGCAATGACAGCGTAAATCAGCTGTTTAAAGTCCATGCAAAAACACTTATGAAGCCTGGCTGACTACAAACCACGTTACATCACAATCTCTTGTCCCAGCACTAGTCGTTGCATAACACGTTGAATAGCGACACTTTAAAGATGTGAAGCTATTGTACAGCCTGTAGTTGTTTCACGGTGGAGGCCGCATTGTGTACTCAAGCAAACGTCACTAGCATGTCCTGTTTCCGGTAGGCTGCGCAAAACAGCGCCATTCTCACTGTATAGGGTTGACAGGCAGTGTTTCTAAGAAAAAATCTTTTTAACGAAAAATAAAACCGACTTCCAAATTAAAACCATCAGGTGAGATGGTGGTCAAACACGATTCTAAGAAAAAACCTTTTTAACGAAAAATAAAACCGACTTCCAAATCAAAACCATCAGGTGAGATGGTGGTCAAACGCGAACCTATTATTAATAATAAAAAAAACTTTAACTTCGGTAGTCGGTGTTTTTGGTTGTATGTTTTCTTTTTTTGAGATCGACTTCTGAAATTAAAATTTTGGCTTTACAGTATTTTCATTTTTTTTATAACTGATGAACCCCCTCTTGACCTCGATCCCGCCTGATGGTAAGCGATAGATGAGGTTTAAGATGGGGCAAGCGAGCCCAGAAGATGCCTATTTACTTGTGCTTTAAAGGCTGAAAGGTCATAAATGGCAGGGAACACAGAAGCCGGCAGAGAATTCCACAGCTTGGCTGTGCGCACAATAAATGTGGAGGAGAAGCGCTTGGTACGACAAGACGGTATATCAACCAAGTGTGGGTGGTACCCAGCCGTACGTCTGGTAGACCGATAGTGAAAAGGAGATGGAGGAATCAGGTTATGGAGCTCCTGCACACACTCCCCGAAGTACAATCTGTAGAAAACTAACAGGCAAGCAACGGTTCGCCGATGAGCCAGGCTATAAAGCTTGTCCACCAGCACCTCATCGCCTATAAGCCTTTTAGCTTTGCGCTCGATCGAGTCCAATGCAGATATAGAATTCGGTTTAATTTTTTGTTAAAAAGTTATTTTCACGCTTTTTAGTGGGTCGGTTTGTTATCTGAAGCAGAGCCGTTAATTTTTGAGGTGTTCTCTTGGTACTTCACCATCAGTTCCACTTAACCATATGCATTGTGACACAGCCATATTCAAGTAATCGAATCGTGACCCACGAAATACTTATTATTGAGTAGTAGTAGTTCCTGTGGCCATCTGTGGTCTTCATCAGCAGTTCCACTTCACCAAATGGTGCTTTTCGAGGTGTGCCTATAATATTTGAAGAGTACCCTCGATTTCGACATGATTCCATCATCAGCTCCTGATGTGATGACAATGGGACCAACTAGAAAGGCCCTTTCAAATAAAAAAGTATTTTTCAAATCATTCCAGCCATCTTCGAGTAAAAAAAGAATAAGATTCCGACGAACTGAGAACCTCCTCCTCACATGTAACGTCTGAAGTAGGCGCTTTTGATAAAATAACGATGACGCAACGATGACGTCAAGAAATAATTTTAGAGAAATACAACAAACAGAAAACGAAATTGATCGATTTTCTTTTGTTAAGTACAGCGACGATGAAGTGTGGTGGGCGTCTGCTACTCGTCTATAGTTTATTTATCATAGGAGCTTCTTGGAAACTAATGAGATGATTATTTTGAGACTCAGGACGCATACGTAAAATATCTTAGTAATAAATATAATAATACTAGCTTTTAACGCATAAATCCGGATCCCGTGTGAATTCGCCTTTGTGTTATTCTAGGATGTCGAGTATCTATAACTTTAAGCAAATTTCATTTAGATCCATTCAGTAGTTTTTGCGTGAAAGAGTAACAAACATCCATCCATCCTAATTTTAAGTTATAAAAATAGTTTTGTAAACAATTTCATCATAGAATTTGTTAACGTATTCCTAGGTAACTTGCGTAAAAGTTACAATAGCATCGTTTATTTCCCAGACTAGGGATTAGAAGTTTGTATGATACAGCGTGCCTATTACTGCTTATTCTCAATACTTATACTAACAGTTACCCAAAAACGTGATACAATTAAGATATTATGGGCTGGGAAGACCCAAAAGTATCATCATCTAATTAAATGAAAGAAAAGTTAATTTGTTACAGACTGGATTACCAAAATAGTTTTCCCTACTGGATGAAACGTGCCAAAACTTCTGCGAAGCGAATCAAGTAAATTATTCGCGTGTCTGAAATCGGAACATTTTGTTTGCTTTCCGATTGCATGATTTTATAATTTTTTCTACAAAGATTAAGTAATATATGTACATATGGTATGAGTGTTTTTTTTATGAGAACTAGTAATATTGGTAGAATTACATCACTAGCACTCTAAATACGTGTGTAGACTGGGTTCACATCAACAGGATAATGGGTGGGGTTCGAACCCGCGACCTGTCGATCACAAGTTCAAAACCATTCCATAGCCTTTAGGCTATTGACGCTTCAATACCACTTTAATTTATACCATATTATGTATCAATTACTTTATATAAATATCATTTTTGTTCATCCAGTAATATCTACGCTTTAATTTTTATTTCAACAAATCTATATCTAAATATATATTAATACATGAAGCAAAAACATTGTATCTCTTTTTACCCGACTGTAAAGGAAGGGTTATGTTTTTCGCGCGTATCTTGTATGTATGTTTGTATGTATTTATGTAATATTCTTTATTACCTCATATCTCCAGAACCGCTGAACGGATTCACATAATTGAGGTATCGTTAGATTCGTCTTAGCAGCCCAAGTGTTCTTAGATAGGTGACATTTGAAAAAATCAAACATCGCGGCTGTGCGAAGCCATTATACATAAGGAAAAAAAATGTCACTTTCTGACTCCAGTGGGGTGCCATTGTGACACGACCGGGAAAACTAAAAAAATGTTAATTAATTTTTTTTAAATAAAGGTGAAAAAAAAAAGTTATTTAAAAAACCTAAAAAACCCGACTATTTTAAAAAGTGACAAGCAGGCGGACCCATCCCATTAAAAAAAAGTTCAATTAGGTCTCGCCTGCTTGACACTTTTTAAAATAAAAATGTGCTTCTTTCTTGCATTTCAGTTAATCAGTCGGGTTTTTTTAGGTTTTTAAATAACTTTTTTATAATAATTACACGGTCACATATTTTGTTGTTTATAAATTCTGTGGTCAAACTGAAAGGAGATTAATATTATGAATTGGTCTGTAATGTTTTGTATATACAGTATTTTAACTAACAGAGGGCGTTCCCGTTAACCCGCAATAGTTCAGCATACATACATGCAAAAAAAAATTACTCTTCGAAAACAAAATGTTTTTCTTTTTTAATATTAAAATATTCACTAAAAATGTTAAATTCATACGTAAAAGAAACATTCTGTACACGCGTACTTGAAGGACGGCAACGTCACAATTTATTTATGAATGACGGGCCGCGTGTGCGGCGATTTAATTGATGTGTTATACTATTGCGGGAACGACCTCTGTTAGTTAACATACTGTATAATCGAACTGAACATAGTCATTATGATGATCATTTCGTGGTCATAGTTTTTCTAATACACATTTGAGCTTTATCTCTGAACTGCCTCGTTGGTCAAGTAATCGCATGCGCGACTGCTGAGCATGAGGGTTCGATTCCCGGGTCGAGCAAAGAGTGCTATTGGGTTTTCTGTAAGGAATTTCTCAGTAGTAGCCCGGAGTTTGGAATTTGGCGGTGTGATACCTCCGTGCTTTGGAAAACACGCTAAGCCGTTGGTCGTGGCTGTCATTTGGATATCTTTGACAGTTGGTACAGGTAGTCTGAAGCCAGTAAACCTGTCACTGGTCGTGTTACCCAAATACTGGGTTACCCCACTTAATGAGCACTAGAAAACATTATTCTTTGTATGATGAATTATAATTTTGCACTGAACTCAATTTATTGTGTTTTCTCTCACCCAACTTCTAAAATAAAAATAAAATTCATTTATTGCAGGTCCATGATTCATATAAAATTAAATTAAAATAAATAGGTACCTAATATATAAAATAATATATCTATAAAATAAAATATTAATAATATATTTATAATCTAATATACATGGTTAATTTTAAAACACCAAAAACCTCTCAGGACTATTTTACTAACATCAAAATCAACAACTTTTGTTCTATGACTTTTAAAAATTCGTCATATTTGAGTTCACCAGACTTTCATATAAAAATAAAAATATTTAAATTGAATTGGAGTCCCATAAATTCTGTGTATTTTTCATAATATTTCAATGAACCTTTTCTGTGTTGTTTACTTTACCGTATTTAGAGAGTAAATATTTATAATTCCAGATAGAAATAAATGTGAATTTAACTTTGATTACGCTATACATATGAATTTTATTTGATCTTTATTTTATTCGAATGATTGCGATATTTAAAACTTCATTGCTAACAGGATGATCATCTAGTAATTATGATTTACTTATGAAATGAATACGAAAAGTGAAGATTAGCGACTACCCACATAGTTAAACAGCGTTTATTATTGTCTCAATAACTTGAGTATCACCTAGTTTAATCGTCATTTAACGAAGGTTGATGGATGATTTTTATAGATTTCTTTACAAAATAACAAATGAACTCAGACCACTTATTCTATAGTATAACCATAGTTTCTTGACAACCCTGTGTGTACAACTATTACATACACAGTTCTGAATATAATAGTAATCCAATATAAATAAAATGTTTGCTATCGAAGTCCGGAAGGCGGTGTGTAAAAAAGAAAATACAAAACCAATAACACCGACTACGGAAATTAAAGTTATTTTTGGCTTTTTAGTGTTTTGATATGGAAGTCGGTTCTATTTTTTGCTATTTTTTTTTGTTTTAACGAGTTTAAAAGAAACCGTTAAAGTTCTTTCAATGTAAGAAACAACAGTTTCTATGATTCAAAAGTATTTAGTTTCAAGGAATGTTCGAAGTTAAAGTTTGTTTTTGTATCTGCTTCGAACCGCGTGTACCCTAGTACTTCAGCTAAAATTCTACATCTTACATGCTACAATGGAGTATTGTTTCTTTGTTTATGAAGTTTCTGAAACCTTCTCCAGTAGTTGAACCAGTATTTGTAGTTTTTGAACGGAGTCTTAATTACTTAAATGTCAATTTCCTTAACCATACTGTGGTTTTCCCATCAATTGTGATATTAGACACGGATAAACATACAATTTTCATGAAAATCACATTTTCAATCTTTCTTTAGAACAAAGCAGATAAAAATAATGAATAAGACTTTTATGCTTAAAATGAATATACGGTTAAAATGTTTATTTCTCATAAGAATTACATTGGTATTCACTTACATGAGAAACTTAAATATAAACGAACAGCCCTACTGATGATGAATATCGTTAATGTGTGTTTTTCAATCACGTAAAAATGAGTTTTACGGAATTGGACGAAACAGGTAAAGGGCCTTGAGAAGCTTACTCCCCATTTATTGCACGCGAATAAATTTGCTAGAATAAAAGTAGTAAGGACTAAAGCTTTGTTTTCCTAGGATAGCGGTGCCGTCATATAGCGGCCGTAATACAGCGGTGAATGATGTCACTAGAACGTTGTCTATGTAAACAAAATGGCGCGGTTTCATAGAGAGCGGTAACTGACACCGTAACGTCAAAAAGCGGTGCCGCCATTTGCATGACGGCCGTCTTGTCGGTGACAGATGGTTTCGTGAACATTTCATTAATAGCGATGAAGCAGACTATGTTAAAACGGCCGTGGAACTTTCCACATGTCATCACCGTAAAGATGGCCGCCTTTTTGCGTCCGTAATATTACGGCCGCTATATGACGGCACCGCTTTCCTAGGAAACCAAAGCTTAACAGGAACTTTTTAGTTAGATCTATGAACATTGTGTTTCATCATCATTTTCTGCCTTTTCCCAACAATGTTTGGGTCGGCTTCCAATCTAACCGGATGCAGATAACTATTAATATTTTACATGGAGCGACTGCTTATTTGACTTCCACAACCCAGTAACTGGGTGAAACAATACCCTTTGGCAAGTACAGTGTAAGATTTTCTGGCTTCTGATTAACCGTAACAACAGCTAGATGTACAAATGACAGTCGGTACCAACAACTTAACTGCTTTCTGAGGCACGGAGGAATCTCGATATACACATTGTTACGAGCTGGGGTTCGGGATAGAAATAATTAACGCCAATTTGACCAAAATTAACACTTTAATTAAGTAAACACAAAATAAAAATTAACACAGTTATCCACACACTTAACATTTAAATCGCACTGAAATTCACTTGTAGAGCTTCGGTTATATCGCCTCGTATCTTGTAATAATACTGCCTCTCTGCGTCCCTTTGCGATCTATTTATACTCCGCTCTTCGTCCTAGAATATTCTTGTACAATCGACTCACTGCCTGTACTGCCAAGAATATTCCAGAAGTTACTTGAGATACACAGTACTGCTACTCGTCGCTAGATGGCGTTAGTGTCTCGAAGGTATTAGAAGTCAGTCGAACTTTCTCGATATACTCGGTACTGCTACTCGCCGCCAGGTGGCATTAGTGTCTCGAACATTCCAGAATTTTGTCGAAGTTTCTCGACGTACTTCGCTAAGCGACTGGCGTAACGTAACAATATTAAGATGGTCACCTTCAACCACATTGAAATACCGACCTCGTCAAACGTTATTTAACCACGAAGAACTACCCGGCTGTTACCACTTAACCTAGATAGACCTTAGATTACTTACTTAACCTATAGACCTAGACAGGGACAAAATTACCACTCTCAGGAAGGCCATGGTAGAGCGCATGAATTCGACCTTAAATCTCGTTTCCAAATGGGGTAACGACAATCTGGTCAAATTCAACGCCTTGAAAACACAGGCTTGTCTTTTCAGCGCTAAAAGGAGCCCATTTCAACTATCCCCTACTTTCCGAAGTACATCTGTGCCAGTTACCGACCGCCAGGAGCTTTTGGGCATGGAGTTGACATCAGACCTCAACTTCGGCTCAACCATTGAGTCCAGAGCTCAGACTGCAGCAAAAAAGCTGGGAATTCTACACAAGGTGAAGCGGTACTTCACGCCTGGACAGCTTTTGAATCTATATAAAGCACAGGTCCGTTTCTGTGTGGAGTATTGCACCCCCTTGGGATGGCTCTGCAAGATACCAACTTGCTGTATTGAACTCGATCGAGCGCAGAGCTAAAAGGCTTATAGGCGACGAGATGCTTGTGGACAAGCTATGAAGCCTGGCTCATGGGTGAACCGTTACTTGCCTGTCGGTTTTCTATAGATTGTACTTCGGGAAGTGTGCGCAGGAGCTCCATGACCTGATTCTTCCATCTCCATTTCACTACCGGTCTACCAGACGCACGACTGGGTACCACACTTGGTTGATATACCGTCTTGTCGTACCAGGCGCTTCTCCCCCACATTTATTGTGCGCACGGCTAAGTTGTGGAATTTGCCGCCGGCTTCTGTGTTCCCTGCCACTTATGACCTTTCAGCCTTTAAAGCAAGAGTAAATGGGCATCTTCTGGGTTCGCTCGTCACATCGTAGACCTCATCTATCGCTGAAAAAAAAAAACCACGAGCTCCTCTACTCTATGAACATTGTGTTTATATGTCTTTAATAGCCCTTACTTAGTTCTATTGATTTTTAGGTATTAACCTTCCACCCTTACTTACCTTTATTCAATAGCTCAATAGAAAAACATTTATTAAAAACAATTTCTATGTAGCACGTATTCGTAATATACATTAGAATGGGCGCACCGAAGTTTGTTTGCCACTGGAATTGGTCCGGAAATAAAAACTGTATGTGGAACACTGCACAACAGCCGAGTACGTGCACCGCATACGTTTGTGGACACTTTAGAATTATATAAACCTACCCTTTCATATTTTATACACAACTGTGATTGGATATTGGTATTAGTAAATCAGTGAAAATTAAATTATTTATGATATTTTGTAACATACATTAATTATACAACGTGTAATGGAAACCCCATATCTATCCAAAAGGGTTAAAGACAACGTCTGGTATGGAGTCTCTATCCACAGTTTCAGTTCAAAATAAGGTTATTGGTTTCAAATGTTTATCGGTTTCAAATGTTAATCACAGCACTACGAGGATCAATAACTTTCCACGTCACTGGCCAACAACACGATAATTCTCTTTGTTCTTCTTAATTTGAAAACTTCGGTATCAATGTGTTGGAATTTCTAATAAGTTCCACACATGTCATCGAGCGTAGGTAAGTTATCTGTGGCGTAGGTTCAATTGATGTAAGGGACAAACACGACGTTTCAGGAGAGGCCGAAAAAGTTTTTTTTTCAGACTAAATCGCCCATAACCTTTTTTGTTCTAAACCTTTTTCGGATCTAATTACACACATAATCTTGTATTTTAGTGCTCTATCTATATATGTAACAATTATTTAAATAAATTAGCTATTTAAGAAAATAGACGTCCTTTACACCAACGTGTTTTGTCAGTAATGTCTCTTACTGACCAAATATCTTGTGGTTCCGTCCCTTAAATTAAATTGACCTCTACATTGAATCTAATATATTAATTAAATAATAGTGTAACCAACTTGTAGAAAAAATGGATGAAAAAAAAAATACAACATCGTAAAGAGACGGTTGACAGAAAATGAAGTACACAATTTTGACGTAATTTAAGAGACATAAAAATGTATTAGAACCGTGTATGTGTTTTTGTGAGCCACTTACATGCAATGTTTGTACATTGTAATAGCCAATTTCTATTAGTTGGAACTAAAAAAGTATTTCACTTAATATGTTTATTAAAATTAAATAACTTTGGATTCTTATTCAAATAAAAAAGTAGCTACAAATAATAATAATAGAGGCTACAGGGCATTGTTATTCCCATAACATTTTACACGGTAGAAGTAAAACATGTACCGCTTAATCAGCAATTTAATGTTTAATTAAATCGTCATTTAATTCCAAAGAAACTGTCGATGTCTTAATTATATCACTTATAGTGTCAGTACTGCTATACACCACTATGTTAGCTTTTGCCTTTTTCTTGGATAGGAGATTGGTGTGATGAGTAAGCCATTGGTTAAAGTTTTTCCAAACAAATATAATCTAAAAATGATACAGCAACAATTTAGAAATTGCTAGTATTAGTGGCTGTTATATCACTATCATTAGCTGAAAATGTAAGTACAATAAAATTATGTAAGTAAACACTTTATTGTACAGAAAATAAAACAATACGTTCAGTTGCAACTAGAGAGAAGTTTCATCATTTCTAGAGTTGTCAATGTATCAATTGTGTCATTTATACATTACTTACTATTTATACTCTGCGAAAATTTAGAGCTTGACGCTATTGACTCGGACGTACAAAGCTAAAGTCATTTGTGGTAACTACCCTATATCCCTCCTCATTCAGACTTGGTTTGTTTTTAGGAACAAAAATCTTTTGATCTGAAATATTATCCATCTGCGTAGGAGATATTATAGTGCCTCAGTATGTACGCAGATAGGTATAGGCTAATCTTTGTTCTTTTACTCGCACCTTGGAGTACCTAGTAAATGTTTATTGTTCACTATTAGACAATAATTAGGCAAAATTTGATGTAAGTATTACTATCATACAATAACCTATATCTTTTAAAATAAACGAACAAAATTAGCACTAGCATAACCAAACCTACAGACTGCTTAAAACATGTAACAATGATTTTGGTATAACAAAATTTATCAACTTACTGTGTTATCTTATTCCCTAATTGTAGTAATTTCTTCGAAGCAACTGCTTTAAATAGTTTAGTTTCTTCATTTTTACCATATTCGATAGGTGGACTCGCGATTATAGCGACTTTTTTTAATGACGCGAATGCTCGCGCATAATAAAAATGCTTTCGCATTGGTATCATCCTCTCTTTCACACACACAAAGACGTACTGAGATAGAAAATGATGGTAATGATGCAAGAATGTAACGGACATCGAACCTAAATATAATTCAATTCAAGGTGTAACGTTGACACTGCAGAAAGTATTACAATGCAAATTGGGGTAAGGGACAACTTTTTTCAAAACTCGTGCAATTCATTTAAAGTATGGATGATATTTATTTTTTGAGATAACAATGGCAATATAAGCCAGTGTAATGTAAGGTCAGGTTTATTGTGGTTTCTTCTATAATAAACCATGTAATGGTTGATTGTCCTTGATTGGGAATACCCTTACTTTTTTATCGTGGATTGGCGGCGGTAATTACCCCATTTCAAGTTGCTATATTGCATAGTTTTCAGATACATTGTTGTCATGGGGCTGATTCGGATCAAAAAAATCAGTAGAGTAAGTAATATTTTTTAAGCTAGAATTTTTTCATAAACACCACTCGAAAGAGCAAAAAAATTCGAACAAAACATACTCAACTATTTTGGGTATTTTATCCCTTACCCCAATTGAATTGCGGTCGAAGATGTAGATATAGGATTACAAAACCCTTGCCATATAGTATGTTATCATCCAAGAAAGCCGTGCACTTGGTATGTATAAATCCTTTTAATTACACGTTGCATATAAATCCATTTTAAGTTCTGTCCATCCAAAGGTAGTTTGTAAGAGATTACTCTGTGCGATAAGACCGTCCATTGTACACTAGTTCTTTAATTTGTATCCATGTAAATTTTGTTATTTATTTATTTAAACTTTAGGCAACACAAATATATAGTACACAGGAAAAATGCTAGTAACATATTAAATAACTAAAATAAACAATTCATACATTGACAGGTTCACTGACACCGTGTCTTCCTTTCCTCAAAATACCACCTCACATACATGGATTTTTTATTAGAATTGAAGGGATTAACATTTTAGTGTTAGGTACTCATAACATTTCATTTTAAAGTAATTTCGAAATGCACCTATTAATTTTCATACAAAAAGTATCCATTACATCTACCTGTCCACAAAAAATTATAAAAGTAAATGGTTTATAAAAATAAAGACGTTGTAGAATTTTGGGCTTAAGCTGTACATATACAAAATTCTCCTCCGAAATCAACTCCTTAAGGAATATGAGTGCTTTAACGCTTGTTTGCGCCAAAACTAAGCTCAAAGTTAGTGACAAATAGAAGGTTAAACTACTAACGCATTATTCATAATGGGCTAGTGTAAGCTGCTAACTTGGAGTTATTATGAGAACTCAGAAAGGCTTAGATGAGTTTGAGGGTATTCCCGCTCGTGTCGTAGTCCTCATTACCGAGCGTCGGCATCCCTCGGTGTGAAGTAATTTTCTTGACGACGTGTGACCTACGCCTTTGGCATTGCAAAACAATTCGTGGGAGTTTGTGGCCATGGATGAGCGTATTTGATTTGACTGTCTAAGTTTACTGTGACTCCTCGAATGAGTTTGTGCGTAACGATTAGTAGTTTTAGGTCATGTATATTTACCATTAGATGTTTTTTCTTCGGGTGGAAATGAAAAGAAGTGGCACACATCTACTGATTAAAAATCAACCCTATTCCTTGCGTTCCAGAGACGCGGTGTCTCTTTACAATATTTCTGCACGCAGGCAATGACCCTATCAGGCTCTATCATTTGTGCTCCCTGATCTTTTGAGGCAATTGTGGAACATGACGCACCATCGACTTGGATTTACCAGTGTATGTTAACGGAAACCTCCAAGATTATTTGCAGACAGGTACTAGATAACAATCCATGTTAGCCACAAAGATGCTGACATTGGATCTGGAACTACAGTATTAAACACTTAGTCACTAAATCCCAACAAAAGAACAAAGTTATTTCGGTTCAAACTACCAATAACAAACACTTGCGTCCCTTCATAAATAAAAAATAATCCAATACGCGTACACCTATCTCCTATCGACCATTTCTCAAGCCTTTAATTACAAAACGATATTTACGAGTTGTTGATACAATTGCTTAAAAAATAGATTATTTTAGCAAGATTCGCTCGTTACGCGAAACACTGCATTCATAAACAGTTGGCTTTGTTCCAATGCTCTGCACAATTTGTAGAGTCTTGAGCTCTCTATGACGAAGCAAAAACGTGACTAAGGGAAGGCTCTTGCGTCAGCAAACTGTTGTTAGAGACGCTTTAGTAGCTTAATTATAGCCAATAGCTTTATATGATAAGATGTCTTTGAATCTCTTGAGGAGGTATTTTGATACTACTTTGATTTTGCCTACGTTGGAAATATGGATTCTTTTGTTCGGGCCGTTGTAGTAAAAGGAACATTATCGTTAGTATCTTTGGGTACTAACCCAGCACTATGCAAATGCTGTGTTAGTATGTAGGTCCTGATTCAAATTTATTCAGAAAATACCAATAGGATTTATTATTATTATTATTTTATAGTGGATTTTCATTTTTCAAACTTAAAAAATATATTGTTTAAAGCTACCCGCAAATACAATCTAGCACAAAATTATTTTCAATATAGTATGATAAAACGCAATTTAATTAAGATTAAACGCTTACTCGCAATCAAAATCTGAAAAAAAATTGAAAAAAATAATTGATATATATATATATATATATATAGGTACTCTATATTGTACGCGATAACAGTTGTTAAGTCCTTATTTGTTTATAAGGACTTAACAACTAAAAATAAGGTGTTAAATGTTATCATTATCTTATCATTAGAAGCATTATTTGGGTATATACAAATATAATAACTAGAGGATAACCATTTTGTAACGTGAATATTAACTAAATACAATACTGAAATATAGCATAAGAATACTTACTATGTAAAAATGATTTTTACATAGTAGGTATAGACGGATAAAATAACATTAAGTTTTAAATTTGGTGCGTAAGTGTAAATAATAATTAGTAATTCAATTACTAATAATATTCAATTATTAGTAATTGAAATATTTTCATAGTCTGATTTTAAGTCATAATATTACAACTAATAGATTCGGGTTTACTCCGTAATACTGTATTAATGACGTAATTGGGCAGTGGGCCTAGTTGACCTATTCAAATGTGATTGGGTTAAGTGGATTGGGTTGGGTGTCAATTTTAAAGGGGTCCAGTTGACCAAGAAGATTTCTAATCGTATTCACTTCAAATTCAGGCAAAACACGAATTGATTAGTTCAATTACCAACGGTAGTACTCATAAAATTACGCATACCATAGTATGCGAATAGTTATGTATGGTCTAAAAAACCGGATTTTTAAAAACAGAAGATTTTATCTGTAGCACCAGATAGGTACTCACTTCCCTCCCGTCTGCCGGGTCTTTATATATAACTAGTTTTACCACTTTATATTGAAACTAGTACTCATGTGGGGCTTCGCTCCCGTGGATTCTATCATGATAAAAACATAACTCTCCTTTTTTTTCAGTAAAAAGTAGCCTATAACCTTCCTCAAGCTTCAAGCTACTTCCATACCAAATTGCATCCAAATCCACCAAGTACTTTCGAAGATTAGCGCGTTCAAGCAAACAAACAAACAAACTTTTCCGCTTTATAATATTAGTATAGATTTCAAGGGGTCGCACCAGCTTGCAGGGTTGCAGGAATGTGCTTAACAGATACCGTAGCCCCGGACCATAAGGACAACTGAAGGAACAGGGTGGATTTTTAATAAGTAGAAGTCTATCACTCCCAAAAGCGGGAGGAGTCACTTGATACTTGATGATTTTTCCACCGAATAAACAAAAAGTCTTAATATTCAATCCTTACTAATATTATAAATGCGAAAGTAACTCTGTCTGTCTGTGTGTTACGCAATCACGCCTAAACTACTGAACCGATTTTAATTAAATTTGGTACGGACATAGTCTAGAGCCGGAGAAAGGACATAGGCTGCTTTTTAATACGAAAAAAAAGCTGTAAGAGGTTGAAATAGGGGATGAAAGGTTGTATGGAAATTACGTCATTTTTAAAGCTAGAATCTTGAAACTTATTTTTTAGACTTTTGATTAGATATTAGTAAATATGACATTCAAATTATGTATGACTTTTATTTTCAAAATAATTAACCTAAAAATTAAAAATGCTGCCGAAAGTCACTATTCCGCGCGGACGAAGTCGCGGGCACAGCTAGTACTCAATATATTATTTACGGCTTTCATAGGTGTATAATTCAGCTTTTTTTTTTTTTTTTTAACGTGGTAAAATTATCAAATAAGTCCTCCCACTCCGGGCAGGGTGGGAGGGACTGTCAGACTTTTACTGACTAAAATCCACGGTGTTCCTTCAATAACCCTTTACATACCGGGGCCACGGTAACGGGATGAGTCCCACGACCCCGGCGGGCTTCGGCTCTCTGCAGAGGGGGCCTCGTCATATTGCTGACGCTCTTTGAGGCGCGCGTGGAACACGACGCGCCGTCGACCCGGGCATGGTCCATGGTCGGACAGCGAGTTGCCCTTTGCTCGCTGTCCACATGCCCGCGCCTACGGTGGCCGGAGATCGTCGGCTGACGTCCGACGCCGTGGGCGTCTACCACTGCGGCTGGGCTGGAGGGAGGACGCCATCCTCTCCCTCACGCGGCCCGCCTCCTCCTTCGAAAGCATGACTGCTTCGCAGAAGGAGGCGACCGCTTCCCACTCCCTCTCGCCCCGCAGCATGGCCTCGACCAAGGCCGGGCGCGAGAGGTCTCCGCCTATCGCCGCCGTGAGGACACGTCGGGTATAATTCAGCTTAGAGTAAAATACTGGAATGGGATGAATTCATTAGAGTAAAATACTGGAATGGGATGAATTCATTTATACTATAGCTGAGACCAAAATAGTTGGTAGAAGGCTGTGCTAATTGATCGAAGGTTTATTGAAAACAAAGTAAGACGTCAGTTTTCTCTAACATTGTATTCTATGAAAATGTTATTTTGTTAAATAATAAAAATTCTCTTTCATTTCCTTCTACACAGTGTGGATGTAGAAAGAAAAATGTGAAACAAATATTGTGACGCGTTT
The DNA here is from genome assembly GCA_943138885.2 of Tholera decimalis. Taxonomy (NCBI): domain Eukaryota; kingdom Metazoa; phylum Arthropoda; class Insecta; order Lepidoptera; family Noctuidae; genus Tholera; species Tholera decimalis. The sequence continues at coordinate 17,709,503 of OW964561.2, forward strand.
TGATTTCCTCGTGTTTACACTCCACCGTGGTCCGTATTCGATTGTATGTTCGGACGAATGTGATACCTACTGTAAACTGTGGATAAAGTCTCGTGCGTCTCTTATACTGTTAGGGGACTTCAAATTTGTTTCTATATATATATTTCTCAATCTGACCGTATGCCACAACCATTTTATTCTGAAACTATTAAGACTACACAGTTGTAATTCAGTAGGTCGATGTATTCTGTGAGCGGCTTTATGATTTTTATACAATATAAAACATTAACGGGGGCACCTCATACATGGAACTGAAACTAATTTCCATCAAATCTATACGTGTGAGGTGTCTTTAAAAATGAGGTTCCTTAAAACATCATTAATCAAAGTCAACCGTTTAAAAAATAGACACTTCCAAAGTGGTAAAATGTGTCTCCCACCTCTTATTTTTAAAATACATATGATAGTGAAAAATATTTAAAAAAATATATACTGTAGATCTTAATGAAAACGTTCAACGAAAATTACGTTAAATACTCCTCCTTATTCCTCCTCCTCATTTAACTACTCCGATCACTGGTTATAAGACTGATACTAAAAAATCACAAAGCTTATATAAATAAATTATAGATATTTCAATTCTTTGCTTAAAACAAATTATCCTATATTATCCTCATCGTTTAGATTTAACGAAACACAAACACGTTTCCTTTGAATGTTATATCTTCCTACTAAAAATACTGTTGCTGCTACTCGTTACTACCTCAAACCCCTACATAAAATACAAGAGCACAGTTACGTAGAAATACACGAAACTATTTCAAATAAATTGTAACTGTCTGCTGGCCATTTCCTGAGCTTTCGAGGTGCCTAATAAGCCATTTAAACTACGTAACAAAAAAAAAACTCAGCACAATTTCTCGTCAGGAGAACGTTGGAGCTCATTTCGTTTCTCATTACTCGAAATCCGGCGCAGGTAGTGTGGAGTAGATAAAAAAAATATAAGCTGCAATAAATTTAAAAAATGTGAGTATGGAGTACTCTGGGGAGGCATAACTTTTACAAATTACGGCAATTTCCAATATGTAACGTATTTCGATGGCAATTTTCTCGGTTACCTTCGCCAGAAGTGGTTTGTGAGGCGATGTACATACATTACGACGTGTCATCAGCGAAGTAGAACCAACCTGTATTTATAGGTAAACATCGCACATGGATTTATTCGGCGTGCCTTTGCTTTTCACGAGATTATGGGGAAAATTGATCACGCTTTAAAGCTTTTTAGCTAAAAATCAGTACTAGCTTGTGGCTATAATAGCTGTCCGGTCCGATCTTCAAGATCGGCATCATTTGCGGAGGTCGGTTCATAGATGGGTGGCAGGTGTCCGTAGATAACATATCGATGTTTCTCCGTGTCTCGGAAAGCACGGTAAGCTGTTTGTCTCGGCTGTCATCTGTATATATTTGACATTCAATACGGGTTCTCAGAAGCCAGAAAATCTGTCACCAGTTGACAAAGGTTTGGGCACGCCGCAATCGCGTCGGTAAGTCCCCTCTTTGAGGAGTGGCTGGAGAGACGCCATGGCGTCCTCACCTTCCGCCTGACGCAGGTGCTTACCAGACATGGCTGTTTCGGGAGGTAACTGTTCCCGATTCAGTGGGAGGACACGCCCGGGTATCATCATATTGTGAACCACCCGGAGGACACGGAGGAGCATACGGTCGAGGTGTGCCCTACTTAGGCGGAGCACCACCGTGTCTTCGTGGAAGCGATCGGCGGCGGCGACCTCTCCCGCCCGGCCCTGGTTCAGACCATGGTGTGGAGCGAGAGGAAATGGGGTGCAGTCATGCTAGCGAAGGAGAAGGCCGAACGCGCGAGGGAGAGGCAACTCTCTTCTTCACGCCCCAGCCGTTGCGGGAGATGCCCCGGGCGTCGGGGATCATGACCTGATCTTCGGCCACCATAGGCGTGGGCTTGCGGACGGCGACCAGTGACAAGGCCCCATAGATATACCGCGGCCCTGGAACTTAATGGCAGCTGAAGGAACAGGACGGGTTTTTAGTCAATAGAAGTCTGACACTTCCTTCCGCTTAATCCAGAGCGGGAGAAGTCATTAATTCCAACCCGGGAAAAAAGTCTTAAAAAGGGTTTGTGTTATCCAGCTACTGGGTTGTGGAGCTCAGATAGGAAGTCACTCCATGCAAAACATATTAGTGTTTACTCAGCCGTACCCGGTTAGACTGGAACCGACTACAATATAGTTGGGAAAAAGGCTAAGGCGGCATAAACATTTCAACTATCTAAGGATTACAATAATTTACAAATCCTGCAAGAAACTGCTTGAATATGCATGTATGCTTGGAACTTAACGACGTCGTAAGTATCGCTGTGTGTGTTTGGCTGCATTGCTAAGGATTTATGCAGGATTAGCAAGAGGTAGGATTAAAATAAATGTATGGTGCAGGGATTTCTGCACTTTTATTTAGATTTTACACGACAAAATAAAAAAAATAATAATAGGATTTTGCATAAGAAGCGTCGCGGATTTGAGCTAGACTTGTGAATCATGTGACTTCATTTATTCAAAACAAACCAATGCGTCTCCTTGCAATTTTTTTCATATTTTGTCGCATAGCTTCAACATAATTTCTGTACAAGATGATACTTCTTATACCTGTATAAATATAAAAACTTTTTACCAAATAATTAAGTCGGTTAAATTTTTTGGTAAAAAGTTTGATTGATTTTTAATTTACCTAGTTACAAGAGCCTAAATGTCAACTACTTATAACATTTTACAAAATATTGCTTTTCCCAATGCTGGGCCGTTAATTTTTGAGGAGTTCTCCTGGTAATTCACCATCAGCTATACATCACCATATGCATTGTGACGAGCTTTGTGCTTAATATCCATATTCAAGTAATCGAATCGCAAACCACGAAATACTTATTATTGAGTAGTTTCGGCAGCCATCTGTGGTCTTCATCATCAGTTCCACTTCCCCAAATAGTACTTTTTGAGAGCAACTGCACAAGTTACAATAAGAAATACCCAAAACGCCATAGGTGTGCCTATAATATTTGAAGAGTTCCCTCGATTTCTCCAGGATTCCATCATCAGATCCTGACTTGGTGACAAATGGTACCAATTTCAAAGTATACCCTATCATACAAAAAAGAATTTTCCAAATCGGTTCAGCCGTCTTCGAGTACTCGGTGATCATACATTAAAAAAAAAAAAAAAAAAATACGCGTCGAATTGATAACCTCCTCCTTTTTTTGTCGTCGGTTGAAAATTGAAGTTTCTGTCTGTGATTTCAAAATAACTATTTTTCCTCAAGTGCTTATTAGCACGTTTCTCAAACACAAACAAACAAATTTTTTGTCTTTCTGTTTGTCCGGGCTAATCTCGGAAACGGCTGAACTGAATTCCCATTTAAATGATGGGACTTTCTCTGGATAAAGGAAGGGATAGGGCAACATATATAAAAAAAAGGTATATTCGGCACATGCCACTTGGTATACAATAAAAATAAAATTAAGTCTATATATACAACGTGCAACTTAAAGGGTATATACATATCAAGTGCACAGCTTCTTTGGATGATAACAAATGATATGGCAAGGGTTTTGAAATCCTATGTCTACATGTGTGGAACTTATTAGAAATTTCAATACATTGATACCAGAGACCGAATGTTTCAAATTAAGAAGAACGAAGAGAATTATCGTGTTATTGCCAAGTCACGTGGAAAGTTATTAACCCTCGTAGTGCTGTGACAGGTCTGTTATGATTGGCATTCAAGAAATATATGAAACCGATAATTTGGTATCAATTTTTTGAGTCACTTATTTTGAGCTTAAACTGTGCATCGAGTAGATACTAGATGTTGTCTTCAGCCCTTGTGGATAGATAAAGGGTTTCCCTTACACGTTGTATAAAAATGAATCGCTAAATGTGTTGCTAAGCGCAAAACTCAAGAACGGATGAACCGATTTGGCTGATCTCTTTTTTGTTGTGTTTGATGAAGTCTGAGGAAGGTTTTTATGGAGAAAAAAAGTAAAAAAAAAAACGAGAAAAATAGTAAAAACATCAATTTTCTTTCCCCATTCAAACCACTCTGTCCCCAGCTGTCAAACATTGAACATCAATCAAAAAAAAAAACAATGGTGCGTTAGGATTACCTTTTGATTAGAGGCTGCATGTCATTAATGAAAAATAATATAATGAGTTTCCTAAAATTTGTTTTATAGCCTTTTTATATCGTGTAAAAATATTGTGTTATTTTACTTGATAATAATCAGTACTCGTGAATAATATGAAGGAAAATAAGCGATAAAAACATAAGCGTTGGTGCAGTATTTTGGCTGGAAAGAGGCTGCATGGACTTAAATTATCACCACATTAAATATTACTAAAGTCTTTCAATGTTATTTTGTTTCTATTAGACTGCAACAGCCCAATCACTTTTGACAGAACGAAATCTGTCGAGGCAGCTATTAACATAAAAAAAAAAACAATATTACTTTGTTTTAGAGAAATAAGGCAGAACAAGGTCTGCCGGGACAGCTAGTACTTTATAAAAAAAAAAAAAAAAATTGTAACTTGTGCACGCGGATGAAGTCGCGAGCGAAGTACTAGTTATTTTATAAAAACGCTTCTGTTATAAATGGTGCTGAAATATTTTGGTACCTACACTATATACCTAGGTATATTTCAGTTTATAATAAAATATGTTGGCAACACCGAGTGAAGCTAGCGCGAGTGGTGCTGTGGCGGGAAACGAAGCGGTTACACCGGTCGACATGGCGCGATCACCGTCTCTTTTTTGGGTTGAGCTCTCGACGTGTACGGTTGTGTTGTGCTTAGTTTTGCGTTGTTAACGTTGAGATTGTCTGTATTGTCTATATTTGTGAATATACAAGTTATTCCTCACTTTTGTCTTGTTTATAAATCCCTAATCAGCAGTATCAGTAAAAATAGTTAACAAATATAAAATATAAAAAGTTATAAAACCAATACCGACTAGTTTTCAACCGACGACAAAAAAAGGAGGAGGTTATCAATTCGACGCGTATATTTTTTTATGTATGATCACCGATTACTCGAAGACGGCTGAACCGATTTGGAAAATTCTTTTTTTGTTTGAAAGGGTATACTTTGAAATTGGTCCCATTGCCACCAAGTCAGGATCTGATGATGGGATCCTGGAGAAATCGATGAAACTCTACAAATATTATAGGCACACCTATAGTGATTTGAGTATTTTTATTATTATGTAATATGATACCGTCCTAACTACTTGCCTTTGTAGAAATAGGTACCTAGTAGTCGGATATCATATTTTGTTATGGAACGCAATTTAGAGATAACTGTACTACCTGCTATTATGAATGATATTTAAAGAATTTTCAAGGAACAGTGTAAAGAGGGTAGTTTAATAAAAATAGATTCGGCTTACGTTGATGTCGAAATTTATGTTCTTAATTCTTAATGTGATTGGTGAGGTGTTGATTGGTCGTAACGTAACAGTAGTGTCTTGTTTAATGTACAGACAAATAAGCGATGGACTGACATTTCAGTAACATTGAAAACATTTTTAAAGTGGTTGACGTATCACGTTCGAATAGTGTGAATAAGTATATTGGTTAACTATTAAGGAACTAATGTTACTATTAAATAGGCCATGGGGTGTTTATTAATGTGAAAGATTTAATAACACGATATTAAAATTAATGTAAAGTACAAGAGCTGGGTCAAGTCAGGATAGTTGTGATGAGTGTATATTTATTATGTAACATTACAACAAGTTTCTATAGTAGTTAAGACAAACCCTTATTGGTTTTGAAGAGTTCTTAAACTAGATAATGCGTAAAGATAGTGACAGTTACTGTCCTGTGCTTAGAGACATTGATGTGCATACTATGGACGTCAGAGAAATATGAAAATGGTATCGAATAAACAATATGAGAGGAAGTGAGAGATCAAGTAAATGACATGATGGAGTGGCCGAGGCGGAGAATAAAATCCTTAATAATCGGTATTTTGAGTAAACCACGCGTTGGCAAGTTAAATAGATTATACAGGCATTTATTTACAACTAGCCCTATTCATATTTGAAGCGTTCACGATTTAGGGTAGGAGTGGTGTGCTGAAGCAGTTACTGCCTAAGACTAAAGGAGTAAACTGGACCAGGCACTACTTCGATCCAAAGCAGTGAACTAGGTTTCACAATCATTTATTTACAGCTAGCCCTATTCTGCTTATTCAATTTATGCGTGTTATGGTTTCATACAAAAGAATATAGGTATGTGCTGGTCTGCCAGAACTTTGAAGTGTTCACGATCCAGGGTAGGAGTGGTGTGCTGAAGCAGTTACTGCCTAAGACTAAAGGAGTAAACTGGACCAGGCACTACTTCGGACTAAAGGAGTGGACTAGATTTCAGATTTTGTCTAAGTCTAAAGACAAAATTCTATGAGTTGGGCAGATCAGTACATCAAAAACGATGTGTCTCGCAAGGTTTCCTGGGCCTAAAGGGGACTAGAATAATTTTCTCTAATGTTTCAAGTTTAGGGAAGAAGTAAATGAGATCAAGATGATGTTCCTGATGGCGGTGTTCTGATACTTGTTTTATTTTCAGATGCATAGTTTTGGCTTGTGTGACGGTGTACGCAGGTGCTGTTAGTGTTGGTTGGAGTGTGCCTGAGGTCATGCACGATGCAGGAGGGCCGTGTTGGCAACACCGAGTGAAGCTAGCGCGAGTGGTGCTGTGGCGGGAAACGAAGCGGTTACACCGGTCGACATGGCGCGATCACCGTCTCTTTTTTGGGTTGAGCTCTCGACGTGTACGGTTGTGTTGTGCTTAGTTTTGCGTTGTTAACGTTGAGATTGTCTGTATTGTCTATATTTGTGAATATACAAGTTATTCCTCACTTTTGTCTTGTTTATAAATCCCTAATCAGCAGTATCAGTAAAAATAGTTAACAAATATAAAATATAAAAAGTTATAAAACCAATACCAACTAGTTTTCAACCGACGACAAAAAAAGGAGGAGGTTATCAATTCGACGCGTATAATTTTTTTATGTATGATCACCGATTACTCGAAGACGGCTGAACCGATTTGGAAAATTCTTGTTTTGTTTAAAAGGGTATACTTTGAAATTGGTCCCATTGCCACCAAGTCAGGATCTGATGATGGGATCCTGGTGAAATCGATGAAACTCTACAAATATTATAGGCACACCTATAGTGATTTGAGTATTTTCTGTAGTAACTTGTGTAGTTGCATTCGAAAAGCACCATTTTTGAAGTGAACCTGATGATGAAGACCACAGATGGCCACTGGAACTACTCAATATATAAGTAGGAATAATAAGTATTTCATGGGTTCCGCTTCGATTACTTGAATATGGTTATTAAGCATAATATGCTCGTCACAATACATATGGTGAAGTGAAGCTGATGGTGAAGTACCACGAGAACTCCTCAACAATTAACGGCCCAGCATTGGGAATAGCAATATTTAGTAAAAGGTTATAAGTAGTTGACATTTAGGCTTTTGTAACTAGGTAAATTATAAATCGACCAACTAAAAAGAGTGAAATAAAAACTTTTTACCACAAAATTAAACCGACTTCCAAAAAACACTGCAAAGTGAAAAATAACTTTAATTTCGGAAGTCGGTGCCAAAAACGAAAATACAAAACTAAAGACACCGACTACCGAAATTAAAGTTATTTTTAACTTTGCAGTGTTTTTTTGAAGTTGGTTTAATTTTTTGGTAAAAAGTTTTTATAGTTCTTAGTTTTAGATACCTACGTCTATTTTTTTCCTCCGTTTTGTAATGCTATAAATAAAACGTATATGACAAGTCATATAGTAGGTATATTTTTGGTATATTTGGTGTAAGAAATCTGCTGTTAAATAAGTGACAACAAAAACTTATAGAATAAAATCATGGACTGAATTCGGTAGGTTAGTTATTTTTTATTGTTTGTGATTTGCAGAAAACCTAATTATTTATTTAAAGCCAATAAAATTAGAGTAAAAATATTTAACTAGTTTTAGTTTAACGAAGTGAATCACTTACTTATGAATTATTATAATTTGTTATTATTATGTGAAATGTATCAACATTAATTAATATTATTTCTTAATGTTTTTTTTTCTGGTTGGGAAAATCATCGAATAACTTCTCCCGCTCTGGGTTAAGCGGAAGGGAGTGTCAGACTTCTACTGACTAAAAACCCACCCTGTCCCTTCAGCTGCCCGTAAGTTCCGGGGCCGCGGTATCTTGTTACTACATTACCCTAAACCCCGGCAGGCAATGGCTATATGAGGCCCCGTCACCGGTGCTGACAGCTCCGTGAGGCGCGCGTGGAACACGACGCGCCGCTAACCCATTATTCCTAGCTTACTCTTTATTATAATATTTTATTAACAGATTTTGTTTTAAATAAAAACTTATTCAAGCTATACTTTTATAATATAATCGCTGTAGTGGAAATAATAAAACAAAAATGTGTTATTTTATTAACTGAAATGCTTTGGAAAATATTGTAATATCGAAGGAGAAATATTATTCTAAAATCTTATCATAGCTAACCCCATTTAAAACAAAACTGTTCTAAAAATCTTCCACTGATAAGGCTTAAAACATTATAATATTAACACATAGAACCTTACTATAATTCAGCTCAAGCCGGTGGTTTAGAACGGGATAAATCTGACACGGTCTTACGTCATTCTGAACCCAGTGTTAAGCCAGTTACAGCCACAGGTGATGTTGTAAAACAGTGACTTCTACTCAGTAAGTTTATGCTGTTGGCACATAAACGCAGCATGCAAGCTTGCAGAAAGAAAACAAAATATATGATTAGTCATTTGTTAGTTCATTAAAAAGCTTAGATTTCGCCAAAGCCGAGGTGAAATTATAAAGCATGTAAGCTGTTACTAAGCTATCCTGAAGAAAAGGAGATGTGTTTCTAACAGCCAATAGATTAATCTTGTTGATTCTTCTCTACAGGAAACGGTCATTTATTGAACCGTGCACTAGCTTTTGACGTTGGTCCATGTACGCCTATGTTAAATAACACACAGCGCACTCGTCTCTTTTAAATGTTTTTCGTTATGTCCGTAATGCCACTTCATTATGTTTATTTCCGTTGTATGTCTTTTTTTCGCTTCTTTTTTACGGGTTTTATGTAAATTGTATTTTGTGTCTTGTATTGTACCAAATATGTTTTATCTGTCTAAATAAAATATGTTGAGTTTGAGATTATAGTTATTTACTCATCTCGCTTAGTTCCAGTGGCTACGGTTGAGCAGAGTGGAGATGTGTTATATGTATTTAGTATAAGAAAAATAATAAATTATTATTTTTCGAAAGGAATAATCGACAATCACTCCCCCTGCTTTGAGTGGAATGGAAAGGAGTATTTTGATACTCCATAGTAGAAGTCTGTTCCTACTGACTAAAATACGTTCCGGTATCACGTTAGAACATTCTCGTAACCTCGGAAAAATGATTCTTCCAGGCGTAGCAGAGCGATATCAAGCTCAGCTGAAACCCTATTCAAGCCAACACAAATCTCTACTCCTACCCTAAGGTGAGGTGCCCTAAGATATGCTTGGTAGCTATGGGGTATGCCCCATAGCTGCTAAACATCTCTTCTCCTCTGTATCTCAAATCTCCGCTGTAGTGAAATTCAGGCCTTAGTGTAATTTACAAATGTATCATAACTTTATCCTCCGACTTGTGTTCTGGATTAAACTCAACGTAGCTTTTAGCCCTTGAAGTGCTAAGTTGTACGTCGGAATAATAAGCTTCTTTACGTTAAAAGCTTAGAAGGTGGTACTTACGTGTGAAATGGAGTAGGTAAGTCTGTATTCTCCAATGAGAACTTAAGTAAATTGAACTTCGGATTGAACTACTTTTGGTTGTATTGTATGAATGTTTATTCAAGCTTATCTAACGTGTTTGTCGATTAACAAACAATTTGACCTCTTTACAGTAAAGAGGTCAAATTGTTTGTTAACCGACTTCAAAAAAGGCGGAGGTTCTCAGATTGTCGTAATCTTTTTTTTTTTAATGTATGTTCCCCGATTACTCAAAGACGGCTGAAAACCTTTTTAACAAAAAAGAATTTTCCAAATCGGTTCAGCCTTCTTTGATCTATCTCTCTACATAGATAGATATATTCTTTATTGTATACCATAACGGTAAACAATAAGGACTTAACAACTAAAAAAGATGATAAAATTGGCGGTCTTATCGCTAAAAGCGATCTTTTACAGACATCTTTGGATGGATTTGACACATAGGAGAAAATAAATACGCGGGTAGTCCACGGTGTGCTGTTTATCTATATAAAATATAAAAACAATAAATAACATTCTCAAAACATATAATATATACATATAAATTTAAAAAATATATACAAAGACATACATAATAACAACAACTTAAGAAGAAAGATAAAGATCCTTTACCAAGTTTTGAAAGACGATAGGGTTCGTGCTTGTCTTACTGACACTGGTAGAGCATTCCACAGACGTACTGCTTGAGCTGTGAACGACTTACCGGGTATACTTTCTGGTTGGTCCCATTCTCATCACGTCAGGATCTGATGATGGAATCATGGAGTAATCGAGGAAATTCTTCAAATAATATAGGCATATCTATAGCGAGATGGGTACTTTTTATAATAACTTGTGCGGTTACTCTCGATAAGTACTATTTGGTGAAGTGGAACTGATGATGAAGACCACAGGTGGCCTTCGGAACTACTCAATAATAAGTATCGGGAAAAGCAATATTTCGTAAAAGTTGATAAGGTAGTTGACATTTAGGTTTTTCTAACTAGATAAATTACAAACCAATCCATTAAAAAGCGTCAAAAAATCTTTTAAAACAATAAATAAAACCGACTTTCATCTCAAAACACTGCAAAGCCAAAAATATATAGACGGTGGTCTTGCATTGTATTTTCGTTTTTGACACCGACTTCCGAAATTAAAGGTATTTTTGGCTCTGCTCTCTCTCTACTCTCTCTCCAACTAGCCTAAAAGTGTCACGGTCGTCTTCACCACAGTTACCTAGTTAGGGTTTTTTGGGTTTATTTTTTATAAAATAACCGTGCAGTCTAAATGTATGCAGGTAAAATGTGTAACAGCACGCAATTTTAATTAGAAATAAAAATTTTGCATTGCAAATGCGTGTTATTGATAAAATTGCTTTTGTTTAAAAAATTTCTTCTGTTATTTACAATTAATTTTCCCTTTAATATAATTATGTATACATGAATTTAAAAAAATAACGTTTTTAAATGCCTATACAGTTTATTTGTCATAGCAAAAAAACACCAAATCTAAAAATACAAAATATGTGTATCTTTCAAAACAAACCATTTTCGTACTAAATCCCAAAATACACTCCCAAAGTTAGCTGTAACAAATCAAAATGATAGCACTTTTATACGTCTTTGTTTTTATGATATGGAACCTTTTGCCCTTTATTGTTTTAGTAATAACACGTAAAGATAAATTTGGATCCTCGAGTTCCATAAAACGCCTTTTTGTTCCTTTGTGTAAAATATCTGGATTATCATTCATGAGAGATAGAATAAAGTAAATATAGATGTACATATATACATAACATAACATTAAATCAATACAAGTTTTTAAACTGACATGAATATTCGTAAAAAAGTACAAACTGTAAGCTTCACGTATTAATATGTAATATATACCATGAATGTCGTTTACGACACAAAACAAACCAAGTAAACTCCCAAAACCCATAGAAGATTAAAAAACAAACAGCAACTACTTTAAAACCCTTAGTTAAGCACATCCAAAAGTTTTAAAGTAGTTAAACGAGATGTCAAACTTGAAAGTCTATGTTGCAAATGTGCAGCAAACCGCAAAGTTCCATAACAAGTAGCACGACTGAACGAGGCACAGAATTACTGGCGCATTTAACGCGGCGTGATTAATGGTACATTGCCAACTTGCCTCTCAGAGGTCCGACAAACCTCACAAACCTCCTGACTTTCTGGTATTACGGTATTAATCTTCATGTGCTGAGGGAATTCTTGAAACTGTGAAGTGCGAACAGTAATTCGGAGATTATAACATTGTGTAATTCTAGAATTGCCTATCTGCATAGGCAGTTTAATGGACTGCGTTGGTTTTTCTTCTTTTTTCGTCGAAAGAATACCTCAGACATAGTGGTATGTGGTTCTCATTAGTATGATAAACTAATACGGGTTATAAATGGCCGTTTACTACGTCCATAAACAGAAAGGACTCAATGCACCGAGGGTCAAGTCTATCATGTAGTGAAAACCCTATTTTTGTGTAAAAACAAACCGAAACCTTTTTTATAACTTCTCATATAATAATACGCGAAGCCGACGAGATAACAATAGATTAATTAAGAATATTTAATCACATCCCTCCGCACATTTTTTTTTTTACGTAGTAAAATCATCAAATAAGTCCTCCCACCCCGGGCCGGGCCGGAGGGACTGTCAAACTTGTACTGACTAAAATCCACGGTGTTCCTTCAATAGCCCTTTACGTTCCGGGGTCACGGTAATGGGATAAGTCCCACGACCCCGGCAGGCTTCGGCCTTCTACAGGGGGGCCTCGTCATATTGCTGACGCTCTTTGAGGCGCGCGTGGAACACAACGCGCCGTCGACCCGGGCATGGTCCATGGTCGGACAGCGAGTTGCCCTTTACTCGCCGTCCGCATGCCCACGCCTACGGTGGCCGGAGATCGTCGGCCGACGTCCGACGCCGTGGGCGTCTACCACTGCGGCTGGGCTGGAGGGAGGACGCCATCCTCTCCCTCACGCGGCCCGCCTCCTCCTTCGATAGCATGACTGCTTCGCAGAAGGAGGCGACCGCTTCCCACTCCGTCTCGCCCCGCAGCATGGCCTCGACCAGTGCCGGGCGCGAGAGGTCTCCGCCTATCGCCGCCGTGAGGACACGTCGGTGCTCTGCCCAAGCGGGGCAGTCTTGCACCGTATGCTCTGCTGTGTCCTCAGAGCGGTCCTCGCAGTGGTGACACCCAGGCGTTTCTTCCTTCCCCATCAGACACAGGTACCTCCCGAAACTTCCGTGTCCGGTGAGGACCTGTGTTATGCGGTAGGTCAGGACGCCGTGACGCCGATCTAGCCACTCCTCAAAGAGGGGTCTTACCGCCGCAATTGCGGCGTGCCCGATCCCTCCGCACCTTAAGGAATTAAATTTAAAATTATTTAAGAAAGAAATTAAAAATATTCTTATAAAAAAATGCTATTATTATATTTCCGTGTTTCTTACAGATAAAGATTTGATATAAGGTTCTATTGTTTTGTTTTAAGTTATATTTTATATTTGTTTGTTTTATAGTTACTTTTTTATATATGTATATTATAATTATATTCGTTTAGATTAATAGTGATTTGATGTATACTTTTTTATTTTGTATAATTTAATGTTTAGAATAATTTATTAATTAAGTTCTAGGAAATACATTTCCTAATGTAACTTTTTAATGTCTCAATGTGTTTTAATGTGTTGTTGTAATGTGTTTTTAATGTTGCCTGGTAGAATATGATGGACTCTTTAATGTGTACCTATCAACTTTCTGTACTCGTATTCTTATTCTATTCTACACGGAAACTAGCTTTTCTCACTACCCCGGTTCAACCCATAGTATGAAGATTGAAGAGCGTACAAAATGTATTTGCTGAACGAACTCAGTCCGCATGAATTGTTTCTGAGTAATGATGTTGTATGAGTATGTTCCTAATGTCGATAAACTCAAACAGTTTAGATCCTTTCTAAGAATTAGTTTTGATTTGAGATACCATTTCATCAAATAGCTGAAACGACTCAAACAGTTTTGTTCGTTTTGTGATATAGGTTTACTGACATAAAAAATATTTCTGTTCGTTTATCAGAAACGACTCAAAATATTTGTGATATTTCAGAACAACAGCTTTTGAACGTAGTTAAGCAGAGAGGAAGTCTACAATAAGTCACTTTTGACATGTGGGCGTTTGAAGTTTCTCTAACAAAAAGTTACCTTTTTACCTAATTTTGCCCATTTTTATTAATAAGATAGTGTATGGTATATTTGTCTATCAAAATCTATACTAATATTATAAAGCGGAAAAGTTTGTTTGTTTGTTTGTTTGTTTGTTTGCTTGAACGCGCTAATCTTCGAAAGTGGATTTGGATGCAATTTGGTAAGGAAGTAGCTTGAAGCTTGAGGAAGGTTATAGGCTATTTTTTACGCGACTGCAAAAAGGTGAGTTATGTTTTTACCGTGATAGAATCCACGGGAGCGAAGCCCCGCGTGAGTACTAGTAGTGATATATTTTGAAATACATTTCGAGTTACTAAGTAAAATGTAGGTACAGATTGTATGAACTTCAAAAAACCCATTACTTCTAAGTTTGGTTCGATAGTTCCTTCTCCTCATCCTCATTGATTTAAGATATACAATAATGGCTTGTTTAAGTATTTTACAATAGCTAATTTGCAAAATAAATATTATTTATCATTTAGAGGAGTTGATCAGGATCCGTGTTATATTTTTTTTACAGATCGCGTAATATCAATTATTTATTGTACGAGGCAATTATGAAGCATCAGTGCATTCTAAAATTTGAGTTCGATACCTGTATCGAATATTCAGTCAAAACTTTATAAATATTTTTTTATGTTTATTTGTTTTTGTTTAACATTGGTCGAATTTCTAATCCAATTTGAAATATTTAAAGACTCACAACTGTGATATTTATACTACTGTAACTACAGTACAGCTGTATTTTGTTCTATCGGTTCGTTTCATTATAAAAGCATGCAATTACGTATACTTTCTTTAAGTGTCGGCACTAATCTTCGACCATGTTTGTGTTGTCCCTTTACCTGTCCATTAGATGGGTCGTAAATCTCTGAGGATTTACTGCATACGATCCTGGAAGCTGGCGTCTACTCAGTAGTTGATGATCTAAGTGTTCATAAAGCTACTGTTAGATGAAAAGTGGAATAGAAAAGGCTTTATAAGTATAATGCAGGAAGGAAAAAAAAGGGATTATAATAATGTACGATAAAGATTGGTATCTTCTTTCATTGAATAAGAAATGTTAATTATTTTTTGTTTTGTTAGGTTTAATTTGCGGGTTTGTTATTCAAAATGTCAGTGGAGAATTTGAATGTAAAATTTACTAATCAGTACTTAAGAGCGCGTATTCGATTTAGAATAGGTACAAAATTGCAAGAACGACGTAATATTTATGCACACTGCAATAGTTATTCATTGTGCGTAAGCTCGAACCTCGAAACCAAACGTTTTGATACTTTTATCTTAAATAATGATTTTGAGTTTATATTCTAAATTGTTTTACGTGATTATTATTATATTAGTACGCATAAACTTCAAGGGTGTGGTCAAATCTTAAAAAACAAATTTCACGACTGTAAGTATGAGGTTTTCTGGAAAACATACCTGGGACAATGTATACCGTAATCGTAAATAAAACTTTTAAACGACTTCAAAAAGGGAGGTTCTGTATTCGAATGTATGTATTTTGTTTGAAAGCATATTTTACAACAAAGGTTTTTAGTGCATAACATATCAGGTTCTGATAAAGATCATCGGAGACAAGTGATGGAACTATTTAATTAATAAAACTTCAAAACTTCCAAAAAAGACTACTAAACTACAAAGCACAAAATAACCTTAGATTGTTTCATTTGGTGTCTAGTTCCGTTTAAAATAAGAGACCTTCTCACCTTCTCATATGGCTGAAGTCAGTGCCAAGCCAATGAATACTTTTGATAGACATAGTACCTACAGCTACGCCGCATTCTGGGGGACACCCGAGGTGATCAAACCTATTAATTTATCTTGGCACCGACTTCAGCCATGTGAGATCATGTGTTACCTATCTCTTATTTTGAACGGAATTAGACACCAAATGAAACAATCTAAGGTTATTTTGCGCTTCAGTAGTCTTTTTTTGAAGTTTAAAAAAAATACTTTTTTACTAAAAATTTAACCGACTTCACGGTTAAATTTTTAGTAAAAAAGTATTTTTTTTTATGCTTTTTAGTGTATCATTGTTTGTGTTACTTGAGGTACTAACATACCGTTCGCACAGTTATTTTTAATCGGTTAAAACAGAGAGTTTGCTGTATACGTCTTTTTTACCCACTAAAACGATATTTCAGACGTAATTCAGAAGCTGTGGTGATATTAATAGTCTGATTATGCTAAATAATACGTAGAGGTACGAGGGCAGCAATCGCGGGAGATTTGCTGTTTTTAATTGAAGACATCCTTCACTTATCTCTGAAGATCTTTATCTGAACCTGATTTGTTATATACTAATACCTTTCTTGTAAAATATGCTTTCAAACAAAGAAAACGCTATCAAAATCGGATCAGTAGGTTCTGAGAAAATCGCGGATATACAAACATACATACTAAAATAGCCCCACTAAAAAAGCTAGTTGAGTTACAAAATAAAACAAAATCGAAGATTTCATATTTTATTTCAATATCACACATTTTGATGTCCATTGACAGAATTTTCCTGGGATCAATCATCTCGGGCAAAAGACATTTATATTAGAAATCGAACAGCTAATGTTCCATTTTGGTCACCCAAAACACATCATCTCTTGTTATCCTTATGGTCTTCAATTGAAATTCATTTCCTGCGCACATTGCAAAAAAAAAAACAAACGTTTTTCTGGCTGAAAATTAATTATAATTTATAAGAAAAGCAATTTTACCTAACAACTACGTCACTACTTACACTTGATTCACCATACTGCTACAACATAGTGGCGCTGTCAGTGGATGTGGGTATAGCGAAATATAGATGACAGGCCTGTTAATCTAGTGGTCAGTGGCTCTGACTGCTATGCACAAGGTCGTGGGTTCGATTCCCACCCAGGACAAATGTTTGTGTGATGAGCACGATCATTATTCTGGGTGTAATTTATTTATTTATCTATAATATGCATGTATTTAGAAACATATATGTATGTTTATCAGTTGTCTAGTACTCATAGCACAAGCTCTGCTTAGTTTGGGACTAGATGGCGTTGTGTGAAAGTTGTGGAATATTATTATTATAGACGATTTATAGGGTGGACTAGAGCAATAATATAGTTATAGTGAATCTCATCTGACATAAAACTGCTCTTGGATAGGAAAGTATCAGTCGTGGTTGGTATTAGTAGTTCCATCGAATTAAAAAACAAATGTATGCTGGCCTGTTCAGCATCTATGTTCATGCTGAATATAGACATTTTATTTCGACTAACAGACAATTTCCTTCATCAAACAGACAGAAAAATAAACAAAAGAACAAAGGTCAATAAAAAATGAAGGGTCCCGTAGTAACTTTAATAAATATAATAATAATATATTTAATTGACAAAAAAAAACCTTACAAATTTCTTAAAACTAGCTTATTTACAATTTTTAGAACTACTCCAAATAACTTTGTTTAGCGTAGTGTTTGTATCAATTACAAAGTTATATTTGCGGTTTTATAAAATATACTGTATATCTCAAAAACTGCTGACCCGATTTCGTTCAAACCGATTTAGGTTGAAAGTTTAGATTAAGATCTACAGCATATATATTTTTTTTAGTTTTTTCACTCTATTATTATGGAAGTTATTGGGGGGTGGGGGAGGGGGGGTGGACGCACTTTTTACCACTTTGGAAGCGTATATCTTTTAAACGATTAACTTTATGAAAAAGTGGTTTTAAAAAACTCAATGTTATTTTAAAGACCTGTCTATAGATACCACACACGCATAGGTTTCATGCAAAAATATATTTTCAGTTTCAGTTCCATGTATGGGGAGCCCCCTTTATTTTAAATATTTTTTAAATTTTCTCTTAAAATCGGAAAGCGGTTTACAGAATACATCTACCTACTAAGTTGTACATGTATAGTTCTAATAGTTTCGGAATAAAATAGCTGTGACATACGGATGGACGGACGGACAGACAGACAGACATGACGAAACTATAAGGGTTCTGTTTTTTGCCATTTGGCTACGGAACCCTAAAAAGCACCGTTTTGCACAACGACGATTTCATGACGATCCAGCTGCTCTGGATCCGGTGGGAAAATCATCAAATGACTCCCACTCTAGGTAAAGTGGAAGGGAGTATCAGACTTCTACTGAATAAAAACCCACCATATTCCTTCAGTGGCCCATGTGTTCCGGGGCCGCGGTATCTTATTAGAACATTCCCGCAACCCTAGTATCTCTCCATTTGCTCTATTGCTGTGTTTTCGATAGTTTTACCGTACTCAATGCCACACGAAATTTGTTTTGTCTGAAAAAAAAAATCTGGTAAAAATAAGTAGGTACAAAATACAAGTATATAGATTTTTGTATATACAGAATATGTATGATTATGTTACACACATAAAAAATACACACAGCCGAACATAGAATCGCCTCCCTATTGAAAATCGGTTCAAAAGTACATAAAGACATGACTCACCTTTTTGCTTGTCTAGCGATAGCCAAAGTATTTTTTTTTATTTCCAAATTAATTTCGTTTATAACCCATTTCTGAAAAAAGAAATATTAAATTTAACATATAAATTATTTTTGATTGAAATAATAATTATTGACAAACAAGTTAAAACTGATTATTAAATAAATTCAGTATATACAAATAATTACCTGCATATAACGTTTTTCAAAATTACTTACCGAATAAAAAATATTAGTTGCTCATGTATCAATACTATTGTGTCGCACTATGTCTCACCGACACTATGTATGTTTATGCGAGCAAGCGGCGGGCGGCGGGAAAAAAGTGATACGTCCTGTCGTTGGGAGGACCCGGCACGAACTGATTGGCAACGGATTGCGCGCGTTGATTTATAGTGTTTTTAAAATAATATTCTAAAATAAACGATTACATGAAATTGACTGAAAAAAATAACAGTGTATTTGGCAATACGTTTACTTTCATAAAATAAATAAATAATAGTTATGTTTCTATTCAAAACTCGGTTAAAAAAATGTTAAAGAGAACCGATTTTGCATTATTTAAAAATTGTTTCTTTAATATTAAATTGCCATATTTTCGTAATTGGGCTACGTAGTGCACTTGAAGACTATATATTCTATTGGAAAAGCACATAAAATAAAATGTGTTGGTACGTTATCATGGTTATTTTCGTCCTGAAAGACGACTCTGACGTCTATTTTCGTAAAACGCGTCGAACAGATTGCCTTGTCTTTAAAAAACTGTCAATAAAAATTATAATGTTACATCGTTATGTACTAAACCAAGACTTAATCTTTCTATAACCGTAATAATCTTTGAATAATCTGTTAACATCATTACGATATAGCTCTTGAAAAAACACCAAAACGCGTTGTTTTCGTCGCGAATGGAATACACGCTCTTAAAACAATCATAATAACACAAAAATGCTCCATGGATCTGCATGAAATTTGGCACAGAAATAGATTATAGTAAGTAATCGGAATAAAGGCTACTTTTATCCCAGGAAAATGTACGATTTTAGTGAGGAAAATATCTACTCAACTTGTTTTTGTTTTTGATAGGCTCGCGTTAGAATGCTATCTCACCTGATGGTAACCCAACTAACTCCATGATTGCTATTATAAGCATGGCAGCCGATACTAGAACCGTTAAGAGATAATTATAAGGGCTGGAGGCCTATAACATCTGAACCATAGGATAATTTTGCTACTTGGGAAGCGACGATGAGGTCGAAGATGAAGCAAACTTACCTATAAGTAACCTAACTTGACTTAGAGACCTCTTTTATTTAGTTTGTAATGTTGTCTTTTTCATTTCTTTCATTTTTGATTGTGTACGCGTACATTTGCTTTGTTCTTTTTTGTCGTAATTTATGTGTTAAATTTTATGTTAATGAGCCTTTCTGTGTTGTATCTTCTGTTGTCCGATAAAAGTTTTATCTATCTATCTACGCCAATCAAATCTGGGGCAACAGATTAACAAGCACACGCAGAAGAGCACATTTTTTTTTTATTCATTCATTAATTATCAAATATCCACAATTTGGTTTTATGATCCCCAAACAATAAGTTCGCGTTTGACGTAAATTATGATGGACAAATAAAATAATATACACAGTCGCAATGTTAGATAACTAGGTATCAATGTATAAGTATCTATCTATACCTATATCCATATAAAGTTAATATAAATAATAATTATTATATAAGTTAAACAATGAAGTTAGTTAAGTACTCATGGTTAATGAGTATTAGAATATAAGACTAAAAAAGAAATAATTTTTGAGGTAACTCTGTTATGATCTGGTAGTGCAGTATGTATAAAGATAGAAAACATAATTTTTTTATAAAATATACTCATACTATATATTATTTCCAAAAACCGTATAACACAATCAAACAATCGCAATGTGGCAACAATTTCCGTTAAGGCTAGTAGTACTAGCTTCTGCCTCCGGCTTCACTCTCATGAAAAGTTTTTATAAGCGAAAACTCTAGTCTCTGTTACTTAGTGATAACGTAGCATTTGACTAGTGAACGAATTTTTAAAATAGAATGTGGAGTTTCGCAGATAACTTCCTACATACGAAAGTCACTCACACAAAATACCTCTTGATAATATTTATCATCATACAATTATCTTTACAGGATTATCACCTAATGCGATAGTGTAGTCATATATTTAAGGACTACAGCCAAACAATGCAAAAGAAACATATTTCGATCCATGTATTTTTGTTACTAGGTACAATCTCCATCCTCAATCAATCTCCTTCGGTGAGTACCTGAAAAGGATTGGGAGAGAGGCCACTGCGAAATGCCACCACTGCAACAGCGATCTTGATTCGGCGCAGCACACGCTTGAGGAGTGCCCTGCGTGGACCTCTGAGCGGCGAATCTTGGTTGCAAAAATCGGGCAATACCTGTCTTTTAGTGAGAGCTATGCTGGCAGAGACTGCAAACTGGAGGAAAGTGGCCTCCTTCTATGAGACAGTGATGGTCTAGAAAGAGGCCGCTGAGCGGGATCGTGAGAGAGCCAATCCCGCTCGCAGAAGGAAGCATCGAGGAGGCAACCGCCTCGACGCTTAAAACGCCGAAACCCTGCCTGCTTTATTTGAGGCAGGTGGGAGGCGTTCAGTGTGGGGACTCTGTCCGCCTACCAAGTGATCCCTGGAAAGACGACACACACACACACACAGCACACATAGTGATCTCGTGCCATCGTGCACAGCGAGACTCAAGGGAGACCTCTTTACAGTCTCCTCAGAGATGTGCTGTAACAGGCATTGCATAGAGGAGGCTCCGTAGTGGTAAGTAACGGGGCATTTTATATGTGCTAATGGTGATCACCGGGGTGGTTAAGAATCCCACACTCCCTGTTCTTTACCCCGAAAGTCCAGGCGCCTTTGGAAGTTCTTTGACCAGTTTTCTGTAATAACAGTTTTCAATTAACATTGTCAATTCCACATTATCAATATCATTAAAATTGAATCCATACTTGACATGGTCGACAACGATTCGACTTTATAAATTATTCCAGCAAGTAAAAATTCAAGCAGTTTTTCAGCTTCCATTATTATTTCAAGTGCATCAACGATGACACGTATTTAAATATCACTGAGTTTCAAAAACTGAAGTTTATTTTTAATGATGAAGTACATATTCGTGTACTTGACAGTCACCAGAGAATATTAAGAAATAATGGAGAAGGAAATTCAATTGAAAGTAAAAGATTATAAGAATTCCTTCTTGGAAATACATCAATTACACGAGATCCTTAAGGCTCCATAAATATGGTAAGATGACGCAATCCAAATATTCTGGAATATTCACGTACCTTCCGATGATGTATTCTGACCTTCATTTAAACAAGTAAAAATAAGAAACATTATGTAACTATTTTATAAGTTACCAACAGGCGAGATCGAGGTCAAGAGCGGTGCTCATCAGTAATAAAAAATGTACTTATTTTAGTAATTAATTAATTTAATTAATTAAATAATTTAATGTTAAATAATGTATTTATTTATTAAAACTTTATGCTATAACCATGGATGGTGAAGAGATAACATGGCAGGTGCATAGAAAAAAAAGAAAACTACGTAGATAATATATTCAACGATAAAGTTTTATTACAAGTAAATAAATATACATATATAACTAAAATAAACTTACATACGTATTTATCATAATACATACCAATATATATTGATAAAAAGTTATAGAGAGGGTGTTATGAAAACAGCTCTGCTTTTACTATTTGTTTAGAAAATAATCTCGCAACTTTCTCTTAAATGCATATTGACTAGTGGCCGTCCTGATACAAAGAGGTAGTGCATTCCACAGAAGTATATAAAAGGAAGAATGAATAAAATCAGAAGTATGAGAAGGACTGAGTAATAGAAGATTATTGGAAGAGCGCAGACTTTTAGCATGTGAAGAACATAGAAATTGAAAATGAGAAATAAGGTAAGAAGCAGGGGTAGGAGAGTTTAGCAAAGAGAAAAGCGTACCTAGTCAAGGCGTGCAAACTTCTTGCCTGCCGAATGGGCATCCATTTGAGCTCGGTTCTGTACCTACTGTTCTGTGTTCTGTGTCTCGATACGTGGTCATATTTTTTAAAATTAAATGTGAACCGGATACAGTAATTAAGGAGCCTATCGAGCAAATCAGAAAAATTTATTTGTTAGTTTAATATGGTGCAATAGGTTTTTTTTTATGGGTTTCAGCACACAATAAAGCGTACAAGTATTTCTATAAATGACAAAACTTATATTACTAACATATGTATATAAGTGAGACAATCAATATAAATAAAAATTGGCCAAGTGCGAGCCAGACTCGCCCATGAAGGGTTCCGTAGTAACTACGCAAAATAACTTTCTTTTTCATAGCGTTTCTCTGAAATAAAAAGTTATATTAGCAGTTTTAGAAAATGTGCTATATCTCAGAAACTACTGCCATCAAACTAATTTTTGTTGGAAGTTTTAATTAAGATCTACAGAATTTTTTTTTTTTTTTTTACTCCCTTATTATGAAAGTTAGAGGGGACACACATTTTACCACTTTGGAAGATTGACGATTGACTTTAAGAAAAAGTGGTTATAAAAACCTCAATGTCATTTTTAAAGACCTGTCTATAAATACCACACACATATAGGTTTGATGAAAATAACAAAAATAGTTTCAGTTCCGTGTATGGGGAGACCCCCTTCATTTTATATATATTATTTTGTCTAAAAATCGGTAAGGGGTTTACAGAATACATCTACCTACAAGTCGCGGCACGAAACTTTAGCCACAGTATAAAAATCATAGACAGATAGTACGAAATCTACCTACAAACGCTCGAAACAGCACACTCACACAAACATGCACACCGACGAGACATCTAAGTCTTCGTTACAGTGCTCTCAGTAGTGCGTGTCGCGTCGAGACGATTGGTGTCAGGTACCATTCATGGCGGCTGTAACAGGTATCAACTTTTTCGTCATGGGTGTCGTTTTCATGCTATTCGAGGGTGCTAAAAACGATAGTGCTGTCAAAACGTGAATCCAAGATGGCGGCTGCAACAGGTATCAATTTTTTCGTCATGGGTGTCGTTTTCATGGTATTCGAGGGTGCTAAAAACGATAGTGCTGTCGCAACGTGAATCCAAGATAAAACTTGCAAAGGTTACGCTGCCGTAATGACAAAGTTACAGATCTATAGTTCTACAAGTTGTTATGTGTTAATATTAAATTGTTTTTCGTGTTTAAACTATCGTCATTTACTGAGATTAACCGACGCCATAAAATTACTTATTTAAATTGTATTTGTAAGCTAGGTTGTTATTTAAATTTGATGGATTGATTACTACGGAACAAAAATGTGAAAAAAAAAACAATACCAAAATCATTAAAAGTAACGCTTCAATGGAGCGTAGGTAATTATGTCGTCAACAAGGCTTAGTTTCTATACTGTCCATCTTTATTCTGTGCTTTAGCGGTGACCGTTATTGCGCAGAAGTAAAAATTAAGGTACCTGTGGGGGGCTAGCGGGATGAAGGGCGGCCGTGCGTAGCGCCGATTGGCTCTCCAGCCGCATTATGTTCCCCGCGCCGATACGACGCTCCGCGCACATCCCGTGTACAGTCGCGTCATTAATTGTATTGTTATTGCTGTTATTTATTGTTATTGTTTTTTTTTTTGTTAAGTTTGAATTTGTTTGTTAAATTATTTTTTTAGTTTGTTTGTGGCTTTAAAGTGAATATACCTAGAAGAAATACTGTTTTGAAAAGACAGGCAAGGAAAATGGTTTATGACGTGAATTGCTTTTTAAAAAGGGAATCTAACGAATTAATTGATTCTTTGAAACAAATTAAAAGTGAGATTGACGAAGCCACAAATACTTTACTCAGTCATTCGGACAGCATCACTGTAAATTTGAGAATGGTTCTCTGTAGATTTAGATTCACTGTAGATTCTCTGATTCAGATTAGACTTAAATCTAAAATAAAAATTTTCAAATGAACAAATAATGTTTCTATTTTTATACTCCCCACAAAACTTGTTAAAAATTATATCTTAGGTACCTACTATAAATCCTTGGACATTGGCATTGGAGATAAACTATTTATTAAAGTATAGATAATATTATTTGCATGCGCGACAGTACTCATGCGCAGCTATCCTCTACATTTCGTTCAGCGCTAGACCTACTAGTTATTTGACATTACATTAAAATAATGTTATTAACGTTATTTGGCTAATAATTGTATTGCGTGCGCGACAGTACCCATGCGCAGCAATCCCCTTCGCGTATCGTTCAGCGCTAGACTTACGTGCCGCTACCTATACCAAGTTTCATATGTGAAGTCTTAAAAGTTTTGGCACAAAATGGCTGTGACATACGGACGGAATGACAGACAGACAGACATGATGAAACTATAAGGGTTTCGTTTTTTGCCATTGATCTACAGAACCCTAAAAACCGTTGACCTCCGAGTTTGTTTCGATGTTTCTTCTTAGGTTAGTCGGCTAGGTACGCCTCGGAACGCAAGGACAACTGAAGGAATAGGGTGGGTTTTTAGTCAGTAGAAGCACAGTATAATAATATGGACAGTACGGAAACACAAACGCTCGAAACGGCACATTCACACAAACATGTGCACCGGCGAGACTCCCAAGCGCGGGTCGCGGTGCTTTCAGTAGTGCGTGCCGCGTCAAGACGAGTGGTCACGTTAAAATTTAATTTATCTCCGAAAATGCCACGAGCGTATTTCGTTGTGTACGGCTGTTTAAACTCGGTTTCTACAAATCCGGAGCTATCTTATTTCAAACTTCCTGCTGATTTTGAAAGGTAAGAATGATTTATTTATTGTTATTGTTATACTTATAATCGTTATCGTTTTATAAGTCCGCGATCATAATAAATTCGTAAACTTATTACTTATAAATTCAGCATGCGACGGTTACGAGGATATTTAAAGCCGATAGTGCAATAATAAATAAATAAATAAATAAATAAATAAATAATAAATCTTTATTCACATTTCATACATTGTTTTCATGTAATAATTGAGGCAGTCCCAGTAAGTTACGAGAGTACTTGTGTTGTAATAATAAATATTATTCCTTTTGTACAACATCCTACTCAACCCTGTATATCCTAACTACCTGCGCGTTCGTTTTTCATTCACTCGTCCTACTGATGCACTTTGTAGATCCCACCTTAAACTCCATCTCAATTTCCCATCCCATAACCCGTTTCTATTCCCACTCCTTCTCGTTTCATGCAGTACGACTCTGGAACTCATTTCCGGCTAAAATCCGAGAAGCTAAAACCATTAATATTTTCAAAAAGCTGGTCAAAGATCATTACCTATATAACATCCCGTAATTTTATATATTTACTATAGGCATATATTTTTATAGCATTCATATAAATATGTATTTTAATTCTATGTATGTACATATTTGTTTATCATATCATTATAGTTTAATTTTATAGCTAAGTATGCTTTAAATATCGTAATTAGTATTTATACACACTGTGTCTATCATCTCCTCTTGAACTCTCCTGTCGCAGGTCTGCTGGAAGAAATTTCATAGGAAATAGGCAGCACCTTTGTGCTCTTTTGTCTGTATTTAATTTTTTTTTGTAAGAGTTATGTGTGTACATAAATAAATAAATAAATAAAAAATGTAAATCAAAGATGGTGGCCGCAAAAGGTATATTTTTTTTCGTCATGGGTGTCGTTTTCATGGTATTCGAAGGTGATAAAAATGATAGTGCTGTCAAAACGTGAATCCAAGATGGCGGCTGCAACAGGTATAAAATTTCCGTCATGGGGGTCGTTTTCATGGTATTCGAGGGTGCTAAAAACGATAGTGCGCTCCCGCAAAATCTTGCAAAGATTACGCCGCCATAATGACAAAGTTACAGATCTATAGTTCTGCAAGTTGTTGTGTGTTAATATTGAATTATTTTTCGTATCTAAATTATCGTATTTTACTGAGGTTAACCGACGCCATGAGATTACCTATTTAAATTATATTTGTAAGCAAGGTAGTTATTTAAATTCGATGGATTGATCACTACAGAACAAAAATATGAACATAAAACAATACTAAAATCATTAAAAGTATAGTATAGTATTTAAACCTTATTGCTTCAATGGAGTGTAGGTAATTATTTCCTCAACTAGGCTTAGTTTCAAGCTGTCTGTCTGTATGAAGCCCCATGTCTAACATGTAGCTTGATAAACCTATCCATTGTAGACCCTTCTAGTCTTTCCGCGAATACTTTCAGGACGCTATTGCTGCTTCCTCTCACTCTGCATATTATAGACGCGACTTTCTTGCGCATGATCGCATAATAATCATCCGTATGCGCATCCGCGAACATCCCAGATGCACTAAAATAAGGAGGAAGCCTCAACAGCACCCTGAAAGCATTATTGTATTGAATTCGCAGGGTGTTGGCAGTTTTTTGGGTATGGTTAGCCCACAGGCTGCTAGTGTAAAATGTTTGAAAAAATAATATGAAGGAAAAATACTGATTAGAACATAAGGGTTAATACAGTATTTTAGATGGAAAGAGGTTGAATGGTCTTAGATTATCATCACATTAGATATTACTAAAGTATTTCAATGTTACTTTATTTCTATTAGACTGCGACAGGCAAATAACTTTTGACAAAACGAAATCTGTCGGGGCAGCTAATACGTTAATATGTGTGATGTCATACGGCATTTTACTTTGGGGAAATACCGCCGACATTCACACAATATTTATATTACAAAAAAGGGCCATTCGTGCAATTTATAAATTAAGTCCTAAGCACTCCTTAAGAGACAAATTTAAGGAGATTAATATTATGACTGTGCCACCTCAGTATATTTATGACAATCTCTTGTATGCACACAAAAATATTAATCTGTTTAAAAAATACAGTGATATTCATAGTGTAAATACAAGGAACAAAGACACATATTATGTCATTCCTAAAACAAGGTTAAAAAAAATAGGTGGTTCGTTTAGATGCCAATGTATTCGTTTTTATATTAAAATTCCTAGCCATATTCAAGAACTAAGTATTAATAAATTCAAATTATTGATAAAACGTAAGCTATGTCAGAAAGCTTTTTACAGTGTTAAAGATTATATTGAGGACAAGAATGCTTGGGAATGAGATGCTCCAGTGATATACGTTAGGGTGTCCCGTTAATTAATGGAAAAAAAATGAGCTATGGCTACGCAAGAGGTATCAAAAGTTGCGTTTTGACACATATATTACGATTATTATAAAATTTAATTAGATATCCGGCATCTTGAGGCCTCTACCAGTCCTTGAAGTTTTTCAAATTTGCTATTTTTAGGGGTTCCTAATATAAACTATAAATCATACAAAAATAACATTTAAATAGTTTTAATTAAATTTAAGGGTACAACAATGAGTTAAAGCAAGGTTTAAAATAGTTGAAAGACAAAATAATCAATGGCAACTTTAAAAACGGAACTGGTTTTTGTGACCAAAATTAGGCATTTCTGAGCGAGATTTTAATCTGTTCCTAATAAAACCATCCCGAGCTGTAGCGTCCGTGACGCTTTGAGAAGCCTCCGTCACTAGTTTTGCACATCTTTCCACTGACTGTGTGTGGCAGGGAAAGTCAATAATGTCGAGGATGTGTTCTTTAGCCTTAATTCTAAGTTCATCGTTGGAGACGTGTCGCAAAATTGGTGGAGCTGATATTTCACACTCTTGCCAAAATATTATATCGGTGTAGTCTCGCGCACAGAAGTTAAGCTTTGGTGCTTTAAATACCCTGCGAGAGTTGCTCTTTTCTGCTTCTCTGGCCTTTAATATTTTGCGAGATGCAAGCTCTCGAATATGCTCTCTATCGTTGAATAACATGGCAATAAGCAAGTTTTCTGGGTGCGCAAAAAAAGCGTTTCTTTCGATCACCGAATTTACAATAGATCTCTGACCATCAGACAAAAATCGAGAGTATATAACCATATGAAAAATATGCTTGGCTTTAAATGATGAGTTTTGCTTGATTAGGAACCAAACAGGAGCGTAAACTTTGACCACGTAGTTCACAAGCAGCTGCAAATTATTTGACGGCGAAACAGTACGTACGTAAGTAAAGTCTGAGTATGCGATTGGCAGTAGTGAGCCATCTCGAATGCGCCATTTTTCCAGGTTGGCGGTTCGCTAGCTCAAGGGAACAGGAACCAGCCATCACAGCATGACACATTTCGTACAGATACTTTTGATCCGTGCTAAGTTCCTTCACAATATTATCAGGTAATACTAGCAAATTGCCAGACACTGCACAAAAAGACGCTAGAGGTTTACTTTCACAAGCAGCTAGCTGTTTTCCAATAGGTTCTGAATACTCTTTTGGCCCAGATGTGCTACCATCCAGAGACATGAACAAATTACGAAGCGGTAATTCATTCGCGTGAAGCATACAGACACACCATTGCAACGGTCTCTTTAAATAGTTTTCCAGTTATTGAATGACACCTCCCTTCCAACCTGTATTCGTAGCAGTACCATCGCACCCCACACAGATCACCTCTTCCAAGTTCAACCCTTGATTTTCTAACAAAGATATGATAGAAGAGACGATCCCTTTGGCAGTGCCACGACTTGGCGTCATATGTCCCAAATAAATAGATCCCGGCTCTGTGAGAACTGAAATGTGTTCTTGCAAGACTTCTCTGCGGTGGTACCGATCGCCTATTTTCTCGTTTATGAGTGTTTTGTCCTTTCGTCCATCAAAGTAGATACTTTTTATTACAATCGTATCAATGTCTTTGCTGGCCTTGGTCCGTGCTTTTGAAACAGCTCTATGAATTTTATTCTTATCAATAACAAGACTTAGATCTTCGGAAGATACCAATCCTACGTCAGCTAAGACCGCCGAAGCGATCGCAGCCGCAGATCGCGTTGATAGTCCATACCGATCACATACCTTAGCTACTGTTGGCAGCGCCAGAGTGTTCCGATTCAACGAAGTAGATGGAGTCTCATTTACAGGCACGTCACTATTCGCAGAAAGCTCTGTTACAGGCGACTGCGGTCGAGGCGGCAACTCGCGCACCGGAACAGGATTGGTTTTTAGTGATGCACTGGGAAAACATGCGTGCTCTGACTCTTTCCGATTCAAATTTTCTTGTCTCTGATGTTTCTTTAAAAGTCTTGCTGTTTCTTTTGTGTCTATACCGCTTATTGCCATTTTTCTATCACTTATTTGATCCAGTAAAAAGTCTCTTTCAGAAATAGGAACTTTCTTAGGTTTTATGCAGGAACAAATGTCAAACGAAGTGCATTTTTTTTTTTTTTTTTAACGTGGTAAAATTATCAAATAAGTCCTCCCACTCCGGGCAGGGTGGGAGGGACTGTCAGACTTTTACTGACTAAAATCCACGGTGTTCCTTCAATAGCCCTTTACGTACCGGGGCCACGGTAACGGGATGAGTCCCACGACCCCGGCAGGCTTCGGCCCTCTGCAGAGGGGGCCTCGTCATGTTGCTGACGCTCTTTGAGGCGCGCGTGGAACACGACGCGCCGTCGACCCGGGCATGGTCCATGGTCGGACAGCGAGTTGCCCTTTACTCGCTGTCCGCATGCCCGCGCCTACGGTGGCCGGAGATCGTCGGCCGACGTCCGACGCCGTGGGCGTCTACCACTGCGGCTGGGCTGGAGGGAGGACGCCATCCTCTCCCTCACGCGGCCCGCCTCCTCCTTAGGAAGCATGACTGCTTCGCAGAAGGAGGCGACCGCTTCCCACTCCCTCTCGCCCCGCAGCATGGCCTCGACCAATGCCGGGCGCGAGAGGTCTCCGCCTATCGCCGCCGTGAGGACACGTCGGTGCTCTGCCCAGGCGGGGCAGTCTTGCACCGTGTGCTCTACGGTGTCCTCAGGGCGACCCTCGCAGTGGTGACACCCAGGCGTTTCCTCCTTTCCCATCAGACACAGGTACCTCCCGAAACTTCCGTGTCCGGTGAGGACCTGCGTCATGCGGTAGGTCAGGACGCCGTGACGCCGATCTAGCCACTCCTCAAAGAGGGGTCTTACCGCCGCAATTGCGGCGTGCCCGGCCGTCGGTTGCGACAGTCGTTCCCTCCATACTGCCCTGAGATCGCGCCGGAGCTCTTCCCGCCGCGCCTCGACTTCTCGAGGCAGCGGGGATACGCCCCGGCGCTGCGCCTCCACGCGCCATTCATAGACGCGCTGGAGGGCAGTCGCCTCCAGATCCCAGGGCAGCAATCCAGCAAGGAGGTTGGCCGATTCGCCGGCGATCGTGCGGTATCCCCGGATCATTCGGATAGCCATGACCCTCTGGCATGCGACCAACTTTAGTGGTCGCGTCCGGATGCACAGGGCCCACACTGGGGACCCGTAGAGGGCCATGGACCGCACGACGCCGGCGTACAGCCTTCGGCAGGAGGCGTTTGGCCCGCTGAGATTAGGCAGGAGTCGCCTGAAGGCGGCTGCTGCCCGCTTCAGCTTTGGGGCCAAACTCAGGAAGTGCTCCCTGAAGTTCCACCGGCTGTCGAGGACGAGTCCCAGGTACTTCATCGTCCTCCCGACGCCGATGCGAACCCCCTCCACCGTTATGTGGGACTCGGACCGTGGCGCGTTCCAACCGCTATGAAAGCACATGGCCTCGGTCTTGTGCAGCGCCACGTCGAGTCCCAACTGCCGGATCCTATGAACGACTGTCGCAACCGCTTGCGTCGCCAGGTCGGCCGCCGCCTGGTGAGACTCTCACTGCGCCAGGACGAGCGTGTCGTCAGCGTAACATACTACGCTGACGCCGTCAGGGAGGTCGCCGCGCAGCACCCAGTCGTATCCGATGTTCCACAGGGGCGGCCCCAAGACCGATCCCTGTGGGACACCGCACGACATCTCTCGCCGGTTCCACTCTCCCCGGTGACCGGGGTAGATGACGGCTCTGTCCGTCAGGTAGTCCTCGACTATGCGACGGAGGTAGGTCGGCACCCGGTGATACCGGAGTGCCTCCCTGATGCAACTCCAGGGCAGGGTGTTAAAGGCGTTGGTGATGTCCAAAGACACCGCCAAGACGACCCTGCCCCGGGATACCGCGTCCCCCGTCGTGAGGGCTCTCACGCGCATGATGGCATCCACCGTCGAGCGCCCCCTGCGGAAGCCAAACTGGCACTCCGCAAGATCCGGGCCCACCTGATTCAGGTGCCCGAAGAGGCGGTCTGCAATTACTCTTTCCAAGAGCTTGCCCGCCTCGTCGAGCAGCACGATGGGCCGGAATGCGGACGGAGAGTCCGCAGGGCGCCCGGCTTTCTGGATCAGGACCAGCTTTCCCGTCTTCCAGCGAAGCGGAAACTGGCCCCTCTCCAGGCATGCGCTAAAGAGCCCCCCTAGTCGAGGCCCGAGAGTCTCCGAGGCCAGGACCCACGCTTTCCCTGGCAAGCCGTCGGGTCCTGGGGCGGTATTTTTGGCTTTGAGCCGTTGTACCGCCACTCTCAAGTCTACCTCGGTCACCTCTGGAGCGTCGTAGACGTCGTCGTCGCTGTGGTCCGCGTTTGCGCCAGCTTCAGGTTCCGTCGGAGACGGAGCCATGGGCGGGGGAGCGTGCTCCCCTCGCGATGGGAACAGAGCGCTCACCACGTCCTCCAAGAACTGAGGCTGGAGACTCTGCGTCAACGGGGGAGCCCAGGGGCGGAGCTTCTCTCGCACCCACTTGTAGGGGCGGCCCCATGGGTCCCCGTCCAGAGTCGCCAGCATCTCCTCCCGGGCCAGTTCCTTGGCCCGCCAGATCTCGTCTCGGAGGACGGCCTTCGCTGCCCTGTAGCCCTCGTACAGCTCCGCCTCTACAGTCGCCGCATCCGAAGGTCGGGTGCGGCGCCTGCGGAACCTGGTGTACCGGCGTCGCGCCGCAACGCACGCTTCGCGCAGCGCTGCTAGCTCGCTCGACCACCAGTACAGCTGACGCCGGGCGCGTCCTTGCCGGACCCGGGGCATGGCCACGTCGCAGATCTCCGACATGGCCTCCCGGAACCACTCCGCCTCGTCGTTTATGTCGGCAGGCCTGTCCGGGGGTGACCCCCAGGCCTGCACGATCGAGGCTTCCAAGAATAGCTCCCGGTCCATCTGCTTCAGCGCCCATCGCGGACCACTCAGGTCCCGTCGGACCGGCGCGTCTGGGGTCTGGGCGGAGACGTCGAACCGGATATACCGGTGGTCGGAATAGGTCTCCACCTCCTCCACAACGCGCCAGTTGGTGACGCGCGGTGACAGGCTGGGGGTGGCGAACGTAACGTCCACCACCGACTCGCCCGTAAACCGCACGCACGTGGGGACAGAACCCCGGTTCTCGATCACCAGGCCCTGCGCACGGGCCCAGTGCTCGAGCATCCTGCCCCGCCCATGGTCCATGGACCGGGAACCCCAAGCCGGATTTTTGGCGTTGAAGTCCCCGAGGACGAGGGCGGGGAGGGATCCGAGGGCGACGATGACGTCTCCCAGCTCCGTTAGGGAGTTCTGGAACTCGGCGAGAGTTCGGTTCGGGGAGAAATAAACGCCTACCACAGCGATCTCCCCGAACCGTGCTGCGACGATCCCACGCCCTCTCTTGACGCGATCGAGGGGCGGGGTACCGGCGGCGGCCGACGAAACGAGGGTCACCGAGCCGTCCAAGTCCGCCACCCAGTCATTCCTGGGCAGGACAAAATACGGCTCGGCGACCACGGCGACGTTAATCAACCACTGCGCCATGCTCTGGAGCAAAAGTTCCTGAGCAGCGGCGCAGTGGTTGATGTTCGCCTGGAGGAAGCGCAATGGGCCCATTAATCGGGATCCATTGCAGCCTCCTCCAGGGCCCCTCGCGGGGGTTCAGCCACGACTTTGGCGACGGCGGTGGCAGTAGCGACGGCGGCGGCGGCGGCGGCGGTGGCGGTGACGGCGGCGGCAGAGGGCCTACCTCTGCGCCTGGCTTTGGTGGGTGGGGCGCAGGACTTGCCCCCAGCCCGGTGATCGGCCGGCTTGCCAACCGCCTCACATGCGAAGCAGTGAGGCGGGGCGGAGCACGAGCCGGCCTTGTGACCGGGCTGACCGCAGCGGAAGCACCTATCGCTGCGGTCTACCTCCGAGGTGCACACGCATGCCGCATGGTTGCCCACTTGGCAGCGGATGCACCTCAGGGGTCTGGGGTCCAGGACTTTCACCTGCGCAGACACCCAGCCAACCAAGAGCCTTCGGCCCTCCTGCAACTTTTTCGCCGCCGGAACGGGGCAGCTAACCGTAATGGTTTGCCCCCCCGTGAAGCCAGGACGCAGGGCGCCCGCCCTCACCTGATCGGGAGGGCACTCCCCAGTCCTGGCAACGGCGGCCACCACTTCCTCGGCCGTCACGGAGTCATCCAGACCCAATATGCGCACGTCTGCGCGCTTGGTGGGTCTGGATACTCGGGCCTCCTCCGCGTTTAAGGACGCTCTGAGCCGTTCGGCCAGAGCGTCAGCGGTAGGGCCACTGGCCGCGCCGGGGATCTCCAGCATCCGAGCCCCCGTCGCAGTGACCCGGTGACGGAGGCCACCGACGATGCCGAGCTCTGTGATGTCGATCGCCTCCCGCGCCTTCGCCAGCACGTCGCGGTACGACACGCCCCTCTTCAGCGCGTCCGGCTGCAGTGTGATCACTACAGCCGCGGTCTTGGGGGCGCGCAATCGCGCTGCGGCGTCTCGCCGCCGCCGTCTCTCCCTTCTCCTCGAGGACCTGGCTGCGCCAGCAGCCTTCCTCTTCTCCCCGGCCACTTGCCAGTCGGCGCCGGCCGGAGGAGTCTTTGGAGGAGGCTGCTGGGACGGCTGGTTCCCGGCCTGGGCCTTCTTCCCTTTGGCCGCCTGTTTCGGCCCCGCAGGTGTCGGGGTCGGAGGCGGCTTTGGTGGGCCCTGTTTCGGCTTGGCCGGGGCCGTCTTCGCCCTCACAGGAGCCGCCGTCGCTGGGACCGTCTGCCCAGTGGCCGTCTTCGCCTGAGGCGGCCTCGTCGCCGTCCGTGGAGGCTTGGACGCGGCCGCAGCCGCGTACGAAGGCGCCGCCAGCGGGGGTCGCAGCACGCGGCTCTCCAATACGGAGAACCGCTGCTGGAAGGCGGCCAGCTCCTGTCGCACCAGGTCGAGAACCGAGTTCTCCGCTGGTGTGGGCTGGCCTTTCTCCTTTTGGCCCCGCGGCGGCGCATTCCGCTGGCCGTCTCCCCGGATTGCGGCCAAGTCCGCCTTGAGGGCGGCGTTCTCCCTCTGGAGAGCCTCTATGGCGGCAGTCAGGCGGGTGACCTCCGGCCGCAGATCGGACATGTCGTCCCTTGCAGCCGGAGCCCCGCCGTAAGTCCGCGTGGCCGCCATGATGGAGGCCATGGCTTCGCCGATCGCGTCCTCCTCACTCTTGCGGTTCCGCTTCCGCGAGATGGTGCGGATGGCAGCTGCCACGGCCTCTTCTAGTTTGGCCTCGCTCGAAGCCAGACCAGTGTTGGGCTCTCCAGAGGAAGGCCCCCTCCCCGAGGTCTTGCCTCGGCCTTTACCCCGCACGCTAGTGGGGATCTTACGGGCCGAGACAAGCCCCTCCTCCGACGACGACTCGTCGTCCCGGGGGTGCTTGAGGAACTCCTTCCTCCTGTCGGCGCCCCCCTCGTCGCTCCTCACTGCGCTTCCAGAGACCATGCTCTGGAAGCTCTCGGCGTCCGATGCCGAGTCGGTCTCCGACCCGAGCACCAGCGCCCCCTTCCTTCGCGGAGCGGCACTCTGTGCTCGCTCAGAATTCGGTGCCGGTGAAGTGGACGTGCTGGACAAGTCCAGCGACTCCACCTCACGGGCACGTGAGCCTCCCTGGCTCAATGCGGCGACTGCCGGGAAACTGGGGTAAAAGTGTTTGTTGTCCCCCCCAGAGTACGGTGGGACTGACCGGACGTGTCCGGTGCGGGACTCCCCAGCTGCGGAGCAGCTGGGACCCGCCCGGGTATCTTTTACAAAAACTTTGTCTGCCATATTGTTTTGACTTTTTTAAAGAGGTGAGTTCCTCTATCCCTACACCCCATTTCCCCTCCCCTGGTTCACTTCACGGTTACGTCTAAAGATTAGACGCATACCGGAAGTAAACCTTTCCTCCCCCTTGACCCGATCTCTGAGACCGGGCCCCGCGCCGTCTAGAAGCTCGAGCTAGCTGCTCGATCCTCCAGGCGGCGCGCCTTTCCCCCGGTGTGTCCCTCTTGGTCTGGTTTCTCCCTCTGGGCCCGTCCGGCATGAGTGCCTCTACCGGCATGGCCCCAGAGATCATCGAAACACGCAAGCCCCACCACGACGACAACGTGGGGACACAGTTGGTTGCACTTACAAGCAGCAATATCGAAGAGCTTGTTCGACGATTCCAAAAAGCACTTCACTTTGCTTTCGTAACTATCATTTCTTTTATTTTTGGGATATCTTATCAATGACAGGTATTTGTCGAAATATGATTTCAGCAATTGGGTAACTCGTACGTTGGAAACGATAGGAATCGAAGCTTTGGTCCAAATCGTATCAAGTTTTCCAGAAACGATTGAAAAAACTTCTGTGTTAGAAGGATCTTTCCCATTCTTCTGTAGTTTTAGTTCAGTTTTAGTAAACAAAATGAATTTGATAACGTCACTTATCACTGGTAACTGGCGATCGTCAAGTTCTTTATATGATCCCAAAATAGCACAAGTAGTCTCACTTCGTCTTGAACCCATTATTATATACAACAAAAACACGTATTTTATCACAAGGAAGTGCAGAGCGACACCTTACAGCAATAAAACCGCAATAGAAATGAGTCGAACTGCCTCACAGTAGAAGTAAAGAATTTAAGAAAAACAAGTCAAAACATGAATTTTGCGAGTTTGTTCCAAACCAATTCCTAACAGAAAAAATCCTGTCGTTGCCTGCAAATCATAACTTAGGGTTTCACTATCAATGAAATAAAAAATAAAATGGGAATAATGTACATAAAATAGAATAGACGACATTGACTGGAGGGTTATTTAAGTGATAAAAAAATAAAAAAAAAATGCCGGTAGAACCCTCAAGATATTTTTTTATGTTTTTTTTTTATTTTTACGGTAATCTAAAACTAATAATGCAACTTTTGAGGGGGCTTGAGTAGCGAAAAGCGAAAAAAAAATTTTCGGGTCACCCTAATATACGTGTGCCTTTTTTATTTATTTTAAAAATTTTGATTGATGATTTATTTTTGATTGATTAAAATTTTGCTTTCTCAAGTATTGTATATACCTATTAATTTTGTTTTTGTTTGTTGTTTTTTTATATATATAATTATTTCATTATTGTAAATGTGAGGACAGTGTAGGTTATTCTTTCTTCGTTGTTTTTACTTTCACTATAAATTATTTAAAGATGTCAAGCAGCTTGAGTACTTGTGTGGCCTACCCAAAAGTCCTTACTTTGGTATTGTTCGTCAAATTGTTGAGCTCCTTAAGTTCTAAATTGAGCTACACGATAACTGACTAATGCTTGCACTGTCTGGACAGGTCCGCTCAAATTTGCGTGGTTA
This sequence comes from Tholera decimalis, assembly GCA_943138885.2. Classification (NCBI taxonomy): domain Eukaryota; kingdom Metazoa; phylum Arthropoda; class Insecta; order Lepidoptera; family Noctuidae; genus Tholera; species Tholera decimalis. The sequence continues at coordinate 17,746,601 of OW964561.2, forward strand.
TTTCCTCAAAAGAATACCACAGACATGAACCTACATGCTTCTCATATACAATTACAAATTTTCTGGACTTTAAAAGAGATTTTGACCTCTCAGTTTATTTCGGTGTTTCTTCTCAGAGTAGTCAGTTAGGAAATACCGGCCTCATCTAGCTAAACTAAACGTAACACGCAAAAAAACATAACGTGTAAAAAAAGTGTTATTTATAACCAATTTACAAAATAAACATTTCATTTCAATATATAATTTTTTTTTGCTTTTTGCTGGGACAGCTTGTAAGATATAAATCTATATTAATTAATTAAACTAGATCAAGTTTGGGCTGTCTCTATTCTGGACTCGGCGCGAACTGTTAGGAGGTTCATGCCGTTGGAGGCCTAACCGACGCCGGCGCTCTTACCGATCGCATTTTACAATTGATATTTTTTTAAATATAATATACATTCATATGATTATACAAGTATGAAAGATTAAACGAATAATGGCAGATATATAAATTTAGAATTCAATTAGTTATGCGGCTAATGCTAAAAGAAGAAAAATATCGAATGGTATTGAGAGGAAAAGGTTGGCTATAAATCAGTATTTTCCGGTTAATAAATCAGACAGAAAATCGTGGATTTATTCCTTTAAACGAAGGTATTACGCTAGCTTAAAAGTGGTTTGTAGGGGCATTCAACGGTGATATTAAACACTTTGCTTTTTTTATATAATATTTTAGTAGGTATCAAATTATTGCGCATGAATTTGTCCGTAGTTTAATAAATCGTTTCTATGGTCAGTTAACACAACCTACCTATTTAAGATTATATTTGAGGTGTGATTTTGTTATTATGTTTCAATTCTTAGACAAAAGATAATCACAACAAGTTTTAGACTTGTCAATAGACCGACCAATTTCCAACAGTGTACTAGTTTCTGACGGTTTATACGTGAAATATTTTTTTTTAAATTCGAAATATCATAACTTACGCTTTCATTCTATTGTAACAAGTGATAAAAACCACCTTATACCTATTAATTAATGAGAATATCTTAAAGTGTAAATTTTTGACATAAAACTGTACATTTTTGAAAGAAAATCTGTTAAATTGGTTGGATTCTCGTAGGGAAAAATGGAGTAGAGTTTTTAATTGACTTATCAGTAACGCAATCATAATAAGGCAGGGAAGCCACATGTGTAGAAGGAAGGAATCATCGCTAACGAGTCATGTCTTCAACGTAGTCCCGAATCTTATAATATGCTTTTTGGATAAGGACACATTTCTGTTCTGTAAGTTTTTGGCAACTTGTTATAAAAGCGTATGCTGTTTATGATGGTATAACAATTTCATACTTATTGCGTGTATTTATTGGGTGAATATCGCTTCTAATCTTAAAAAATCATAAAGTTTTGTGTACATATAATATCCTTTCTAATATATAAAATGAAGTTAGAGTCAGTATATCGACTTCTTAAAAATCGTTTTGAAGGGACTCGTGAGAAACCATTTTATGTATTGCCCTGATTGCCCTCTTTTGCAGTATACAAATTTAATCTACGTAAGCTGCGGATCCCCACAGTAATATACATAATACTGTGGTAATAAGCAAATTAAAGTAACCGAGCTATTACTATATCAGTTAACTAGCTTGTGCCAGCGGCTTCGCCCGCGTGGGAAGTTTTTCCCGTATAAATCCCGATCCCGTAGGAATTTCGCAAAATCCTTTCTTAGCGGATGCCTACGCCATAACATCTACCTGCATGCCAAATTTCAGCCCGATCCGTCCAGTAGTTTGGGCTGTGCGTTGATAGATCACTATGTCAGTCAGTCAGTCAGTCACCTTTGAGTTATATATATTTAGACTAGTATTTGCGTGTTGCGCGAGGTGCAAGCACCTCGCGTGCTTGTGAAAAAAACTAAAGCATTGCCCCTCTAAATCAAGTATTTGCGTGTTGCGCGAGGTGCAAGCACCTCGCGTGCTTGTGAAAAAAAACTAAAGCATTGCCCCTCTAAATCAAGTATTTGCGTGTTGCGCGAGGTGCAAGCACCTCGCGTGCTTGTGAAAAAAAAAAAAAAAGGGGGGGGGGAAATGGGGGGGGGGGGGTTGCACAATTATTTCGACTAAAGCATTGCCCCTCTAAATGAATCTGAAAAAAAAAATGTTCCAAGTCTCTTAGATTCCGAGATCCGCCTAAAGGGGGGGAGAAGGGGGGCGGGGGGGGGACTTTGAAAAATGGTTTTTACTTTACCGAGCCTCCTCTATACGAATCCGTAAAAAGAAAAAAATACGGGTCTCGTAGTTTCCGAGATACGATAGGGGGGGGGGGAGAAGGGGGGGGAAAAGGGGGGGGTTTGGCACTTTTCCCGTAGGTTTGAGAGTTACTTGTTTACGAATCTGTCAAAATATACCCACCTCCCCATCCACCATCTGGGAGAACAATTATGTCAGTGAGTGAGTGGTAATCTAGCTTTATATAGTATAATATAACTAGTATTTGCGTGTTGCGCGAGGTGCAAGCACCTCGCGTGCTTGTGAAAAAAAAAGAATGGGGGGGGGGTGATGGGTGAGATGGGGGGGGTGTAGTATTTGCGTGTTGCGCGGGGTGCAAGCACCTCGCGAGCTTGTGAATATAAAATGGGGGGGGGGGGGTTGCACAATTATTTCGACTAAAGCATTGCCCCTCTAAACGAATCTGAAAAAAAAAATGTTCCAAGTCTCTTAATTTCCGAGATCCGCCTAAAGGGGGTGAGAAGGGGGGCAAGGGGGGCGACTTTGAAAAATGGTTTTTACTTTACCGAGCCTCGTCTATACGAATCCGTAAACAAATAAAAATACCGGTCTCGTAGTTTCCGATATACGATATGGAGGGGGGAGAAGGGGGGTGAAAAGGGGAGGTTTGGCACTTTTCCCGTAGGTTTGAGAGTTACTTGTTTACGAATCCGTCAAAATATACCCACCTCCCCATCCACCATCTGGGAGAACAATTATGTCAATGAGTGAGTGAGTGAGTGAGTCAGTCAGTGGTAATTTAGCTTTATATAGTATAACTAGTATTTGCGTGTTGCGCGAGGTGCAAGCACCTCGCGTGCTTGTGAAAAATCTAAAGCATTACCCCTCTAAATCAAGTATTTGCGTGTTGCGCGAGGTGCAAGCACCTCGCGAGCTTGTGAAAAAAAAAAAAAAGAGGGGGGGTTGATGGGGGGGGGTTGCACAAGTATTTCGACTAAAGCATTGCCCCTCTAAATGAATCTGAAAAAAAAAATGTTACAAGTCTCTTAGACTCCGAGATCCGCCTAAAGGGGGGGAGAAGGGGGGCGGGGGGGGGGACTTTGAAAAATGGTTTTTACTTTACCGAGCCTCCTCTATACGAATCCGTAAAAAGAAAAAAATACGGGTCTCGTAGTTTCCGAGATACGATAGGGGGGGGGGAGAAGGGGGCGGAAAAGGGGGGGTTTGGCACTTTTCCCGTAGGTTTGAGAGTTACTTGTTTACGAATCTGTCAAAATATACCCACCTCCCCATCCACCATCTGGGAGAACAATTATGTCAATGAGTGAGTCAGTCAGTCAGTGAGTGGTAATTTAGCTTTATATAATATAATAACTAGTATTTGCGTGTTGTGCGAGGTGCAAGCACCTCGCGTGCTTGTGAAAAAAAAAAGGGGGGGTGTGGTGATGGGGGGAGATGGGAGGGTTTAGTATTTGCGTGTTGCGCGAGGTGCAAGCACCTCGCGTGCTTGTGAAAAAAAAAAAAAAAAAGTGGGGCGGTGATGGGGGGGTTTAGTATTTGCGTGTTGCGCGAGGTGCAAGCACCTCGCGAGCTTGTGAAAAAAAAAAAAAAAAAGAGGGGGGGGTGATGGGGGGGGGGGTTTGCACAAGTATTTCGACTAAAGCATTGCCCCTCTAAATGAATCTGAAAAAAAAAATGTTCCAAGTCTCTTAGATTCCGAGATCCGCCTAAAGGGGGGGAGAAGGGGGGCGGGGGGTCGGACTTTGAAAAATGGTTTTTACTTTACCGAGCCTCCTCTATACGAATCCGTAAAAAACAAAAAATACGGGTCTCGTAGTTTCCGAGATAGGATAGGGGGGAGGGAGAAGGGGGGGGGAAGAGGGGAGGTTTGGCACTTTTCCCGTAGGTTTGAGAGTTACTTGTTTATGAATCTGTCAAAATATACCCACCTCCCCATCCACCATCTGGGAGAACAATTATGTCAATGAGTGAGTGAGTGAGTCAGTCAGTCAGTCAGTGGTAATCTAGCTTTATATAGTATAATTACCTAATTTTCTTACTGTATATGCAGGTGAGCTTAATCTACTTGAAAGATCGCCCCACGGTAACTTTGAATCGATAGTTATACTCAAAAATGCAGTTACCGTAATAATATCGATTCTGCGGTTAAGGATTAAATTAACACTAGCCTGTGTACATTAGTAGCAGTGGTGGCCCAGTGGTTTTGAGCCCGACTTTTGATGCAGGTCGTGAATTCGAACCTCGTCAGGCCCACTACTTTGTGTAATTTATTTCATCATCACTGCCGCAGATCGGTGAAGGAAAACATCGTGAGTAAACCGGTATGTCTTAGGACCAAAAGTTCGAAGTCATGCGAACCCAACAAACCCGCACTGTGTCCGCGTGCTGGATTATGGCCCATTCCCTCTCATAGAGGGGAAGCCTGTGTCCATGCAGTGGGAACCAAGGAACTTGTACCTAAACTGGAATGCGGACGCGAAGCTCAAATCCGTTCCGAAGAGTATACCCTCGAAGGACCTAGCTATCTCTTTCTAGTAGTGTGGATATCAATTCGCGATAAACGTAAGGACAATTTTATTTGATGCAATATTTGCAGGTTTTTTTAAGACACTTATTATTAACCTTACAAATGATGTATTTCTGTTACCGCTATAACAAAAAATACTAAAAATTAATTAAAATAAATATTTAAGGGAGACTCCCATACAACAGTTGTGATATTTTTGGCGCTTTTTATAGGTAATGGTTCCGTACCATTCATTACCTACCTATAAAAATACCCATCATGCGCGAGTCCGACTCGTACTTGGCCGGTTTTTTTCTTAATAACGTATTACATAGGAAGAAAGAAATAAATTCAATTATAAATAAAAAAAATTGCTCGGTAGCGCGATATAACAGAATTCCATGTGGGTGAAAAGCTAGTTCTCAATATATATCTGAGGAACTTATATTGAGCGCGCTAATTTCTATAATAAACCCTTCCTTATACGGGCTAAACGCAAAATTGGTTTTGTTTAGCAGACTTTATTGCGTGGAATTATAAACTTTCAAAGTGGTTAAGACCCGTGATACAAATACAATTATTGCAGATACAGAATTAATAACAGAATCACCAGCTGGCAATTCTTCGAAGGCTTGGCCTTGATAGGCAGTGGTATAGACGTTCAAACAAACGTGCATTAATTGGTAATCTACGTTTATTCGACACTTGTACGGTCAGAACCAGTAGACTAAAAATAAAATGATGCAATGTTTATATATAATTAAAACTACTAAAACCCTTCATGAAAAACGATGATTATAAATAGAAAGAATAACAGAAGAGATATAATTTATTTATGTATATATTTATTTAGGTTAGTTAACCTACAATTGTTTACACTATACATTTGTATGAAACAGTCATATTACATTTATAAGTGTAACAATTAATTACAGGCTAACACCACATGTGCTATTTAAGGTTAGAAATCAATATTATTAACATACATAATTCTAAACATGAAGGAGGCAGATCGAATGACAATTATAAGGTTATTATTATTAGGTTGGTTCTATATTTTCTAATTCCTCATATGTTGCAGCTGCAGGTTTGTTACAAGATTGGCTTGACACACAACCCTAAAAAATGTATTACACTATTATTAGTTAAAAGTATGGAAATAATCTTTAAATTATGAATTATTATTATTATTTGTCGACATTAACTAACTGCAGTGGATAAAAGTTAAGTAATTAAGTTATAAGTAATTATTAATATAATAAACTACACTTGTAAGCAAGTTTGCGTAGCTGAGTTTTTGGCCAAAATGATATAAAATTTTTTTGCCATCAATTTGCTAAGCAAAAGTAAATAAATCAACAAAAATGTCGACTTTTATGCTTATTAATTTGACTCCTTTCATAACTTTCACTTACTGATCTTTGAATGTGCCCAGTACAAGTTGTATATTCTTTTTTTAGTGGGTTTCAATATTATAGTACTTAAAACATTTATTTGTTTCGCTTTAACAGGAATCTAAAATAATAATAGATTGATGAGAACAAAATTTTAGTATTTATGGTTAAGATAGATTCAAAATGAAAATTCATCTTGCTATGCTCATATTCTATTTCAAACCGTTATCTTCATGTCATTTGTAAAGACTGATAACTTACTTTAGGGAAAATGGATGGAATTGCATCATATGATCTTGTTTCGAAATGCAATATTTCTTCGGGCTTGAAATGGCGGCTACAAATTTTAGAACCGTTTCTGACCCTTTTCTGTGTAGAACACTGAGCCACCGGTCTCGAAGATCATCATTTTTAGGAAAGCTTAAAATAAAAAAAAATAATATATAATGAGAAGAAAGAAAAATAATAAATAAGAAGAATAAAGAGAAGAACATCCACTTTTACATTGAAAACATAGTCACCCTAAATGCAATTTGTAAACAAAGTCACAAAACTTACTTAAAAAAGGAAATTCCAGACCCGGGGTACACTTTTCACTCTTGCAATTAACCACAAAACACGTTCTTACCATGGTTACAATAACTTGCACTTTAATATTACGAAAACTCACAAAATTAAATATAATTCAAATTTACAAACATACAGATGTCAAGTAAACGTCAGACGGCAATGTAGTAATTGCCAGGTATAGCATAATATATCACTACTAATTCTTACAAATTCCATTTCTTTTTGGTTTAAACATCTTGTGTTTGCATGGTAAAATAACTTTAATTTTCATTAATATGCATACAGTAATAATGGTAATTCATTTTAAAGATAGAATTCCAAAGAAGTTTAAAACTAGGTGTTATTACTACAACAGACAGGGCGAAAAAATTACCATTGAAATAAATATTTTTAATCTGCCACACAGAAGAAAGGGACACAGTCCACACACGGCACTGTCTCGCTCGGAACGAATAGTTCCTTCAGTTTTATGCGTGCAAGTTTATACTCTATTATTTAACAGTTAAGAAAGACTTTCTGTATTCTTTGAATCATTCGTAAGCAATCCAGTTAGTAGGTAGAAGATCCTTGGTGGGAACATAATAGGCTGAATTATTATTATTGTGTACAGACGCCAGCACATCAAGCTACAACAATCTGTCAAATTCCTTTAATAGATTTTCAACTTTATTGTTAACGAAATTAGGTTCAAGGTTGATTGGGAAAAATTGACAGTTTCGGGCAGCTTCATGTGCTGGCTTCTGTATATTAGGTAATGGAAACTTGAGACATTCAGTTTTGTTTGCTTTAGGTCCGAGATTCATAGCTGCGAACCATTTTACAAGAAGTGCCGGACCTTCATTAACATGTATGACATCCATATCTTTTCTTTTTAATTTATAAATGAGAGAAGTGTCATCAGCGAATAGAATTATATCCAATAAGTGGGTCATTGATGTACCAACACTAGAAATAGGAAAGTGCGAAGAATTGAACCTTGCGGAACGCCCATCTTGACTAGGGATCCTGAAGATATCACTCCATTCACAATAACTTTCTGTTGCTTGTATGATACATAAATAGGAAAAAAAACAAGGGTAGCAGCTTGTCTACGACGAGCTAGACCTATAACAACTATTGACAGATCATAAAACTTTTTCCATGCGAGAAACATATGAAAAATAATCGACCATAGTCTGTAGTTTCATAACGTTTATGCCAACTATCCCTAATTATCTACTTATATCATAAATGCAAAAGTAGCCCTATATGACTGTCTGTTACACTTTCACGTCTAAACTACTAAACCGACTGTGATAAAAAAAAATGTATCATGCACTGAATACATTGTAACATGTTATGATTATGATTATAAAATTTGGTACGGAGATTAACTTATCTTCTTACCAAATTTTATCATATTTGGTTAACCTCGGAGAACAGGGTATTTACTAACACTCAATCCCAAATAATCATATTTCTACACCAGTAGGTACAAGAAACAAGATTTTAACGACATACAACATCTAGTAGATCGCACCACTGATCTTGCGTGATGGAGGCTACGATCCTTTCTATCTCGTAGAAGCGAGACTGTCCTTTCTCCCAGCAAAAGTATCGCTGATCATGTAACTCTTACTTACTAACAAGCTTCATTACTCAAATTCGTTTGAGACGCTCTTGGCTAAATAAGAACAGTCACACGGATTGATCTTTAAGATTTAGCAACACAAGATGCGGTCGGGTAACTGCCTTAACATATCTGCCCTGACTGGGTAACTATTTTTACATATTGAGATTCCTCCGCGCTTGTTAAACCTTTGTTCCCGGCTGTCATTTACACCTTTTTGACAGTCGTTACCTACGGGAACTGTCACAAGTCTTGGCAAATGTACGAGTATTGAATCCAATACTCGTACATTTGCCAAGACTGGTGCTGGTGTACTGGTGCCAAGGCTGGTCCAGTTGCTGGGTAATCACCCAGCAACTGGATTGCGGAGGTTAGATAGGCAGTCCCTAGATGTAAAACACAAGAACTCAGTAGCATCCGGTAAAACTAGAAGCTGGCCCTGCATACTTGGGAAAAATCTAAGTTACCGATGATTGTCAAATACATGATAAATGATATACTGTAATCTATATCGATATACATAACAATTACCTATTTTATATGATCGTATCATATAAAATACAATTCCACCTGAGAGATTTTCCAAATACATATTTTATTTCATAAATACGACGACATTTTAACATATTTCATTATTCTGTTCCAAATATACGCTTTATATCCTCGGGATAATGTAGGCGTCTGTTACAATATAACATATTATTTTAAAGCTTTGACTATTGTGAGTATTTATAGTCAAAGTTTAATGGATACATTTAGCGTTCGTCGTGTTAATTAAGTTCTGTTTGCTAACAATGATCGATGGTGAGTCTGCCTCACTATGTCTATACATTCGTATAATGACGAAGATTATATTCGTGTAATACACTAAAAGCATGGTATACATGTTATAGTTGTGTATATGTGATCGTAAAATTGCAAATACCGTTAGATTATAATCTATCCTGCGAGATTGTAATCTATCGAAAAATTGTGATCCGTGACAGACCGAGGCGGCTCATAAAAATCCTCTCTAAAGCCAATATTAACTACTTATAACCCAGTTTTGGTATATTCAACTAACACAAATACTTATATGATGGAAGTGTGGGCCATCAGCTATAGGAAATTCTTTCTACAGATTTGGGGGAAGTTATTTGATTGATGATACTTTCAAGAAAAAGCCTCCCATGGATACCAATACATTAGTTTTGAAGAAAGAATCGAGCTGTTTTCATACTTTTTACTATATAAGCAATTTTCACTAACAGGCAAAAGTGGCGCAAAATTATGAAGATGATCACAACGGACCGGAAACATGACATGACGACCACCACCACTCTGGCAAGAGCGTACCGACTGTGAAGAATTTTCACTTAAGTGGCGCTTTTTAAAACCTATTATTATTTAATGGAATTTTGAACGATGACTTAAATTTAATCGTTACTAGTAATACACGCGAAGTCATTTGCTTTACAAAATCCCGATTTGTGCATAACTCCCGATCCAATTGAAATTCTGGGATAAAAAGTAGCCTATATCGTATTACCTTCTCTTAGTGACAGTCCCATTGAAATCAGTTCAGCCTTTCCAGCGATTATCTTGGAAAAGTTGAAAGAAAGACAGATTCAATTCCTTAAATTTTATTTTTTTCAAATACTTTTAAGTTTATAAAAGAAAGATTTTAAAACACAAATATTTTTTTATATTCTTGTATATACAAACGACACATTTGAGACAATAGATTTATATAAATAGACATTAATCTAGACACAATGAGCGATATACAGGTTAGTTTGCACATACCATATAAGATGAAAATAATCAGTTAAAAGCCATTAAACCCTCTTAACTACTTAGACACATCTTAGAATGGCTACACGTGGATGCAAGTCAATAACATCTCTATCTGTTCTGGGAAAAATAAAGCATAATTATAGTGCAATTTGTGTAAATTAAATGCTATTTCACACGTTTGGAGGAATATGTGTTTTTTATTGCGTAATATAATCATAATACCTTTCGTTTTGACGATCAACAAACACTTTGACTATGTTAAGATTATATCTTTATGTTACTATGTTTTATAATTAAAATGTCAATATTCAATTGCCTCTTTTAATGATTTAATGTTTATGAATAAAAAAAGACATTAACTTTGACCCTCATTTTTTACTTTATAAACTAAGTCAAAAATGTTGCCAGACTTTAAATAGGATTGGACGAGTCGCGCCAACGGCTTTTATGATGACCGCAGGACAAGTCTTCAAACAATTGGAGTCCGAGGAAGATCTGCTCATTAATGTTAATAATACAATGGGCAAATATTGAAAAAAAAAAATACACGTCACTAAACGTCCCATTTTAAAGCATCCGTACTGTGAGGTTGTGGTTAATGAAAGATGTAGTCATCGTAGATCTCTTTACTGTTATTATTAATAGACACAGAATGACAGAACAGAGTAACAGCAGACATTAGTTAGCGCACACGTTGGCGTCGCGTCCGAGAGCATAGACAACTTATAAATATTTTTAATACATAGATGGTTGCTACCTGATACGTACATACACAATAAAAATAATATTATAATATAAAAACTCTAGCTTAGTGAGGTGTTTCACCCGCATGATTATGGAAATAAACGGAATAAAATCGAATAACCCTCCACGCGTAATTGATTTGCAAATATCTAAACAAAATATTATTTATAACTTTTACCCGGGGCTTCGTATGCTGGAAAAGATTTTTCCGCGAAACTAGTGGCCCATGTCCACGGTCTAAACTATCTGTGTACTAAATTTCATCAAAACTGCTTAAATATTTTAAACGTGAAAGTATAGGCAGAGTTATTTTATATTATTAAACATTAATAACATACAAACAAGGTTACACAAAGTCGATTGATGTGTTTCACATTTGTTACCATAAACATACAATTCCACCCATATTTAAAGTTAATTATAAGTTATTTACACCGGAACCCGGAATCAAAGGCGGTAGAATCAAGTTCAGATCCGGTCCGAGAACTAACCAGTGCCAGTTCACATGAATAGTTCCGCATTATTACGAGTAAATCGTAGTATTGTTTTATAAAGGAAATGTTTTGTTGAGAACTAGGCTCTACTTACTGACAGGTAAAAGTGAACAAACAAAAAATTTGGTTAGTTTGTTTTGTTCGCTTTATAGCTAGCTGTAACCACAAACTTCGTTCACGTGGGTGTATACGTCTGCGATATTACGTCCGTGGTTTTTTCCGCGTAAATCCAGACACTGTGGGAATTCCGATAAAATAATAATAAAGTATCTTATTATCTACTACATAACAAGTGGCCTTTTCTTTGGACAGAGAATCAGCATTGCCATTCAACGTGGCAATGCGGCCAGTGTTCTGGGCACTTTTCCCATTGATAGCGATGTTGATGAATTTTTCGATACCCTATAATTTCCCTTTTATTTTCGCCTGTATTATATTTGTTTTTATAATTATGTATATTAATGTAATAAAGTAAACAATGTACTATATAATAAGTAGTCTATAGTATTGCCCTAGAACATCCTCTATCTTAATAAAAGTTTCACTAATATTGATTCAAGCGTTCCAGATATTAGCCCAGGCAAACAAAAGTAGACCAACGGACAGACAAAAATTGAAAAAAATATTGTTTGTGTTTTAGTATCTGCTTAACGTATAAATAACTATAAGCACCTGTGAAAGCACAGTTATTTTGAAAGAATCTGCTTCAGCGCCCAGCTAGCCAGTTGGTCGCGTCCCAGAGTGTCATGGTCATTCGGATGATCCGGGGATACCGCACGATCTCCGAGGAGGCGGTGAGCCTCCTTGCCAGATTGCTGCTGTGGGATCTGGAGGCGGTAGTACTCGCGCGCGTATACATTTGGCGCGTGGAGGTGAACCCCGAAAATCCCGGGACTGTACTTGGATAATTTCGGGATTGCCACAAACAGGTCTAGTTTCCACTCCGTAGTACGTTGCGCCTTGACAATGACCTTGCCTAGATTATATTAATAGCTTTTATTACATATCGCCAAAAAAACAACCCTTTGATACGCGTACGATACGTACTATATAGGTACAGCCCTAATAATATATTTGTAGTAGAACTTAGAAGGGACTTCTCGGCTCGGGATACTTCAATCTCTCTCTAGTGGATCATTGATCAATGTAATTGATCAATGAATCATCCCTAGTGGAACGTATAAAGCAAAGACGAAGTGATGATTTGACTGGTGTGTTGAATTAGTTACAAAATCCACGAAAAGATAATGAAAATCAGTTATTATCGGATTTAGAATGGCATGACTTATTTCCAGTTCCTACACAGGCTTTAGTGAGGAAGCAAATAAAGAGCATTGTTAGAAGACTTAACAGTCGAAATGACACGGAAGAAGAAGAAGGAAGATCAGGAACACAAACAAATGATGAATTAAGACCACAAACCTCCCAATCCCAATCTCAATTGACACTAAAGGAAAAGTTACAGCTAGGAATTGATAAGAGTATGAAATCCCCAGATCCTGAAGTACAAATACAAAATGAATCGGGGTTAGCAAATAATATTAGACGTGAAATGAGCCTGTTTGAAAATGGAGGAGTTTGTGGATATCACTTAGAAACAGCATATTGTAAGTATCTATTGTCTATTCCTTCAACCAGTGTAGAACCTGAACGAGCATTTTCAGCTGCTGCTTATGTTGGTAATAAATTACGCAGCAAGCTTGGAAGTCAAACCTTGGATGCATTGATATTTCTACGATTGTATTTTCAAAATTCTAAGTAAGTTCTTTTTTACTTTTTATTTCTTACAAAGAATAGTATTTTTGTTTTGTCTTTTTTCTTTTCTTACTATATTGTGATTTGTGTTGTGCAACAAAATTAAAAATATATTTCAAGAAACTACTCGTTTTTTTTTTACATTTGAGACCAATTAGAAAATACTGTCTAATCCCAGGATATCCCCGGGATCCCGGGATTACGCATCAAGAATCCCGTAGTCCCGGGATCGAAAGACATGTTTGGGATTGTATTCTCTCACAGCACAGGGAATCCTACTGTGGGATCTAGGGCCTCAACCAATACTGTAAGTTTTATGTTAGACAGTAAATATTTTTCATTCTTTATTATTTATTTGATTTTAGAAACACATTTTAAAGGTATTTTTATCACCACTAGATAATTATGTTTATTATAATGTACAACTGCGCGTTGAAAAGTCACAAACATAATTTAGGAGGGTTATAATATGCTATCATTTATAAACACGTTGTGAACATAAGCTACCCGTATGGATAATCGTGAATAAATTGTCCCTTTTTGTCTGCTTCCACGGCATATGCTGCAAACACAGTTAAACATATACAAAATAATGTTATAATCATAAAAAGTTTTTTGAAAAAAAAATAAGGATCTGCAATAGAAAATGTATTTTTTTTTTACTCACAGTGCAGTATATATAAAACATGTGTATATATAAAATTAACTAAATAAAAACGCTTTTTACGAAAATTTTATTTGGAAAAATCGTTGTTACGTACTAGGAAATTCTCTTGTATCGTGGATATGCTTACAAACATTTAAATTCACATAAACTAGCAATCAGGCCAATTGAAATAATTAATTTCTGTAGGCCATATATTTATTGTGAAACGCACTGGTTGGCGTAGAAACTGATCCTCATATTTTATTGACTTGCTTATCTAAATAAGAATGTATACTTATGTCATTTAGCCAAAAACAAAAAGCTTTTTTTAAGTACGAATGAGTCCGCCTTTGACCTCGATCACACCTTATGGTAAGTGTAAGATGAGGTCTAAGATCTAACGAGCTAGCCCAGAAAATGCCTATTCAGTCTTCTTTAAAAATCGAAACTGGGCTGAGCATAGATATCACATGTTGTAGGAGCAATAGGCCAAAATAACCACTGATTTCTGCAGCTGGCAGGAAACGACAGCGCAGCAGTGGCGAAGGGTCCATACAACTCGATTCCTACCGGCTTCCCTTTTGAAATATGGCAAATATTAGTCTACTATTTTATATATGAATATATAAATAGTAATCTATTACTTTCAATTAAACAAATAATTATTTACGAAGTTACAAGATTTTGAAGTCAGCCACAGGGCCACAGTTACTGGAATTCACGCATCACACTTGAGCAAGGTAAGCATTTTTTTGGTCCCACTTCCCTTTTATGAAAATTCACCCTTCGCCACTGCAGCGCAGCATATCCAGAAGTCATTGACAGAATGAGCTGGTGTTATTCTTAGAGAATTGGCCTAGTATGGCATTGGATTGTGAAAGGTGGAAGGCCTTTGCCCTGCATTAGGACAGCACGGGCTCATAATTGTAATGTCATTTAGGCTAAAAGTTCTTTTGACACCCTTTAATGTGCCTCAACTAAGTTGAGATATATATATATATATATCTTTTTTTTAAGAAAAAAAAATATCACAGGTTTATAATAACTACTGCAGCAAAACCATTATATTTTATAAGAAATGCGCTGATGGTACGTCGACAAAGATAAAGGTATTCCAAGATCCGATCCGATCTTAGGATAATATAAAGTTGTAATGGGTATGAAACTTGATTGGCTAAAGTGCTGGTGTTAGATTTATTCCGCTGTTTTAGCCTTTTTTTCGGATGGGCCGGTTCTTGACTTTGAATCGAGTGACCCCAGAAAATGCCTGGTCAGTCTTTTTTGTCGTCGAGGGCTAATAGTTGTCGGCCAGTTTAAAGTTCCAATGAAAGAGCCAAAATGGTTAGAGACTCCCGACATCCAATGCATGGGTACACTTTAGTGCCACAAAGGCTGAAAAGTCGAAGAAGTTTCCTGAAGTGTGTCACTCCACTTACTGGCGAGCAGCCTAAGGAGCGCCTAAAGCTGTGGCTGGAAAGTACATCCCTTCCAAGCCCATTTGTACCACCAGCTGAGCATCTCCCACCTGGACACGAACTGCCATGGATGACCTGGAAGTCTTTAAACAGACTCCGCACCCAGGTTGGTCACAGCAAAGAAAATCTGTTAAGGTGGAGATTTATCGATGCCTCTGCCTTGGGGTGTATACACAAACCATGGCACACTTAATTTGCTGTCCTGCGTGCCCTGTCAACTGCTCACTGCAGGACTTGATGGAAGCTACCGAAAATGTCAAACTTGTTGCCCATTTCTGGGCTGACTCCATCTAACTATTTGCCATCGACACGCTAAGAAGAAGTTTAAAGTCGGTGCTTACCTAAGTATTTACTGGCTTAAAAAAAGAGAGAGACTTTTATAAGTTTTTAAGCTAACATGGTCACTGACAGTATCATTAGAACTTAAAACGGGAACAAATTTTGATCATTCCTAAGTAACTGAAATAACCTAGTTAAGCTGGTTGTTGTTGGCAAAGTGTATAGATGGAGACCCCAAAGCCGGGCTGACCGTGGCGACTGCGCTCTGGCAAGCTGACGACAGGGTGACGTGGAGGCATCTCGTCAGATCTTCCACCAAGGCTTTCGACGACGGGCACGACCTTCAGCAATGAAGCTAACGACGAAGAAGAATAGGATCTGAAAATATAGCCAGTTGCCAATAACGTCACCACTTGTTTACTTCTAGTGTTACTATAAATATCTTCTAAGATTTTATATTCTGACTACGTCCATTCAATTAATTCAACTGGACATTTTGAGTAGTAAATAAAATAAGTGCCACATATGCCAAGTCGGGGTGGCCCACCCATCTTGTATTAAAGTGAGCTTTAATTTAATATTAAAAAAAATGTTAATTAAAACACTTCTTAATTAAAAACTTCAGCAAAATTTGTCGCAATGAGAAGCTCTCAAGGCGTATGACATCTTTGGGACCAACAAAGGTCGTTTACCTTTTTTGGTCTCAAGTATATCCTCAAAAAACTCCGGCGTTTCCTATATTGTGATTTAATTACATCAAATTATCAAGTCAAAAGGTTCTTGTTTGTCTTTAGCGGAACTTTTGCGTAAAATAAATGTGTGCAGAAGGTTGACTTTGCACAAGAAATGATAACGCAGATAAGGGTCAGTGGGTCGTCTTAGGGGCGGAGTTATATGTCATTATGACTGTAACTTCCATTGATTTTTATTGAACACATAATCAAAATGATGTATGTGACTTCAACGGCGTATATATCAGATTAAAAACAATGAAAAAGTTATTCCCATTCTTACAGCAAAAAAAATTAAATTACATCTGTGCCAAAGCGAATTTTGTATTTGTAAAATAAATATTCATATACATTTATCTGCTTTCCATAATGTACATATACAGTAGATGTTATAGTCTTAAAGATAAAAGGAACATTTATGGACCCTGTTAGGGCACAGCAATAATATAAAATAGATGTTAGAAATTAACTCGAACTTATTTGAATATAAGATTTAAAAAAAAAACAAAAAATATATTTTTATAGCGGCAACAGAAATACATCATCTGTGAAAATTTCAACTGTCTAACTATCACGGTTCATGAGACACCCTGGTGACAGACGGACAGTTTTACCCTTTCGCTTCGGTACCCCAAAAATGAGAAAAGAAAAACAATATTTACTTATAACTATTGAGATCAGTTACAAAACAAGTAGGTAAAATTATATTATAAATCTATCTATATAGTCTATCTATATCTATCCGTATCTATATAGTCTTAATCTTGGATATGCGTTAGTACTTAGCCATGCGTTACTATATCACGGTAAAATTGATTACAACTTTAATACCTAAACAAGAAAAGTCCGGTTACAACAACTTTTCATTCATTGAAAGTAGCAATACCAGTACCTGTAAGTTTGTTTGTAACTTTTGTACAGGCTGGACTTTCTGTACTATTCTGGGAATCTGGCCAGTAAAATTGTAACGGAAAATAATTTATTCCACGCAGACAGAACCCTGTGTTAAGTTATGAAGTCATTCGTGACCGTGATTGTAGGCCGGACAAGTTATATTAGATAAAGGGGATGTTGTCTGTGTTAGCTTACTGATCCAATAGACCTTTGTTATCAGCAAATATAACGAATGAGTTGGCGCTGATGACAATGTTGGGAAACAATGTATTCGGGCAGTTTGCTACGAGTAGCAATGTAATTCTAAATCTATATACAGTATAGAACTCTGCTGTTAATTTCAGAACTTTTTCTTTTTCTATAGAAAACTTGAAACTTCTTTCTCTTTCTGTCTGAACTTTTTTGAAAAAGTTCTTAACTAGTTAAGAACTTTTTCAGAAAAAGTTAAGTAAGTAGTAACTTATCTTAGATAAGATTGATCAAAATTATTAAAATCGGTTCTTTCATTATAAGACATTGAAAGTTTGTATGTAACACCGTGAACACATCGTAATCACACATGTATTGGACAATAAATAATAGATTCTGCTGTAACTATGACAGTAGAATAACTGAAGTCTTTTGACGAAGTATACAAATACAATATATGACCCATATATTTAAAAATGCAAGGTGAAGGCAATAGCAATGTGTATTTTCTTCGCCTTTTATGACTTAAAAGGCGAAGAAAATACACATTGCTATTGATACCAAAAATAATGCAAGACATCAAATGACAACTATTTTTTTATTAAGCTTTCGGCATTTATTTATAACAAAATCTACAGCTCTAAAACAAGTTTTAGGGTTCCGTAGCCGAATTGCAAAAAACGGAACCCTTATAGTTTCGACATGTCTGTCCGTCTGTCTGTCTGTCCGTCCGTCCGTATGTCACAGCATTTTTATTCCGAAACTATAAGGACTATACATATAAAACTTGGCAGATAGGTGTATTCTGTGAACCGCTTTCCGATTTTAAGATAAAATTTAAAAAACATTTAAAATAAAGGGGGCTCCCCATACATGGAACTGAAAGTGAAAATATTTTTTTTTCATGAAACCTATACGTGTGTGGTATTTATAGACAGGTCTTTAAAAATGACATTAAGTTTTCTAAAATGACTTTTCATAAAGTTAATCGTTTAAAAGATATACGCTTCCAAAGTGGTAAAATGTGTGTCCCCCCCCTCTAACTTCTATAATAATGAAGTGAAAAATCTAAAAAAACCATATGTTATAGATCTTAATGTAAACTTTCAACCAAAATTAGTTTGAACGAGATCAAGTTGGCAGTTTTTGAGATACAGTATATTTTCTAAAACCGCAAATATAACTTTGTAATTCATACAAATACTATGAAAAACAAAGTTATTTGGCGTAATTGTAAAAATTGTAAATAAGCTAGTTTTAAGAAATTTTTAAGGTTTTTTGTTTTTTTTTTCAAATAAATATATTAAGTATATTATATTTATTATAGTTACCACGAAACCCTTCATGGGCGAGTCCGACTCGCACTTGGCCAATTTTTATAGTTTATTTTATTTAATCGTATAGCCAATTACGGATATATTATTTATTAGGCTTCGTTTGACCACCTTGTCACCTGATGGGAAGCAATGATTTTTCTATTATTTGTAGATATATTATATTTGAATACGGATTTTATTTAAAAGTCTAATTGATTTTCTGTTTTAAATACGATTTCTAGACTAAGTATAATTCTGGCAAACAGATTAACGCGTTGCATTCAGCATAAATAATACAATTAACAAGTTATACAAATAATAACATCAAAATGTTATTAATTAATATGAGGGATGTTAATCGAATAAAAGGTTCAATACAGAACTGCGTCGATTTATTCCAGCTTAAATCTCATTACTAAGGTAAATATTATGATTGTGTTGGATTAATTAATTTGGTATAAAACCGAATTGGTATGTTTCAGTATGAATTGAAATAAAGTCTATAAGCCATTCATATTTGGTTAACGTTCGATTTAAGTAAATTAAAGAATAATTAGGTATTTTCAATAGTTATTAGAATGGCAACGCAGCAAAGGGCGGTGCACACTGTCTGCAAAACATAAATATGGCTGATGGTACTAAACATTTATTAATTTCCCATCGTACAAATCTTTACAGGTATATCACCTAAAGCAAAAATGTACAACAGCTAAACCTTTAAAACCTAACAGCTGTCGATCGTAGTACTGTCACAGCAGACAAGCAAGCATAACATAAGTAATTTTCTTCTGAGCGAGTCGATGGCAAAAAAAAATCTATACACAAAAGCGAAAGGTCTCTGATTCACTCACACATCACGAAATCTCAGAGACTGCAAGTGTCTCAAATTTTGCATGGGGGTTCCTTTTCGGACGTGGTGCTCGCTAAGATAGGATAATGCGAAATTCCCAAGGGATTGGGAATTATGAGGGTAAAATAAGTTACTTCTAGGCAAGCGTGCTTCATCTTCGACCACATCATCGCACTGTGAGATGGTGGTCAAACGCAACAAACAATAAAAAGAAAAAGTTACTCTATTATAAATAGAAACTACTGAACGGATCTGAATGGAATTTGGTAAGTAGGTAGCAGTGGCGAAGGGTGAATTTTCATAAAAGGGAAGCCGGACCAAAAAATGCTTACCTTGCTCAAGTGTGATGCGTAAATTCCAGTAACTGTGGCCCTGTGGCTGATTTCGAAATCTTGCAACTTCGTAAATAATTATTTGTATAATTGAAAATAATAGATTACTATTTATATATTCATATATAAAATAATAGAATAATATTTGCCATATTTTAAAAGGGAAGCCGATAGGAATCGAGTTGTATGGAGCTTTCGCCACTGATGGGTAGTAGATCGCTGGTAGAAACAAAAGTTAATTACATTGTATCGCAATATTAATTCTTATCCAAATAAATGGTTTTATCAAGGATATTTATGTAGCAGCAAAATACTTTTTAATTTATTTGATTTGGACGATTAATTTCGAAGTTATCAAAAGAATAAACATGTAATACGCGAATGGTACACATATAACATACATTTAAACTAATTACTGGAACGATTTCAAAAATTCTTTCACCTTATTATATTATATTAATTAAAAGGTAAGCAACACGGGCTTTATTTGAACAATTAATTGATTAAATGGTCCATCTATGAACGATATATAAAGGATGATATAAGACCAGGCATGGAGATGGGGAAGTTAACTGTACTCGCACTACTTGACTTCAGCAATGCTTTTAATCGGTATTAAAAGCCAAGCAAAATGTCAAAGTCAACGGTTTGACATTTTGCTTGGCATTCTATGCTCTTTTTAACCGACTTCAAAAAAAGGAGGAGGTTCGTCTTGAACTTTTTTTTAATGTATTATATATTTGTTTCCTCATACCTCGAAGACGGCTAAACCGATTTGGAAAATTCTTTTTTGGTTTGAAAGGTATGCTTTCTTGTTGGTTCCATTGTTATGAAATCAAGATCTGATGATGGGATCCTGGAGTAATTGAGGGAACTCTTCAAATATTATAGGCACACTTATAGCGTTTTGGGTTTTTCTAATAGTAACTTGTGCAGTTGCTCTTAAAAAGCACCATTTGAGGTAGTGGAACTGATGATGATGACCAGAGATGGCCACCGAAACTACTCAATAATAAGTATTTCGTGGATTGCGATTCGATTACTTGGATATGCATGTTAAGTACTTCATACTCATCACAATGCATATAGTAATGTAGAACTGATGGTGAAGTACCAGGAGAACTCCTCAGTAGTTCACGTTTTGGCTTTGTAACTAGATAAATTACAAACCGACCCACTAAAAAGCGTGGAAAAAACTTTTTAGGAAAAAATAGAACCGACTTCCATATCAAAACACTACAAAGCCAAAAATAAATTTTATTTCGGAAGGCGGTGTAAAAAATATGAAAATACAAAACCAATAATACCGACTACCGAAATTATAGTTATTTTTGGCTTTATAGTGTTTTGATATGAAATTCGGATTATTTTTTTCTGAAAAGTTTTTTAACATATCTCCTTCGGTGATTGATTGGTTTCATAGTTACCTGTTTGGCCGCTGGCAGCGTACTTGCACTGAGGATTCTTTCTCTGCCGGTGTGCCGCAGGGTGGCGTTTTATCTCCTTTACTTTTCGTACTTTTTATTAATGCTATCACTCAACGACTGTTTTCCTTCTACCACTTGTATGCTGATGATTTGCAAATTTACACGCAAGCACCCCTTGTGGACTTATCTGATGCCATAAGGATAATTAGTGTAGACCTTGCTCGAATTAGTGATTGGAGCACTGAGTTCGGACTGAAAATCAATCCTGTCAAAACCCAAGTGGTTGTTGTTGGTAGTACCCGGACTATCTCTAAGATCGATTGGTCGACACTTCCCCAAGTTTCCTTTAATAACACCGTCATTCTGTTAAGTCACGCCATGAAGAACTTGGGGATATTCATCGACAAAACTCTGTCTTGAACGAAGCAACTGCAGGAAGTCAGTCGTAAATTGTTTGCTTCTGCAGGCTCCCTGAGACACCTTCGTAATTTTCTTCCCGTCACCACTAAAATTGCAAATGCACAATCTCTTCTTCTTCCTATCTTGGACTATGCTGATGCCAGCTATCTTGATTTGACCCAAGACCAATTCGACAACCTAGAGCGACTTCAAAATCTATGCATTAGGTTTATATTTAGCTTGCGCCAATATGAACATGTTTCTGAATTTCGTACTAAGCTCAAATGGCTTCCCATTAGGTTTTGCCGGAATGTTCATTTACTTTCTCTGCTTTATAGTGTGCTATTTAATCCTTTCACTCCTTTTTATCTTAAAGACCGCTTTCGTTTTCTCTGTGATACATATGCAAGATCCTTGAGATCATCGGAAAATGTAGAGTTAAGTATCCGTATGCATTCCACTTCTTTCTTCGATAAATCTTTCACTATCCAAACGGCCCATTAATGGAATGCATTGCCCATAGATGTGAAGCGTGCTCAAACATTACATACGTTCAAAAAAATGGTGAGTTTGGTATATTCATAACTGATTCATAATTATTATTTGTATGTTTTAAATAAACGTATTTACATCTTTCAAATAGTTTTGTATACAGCCAGCCATACTGCACAGCTGGGCAGGCAGATACCAAGAGACCAACAAAACTTGCAAAGGCTCTGACTTTATTTTATCTTTTGGTAATGTGACCTGAAACTTTCTCGTATCTAAAACATATCCTAAATATCTGCAAGTGTGGGAATGATTGAAATTACTTTTTTCCCTATTTATAATAAAACCAATGCTCGTGAGGAGATTTTTGGTTTCTTGCAGGTTTTTATAACAAGTTTGATAATCATGACCTATAAGGCAAATGTCATCTAAATATATTGTAGATAAGTATCCACGTGTTCTTAATAATTTCATGACTGGTTTCATAACCTTTGTAAATACAAATGGAGCAGTATTTAAGCCGAAAGGTAAAATATTAAATTCATAAATAGAATGCTCAAACTGGAACCGGAGATATTTTCGATCATCTTTATCAATCTTAATTAAATAATATGCGTCCTTTAAGTCGATAGTGCATAAGTAACAATCTCTTGATATCAGTTATACTACTGTTCTCAAGGCTTCCAGTTTAAAGTGATTCGTTTCGATAAATTTATTCAAAGATTTTAAATTTAAGATATATCGCAACTTTCCATTGGAATTAAGTATTAAAAAGATGTTTGACGAATATTGGTCGGGCTCAGCTTCACATTCTGAAATAGCTCCTAATGGTAATAATTTATCGATAGCTTCAAAGAAATGTGCTCTTTCTGAGTCGGAATATTTCCGAATACTTACCTGAATTGGTGATCGAGAAAAGGGAATTTTATAACCCTTTATATATGAAAGGATCATTGGATCATGAGTGATCACTGAACATTCTTTGTAAAAGAAGGATAATCGACCAGCAGGTTTTACCTTGTTTAGCGACGTCTGTAGTTCTGTCGCTGCTGCAGATGCTGAGATTGCTTGGACGAGCTGGCTGGCTGATTGGCAGTCGATGTCGTCGCAAGCTCCTTCATCCTTGGTGGACCCTTCGGCCTGCGCGTCGGACCGGGATTCCTCCAATTTAAATTCCTTGAAAGATTAACTGTGCTCTGCGTAAACTTCTTATTGGGAGGTTTAGGTGCCGGTGTTTTAAGATCTGTACCAGATATAGTGATGGCTTTCGCAGTTTTAATAGTTTCGGCTAAGTTTTCACCGAAAAGAAACTTATCTATCTTTGTGTTTTGTAGCTGTTCTCTAACTTCTTTCTTTACAGCATTCAATAGAAAATTTCTTCGTGTCACAGAGTGAGCGTGTTGACAGTCGCAGATGATATGCGTAGCATCCATCAGAAGTTTTATTAGATCTGTGTTTTTCTCCTTCGCAGATAATAAAAGCGTGATGGCATCTCCTAGGGAAGTAATGGCTAAGGTAAGTTGTTTTTGTTTACATTCAAATGCTTTACCGCGTTTAGCAATAATATCTGAGACAGCTGCTTTTATTTCTGCATTCAATTCAGGAAGATCAATCAACTTGGCGTTTTCAGGAGTTAAATAATTTTCTTTAAGTTCCTTACGCAGCTCTTTATCCCCGTCGTAGTCCAATGTTGAAATCTTATCGACAAATCTTTGTGTATATCTTTTCCATATTTTTTATCTATTGTAGAATCTGTACCTAATATATCCAACAGCTCATTATCAAGTCCTGAATCTTCAGTTGCATATATCATCGGGTCTGCAGCTGGAACGGGCTCTGGGACTATGAGTGGTGAAATGTCCCTAGAATCCGGTGAAACTATCACGACAGACCGAATCTGGATAGAGTTTTCATCTCGTGATGTGCTGGGGATTGGATCTGGTTCAGGCTCCACCTCGGGCTGTGTTAGTTCTACATCTGTTTGTAGCTCAGGAGAAAGCTGATATAGGTCTGACATGACCGCTTCATTGTTTAAAAAATCCACACATTCTCATTCTGAAAAGGAGACGTAAAGTCCCATGTAGCCTGGCAATGCGAGTCAATATTATATTGTGACAGTCCCAAGTTATGATAACACGTACTGTCCACAAACAAATTTATCAAGCACCATGAAACAGTCCCAATGTACTGCTCGGTGGGCCGTGAAGTGACTGCATTACATTATATTATCATCAAAACAATAAAAAGTTTGGAATAAGTTATTTAATGTGTTAAATTCTGTACTCACTTATGAGTTACATAATTATAGTCTAAAAGACTGAACTAAATTGTTAGTAGGAAATTAACAATAAGAAACATTCCCAATGCAAGCAAGTACTGTCCGCAAACTATTATTCCCTAACTAAAGAATAATTAAATCTTAATAAATCTGGCCCATATTAGTGAAAAAACAGTCCCATTGTACTGTCCGTAACACTAATTTCTTGAGCAGAAATAAAACTACAGGTAAATCTATCTACCTATATTTGTTTAAAAACTAAACAAGAACAAAATTTCGTCTGATATTTTCATATTAATAACCTAACAGATCATTATGCAATTTTTAATTAGTGCGTAAATAGGTCAAACACTGATTCACATTATAGCATGGAGTGAAAAAAAAAAACACATTCCTTTTAACGGTGAACGGCGGCGCTAACTAGTTGTTGACGATAACTCTGAGTCATCCGAGCAATAAAGATCACGCGATCGACGCTGCTTGCGTCTTAATTTTCTGTCTAATCTTATAATTTTTCGTTTTATACGATCACTATCATCACCTTTCCTTATAGGCATTATTATAACAATAACATATTAACTTTTTTCGAGCGAGCGAGTGTAGAACGGCGCGGCACTAAAAAGCGAATGAGACAGATTGCGAGCGCACGAATCAAGTGAACTAACCTACCCTCAGCGAAATAAATATTAAAAAAAAAATGGAGTTATTGAAGTGTGGAATGGTGTGTACTACGCGTTACTACATGTGTATCAAATGCTAATCTCGAGGACGAAGCCTGAAATATAATGAAAAAATCATTTCACTTCCGTTTATTAAGTATTTTAACCAAAAGCTGAAAACTATTAAGGATTGGTCTCTTCGATATTAGTTCGATGGATTCCAATCAATTTGCTAAAATTAATCGATTCCGAACTAAAACTGCGAATCGGCAACCGCCAGATGTCGCCACCAACTGTCAGAAACTAACGTACGACCAAATGACATTTGGATTGTAAACAATCGCATTTAATTACGATGTAAGGCTCTAATTTATTGTGAAAAACTGTTTTGTAGGGTTTTGAAAAGTGATCCAACATCAGAATGTATTACCAAAGAGTCCAGTGAAGAAGTACAGATGAAGGGATGAGACCCCTTTTATAATTCGCAAACCAAAGTCAATTGTACAAACTACAGGGAACAGTTCACTTGGAAACCTTACAATTTACAATGCAGATAAGCCAGGATAAAAAAACAACGTAACAAAGTGTTTCTCCCTTAATTTAATAGGGGTTCAAAGATTGTATGGAATCTATCAGTTTGAAGTTAGACATCAGAAATTTCGGATACGGAGTAGAACTTATAGTTAAAAATAATATTTATTTAAAATGATTTGTCACGAAAGTTTATGTAGCAGACCAAATTCCACGCGAGTGAAGCCGCGGGCAAAAGCTAGAACATATAATCTTATTTTCTTCTATTCAGAAGTCTCATGTTTTTGTGAATAAATCTTTTATGAATTAATGTGAGTAAAACGGAGTACCTATTATTTCGGACTCCTACCGACTAAAATCCCAGAGTGCCTTCACTGTCATAAACAGTAGTTGGGGGTCCGAATACAACTATAATACAACTCGGTTCTAAACTAATTTAATGTTCAAACACAACAGTTTCTCACTTATATCACTTCCACATTTATTCCTCAAACCCCATAAAAATAAATTATGACGTTTCGCAGAACACTCAGATACAATATGAAGGGATGCGGCTACAAAGTTTTACCCTTCCGATAACAAACGGCAAACGGTCTTCAAAAGAAATTTCCATTTTAATTGTGACCATTACACGCTTGGTTTAATTAGCGCCGCCGACCACTAATACCCACTAATTAAGAGTGGAATGAGAAGTAAAACATTTCTCACTAAGCAACGCAAACAGTTTAAAGCCGGAGAGCAAGCAAGATTCTTAAGTCTGTTCCAGAATAAGTCTGTGCAGAAATTACCTTAAGATTAATTAAGATGATCGTGATAGCTAGACGCGTTCATTACGGTTTTCTTTATTTTTTAAACAATCATATTATTTTATTTTGCAATTTATCTGCTGTAATCATTTGACACCCTAAAAAAAAATGAAATGTCTGTCTGTAATTTTGCATAGATGCTAAAACAAACAAACTATTTCAAATATCTGCCTATCTGTCTTTCTGTTTGTCCGGACTCATTTGGAATGGCTTAACAGATTTAAATGGGTTTTTCACTAGAATATAGAGGTTATATATAGGTCTTTACAATATTGTCTTATTATCACGGAATACCCACGGGATCGAGATTGTAACTAAACTATACTATAAATTTACGAATCTAGTAAATCACGTGGTATCTGAACTAAGTAACCCCCGGATGAGACGAGATGACGAGAAATAACCAAACATTTTCGCTCGCAGCTAAATACATAGGTACTTTGGAAGCCTAAATAATTTTTTTCTTTTGTGTTTACATACTTGCATTTTCCGTTGGAGAATTGATCATGGCGTAGGTACTTATATAGTAGGGAGAACCGTTTTTAACTATATAGTACCTACAAACATACTATGTACAACAATGAAAAGTATTTTCTTCAATACCTAGTCAAAGCGATCCATTTATATCGAAACTAGTCTCGAAATTATTTATTTTATTTTCACGGTTGGTAGGAGAAAAAAGTATGAAACCAATTTACTACAGTTTCTACGAATATTTATTTTGGACTGTGATCATTTTTATGTATATTATTGAGTGGTTGAATTATTTTCTATAATAGGTACTCAGCACCCTAATACATGAGGACCTAAATTACAAAAGATGTTGTTAGTTAATAAGTACGGTTTCTGGTATACATTAAATAATAATACAAATAAAATAAGGAAGAGAGAAATAGTTCTGAATAGTCACATCAATTAATTATTACACCAAAATAGTCATCATCCTCACCATTACTACAGCCGAAAGACGTTCACACTGCTCGCTGAAGGCTAACCTCAAGTGCCGTCGGTACCCTGTTATCCTCTTGCATCCAATGGATTCCCACAAGCCGCAACGCTTAGCAGGCCTTTTTTTCTCCCTCGTTCCTAAACGGGCATCTATGAGTGAGGAAATAGGCCTTCTCCATCCTGGGGTGGATAAAGACAGTCTCAGACTTCTACTTGAACCATTCCCTTAAACCTGGCATTGAAATGACGCAAATAACGCTTTTACACGTCATGTTTTTTGCGTGTTAGCTGGATGAGGCCGGTATTTCCTAACTGACTACTCTGAGAGGAAATACCAAAACAAGCTCAGATGTCAACGTCTCTTTTAAAGTCCATACAATTCTCATTGGTCCAGTAACATGAAAAGCATGCGGGTTCATGTCTGTGGTGCTCATTTGAGGAAATAACCACAAAAATTTGAGCGGACCTGTCCTGACTGTGCAAGCATTTGTCAGTTATCGTATAGCTCAACTTATAACTTAAGGAGCTCAACGATTTGACAAACAATACCAAAGTAAGGACCTTTGGGTAGGCCACACAAGTACTCAAACTGCCAGATATCATTAAATAAATTATAATGAAAATAACACAAAGAAGTCTACTACTATGATAGTCCTCCCATTCACAATAATGAAAAAAAAAATATATATAGGTACATACAATACTTTAGAAAGCAAATATTAGTCAGTAAATAAAATCAGCAATCAAAAATTTTACTGTACGTATACCACTGGAGCAGCTAATTCACAAGCCTTTTTGTCCTCAATATAATCTTTGACCATGTAAAAAGCATTCTGACATAGCTTACGTTTTATTAATACTTTGAAATTATTAATGCTTAGTTCTGGAATGTGGCTAGGAATTTTATTATAAAAACGTATACATTGGTATCTAAACGAACCACCTATTTTATTAAACCTTGTTTTAGGAATGAAATACTTGTCTTTGTTCCTTGTATTTGCATTATGGATATCTCTGTATTTTTTAACAGGTTAATATTTTTGTGTGCATACAAGAGATTCTCAAAAATGTACTAAGATGGCACAGTCATAATAATAATCTCTTTAAATTTGGCCCTTAAGGAGTGTTTAGGACTTAATTTATAAATTGCACAGTTAGCACTTTTTTAGGGTTCCGTAGTCAACAAGGAACCCTTATAGTTTCGCCATGTCCGTCTGTCTGTCCGTCTGTCCGCGGGTTAGCTCAAAAACTATTGGTACTAGAAAGTTGTATTTTAGCATGAGTATACACGTTAATGACGCCAAAAAAGTGGTAAAATAAAATTTTGAAAAAATCAATTATTTAGGGTACCTTCCATACATGTAAAGTGGGAAGATAATTTTTTTTTTTTTTCGTTCTTCCCATAGTGTGGGATATCGTTGGATAGGTCTTTTAAAAATATTAGGGGTTTGGTAAGACCGTTTTTTGATTAAGTAAACCGTTCGTGACTTATCAAGCTTTAAAGTACCAATTTTCGTTAGAGTCAAGTCTCCGTCCCCTCTATCAACTAAACGGTTATAGTTAGAAATTCAAATGTCACGGCAGTAGTCCTATATATAATGAAATTTAAAGGAAAACTATCACATATAAGTGGGCTTTACAAGTTTACGAGTAATAGTCGACCAATTGTATTTGACTCGAAAATTTCGAACAACTCTATAGAAATGTCGATAGATGGCGCTAAGCACCAGTTGTATCGTGCTAGCTTCTTGTGACGATTGAGTAGTGTAGCTCTGTGTCCGTATTTAAATTCAAAACACCGGCTATGACAAGTTTTATACAAATCTCTAAAAAAAATTGAAACTTTCCGTGCAAAATTGTCGGATCAGGTGAGGATTTGTATAGGAAGTCAAATTAGTTAGGTAGTCATGTTTGGCTTTTAGTTAGAGCATGGTACGAAACGATCAGTCAGCGAATACGACACGCACTTGGCTGTTATAAAAACTACGGAACCCTACACTGCGCGTGGCCCGACACGCACTTGACCGGTTTTTGTAATACAAAATATTGTGTGAATATCAGCGGTATTTCCCCGAAGTAAAATGCCATATGATACTGTGAAAGTATGTAATTAAGGTAGACCAAACGAGCTTATTTGATATCCACGAATGTTTCTAACGGCATATGCTGTAAAATTAAGCTTTTTTGATAATTTATCTATATGGGGACCCCACTGAAGCTTCGCATCCAAGAATACTGTGGTATCTTCGGGTTTCAACTTTTCGTCCTTTATGATACGCTAGTATTCACTTGTCTATCATGAGGTAACGTAAAGTTTAGGCATTTGGTTTTTTACCTCATTGAGAAGAAGATTATTAACACTAAACCAACTAACTACAGTTGCAAGGGCTCTGTTTAATTCTTCAGTAACCAGCTGTTGACGTTCGATTTTAAATAAAAGAGAAGTATCGTCAGCGAATAACACTTTGTCAAGATTTTTTATTAGGTACGGCCAATCATTTATATAAATAAGAAATAAAAATCCCCCATCTTGACCACCGATCTCGGTGATCTTTTGCCGTTCACATCGACTATATGAATCCTTTCACTCAAGTATGAGGTCAGAAGATTCAGAGAGGCGTCCCGGAATCCGTACTGGTGTAGTTTCCTGATTAATGTTTCCTGATAAATTTGCATCTGAATTAAAATAAATTTCTCAAAAAAATTACTGAAAATAGGTAGTATTGAAATAGGTATTTAATGAGTAGAGTCAGATGTTCTTCCCGATTGAAATAGTGGGATTATTTTACTATATTTAATTAAATCAGGAAACTCACCGCAATCTATACAATTATTAAAAATAACAGTTAATGTAGTACACATTATAACTCTTTAATGTGTATAATGGACGTGGTAACATCAACAGAATTATCCCATAGATCTGCTGTCTTTTTAACATTTAAAGAATCAAAAGTTTTAATGATTTTCGCGAATCGGTTGACGATAAGGGGATGTTAGTAAAAAAAAAACTTCAAATTCTATGGCAACTTGTGAATCTAATGTTATTATATATATTAGCATCAATAGTGAGCCTGTAATCACTATTTCGGTTGCAGGAACTTCCCATTTCGCTTTTTATATTATCCCAAGTAGTTTTAATTACATTATAATTACAATTATTTTTAATTTTAAAATTCAAGTAACGAGACTTGGCAACATAATAAACTTTAAAAAAAATTAGATTAGTTCTTAACATATATGTATATTGATCCTATCGGGCTCCGTCATTGTTGCTGCCTGCTCTTTGAGGCGCGCGTGGAACACGAGGTACGGTCGACTCCGGAGGAGTAGGGATTGCCTTTTAACTTTCACGCGAGCGAACTCATAATAAATGCATCAATAAGTACATACAATTTCTAAAACAGGTTAGAGTTTTCATTTCGAACGCTATGTAGAAGAAATTTCACTCAAAATACAAAAACAAATGTTGATTTACTTTCTGATCGATTTTTTTATAATATCACCTTCAGCAAGTATTACAACATCTACATAATGAAAACTATACTATGAAGCTCAAAGCATTTATTATTCGATAAAAAGTTTTTTCAGCTTACCATTAAAAACTTCAAAAGTGATTTTAAAATAAAAATTACAATGAGCGCTTCTGGCGCCTAAAATAATTTTCTCGGTCAGTGATTAAATTTTCATTAAAAGGGTAAAGTGGTTATCAAGATGATTATAAGAAGCATTGAGTGGTTAATTGAATGAAAAATGTGGAACTTTGAGGGTTTTATAATCTCTTACTCTTAATGATTTATGTTTCTTCGTAATATCTTTTGTTAGTCTAATATAAAGTTATTTTAGTTGGCTACTTAGCTGTGAGACTCATTGCTGCAGCCGTGAATTTTCTACAAAGTTAATTTCGCATTGATTTTTACATGATATCTAGCAATTCTACCATAGAGGACGGCCAATAATAATTTATTGCTATTTCAAATTATATTATTTTATGTACGTACTTTTTGAAATTCAATAAAAAAATGGCTTAAAAAAGAACTAGCAATGTTGGAAGACCTCAGTTACTAGAAATTTTGTTAACCCTGGAGGGGTTAACAAGATTGCTAACTAAGCTACATATGCTTGAATCTGGAGTGGTTTCACGGCAATAGTGTATGTAGTTGGTGGGGTCCAAACCTGCGACCTTTCGATCAGAAATTCAACACCTTAGCCCTTAGGCTATTGATGCTTAATTAGTCTCAGTAATTTGTATTTGGCTTTTTATTCGGGGAAAAATAATCAAGCGTTTCCTCTCATTTTAGGTGGAGTAGAAAGGAATCTGTCAACAGACTACTGTTAGACTTCTACTGACTAAAAACCCACCCCGTTCCTTTAGTTGCCCTTACGTGCCGGGCCGCTGTATCTGGTTAAATTATTCCCACAACCCCGACAGGACTGCTATTTTTTCCTGTCTATTAAATCCAAGGTTGTAGGCTATGATAATATCAGTCGAGGTACGGTTACCTTGATCCTTGATTGTTTTCTCCTACCAATTACCCACAACATCAAGTTTTCCTTAGATTCCGGGCAATTTCCATGCTTATGAAGTATGGCCTATGTCCGTCCACTTCCTAAAATATCAAATCCTTCCCTGTCTTATCATTTTCGACCTATATCTATTCTTCCTTTCCTGTCAAAAGTGCTCGAGGCCTGTGTTCACAAACAGTTTTCTGGGTTTGTTTACCGCAAAAACCTTGTAAGCCCATTCCAGTCTAGATTCAGGCCCGGGCTTAATACATTCTCTGGTCTTCTTAAAGTAACTGGTGACATTAGAGAAGCTATGGAGGATACTAAAGTTACAGTATAAGTATTAATTGATTTCTCCAATGCCTTTAACGCGACAGCTCCTTACTATCCTCTCCCAACTTATGGATTCTTCTAAGGCGCTGGAATGCTTCTCTTCTTATCTTCGGGGACGTCAGCAGTCGGTACGCGTTGATGAGAGATCTTCGAGTTAGCGTGGTCTGGATGCTGGTGTTCCACAAGGCGGTATTGTTTCTGCATAATTATTCTCTGTCTTCATTAACTTTATAACTCATTGTCTTCGGTGTTCATATCATCTTTATGCCGATGATCTTAAATTATATGTGCGGGTAGAAAGTTTTTCAGACGCTATAGGGGATGTAAACCGAGACTTGGATGCTATCAATGACTGGTCTGATAGAAACAAGTCAGTAAACTCCTCAAAATGTTAGGCCATCGTTATTAGTAGCTAACGTATGATGGGTAGAGTGGCGGCTATCTCTGTACCTTCTATTATTTTTAATGGTGTCCTCATTTCCATTAGCCCCAGCGTAAAAGATCTCGGTTTGCATCTTGACTCGACACTTGTCTGGCAAAGTCAAGTACGAGTATCTAGTGTCAGCCAAAGGGCCAATGGCACTTTGCGTTCCTTGTATCGCCTGAGAAACTTTTTGCCTGTTAAGCAGACTTTAATTTTCCTTTTAATCGACTATGGTGACGTGTGCTACTATGACCTGAATGCGGTCTTGCTGGATAAGCTTGATCGTATCCTTAATAACTGCATTCGGTTCATATTTAATTTAAGGAAATATGACCATGTCTGAAGTTTCAGGTCTGAGCTTAAATGGATGACCATTTGTCAGAGAAGAAGTTTTCCCGCTTTAACAACGCTTTTCTCTCTACTCAACTCTCCCAGCCCTCTTTCTTATCTAATGTCTCACTTTCATTTTCTATGTTCTTCACATAAGTTCGTATGTATATTGATACAATAATCTTCTCTTACTCTGTCTTTCTCATACTTCTGACTTTGTTCATTCTTTATTTTATATCCAATCAATTCTCCTCTGGAATGCACTTCCTCTCGGGACGGCTGACATTCGCTAAGTATTTAACCCTAGAAAGATAATCTACGTACGCGCGACGTATCATGAAATTAAATTTCGTTGTAGTTTTTTTATTATTAATCGTAGCGCGCTAGTTGCACGAGTCAACTCACTGCGCTAAGCAGCAGTGGCGACACGGTAAGTACGTTCAAATAAAAGTTATATCTATGTCGTACGTCCGCGAGACGTATGATTATCTTCATTGCACCTTTTGCAATCATTTTAACTGATTGTTATTTACACTCATTTTTTATTATTTTCAGGTATTAATTATTATTATATTATATTGGCAAACCGAAGGATGTTGGATAGTTCTCAAATTGAAAACTTTTTATATCAAAATGAAGAGGAATCGTCATCAAAATATGAAAGCGAATGCGAAGATAACCTCTTAGAAGACGGTGTGCAGAGTGACACTGAAGACGAATTCATCGATGAAGCCGTGGATATACCTGAAGTCTCTGCTGAAGACCATTCAGAGTCTACTGCCGACCAAGCTACGCTACCTGATAGCCGCATAATTATTACTTCTCAGCGCACACTCAGAGGTAAAAATAAGCATTGTTGGGCCACAAGCAAGGGTCAAAGTCACGGAAGAACCTCAGCAATAAATATTTTTCGATCAGCTAGAGGACCAACGCGTATGTATAGAAACGTTTACAACCCCTTGTTATGTTTTAATCTGTTAGTAACTGATGATATACTAAGTGAAATAGTGAGATGGACGAACGAAGAAATTTCCCTAAAATGCCGAAATAAAGAAGCCAAATATAGAGAAGCTGGAAAAATAATCCTAATGCAAACAGTGGCCAGGCTCAGCAAGAAGGGCCGCCTGTAAAAAAAAAGAGATATTGTTCGTACTGTCCATCTAAACTCCGTAGGATGTCAAAAGTATCATGTGAAGTGCAAAAAACCCGTGTGTGGAGAACACAACAGAATTGTGTGCCATAAGTGCATATAATAACCGAAATTAAAAGACTGATTATTATAGTAGGTACTGTTTACGTTAGTTTAAGTGTAAAAGTAGAAAATATGAAAATATGAAGACTGAAAGTGATTTTAAATGTTCCAATAGAAGATGAGTTAAGTTTTTGTTAATTTGTAAAGAAGTTTACGATTTTTGTTTGTAATTTGTCAATTAAACTTTATTATTGCTATTTTATCGTTTTATTTCCTTAAATAGAATACAAACAACTATTTCAACATATAAATCATGATAATACTTTCGTACGCTTACTAAGCAATCCTAATTAAATAAGGTACGTCTGACAGACGTATGATTATCTTTTACGCTAGTTGCTATATAATTATCTTTCTAGGGTTAAAAAGAAATTGCGGATCTACTTTCTACACCAATAAGAAGAATTTCCACGTTTAGTTTTCATATGCTTCTTAAGTATACAACGTATAACGGAAACCCCATATCTATCCAAAGGGGCTGAAGACAACACCTAGTATGGAGTCTCTATGCACAGTTTCAGCTCAAAATAAATGACACAAAGAATTGATACCAAATTAGCGGTTTCATATGTTTCTTAAATACCAATCATAACAAACGTGTCACAGAGTGCTGTTAAGTAATTGACCCTCGTAGTGACGAGGGTCAATAACTTTCCACGTCACTTGCCAATAACACGGTGATTCTCTTCGTTCTTCTTAATTTGAAAATTCTGCCTCTGGTATCAATGTATTGAAATTTCTATTATACTTCATACATGTAGACATAGGATTATAAAACTCTTGCCATATCGTTTATTATCATCCAAAGAAACCGTGCACTTGGTATGTATATACCCTTTAAATTACACGTTGTATACATGTATATGTATGTGGGATTAGCTCAACGGATTTCCAATTAAACAACTGATTTCTTCTTAAAAACTCTATTTATTTCTCCCTTCAAAATTACACATCTTATCGTCTTGGTATCCTCTTAGTTCTCTATATCCTTTACTTATTCTACATCTTCAACATTCATTCGCTATCTCTTTCACTCCTTGACTATTTCGTATATTTATCTCTTTCACTCGTTTATGCTTCACATCTGTCATTCATCTTCACGTCTCATTCCACTATCCTGTCATAACATTCCATTCATACAGCTCGGCCATTCTGCTAACTGACTGTCCCCAGTCAGATCTACATTGAAAGTACATCTTATTTTCTAATTGACAACCAAACTATCAACTTAAAGTAAACCTCCTATTCAATACATACTTTACATCATCCTAGTAGCCCCTTAAACTTACTTACTTACTTAGTAGTACCTTAAACTTTAAACAATAAATTGCTAACACAACAACTTTAAAACAATAAAATGCTAACACAACAACTTTAAAACACAAGTCAAATGTGAATACAAATAAATTTCAGGTAATCACATAACACAGCTTATAATAATACTATCGTAATGAAATATTAGGTCAAGAACAAACCCCAAAGGTAACAAACAACAACTACGTGACAAGACTTACTCACCTAACTCAACAGTATTGCCAAACACTGGCCATGGTTTCATATTATCTGCAGAGGAAGAAGTCACTCGAGAACCATCTGTTCTGTGATCCATCTTCTCCACATCATATCGATAATTTCTTTTTACTTTGGTAATTCTGTATGGTCCTAGATACTTCGGCTTGAGCTTCAATCCAGTACCAAACTGTGTACGTTTGATGGCTACAACATCTCCTACTACATATTTTCGACTTTCTTTTCTTCTTCTATTATACGTCTTACAATTTTCATCTTGAACTTTTCTTATTTGTTCTTTAGCCTTCATCTTTAAGTCTTCTCTATTCTGCATGAAATTACTTCTATGCTCTTGCTGAAGCAAATCATAACTTTCAATATCTTCTTTAGTTTTAATTTTTGTACCCAACATGAGTTCAAAGGGAGTAGTGTCAATGCTTCTTTGATATGTGCTATTTAATGCTTTTTGCACCCGGCTGACCTGCTTGTACCATTGAGATGGCTCCTCAATGCATAGCTTTGCTAAAACCGCTATAATTATTCTGTGAATTGTAGCGTAAATAAAATTAAGGGCGCAGTAAAACACAAACCGCTACTTTACACGTTTAATTTTGATTAAAAGGAAAAAGATAGAAAACAAGTAATTAAAAAATATAAAAAAGTTAAATATTAGTTATTATTGGGAACCTTTCAGTGATGGCGTGGGTTAACTTAGCGGAAAGAAAAAGAATGTTATCGAAAGTATTATGCAAATATTTTTAACTTACCTAACCAAAAAATCGATTGCAATCGGTTATAGCTAGGCGAATACGCAATATTAGTAATTTTAATTACAAAAACACTAAGAGCATCCAACGCGTCTTGATAGGCCTTAGGTTAGAAAGAGTTTTTTGACGTGAGAATTTTTAGATTAGAAATATACAAATTAGGTGCACTATTTAAAATAGAACTCCT
Organism: Tholera decimalis; assembly: GCA_943138885.2. Classification (NCBI taxonomy): domain Eukaryota; kingdom Metazoa; phylum Arthropoda; class Insecta; order Lepidoptera; family Noctuidae; genus Tholera; species Tholera decimalis. The sequence continues at coordinate 17,783,235 of OW964561.2, forward strand.
GCTGCGAAAACTCGGTAATTCCTGGACGGCTGAACACGACTGTGGGAAGTAAGGTAGAAATCACGGAGCCACTGCGCTGCGGAGTCCGCATCTACCTCGTACTCGCTTCAGGCCTTTGAGATGGACGTCTCAGGCACAGGATGTGCTCGGATATCGGGCGAGAGCGCCCCGACCTCCGTCGTCGATAACCGACGTCGCTTGCCCGTAGGGTGGAGCCAAAAATTGGCTTGTAACGGGATCTAAACAAAAAAGTAACTTCAGACCACCGATGCAAGCTGAATCTTTGATTAATTATGAAACTAGTGCGAAATGGATCGAAAAGAAAAAAGGCGACAATACATACCAAATTAACCAGAAAATCACCCACTGACTATCCTTTTGCTAGGACACTTTATATTTTTTATTGGCTTAACACCAACAGAAAAAAAACTTTCACTTCATAATTTCGATATTAATCAAAAAATAAGGTCGACCATCACATATCGGGTCCCAAAAATGTAATGACGCCGTCAAAAGGCAAAACATCCGAGGATATTTTTCACGATTCCTTGTTCAAATGTGAATAACAGCTATGAAGAAAAAATTTTATTGAAAAGTTTGGATTAGAATTGGAGGAAGTTTTAACCGTAGCGGTTTTACGCTACAGTACCCCATTTCCAGTAAAAAAAAAAAAAAAAATGAGAGTAGCAACCCTAAAGGTGAGTGGCATCCCTAAAGGAAAGGTGAGTGACAACCCTAAAAGAAAGGTGGTTGACAACCCTAAAAAAAAGGTGGTTGACAACCCTAAAAGAAAGGTGGTTGACAACCCTAAAAGAAAGGTGGTTGACAACCCTAAAAGAAAAGTGGTTGACAACCCTAAAAGAAAGGTGAGAGATCAACCCAAGTGAATGTATCAACCCAGTGAGAGGGTGACAACGCTATAACAGATTGACATCACAACAACAGATTGAAAACACAACAACAGATTGAAAACACAATAACAGATTGAAAACACAATAACAGATTGACAACACAAAAGGGATAGCATCAACCAAGAGTGAAAACCATAATATATACAAATTAAATAAACTAGCCTAACTAACTTTAAACTAAATACATCAAATCAACGACATCGAAGTGCAGCTGATACTGAATAAAATTGAAAGCCGGCCTCCAGTTTAGACGTTAACAGTGCGAGCTTCAGATGCGTCTCCTAAACCTACATTAGAATAGAAAAACAAACGATAGAACTAGAATAATATTCTTAAATATATAGGAACAAAGAACAATATTTAAGACGAAACAAATAAGAGTTGAGATTAAGAAATAACCTAAAAATAACTTCAAAGGAAGTCAAACAAAAACTCGAAGTCGAACACAAAAGCTCGAAGTCAGATAATAACTCGAAGTGAGACACGACACAAAGTCCAACACGACTCAAAGTCAAACACGACTCAAAGTCAAACACGACTCAAAGTGAAACACGACTCAAAGTCCAACACGACTCAAAGTCAAGAGCTTAAGTTATAGAGGGATAAGTTAGAAGGTTAAGTTAAAGAGAGAGGGTTAAGTTGAAGAGGGTGGACCTTAAATCAAAATCAAAAATACGACGCTTAATGAGAGGAAATGGTTATGAATAAATATTAACTCCAGGGAGGAATGAGGGTCGAAATAATAAAAGAGGTGTCGTTAATTGAAAACTAATGGCCTAACATAAGTAATGCTGATCAAGTTAAGAATATGGAACAAATTAATTCATTTAAGTATGTCTTTTATATGATATTGTCCAATATGATGAGAATCACAGTCTTGTAGGACATATGTAGTCATGGAGATGACTCTGATCACACGACATTTAATGAAACGAGGAGCAAGCTTTCCTGTAAAGTATTCAGCAGCTGACGATTTTGAAAAATTACGCCTCCATACAATGTCGCCGGCATTGAGTGTAATAGCCGTGCGGTTCGTATTGTAATTTCGTGAATTACGGAGAAAAGCAGAGGAAAGATTGTCCGCTACTTTTGCGTAAATCTCGGCGAGCGAAGTCAGATTACTCGCGTGTTGTTCCCGACTTTCAGCTAAATTAGTGCTTAGAGTCTGGATATTCGCACGCGATGAATCCATACAGACTTCTCTACCGAATATGAGAAAGTTTGGCGTAAACCCTGTGGCTAAATTAATACATGAATTGAGGTAAAGTTTGACCTTGGGTAACAATTTAGCCCAATTCCTTTGGTTCTCGCCAACCAATATGCTCAAACAAGTAACGACACTTTGGTTATAACGTTCTACCGTGTTTGCTTGTGGAGTGTAATAAGGGGTATACGTAGGGGATTCAATGCGAAACGATCTAAGAAAGTTTAAAAACTGATTACTACGAAAAACGGTAGCATTATCACAGAGAATAGACCGTGGAACTCCGAAGTTAAAAAATATTTCAGATTCCAAAGCTTTTATAACTGAATTGGCGTCAATCCTTTTAAGGGGGACTAACCAAACATATTTAGAAAAAACATCGACCATAGATAAAATGTATTTGAACCCATAATAAGCGATTGGAAGCGGTCCAATAACGTCGATAGAAATCATTTGTAAAGGTAAAGAAACTTCCTTTGGATAACACATATGACCACGTGGTTGGGAATTCGCGATCTTATAAGCTTTACAAACCTCACATTGCCTTAAAGTCTCAGAAACATCTCGAAACATATTTGGCCAGTAAAAGTTATCCTTGAGCTTAAAATAAGTCTTTGAAACTCCAGGATGTATAGAGAGAGGATTATTATGAGCTTCCCATATAGCGGATTTAACCTTTTCAACGGGTAAAACTATGCGCCAAGGATCAGAGCACAATGGGTTAGTGATTGGCATGCGTCTTAACAGAACACCGTTCCGAATGGCGTAAGCTGGAAACGCTTGAGGGGAGTCACGAGCCCCTAAATACACCTTTTTATACCATCTATCATTGGTATGGTCAGGTCCTTGATCGAATGTAACCGGACTCGCGTACATTCTAGATAAAGCGTCTGGAACGACGTGTTGCGACCCTTTGCGATGAATGATATCAAACGTGTATTGGGAAATCACAGTAGCCCATCGCGCCAAACGCCCTGAGGGATTACTTAGTGTGAGGAGCCATTTCAAGGCCATATGATCGGTTATAACAGAAAACTTCATTCCATCTAAATAACAGCGAAAATGCTTAATGGAATCAAGAACGGATAAAAGTTCACGTTCGGTTGTACTATAATTGCGTTCTGCTTTTGAGAATAAGCGTGAATAATAAGCGATAGGATGTTCAACACCATCGAACTTTTGAGAAAGAACCGAACCAAGACCGACAGCTGACGCATCACATTGCAAAATGAAAGGCTTCGAGAAATCTGGACAAGCCATAACGGGAGTATTGATGAGCGCATCCTTTAATTTTAGGAATGCTTGATCGGCGGCATCATCCCAACTTATAGGGTCACGACCCTTCTTTTTTCCTATAAGGGCAGTGAGTGGAGCTATTATAGAAGAAAAACCATCAACAAAACGCCTATAATATGAGCATAACCCAATAAAACCACGTAGTGACTTAGCTGTAGTAGGAACGGGATAATCCCTAATAGCATCGAGCTTGCTGGGATCAGTTTGTAAACCCTTTTCGTTGATGATATAACCCAAATATTTCAATTCGCTTTTACAGAACTCGCATTTTTTTAGGTTAATAGTTAAACCGGCCTCCTTGAGACGGTCTAGTACTTTTCTAAGGAGCGAGAGGTGACTATCAAAGTCTTTTGATATTATGATTAGATCATCGACGTAACCGAAAACGCAATTATCACTGGTCGAAGTGAATTCAAAATTAACGATCATATCAGTAAGGCGCTGCATCTCGGAAGCTGCATTCGTGAGACCAAATGGCATTCTGACGAACTCAAATAAACCTCGTTGTGGAACTATGAACGCGGTTCTTTCACAACTCTCATCATCAGCGAGAGGAATCTGCCAAAATGCACTCCTAAAATCAAGAGAACTTATATACCTTGCACCTCGAAGGTTGTCAAGAATATCGTGAATACGGGGGAGCGGATAAGAATCTCTAGTAGTAACGCTATTCAATTTCCTACTATCAACGCAAAAACGTACAGAACCGTCCTTTTTGGTAACCATCACAACAGGACTGGCCCATGGAGAACGTGAGGGACGAATGACACCCATCTCCAGCATCTTATCGATTTCCTCATTGAGCAACTTTAACTTAACAGGTGAAAGAGGGTAAAACCGTTGTCTAATTGGTGGTCCAGTAGTGTTTATTTTGTGTGATAGCCAAGTAGTCTTACCAAGGCCAACTTTATCGGATGAAATGACATCGAATTCCTCAATGACCCGTTGCAACTTTAGCTCTTGGTCTGGTAATAAAACGTTACGAGGGTGAATGTATCGAACCTCGCTAATGCAATTAATCTGAGGAAGGGATTGAGAGTCAGAAGGAAGGGTATGTGGGTCAGGAGGTAGGGAATTAGAGTCGGGAGGAAGGTACATATTACCTTTGATATTTTTGTTAAAAGCTTGACTAAAAACTGAAGTCAAACCGAACTTATTCCAAAATTCGATACCTAAAATAACTGAAGAAGACATAGAACGTGCTACTAAAAATTCGTGGATAAAAGTCGTACCATTAAACTTAACTGGGAGAAAGATAGTTCCTAAAATATCAATAGGAGAGTTATTAGCGGAAATAACACGTGGGCACTGAACGTTTGATTTTAAAGAAATACCCAGTTGTTGGGTTAAACAATCACTAATAAGGGACATTTGTGCACCAGAGTCAAGAAGGGCTTTAACGACCCGGTTACACAATATGATCTCGATGAAAGGACGGTTATCAGATGAATCGGACGCTATCACCGGTGACACTGTACGGAGTAATGCGTGTCGCCGGTGGGCTAAACATTTTTTGGATTGCATTTTGGGCAATCACGAGTTATAAAACCAGGTGTGCGGCATTTAAAACATAGCATACCAGGGAAATCAGGGCAAGTACGATAGGGGTGTCCCGTTTTATTGCATTTTGGACAGAATTGTGAATGATTTGTTGCGCTTGAAACTAATTTTGTAGATTTGGGCAAAAAACTTTCAAAATGCGATGCAGTGTCAATGAGCGCATCTAAGTCAGTAAATTTATGTATCGATAAGCATGGAAAATATCTAGGATGCATGTTGTGAGTGATAATTTCTAATAGTTCAGATTTATCGACCGGTTTACGTAATGTATCATTCAATTGAGAAATCTGATGCACAAAATGTAAAACAGGTTGATCTGATTTCTGTTTTGTATTCCTAACTTGTTGACCGGTTTTAAATTCGAAATCAATTTCCCCGAACGTTTTGAAGAATTTTTCTTTTAATTCGGGGTAAGTCATATCAGGTCGACGGATTGACCTATAATAATTCAAGGCGCGACCGGATAACACTTCGTGGAAGCGTTTAAGCAGATAACTGTCAGTTATGTCGTCTGCATCCTTCTCTTCTTCGATACTGGTAAAAAAATTTCGAACACTGGTATCTCCAGTATAATTTATGTTCCATTTTCTTAGCGAAAATCGTTTTAGAAAGTAACCGGGACAGTCCTCGGATTTCATCGGAGAAGGTAAGTTAGAACGACTAGTACCCGGAGTGGGCCTAGGCGGAATGGGAGGAGGTCTAGAAATAATAATACTTCCGTGTAAAGGAGTCTCAACGATAGAACCTTCTTCGGACATTTTTAAACACAAAATAGAAATAGGTTAAATGAAAGAGCGGGACTTAGCAGGAAATCGTTAGATATCGTGCCGTAATATCGATGCGGGAAGAAGACAACAACATGAACGTCAAAGGAATCGGCTGGGCTAAGAATCCAACAAAACAGATACTAGCAAATAGCAGACAAGCAAACAGACGGGCTAAAAAAAATAAGAAAGGTAGACACTAGCACACGACCATTCAAAAAGCTTACCTTTGGTCACGATGCCTAACCATCCACACATCAAACACACTCTACGGGAAACTAACTACCGCTACCTACTGGGATAAAATAAAACTCGGGATAGATACGTATATTTTGGGAGAAAATAAAAGAATTGGAAATTGGGTATAGTTACAAAGTTAATCTTTAAAATTGAATTTCACAAACATCACACAATTTAGCAAAGAACATAAATTCAGTTAGCAATTCTGTAGTCCAGTCGTATGAATCGGGAAAACATTCAAGACAGGTAGTCCTTTTAACTTCCGTACGGGTATCTGACCAATTCTAAAACCTGAAACTCACAACAAGAAAGATGAAAATTAAAGATTGCTCTCAAGAGCAACCACACACGAGATAACAAAAAAAAATGGTATTTTAGTAATAATTAATATGCAAACTTACTTTAATTCGGGCGCCATATTGTAGCGTAAATAAAATTAAGGGCGCAGTAAAACACAAACCGCTACTTTACACGTTTAATTTTGATTAAAAGGAAAAAGATAGAAAACAAGTAATTAAAAAATATAAAAAAGTTAAATATTAGTTATTATTGGGAACCTTTCAGTGATGGCGTGGGTTAACTTAGCGGAAAGAAAAAGAATGTTATCGAAAGTATTATGCAAATATTTTTAACTTACCTAACCAAAAAATCGATTGCAATCGGTTATAGCTAGGCGAATACGCAATATTAGTAATTTTAATTACAAAAACACTAAGAGCATCCAACGCGTCTTGATAGGCCTTAGGTTAGAAAGAGTTTTTTGACGTGAGAATTTTTAGATTAGAAATATACAAATTAGGTGCACTATTTAAAATAGAACTCCTGCTGCGAAAACTCGGTAATTCCTGGACGGCTGAACACGACTGTGGGAAGTAAGGTAGAAATCACGGAGCCACTGCGCTGCGGAGTCCGCATCTACCTCGTACTCGCTTCAGGCCTTTGAGATGGACGTCTCAGGCACAGGATGTGCTCGGATATCGGGCGAGAGCGCCCCGACCTCCGTCGTCGATAACCGACGTCGCTTGCCCGTAGGGTGGAGCCAAAAATTGGCTTGTAACGGGATCTAAACAAAAAAGTAACTTCAGACCACCGATGCAAGCTGAATCTTTGATTAATTATGAAACTAGTGCGAAATGGATCGAAAAGAAAAAAGGCGACAATACATACCAAATTAACCAGAAAATCACCCACTGACTATCCTTTTGCTAGGACACTTTATATTTTTTATTGGCTTAACACCAACAGAAAAAAAACTTTCACTTCATAATTTCGATATTAATCAAAAAATAAGGTCGACCATCACATATCGGGTCCCAAAAATGTAATGACGCCGTCAAAAGGCAAAACATCCGAGGATATTTTTCACGATTCCTTGTTCAAATGTGAATAACAGCTATGAAGAAAAAATTTTATTGAAAAGTTTGGATTAGAATTGGAGGAAGTTTTAACCGTAGCGGTTTTACGCTACAGAATGCGCTCCACTTGACCATTCCCTCTGGGCACACCTGTTGTTATGGTTATATGTTGAATACTCTCCTTCTCACAATACTCCTTAAAGTAGTTGCGGGTAAATGCGCTACCATGATCTGAAATCAAACGTATAGGATTCCCAAACGTCTGCTAATGAATCTGTAACTTGTCTATAGTCTCCTTACTGGTAGTCCCCTTCACTGAAAACAACCACACAAACTTTGTAAATCCATCTACAACAGTTAGAATGTAATTATGCATCTTCCTCGTCTCTGAAAGAGGTCTAATATGATCACAATGTATGCAAAGGAATGCTTTCTTTATCAATGCAATTAAAGAATCCCTCCTGTTTACCTTCTCTTTTGGTCGGTAGCAGACATGTTATGCACGACAATAAAAACTCTTCAATCTTCTTGTTAATATTTTTGATATAATATTCTTGTTCCACCAGTTGTATCATTTTTCTTTTCCCAAAATGTCCCTTCTGGTGTATTCTTCTTAAAATCTCAAATTCTAAATTTCTTGGTATTACTAACCTTCTTTCTAGTCCTTTGTACAATAAACCATCGCTGTAGATATAGTCTTCATATGGCTGAAGTTTTACTATCTCTATAATCGCTTTTATACCTTCATCCAAAATCTGTGCTTGTTTGACTTGATCATGTAGGCTTAACTGAACAGCTCCAACAAATGGATTTCTGCTCAAAGCGCCCGCATGTTGCATTTTGCCTCCTGGTCGATGTTCAACCACGTAATCATACTCTTCAAGCAATAATACCCATCTGGCTACTCTAGTTGTTAGGTCCTTCTTATTCAATGTCTTCTGAAAGGCTTGACAGTCTGTAACAATTTTAAAGTGTTTTCCGTACAAGTAATGCCTAAACTTCTTTACACCCTCAATAATAGCCAAAGCTTCCAACTCATAGCTACTATACCTCTTCTCAGCATCACTGGTCTTCCTACTGTAGTAGTGTACAGAATGTAACTCATTTGCATAGTCTCTCTGAAGCAAAATAGCACCATATGCTATTGCAGAGGCATCAGTATGCAATTCAGTTAATAACTGAGGGTCATAAATCCTTAACACTGGGCTACTAGCTAAAGCATTCTTCAACATGTTAAATGCACTTCTCTGAACATCTTCAAACACAAAGTTAGCCTCCTTCTTCAATAAATCAGTTAATGGTTTAGCTATCAATGCAAAATCTTTAATATATTTCCTAAAATATGAAGTTAATCCAACAAAACTATGAAGTTGCTTTAAAGTCGTGGGTTCAGGGTACCTGGTTACAGCATCTGTTTTGTCCTGAGAAGGCTGAACATTTCCATCTTCTATAATGTGTCCTAGGTACTCTATTCTACGACATAACAATTGCGCCTTCTTCCAATTAATCTGCAAGCCATATTGTGATGCGACAGCTAACACTTCTTTTAACCGTTGCAATGCCTGACATTCATCAATAGCAGGTATTAATAAATCGTCAATGAATATCACCAATATTCTCTTTGCTATAAGTTCACGAAACACCATCGTTACAAATCTCATAAAATACGTCGGGCAAACCGACAAACCATACGGAGCCCTCAGAAACTCATACTGTCCATTGTGTGTAACAAAGGCAGTGTACTTTATGCTTTCTTTACTGACTCTCAAATGAAAGAAACTATTTTTTAAATCTAACACACTAAAAACACGAGCACCTTTAAGTTTATCTATCAAATCATCAATAATAGGCAGAGGAAATTCATCTTTAATCATCTTTTTGTTTATAGGTCTATAGTCTACACACACTCTAGTACTGGTTTCTTTTTTCTTTACTAACACCAAGGGTGAGGAATATTCTGAAAAACTTACACGAATGATCCCATCCTTAAGCCACTCTGATACTTGCTTTTCAACAATCTCTTGTTCGGCCAAAGATATACGCCTTGGTCGTCGAGTCACTGGTATATCATCCTTGTGCACAATACGCAATTCTATCGGCGCCTCCTTTACCTGTACTGGTATATAATTCTTCACACAGTCAACGACTTCTTGTTGCACCTGCTTATCTTGAATAGTACCTAAAACAAACTCATCCTGACTTACCACGCACACAAGCTTTGACAACCAACTGTTTACATTTGGAGTAATCAGTATTGACCCCTTTGACATAATGGTAAAAACATCTTTAAGGAATTCTTGACCCAATATTACACTACACGGCATACACTGCCTAGGAACAACATGATGTAGCGTGGTAGTCGATTAAACTAGAATCGATTACCACACTCATCCCTAATGTCTATGGTTTCACTGAGTGACAACACTTATGCGGTGCCGGCTAGAAATTCTAATCCCCGGTCTGCTGAGTTCTTTTTACACCGCCTACTACTACAAGTAACTAATATTGAAACCCCTCTGTGCCCAAGGGGTTTTCCTTTTTACTGCCTTCATCTCTGATATCAACTACCTCAACGTCTGCCACGCGACGGGTGTCACCGCTGCCTCCGCGTATAACCGCTAGAGAGACGCCCTGTCGCGTGGTCTGCCTGCATAACCTCTGCACCTGCCACGTGCGAGTTGGGTGTCAACGCTGCCTCCGCGGCTAACCGCAGGAGAGACATCCTCTCGCGTGGCCTGCCCTGCATAACCTCTGCGTCTGACACGTGGTCGCTACCGGCTTCGGGGTCGGCCCGTCGGTCTGCGTGCGTCGCGGCCTAAGCCCAGGGCAGTACCTTCCACAAACCTACAACCAGTGGAGGAACACCTTGGTGAACTGAATCCACCCCTCTACCGAATAAATGCTGTAAACTTCTGTGGTCATCTTTCAATTCTACCACCTAAACCTCTACGCCACAGTGGCGCCCACTCGGTAAAGTTCACTAAGGTTTTCTTCACTGGTCGCTATTTACCTTTACTCATTCATCGTGGCGGTAATTCATTCATTCCTATTGAGTAACTTACTATATTTTCTTACCGTATTTTTGTCTAGTAATCCCCTCGCTGTGGCTAAGACACCTTTAGCCACAAAACGATCTTGTGAGTCTGCTTGATCGGCAGTGAGTTATTCATTTCCTATACTACCTTACTTCCCTCAACCCATCCGTCTGTTGCCTGTAGGTCTCGAGGCGCAGATATCCTTGTTTAATTTGTTATTCAGCTGCTAGGGTTTTGATATCAATTGTAAAGATCACAATGAGCGCTTACCCAATTAACTTTATCCACCTAAGAAAGGCCGAATTAGAACATGAGGTCATCATTAGGGGCGGTTAAAAGGGCACAGTCACAGACCTTAGAAAACAAATTAACAAACTTTCTAGACTACATGACACTGAGGACATTTTGCTGTCCGGGATAGATGAGAAGGATGATTTGAGTGGTCTGAGTCAGACGCTAGAAGATTTTAAAGACTACTTATCTACCATAAACACTGAACGTTCTCTTAGTGTAGCTACATCAAATAGGAACCACATATTCCATAGATTAGGAAGAATAACTCCAACCACACAAGACGCTATTCGGTTGAAGAGAGAACTTGATTCACTGTTTGGTTGCTTAGACACTCAGTACAAAACTCTCCTGAGTAAACTTACCCCTAGTACATCAGGTAGTTCTGCCAGTAGTCAGCAGGCTGAAGCAAGTGCCACAAAAACCCCAAATATAGTTGTCACTTGTCCCAGTCACCATGGCAATAAACCCAAATACGATGGGAATACGTGTGTAAGGTCATTTGTTCAAAAAATTGAGGAGTTCAGACTAAGTAAGCGAATTTCCAGGGAGGACATGTTGAATTTTTCCTATGACAAATTCACTGGCAATGCTTTACACTGGTATAGACACATAAAATCTGATATATTGTCTTGGGACCAGTTAATCGAGCAACTTAAGTCTGCCTTTGATAGTGATGATTATGACTATAGACTCCTTTCTGAAATCAAACAGCGTACACAAGGTGAAACTGAAAATATAACTATTTACATTTCTATAATGAGCGGTCTCTTCAACCGACTTGAAAAAAAACTTTAAGAAGAGGAAAAATTCAACATTATCTCTCATAATGTTAAACCCGTCTATGCGGATGTGCTAGCACTAAGTAGTGTGCAAACGTTAGACCAATTACAACAGGTTTGCAAAAACTATGAGATATATAAAGCTAGGGCTACACACTACCATGAACCCAGCAAAAGTAATCTGAGCACTCTTGCACCAGAGTTTGCATACCACAGGCACAATAAGTCTAGTAATAGTTATAACACAAGTACTAATAATTCAGCAAAACACTACACTAACTACAAGAAAAACTCTGGTCAGTCGGAAACAGAAAAGGTTTCAGCTATTAACACTAAAAAATAATCTCCCTCTAAAGTCACTCATTGAGAAAGTGTACAGCAGAAAGATTTCCAATTTGCTTTAAGTGTGGTCTCAAAGGTGTGATTTCTCCAAACTGTAAAAAGTGCCACTCAAAAACTAAAGGTTGTGGGTTGTTGTAAAAAACCAAATAAAACTAAAAACGGTGGTGAGTGGGCAGATTGGCCACCAACATTAAAACCATCTTCCACTCATTATGCTGTTACAACAATCCACAATAAACCACTAAATGATACTAGGCCTTATGCAAGTATTCTAATAAATAACTTGCCTACTTGCGGACTATTGGACTCAGGTTCCGCAGTCACCATAATTGGAGATAACTTTCATTTAAAACTCATCGATTTGGGCCTAACCCTAAAATCATGTGAACAGTCTTTAAAATTTGTTGCCGCTGGGGGACAAATGTTATCACCAATAGGTATACTAAATCTACCTATAACCTTTGAAAGTAAACACCACATACTTAAGGCCTATGTAATACCATCAGTTGACATACCCATTCTACTGGGCATTGACTTCTGGAATATTTTTGAACTGTTCCCTAAAAACACTAAGTCAATCTTCCTTATGAGTCATAATGAACAAATAATCAACTCTAATACAGACTTACACCTACATTCCTTCGCTCAACTTTCAAGGACACAACAAATAAAAGCAGATAACATTATTAAACAATATGAAACTATATCTTCAGATAAAAAAGGTCTAGGGTCGTACCAATCTCATCACACACTGCATAGATACTGGAGACTCACCTCCAATCAGGCAGCGTTACTACAGAATGTCGCCTGAAAAACAGCGCATTTTGTGTGAAGAGCTAGACGAAATGTTAAAGCTAGATGTTGTTGAGCCCTGTGAAAGTCCTTGGTCTACACCTGTACTTCTCACACCTAAAAGGGATGGCAAATTGCGGTTCTGTTTAGACAGTCGCAAGCTAAATTCAGTAACTAAGAAGGATGCTTATAATTTACCTTATATCTCTGAAATTCTAGATAACCTAAAGGATGCTAAATACCTAACAAGTCTAGATCTTTATAAAAGTTTCTGGCAGCTACCCTTGAATGAAGAGGACAAAAACAAGACTGCTTTTTACATTCCTGGCCGTGGAACCTTCAGGTTCAAAACTACACCCTTTGGACTAACTAATGCACCTGCTACTCAACAGAGGCTTGTTGATAAGTTATTCTATGGCCCAGAATTTGAAAACAGAGTTTTTGCTTTCTTAGATGACGTAGTTCTGGTTTCTTCTGATTTTGACCACCATATATCTCTTTTATTAAAAGTCCTTAATACACTAACTGAGGCCAATTTAACAATTAATTTAAATAAATGCCAATTCTTCCGGGATGAACATAAATACCTCGGTTACATTGTAAATTCAAAGGGCTTGCACCCAGACCCAGAAAAAGTAGAAGCAATTACAAAATTTCCAATCCCAACTAATCCTAAAGATGTAAAGAGATTCTTGGGAACAGCATCCTGGTACAGACGTTTTATCCCAAACTTTAGTTCACTAGCAGCACCTTTAAATAAACTTACTAGCTCCAGCAAAAAGGCTCCACCTTTTGCTTGGACCAATGAGTGCCAAGAATCATTTGACAAACTCAGGAATATACTAATTTCAGCCCCAGTCTTGTCATGTCCAGATTATAGCTTACCTTTTGAAGTACATACAGATGCTAGTAATAATGGAATTGGCGCTTTGCTCACTCAAACTAAAAATGGTATCGAGCACCCTATAGCATATATGAGTAAGTCCTTGTCAAAACCAGAACAAAACTATAGTATTACGGAGAGAGAAGCGTTAGCAGTATTATTGGCTCTAGAGCACTGGCGATGTTATCTTGAAAATGGTCTAAAATTCACAGTCTACACAGATCACTCTGCACTAAAGTGGTTCTTAAAACTACAAAATCCTACTGGTAGACTAGCCCGCTGGGGAATTAGGCTCTCTGCATTTAACTTCGATATTAAACACCGCCGTGGTTCCGATAATACTCTCCCCGACGCTCTGTCCCGCGCTCTCCCAGTGGCTGAAATATCTTCCCAGTCCACCCCACCAGTAACTAACAATACTTGGTACCTAAAAATCTATAATGGCTGTATACAGAGTCCAATCTCTTATCCTAATTATCTTATTAAGAATAACAAGTTATTTCGGTACATGAAAAGTAAATTCGCTATTTTTAATGAGTTTGACTGGAAGGAAGTTATTCCATATGAATCTAGGTCTAAAGTTGTTGTTGACAACCATTCAGAACCCACGGCAGGTCATCTAGGCATTTTTAAAACTTATAAAAGACTAGCTCTTTGTTACTACTGGCCAGGAATGCACAGTGACATAGTGAAAGCTGTAACTTCATGTGAAATCTGTCTAGCTCATAAACAAGTAAACCATGCTCCACAGGGGGTCATGGGGAAACCTAAAGAATGCTCTCGACCATTCCAGATGCTCAGTATTGACATTGTTGGCCCTCTGCCTGTCTCTAGACGCCAAAACGCATATCTCTTTGTAGTGACATGCTGTTTCTCTAAGTATTGTCTTCTTTTCCCAATGAGGAATGCTAACGCTAAAACTATCTGTAAACTAATGGAGGATAATGTATTTTTGGTACATGGAATACCTCAATGTATAATTTTAGACAATGGCACTCAGTTCACTTCAAATGAAACTAAAAACTTATTCAGTAAATATAACATACCTAGGTATGCACCACAGATTAACACCGTGGAAAGGTACAATAAGACAATCATAACAGCTGTTTCTACCTACATTCATAATGACCAACGCTCTTGGGATCTACATATCCCAGCTGTACAATTTGCACTAAATAGCTCAACTAGTGAAGTTACAGGTTTCACTCCTGCATTCCTTATATTTGGTAGGGAATTAGTAGCTGACGGTTCCATCTACCAAAAAACTGACTTAAAGGAAATAATATTCCAACCTAGAGACCAGTATGCTGAAAACTTAGGTTGTCTCTCTAACATTTTTGACCAAGTACAGTCTGCCTTACTACGAGCACATTCTAGAAATGCTACAGACTACAACTTGCGACGCAAGAATGTAGAATTCAATGTAGGTGATGTAGTCTGGAAACGTACTTACTACCAGAGTGATAAGGAAAGGTATTTCAGTAAAAAATTAGCTCCTAAATTTACTAAATGTAAAGTATCTGCCAAACTCTCCCCTATAGTTTATGAGTTGGTAGACATGCAAGGAAAGCCTTTGGGTGAGTGGCACGCTAAGGATTTAAGGCGAAACAGTCCACCCTAACTCCCGTAGGCCTAGCTAACTAACTAGTGTTTGACCCCATACAGGGTCACACGATGCCAAGGGAACACACACCCACGACTGCCTACCATACTAGTCGTGGAGGGTCGACTTGTACCTAACTACCTAAGTTAACTATAACTCTAGTTATAGCTATCCTAGTGTCATATTTCACACCCACCTACAGTGTGGTAATCCTACTTAAAACCTACTGACTAAAGTTACCAAACTATTATTCTAAAATTAACTATATTTATTTATCTTTTAACAGAACTAAATACCATGACTGCATGGTTATGAGCCAACATAACTTCAGTTCCAGGACCACCTATCTGCTAACCACACACACATACACTACACATCTAATTTCTTTGATTATTTTTCTCTTCACGGCGTGACTATGAGAGGCTACATAGTGGGCCCTCAGGGCGATTAATTCTTTTGTTTCATGGCAGAGTAGTCTCCATGGTACACTACCATTAACTTTTATTTATGTTATTATGTCCTCATGGATGTCTTAAAGACGGCCCCCTGAAACATGGGTGTCCGCACACTAATTAATCTACATTAATTCCTAACTAGGCGTAGCTATGGAGAACGCAGCTGACCCTCTTTGTTAGATGTCACAACACTTCCTCATAGCATACTACCATTACTTATTTGTAATTATAACTCACTGTTCTGAAAACAGCTTCAAGCCGGTATTTACCGTTAATAATTACCGTTAATAAGTACCGTTTAGTTACCGTTAATAGGTAGGTACGGTATTTTATATAGACATTTGTCTATATAAAATACCGTACCTACCTATTAACTACTTACATAGTAATCTATAACTTTATAGTCTAATTATAACTGTAAAACTTTCTCACTACTAACTTTAAAACTATTCATAAAACTTTATAACTGCTGGTATCTGCCACCACGGTTAAACTATGTTCCAGTCTACCCTGGTAACAAATCTAACTTTAATAATCTAGGCTCTAAACCAGATGAAACCTAACTTACACTTCATCTCATCGTTTAATAATAGCATCTACATAAAATATTCTAACAACATTTAGTCTACAAACTTATCTAATTTCTTTTATCTAAGCACTAAACCAGAAACCTAACTTAAACTTCATAACATCGTTTAATATTGAACACACGTAACCTGAATATCACTTAGATCCAACCTGTCCTAATTAAATTAATTAATTCTCTTAGAAAATATTTCCGCGTGTTTCATAACATAACCTAATTAATTCAAGATCATTGTCATATTATATTTTGACGTTTACGTACTGACTTTGACATCTCGACGTAGTTACCTATCTTGGATACTTGTCTTATAGAATTTCGTCTATAACGTACGGATATTCTCGCAACAGTATGGATATGGACTTGATTTAATTTTTTAAATTTCACTCACATTCGGAAACTCACTCGAATAGACTTTGACATAAGATGCGTATTCCAGTAATTAAACTTAAACCAATTTGAACATATACATGGACCATCACCAAAAAAGAAATGTTTTACCATTAACAATTTTTTTTTTATTTTTTTAAATACTCTTAGCGTTGAACTTTAACATAATTTAATTTTAAACCTAAACATAAAATAGAACCTTAACTTATTATTAAATTGTTGTTAGAACTTTGATAATTTAATATTCAACGATGAACTTACTTCTTGCTATGAAACCTAACTTTAGCTATAGCCTGCAACAGTTCACCAAGGTTACCTAACCCTATGGAGATACACTTGCTTTATCTTGCTGTTTTTCCTACTGACTGTCTCGAGTTAGAGCCGGGGAATACGATGCGTTGCGGCGGCGGTGCGGCGCCGGAGCGGTGTCGCTGCGTCGTCTTACATAGAAATATCTGTGGCATGCACACGATGCGCTCCGGCGCCGCACCGGACTTGCAACCACCAAGACGAGGCGGGGAGGGCTGAATGCGTTGCAACGTCGGAGCGGCACCGCTCAGTTGTTTTGCGTCACAAGGCACGCTCGCTCGTTTCGATTGTCTGTCAACAGACTGTCCAACGCTGCTACGGCGCCACTGCGACATAACAACGTAACGGCGCCGCACCGCTCGTGTGCCCACTGACACGGTGAAATCTTTGCGGTGCGGCGCCGCAACGCATCGTGTGCCCCCGCCCTTAAACTACTCTATAATTAGTTTACCTCTCGTATGTGATAGTAAGTCACTGACTTAGGACTACTTCCAAGTCAGGGATGGACATAGAATGGATGGATGAATAATGAATAGTATGGAAGCACATGAATGGGATGTATGAACGTATAGGTAGTCAGTAATAGTGGTTTAGGCCTTCTAGCGGATTTATCCTAGGGAAAATCTTTCACTAACAGGCGGGGTACTGTAGCGTGGTAGTCGATTAAACTAGAATCGATTACCACACTCATCCCTAATGTCTATGGTATCACTGAGTGACAACACTTATGCGGTGCCGGCTAGAAATTCTAATCCCCGGTCTGCTGAGTTCTTTTTACACCGCCTACTACTACAAGTAACTAATATTGAAAACCCTCTGTGCCCAAGGGGTTTTCCTTTTTACTGCCTTCATCTCTGATATCAACTACCTCAACGTATGCCACGCGACGGGTGTCACCGCTGCCTCCGCGTATAACCGCTAGAGAGACGCCCTGTCGCGTGGTCTGCCTGCATAACCTCTGCACCTGCCACGTGCGAGTTGGGTGTCAACGCTGCCTCCGCGGCTAACCGCAGGAGAGACATCCTCTCGCGTGGCCTGCCCTGCATAACCTCTGCGTCTGACACGTGGTCGCTGCCGGCTTCGGGGTCGGCCCGTCGGTCTGCGTGCGTCGCGGCCTAAGCCCAGGGCAGTACCTTCCACAAACCTACAACCAGTGGAGGAACACCTTGGTGAACTGAATCCACCCTGCTACCGAATAAATGCTGTAAGCTTCTGTGGTCATCTTTCAATTCTACCACCTAAACCTCTACGCCACCAATAATGCAATATCTTTATATAGTGTCCATCTAATAACACACAAGCAGTAAACTAAAAAAAAACTGAACTTGCAGAAATGAAGATCCAGAACAGGAAACTAAGATCAGACATGAACGCAAATGAGCAACGAGATAGGCTATTAAATATTGAAATTGTTGGTGTGCCTGAGCATAAAGACGAAAATTTGAGCGAAATCATCTTTAAGATTGGTCAATACACACAAATTGTTATTAAACAAGATGATATTATTCAAGTGAATAGAGTAACCCCAAGGTCCAAGGTTCAGGGTAGGCCAAGAAATATAATAGCGAAGTTACGCACTCGCCAGCTCAAGGATAACATTATTTCGCAAGCACGAAAATGCCGCCCGACAACTGAAGCTTTAAATGTTCGAGGCAGTACCAGTCCGATATTTGTAAACGAGCATTTAACTGTATTCAATAAGAGTCTTTTAAAAAAAACCAAGGAGATAGCTAACATTAAGCAATATCAATTTACATGGATAAAAAACTGCAGGATCCTTGTGAGAAAATCTGTTACAACTCCCGCTATCTATGTAATGGACGAGCAGGATCTGAAAAAAATCGTCTAGTTCTAGTTCTAAGAGAAAGTCAAAAACTCAATTTATTGCTCTATTTTATTATTATTCCTTTTCTTCAGTATGTTAGTTATATTTTTCTGCAAGTTGTTTTATTTAGTTGTGAACAAAGCGTAATTAGTGGTTTGATCTTTGTGATTGTCGAGTCTAAGCGTACTGTGTTCTGTGTGAAGTGTCTATTGTTCGAGCATTGCGCGGTCACTAGCGATCGTGTAAAGGTAACTCGTTTATTGAGAGTGCGATACTTGATTTACACATCATATTTACATGATTTGGTCATGCACGGGTTTTGTTACTACAGAAATGAAATTCTTATTTTAATTACGTTAATCAAGGGTACTTTAATTTTTTGTGGGCAAAAACATAGTGATAAAAGAAAAAAAATCAGTAAAATAACCTATATTATGGGCACAACTTTTTCTCTTTATCGGAAATGTGTGACGTTGTATGGGAACAGTTCAACAAGCTACTATAATCTCGGTATCTGTTTTGAATATACAATAATTTGCGATGGTACAGTCTACATGATGCGGATCGCACCGACACGTAGCGCATGCGTTTTACCCATTAACAACCTAGAGAACTTTTATAATGTTTTTGCATCTTACCCTCATATTAAAATAGTTATCTGTTGGTTAGTAATTTATGCTATTAATAACAATTATTGTAATCCATTACTAACTGGGCATATCATGTGTATGATACACCGAAGTGCTCATAATATAACCCTTTACCGCCAGTTATGTCGCTATAAAATGAATGATACTATTTTACTTACACACGAGTTACATAAAGATTTACAAATTGCGACCGCCATCTATGTTTTTGAATATGCTTGTGGAGCCTGCTCGTTAAGATGCTGCCCAGTAGTTTGAACATTTATTATCAGAACTGTCGTGGTCTAAGAACTAAATCGACACAATTCCAGCAAAACATTTTAAGCGATAGTTATGATTTAATTATCATAACTGAAACCTGGTTACATAACGGCATTCTAGATAGGGAGTTGTGTGACGATAGGTATGACGTTTTCCGTAAAGACCGCGATCTAGTCGCCACTGGGAAATCCACAGGTGGCGGTGTGATGATTCTGTCGCGGCACGAGCTGGGTGCGTGGAGCATCGAGTCCGAGCGTAATACAATTGCTACGGAACTTTTGACTATTGTTATACCGGGCCGTGCGTTGTCCGCGACCTCTGATCTGTGCGTAAGTGTTGTCTACATACCCCCGGACGCTCAACGCATACCCTCTGATGTAGATTACGTATTGCAGAGCGTTGCAAATGTATGTAACCGTAATACTAAAACATGTAACTGCATACTTGTAGGCGACTTTAATTTTCCTTGCATCCAGTGGAGTTCGAGTGGACCAACTTTTTTAAAACAAGGTGCCGTCGAGATACAGAACGCAGCCGCGCGCTTGGTTAATGATTTAGGTTTTTTAGGAATAACGCAATACAATTTTCTATCTAACCATAAAGGACATACTCTTGATTTAGCTTTTTCTACCTTGCCATTAAAAATACAGGAGTGTCAATCGCCCCTTTCAAAAGTTGACCTCTATCATCCAGTATTGTGTATCGAAGTCTCTGACATTGCAGTTTCCCCGCTCCGCGAGTTGTCTACGCCTAGATATAATTATCGCAAAGCCGATTACGATATGTTAAATAATTACTTTTCTGAAATCAACTGGCAGTCTGTTTTAGGTACCACTTATACAAATGATGTAGTACACAACTTTTACGAAACGGTTCAAGTAGGAATTGATAAATATGTGCCTGTTAATCGAGGGACCGGCTCGCGTAAATATCCTATTTGGTATAGTAGCTCACTAATTAAAATAATTAAAGAAAAAAGTAAAGCCCACTCGCGCTGGAAGCGTTACGGAAATTTACTTGACCACGATGAGTTTGTTATGTTGCGGGCAAGACAGCGGCATGTCCAACAAATTTGCTTTAATAAGTACGTGCACGAGACGGAATGCGGTCTGAAAAAAGATCCTAAAAAGTTTTGGTCCTACATTAAAACCATGCGCGGAGGCTCAAATTACCCAAAAATATTGTCACACAACAATGTAAAATACTCAGAAGGACAAGAAATTGCTGAAGCTTTCAATGACTTTTTTCACGGAGTTTTTGGTGAACCCTCTGACTATAGCCTACTTAATTCTTTGCAATTGGAAGGTAAAGATGATTGTTCCGACATTATATCCAGCTTACAATTTACCCCGTCCAACGTGGAGAGGTCATTGAAAGGTTTAAGTGTTGATAAAGGCCCTGGTTGTGATGGAGTACCTCCATTATTTTGGAAATATTGTGCAAAATCATTAGCACTTCCAGTCAGTTTTATTTTTAATATTTCTTTAAAAGAAGGCACGTTCCCAAGCCAATGGAAGAAGGCATATATTGTTCCAATACATAAAAAGGGTTCGCGAACAATGATTGGAAATTACAGGGGTATCTCTTTACTTAATACAATTGGCAAAGTATTTGAAAAGCTGGTATATAATGCTATTTATCCATACATTCTTAGAGGCATTTCTAACAAACAACACGGTTTCTTAAAAAAGCGTTCGACTATCTCGAATTTGGCTAGTTTCTCAAACTTTATCCTTGAGAATACAGATGGTGGAGGGCAGGTTGACGTGATTTATACAGATTGTGGATCACGTCATCCTGCTGAGCAAGCTGTATAGACTGGGCATACGCGGGGACCTTTTGCGATGGGTCCAATCCTATCTATTTAAAAGATCACAGGCTGTAGTAATAGGAGGTTACCGTTCCAACTTTATTGAAATACCTAGCGGCGTCCCACAGGGATCCCATTTAGGGCCCTTGTTTTACAACGCATATTTATTTGATATCACTGATTCAATTAAACACTCTGAACACTTAATGTACGCTGACGATAAAAAAATATTTTATAAAATACGATCATTAGATGACTGTAAATATCTTCAGGAGGACTTATGTAATTTATATAATTATTACATCAAAAATAAGATTACTGTAAATGTATCAAAATGTCAATATATTAGTTATACACGTAAAAAAAACCCTGTAACCTACGCCTACAATTTTAATGGAATCATTATTAATAAAGTCCAGGTAACTCGTGATTTAGGAGTTATATTTGACCATAAATTAACATTTTCTGAACACGTAGATCATGTTGTTACAAAAGCGTATAAGAACTTAGGATTTGTTCTTAGGTCATGTAAACTATTTAAAAATATTGAGGCTCTTAAATTAGTATATTTTGCATATGTGCGCAGTGTCCTAGAATATGCGTGTCCTATTTGGTGCCCCCAATATATCATATACAAGAATCAATTAGAACGTATTCAAAGAAAATTCGTTAACCACCTTAACTATCGCCTCCGTAAAGTTCCCATGTCTTACGAAGATAGCTGTAGGGAATATGGTATGCTAACACTCGATGAAAGGCGAAAAGTACTGGATATGTGTTTACTTTTCGATATAATCAATGGGCGTCTGGATTGCCCGGAGTTGGTCGAACAGATAAGGTTTAATACGCCTATAAGGCGAACACGTCACACGCCAATGTTACATGTACCTCCGCACTCGTCTAATTACGCTAAGAATTGTGTACTGACCCGCATTGCTCGAACATATAACACAAATTTCGCACAAATAGATTTATTCAATTACACTAAACCTAAATTCAAAGCACTTATAAAAAACTTATTTAAAGATAAATAGCAAATTAGCCTTAGTAACTACTTCTGTAAATTTGTATAAAATGTACCTACCTATACTGTTTGTTATAGTACATATTACCTCAATGTTTGTTTTATAATATTTTTGAGTTTTGCTATTAAGTTCGTTCGCATGTTCTAAATTTATATAAGTTAAACAGGGAAACCTATTATTAGCCATACAAAACTGTATTACACATATTTTATCATTCGTTTAATGTATCGCGGTTGGTTTTCTAAATAAATAAATAAATAAATAAACTTTTGCGTCGACCTTACACTGCCGCCTAAACCCACCAGATTCGTGACAGTGTTCACAGACTTAGGAGCCCCAAGATGAACGTAAAATTCGATACACACCAAGTTAATCTCACTACCAGAGTCAATTAACGCTTTAATTTCGCACTTATTCACTAAAACCGTTTTGCAGGCATTTTCGAATCGAAACTGTTCTGGCGTTTTTTCTTCGACGTAAACATCAGTGAAGTTGGCGTCAGTTCCCACTGGCATCGCCATCTTGTCGCCGTCGCTGATGTTGGTACTCATGTCAATGTCATCAGTATCGCCAACCGCAGACTCACGAATGTTCGGAGTGAAGTTAGTCACACACATCGTTCGCTTATCTTCGTAAATGTTCGGTTTTCCGCCTTGCCGTTCACGTTCATGGTTATAGGTCTTTTCATTCGTATTCGTATTATTTGTTGAACGGATGCATTGAGTAGAAATGTGTCCAAATTCATTGCACTTAAAACACTTCAGACCTTTTTCTTTATTTGGACACTTTGATGATTGATGATCTTTTTCACCACAGCTGTAACATCTCTTGATCCCCGCGCCATTTCCTTGATTTTCAGACTTTCTGTGTCGACTATGACCGTTGTTTTCCGTCCTCATTTTATCTTTGATAGTTTCGTAAATATCTAATCTTTATATTAGATATTTACGAAACTAATATATAATCTTTTCTTTCAGGTCCGCATACGTCGTAACTCCGTATAACAACATTTTATTAACTTCCGAGTCGAATATGCCGTCAATTATGTATCTAATGGCAACATAATCTGGCATCTTGCCACGTTTTCCCATTTCCTTCATGACTAACATGTAATCTAGACACGGTTCGTCCTTTTTTTTTTCATTCTGGCGGCCATCATCTCGTGGATAGTTTTGCTATCCACCGTATCTGGAAACTCCCTAAGTAATCCAGCCTTTAAATCCTCCCAACTTTTATAAGATTTTTCAGATCTGAGCCACAGCGCAGCAGTTCCGACCAAAGCCCTTCTGGCTACGATCAGAGTTTGCAGGGGCGTCCATTGAAAAATCTCGGCATTATTGTCAATGTCCTGCGCCCATTTAGCTATTGAGAACATCTTGTCTTGTCCACTGAAATTTGGGACAAAGCTCTCATGTAAAATAGCCTGATCACGGTTAAACCCTTGCCTAGCCGATGTGGATGCGTCATGTTCGTCTTCACCGTCGTTGGCTTGGCGGCGATTTTTCCCTTGTCGCGGCAACTTTTCCATTTTTCGTCTTTTCTTTCCTTGTCTTTTGTAACTATTGTTACCGTCTTCAATCAGGATGTAATGTTAACCGTCTTTTTTCCGTAATAGCGTCTTAACGTCTTTCGTGCAACCCTTGTGCCATTTGATTTTTTGCTTCTTTTCAACGGAAACTGGAAATAATGAGCTATCCCAGACGAGCCCCCAAAAAGTTGTGGGATTAGCTCAACGGATTTCCAATTAAACAGCTGATTTCTTCTTAAAAACTCTATTTATTTCTCCTTTCAAAATTACACGTCTTATCGTCTTGGTATCGTCTTAGTTCTCTATATCCTTTACTTATTCTACATCTTCAACATTCATTTGCTATCTCTTTCACTCCTTGACTATTTCGTATATTCATCTCTTTCACTCGTTTATGCTTCACATCTGTCATTCATCTTCACGTCTCATTCCACTCTCCTGTCATAACGTTCCATTCCTACATGTATGTATTTATATAAGTATTTATTCACGTATACTATTTATGTAGATTTCTATTTTATGATACTAGGTTTTTTGTGTTATTACTATTATTATTATATTTTTTTTTCCCTTTTCACTTTTTCCGTACATTTTGCACCTCCCACACTATCTCTTTACTACTCATGGTTGACTAGTAGAGAATGCCTACGGCATTAAGTCCACCTTTGTACCTTTGTGCATTAAGGGTAAATAAATACCGGATTTAAATGAGGGCTGGTCCACAAAAAAATATCACGTTCTCTTTTATTTATTATTAATTGATTCCAACGACATCAACTTTAGAGGCCTCAATAAATGGTCATATCTATCCGAGTAAAAATAATACAAATAACCTTGAAAAATTACGTCTAACAGAAATGATTTTAATGCGATTATTAATGATTAATATAACTTAAACGCACCGCCTTGCGTGAGCGTTTCGTGTTTTAGATGAATCCTCATTAATATCACACGGCTAATTTGCTTTGAACTCGCAGTAAACATCATTTCTGTATGATTTTTGAACGTATAGGTACAAACAAAATCATGTCCCTTTTTCTGGATGAAAGGTTTCCTATATTTTGAATGCGTAATCAGTTGATTTGTAGGTATGTAAATAAATCTATAGCTTAAGTATCATAACGTCTTTTTTTCCATACAAGTTGCTAAGAAATAAGGTAGAGGAGTTTTAGTGTTTGTCTTGTTTTTTTTTTGTGGATTTTATATAAAGAGCAGTGGTCACCGGTTCAAGCACTGGTAGGCACATTAATGTGTGTCCTTTTCATCAACATATCTTCGGAATTACGGTCCTAGAAACATACCCAAAATTCAAAGATATATATATATAGATATACGACATCCACAAACCCTCCCGTTTGGTGGATTACGGTCCATGCATTTATTTATTCTAAAACACAATACAAGCTCACAGTAAAACCAAAACGCTTATATGTTAACAATTTGAAGCGTCAATAGCTTAATGGATAAGGTGTCGGACTTGTGATCGAGAGGTCACGAGTTCGAACCCCACCCATTACACTATTGCTGTAAACCCACTCCAGACACAAGCATATATAGCTTAGTTTGAGGAGTTAACAAGATTGCTAGTAATGTGAGTTCTACCCACATTACTAGTTATCTTTAAAAAAAAAAAAAAAAAAAAAATTCAGAAATAAGCGGAAAAAAAGAAAAATTTAACTATTGTAAGCAAGTGACTGTCATAGCATTATGTTAGTCCAAACCTATCGTTTCGAAAAATATTTTATAATATATTACAGACTCCCAATTAATTCAAACCCTAAGGCTATTTCCAATTACAAATAGGTATTCAGCTTTTATTACGTTGAAATCATTAATTTAAACATACCCCAATATAAAGCTATGCCATGAGAGCTGACTTAAAATAAAAATAGCAGATATTTTTAGTCAGCTCTCCAGTTTTCTTTTTCTCACAATAAACTGGAGAACTAAGCCAAGGTGTGGAGCTGTATGTTCCCTGCCACATATGACCCTTCAGCCTTTGAGTGAACAGGCATCTTTTGTGCTCGCTCGTGGCTCATCCCATCGTAGACCTCATCTAACGCGTAACGCTCATCCAAAATACGAAAAAAACTTTGTAGTTACACATAGCTTCGGACTTCGGACAGCGAGCAGGGGTAGCCCACCATCTGGTAAGGATCAGGCCCAGGTCGACGGTGCGCCTCAAAGAACAGTCAGCAGTATTGACGGAGCCCAACAAGGTCAGTGCCTGTCGGAGTTGTGAGAATGTTTTGACGAGATACCGCGGCCCCTAAGCGAGAGCAAGTGAACAGATAGAGTATGTTTTTAGTCAGTTGAAATATGACTCTCAAAAAGGTACACGTATTTTTTGAAAGATACATAGAAACTAGTTTTTGCCCACGACTTCGTTTATGTAGGAGGTTTTTCCGGCGTAAATCCTGATCCCTTGGGAATCCCGGGATAAAAAGTAGCCTATTTGTTATTTCAGGTGTCATGACAACTATCTACTTACCAAATTTCATTGAGATCCGTTCAGTAGTTTTTGCGTGAAAGAGCAACAAACATACATACATCCTCACAAACTTTCGCATTTATAATATTGTAGTAGGATACTATAATTAGGAAGTAGGTTTTTTACGTTTACTTTTACGATTCCGTGATCGTTCATTACAATTATCTTTCGGAAGTTAACTTTTAAAACATTTATTTAAATTAAAAGATCGATGATACGACTTTGTATAATTTTTGCTAAGACAGCTGCGGAAGTTTAACAGTGGAATTCGAACGTTTTAGGAGCCAAACCATTTGCATTTTTAATTACAATTTTTATAATACAGTTTTAGTTCGCTGTTTTTGCTTCGCTTCGCTTGAGTTTCCTACGTTCATATTATAAAAATTGAGATGGCGTAGACGAAAATTGAATTGTTGCCAAAAACATTTGATTGAAAACAAACATTGCAACTAGTTTTTATTGAGTGACATAGCGATCACCTGTGCGATAATTGTAATAGATCAACAGTCAGATAAAGGTGATATGGAAACTTAGTAAAAGGCCCTTGTCACCACTGGTCAAAGAGTTAGTCTAACGTATAAACGATGTTAGTAAGAACAACAAAATTAAGCATACATAGACAATTATAAAGGACGTAATAAAACAAAAACAAACAACTCTCACAGGAAAGTTTATTAAGCCCCATGTGTAACATGAAGCTTAATAAACCTATACATTGCATGCCAATGTATACGTTTTTATAATAAAATTCCTAGCCATATTCAAGAACTAAGTATTAATAAATTCAAATTATTTATAAAACGTGAGCTATGTCAGAAAGCTTTTTACACAGTTAAAGATTATATTGAGGACAAGAAGGCTTGGGAATGAGCTGCTCCAGTGATATACGTGACCCCTTTTTATTTTTTAAATTTTGATAGTTGATTTATTTTTTATAGATTAAAATAGTTGTTTTGTTAAGTATTGTATATTCCTATTTATTTTGCTTTTTTATATTTAATTATTTCATTATTGTTAATGTGAGGACAATGTAGGTTATTCTTTCTTCATTGTTTTTACTTTCACTATAGTTTATTTAATGATGTGAAGCAGTTTGAGCACTTGTGTGGCCTACCCAAATGTCCTTTGGTATTTTTTGTCAAATTGTTGAGAACTGACAAATGCTTACACTGTCTGGACAGGTCCGCTCAAATTTGCGTGGTTATTTCCTCAAAAGAATACCACAGAACCTACATGCTTTTCATATAAAAATACAAATTGTGTGGACATTAAAAGAGACTTTGACCTCTGAGTTTGTTTCGGTGTTTCTTCTCAGAGTAGTCAGTTAGGAAATACTGGCCTCATCTAGCTAAACTTAACACGCAAAAAAAAACATGACGTGTAAAAGTGTTATTTATAACCAATCTACAAAATAAATATTTCATTTCATTTCATTTCTTTGTAGGCCCTTCTAGTCTTTTTGCGAAAACCTTTAGAACGCTATAGCTGTTTCCTCTCACTGCGTATTATAGATGTAATTTTCTTGCGCATAATCGCGATGTAATGGTCAATATGCGCATCCACCATCATCAAAGATCACAAACGCACTACAATAATAATTATATTGAATCTGCGTGGTGTTGGCAGATTTTTAGGTATAGCACACAGGCAACTGGTATAAAGCGTTTGGGAAAATGTCTTAAAAAGGGTAATTTTACCTCATACACTGTAATGGTGGTTGTATTCTAATTTACCCGTTTAATACTTCCATAAAGGGTAAGGCAAAAGGGTAGGGTTCTACCATTATAATTATGTATTTCCTATTTTTGATTCAATTCAGCTGGGAAATTAAAAAAAAAAACACTTTTCACAAAATATAATTTGAACGAGATACAGTCCGTAGTTTTTGATATATAGCTCATCTTATAATACCGCAAGTATGACTTTGTCATTTATTCAAACACTATTAAAAACAAAGTCATGGGTGAGTCCGACTCGCACTTGACGACATTTTATTATTATTATTTCGAATCTATCGGTACCAAATTATTCCTCAAGTGTATTCAATTAAAGAAACGTTTTTCCCAAAGGGTAGATAGTAACTTTTTAAGGGCAAAATTAAACAAAAATAAAATAAAACTCGGTGCCTGGAGAAACAGGAAGCCAATAAATCAACTTTCTCGCCTATTTTGAATGATTTATTATTTTTTTAGTCTCACTGAAGGTGAAGCAAATATTTTTTTGATGTGTGGCATCTCGCAGGTCAACCTCTGAGGTTGTCGGCTGCTTAACCCAGCTTGCCTGTGGTTGCCTTAATTAATAAATAATTAACGCCTCTGAGATGAAGCAACCAGTTGGCCTCCATTTAAATATTCCCACAGTGAATTAACGATCGACATACCAGATTTAATGTAATAAAAATGTACGTAACAATATGTACATATTATTAAAAGGATTGTCTTTAATAAATCAACCAACAAATTATGTATGTATGACCACCTGGTTATTGGTTATTATCAACAATGTTGCAGTAATTGTAACATGAACGACAATCTTGAATCTTAGTAATGAATATTTATAATATGATTTATATTTATTACAAGCACCGCTACTTGGCTTGCATTGGAGTCGATACTACCTACGTTTTTTCTGCATAAATCCAGATCCCGTGGGAATTCCGGGGGAAAAAGTAGCCGATGTTTGTCTCTATAGCGGCCAGTATTTTCCAGTGAAAGTCTCATTCAAAAGGTTCAACCGTTTCAGATATTAGCCCGGAAAAACAAAAAGCCAGACAGATACTTCAGTTTTATTTATAAGTATAGATTTAGTGTTATCAATCGGTATTATGATGTAATACCAATATTGTAAGCAATTTATTAACCGATTGGTTCCGGAGGTAAACGAGCCCTTACCCAAAGTCAACAGTAACGTCATATTTTGTTCCGCGTGTATTTTAACATTGAAACGGCAATTTATATGCTTAATAAATTCGATACGCATCACATATGTTATATAATATTATCTTACCTTGATTTTGCCCGCGACTTCGAACTCACGGAACGTTTTTGGGTTTCGAAATAAAAAGTATACTAGCCTCTCTCAGGGCAGTATGGAGGGAACGACTGTCGCAACCGACGGCCGGGCACGCCGCAATTGCGGCGGTAAGACCCCTCTTTGAGGAGTGGCTAGATCGGCGTCACGGCGTGCTGACCTACCGCATGACGCAGGGGTCCTCACCGGACACGGAAGTTTCGGGAGGTACCTGTGTCTGATGGGTAAGGAAGAGACGCCTGGGTGTCACCACTGCGAGGGTCGCCCTGAGGACACAGTCGAGCACACGGTGCAGGACTGCCCCGCTTGGGCAGAGCACCGACGTGTCCTTACGGCGACAATAGGCGGAGACCTCTCGCGTCCGGCCTTGGTCGAGGCCATGCTGTGGGGCGAGAGGGAGTGGGAAGCGGTCGCCTCCTTCTGCGAAGCAGTCATGCTTCCGAAGGAGGAGGCGGGCCGCGTGAGAGAGAGGATGGCGTCCTCCCTCCAGCCCAGCCGCAGTGGTAGACGCCCACGGCGTCGGACGTCGGCCGACGATCTCCGGCCACCGTAGGCGCGGGCATGCGGACAGCGAGTAAAGGGCAACTCGCTGTCCGACCATGGACCATGCCCGGGTCGACGGCGCGTCGTGTTCCACGCGCGCCTCAAAGAGCGTCAGCAACATGACGAGGCCCCCTCTGCAGAGGGCCGAAGCCCGCTGGGGTCGTGGGACTCATCCAGTTACCGTGGCCCCGGTATGTAAAGGGTTATTGAAGGAACACCGTGGATTTTAGTCAGTAAAAGTCTGACAGTCCCTGCCACCCTGCCCGGAGTGGGAGGACTTATTTGATAATTTTACCACGTTAAAAAAAAAAGCCTCTGTGATATTTATTTATTTATTTTATTTTATTGGGAAAACAAACAATTGTACGCTTTGTCTAACAACTAAAATATTCATAAATTAAGGTCAATGTACAATCAACAACGTTCCCATAGATAACATTATAGACTAGTTGATACAGTGGTGGTACAACTACTTATATTCTAATAAGTAACTATTTACATTTAGATTGAAGAGGTAGTATTTAAGGGTCTGTGGCTTAGGCCCCCAGTGGTCGAGGCACCTGTGGCCGACGCCCCCGATTCGAATAATTTAATTCAAAGCAATTTTTGATCAAATATACCGTCAGGCACAAAATGTTTTACAAAAATAATGCATATTGATTGTAAGTATAAATATAATATTAAATCATAATTACAATTATAACTTGGTTCATGGACTTCTCTCTTTAGGTCATTCATAAGAATTTTTATGTCGTTTTTTAATGCATCCAGCTGACACTTAGGCTTATGTCCTTTTATCATTTGAACGTTGTCACTTCATTTATCAATTTAACTGCACCAACACACTGGCCATGTCTTTTATTCTAATTATATTCTAATATTATAAGCAAATCCAGCATGCGACACACGGCACACCTATAGCGATTTGGGTATTTCTTATAGTACCTTGAGCAGTTGCTTTCAAAAAGTACCATTTGGGGAAGTGGAACTGATGATGAAGACCACAGATGGCCACTGAAACTACTCAGTCATTAGTATTTCGTGGATTGCGATTCGATTACTTGAGTACGGATGTTAAACACTTTTTGCTCGTCACAATACATATGAGTATGGTGATGTAGAGCTGATGGTCAAGTACCTGGAGAACTCCTCAAAAATTAACGGCTATGCATCGGGAAAAGCAATATTTTGTAAAAGGTGATAAGTTGTTGACATTATGGCTTTTGTAACTAGATAAATTACAAATCGAATCACTAAAAAGCGTGAAAAAATTTTTTTAACAAAAAACTTTTTTTTTTTTTTTTAATAAATTGTAATTATTTCACACGAGCCCTTACGAAGGACCTTCGCTCGTCATTGTGGGAGGATAAACTAAACGTTCTTATCAGTTGCATATTACAATATTCAATAACTTGACTCTGGTGTGAAAGAGATAGACACAATATCTATTCATACTTCTTTATTGTTTTTAATTTTGTGGACGAAAAGATGGAATTTTTATTGTTACCCATAACTGGTTTGACTCAGTTGACGAGTTTATTTATTTATGTACACACATAACACTTACAAGAAAAATTAAATACCGACAAAAGAGCACAAAGGTGCTGCTTATTTCCTAAGAAATTTCTTCCAGCAGACCTGCAACAGGAGAGTTCAAGAGGAGATAATAGACACATTGTGTATAAATATTAATTACGATAAATAAAACATATTTAGCTATAAAATTAAACTATAATGATATAATAAACAAATATATACATACATAGGATTAAAATACATATTTATATTAATTCTATAAAATATATAAAATTACGGGATGTTAGATAGGTAATGATCTTTGACCAGTTTTTTGAAAATATTAATGGATTAAAAATTATTAATGGATCGAGTTGGTTGAAGTTGAAAGATAAATTTTCATAATTATGGTAATTTATTATAAATGTATATTAACAACATTCTCTAACATTTTATATAAAGTATTTTTGATTTTTCGATGTTTGTACATAATAAATATGTTTTAACGGGGAAAAAGGTATGTAAGGGTAAGGTGGCGATCTGTTCCCTCTGCTATTTGATAGATAACTTTTGTGTAGCAAGAAAATACTTTATTATTATGGTGAAACACTTTTCTCATTTACTGTACTAAATGAAAAAGCACAAAAAAAGAAAGATATTAAAATAATCGAATCGGGAGCGTCGGCCACAGGTGCCTCCACCACTGGGGGCCTAAGCCACGGACCCGTATTTAAGGCTATTTATTTATTTTGTTTAAGGCAGTTAGTTAATGATCTCTGATTTAAATACATTAGACGTAAGAGCAAAAATATCAACATTAACAAATAAGTTATTGTATGTCTTAGAGATTTTGTGGGAAATAGTAATAAATTTACATCCTCACAAACTTTTACATTTATATTATTAAGTAGGATTGAAGTGTTTATATACTTGTACAGGTTTGCATTTTTATTTTGCATGTTGTTTGTAAATCTAATTATATAACGCTTTTAATATTATGTGAAGATTTATGATAAGTTTGGGTTACGTGCATTGATTTAAATAGTAAAGATACGGTCGCTAGAGCATTCGACGGACGCGGTCACTCTACAAAACACACTAACGCCATCTATTATAATTAAGATGTCAATCGGCATGGTCTGCTCCTAGACGTAACCTTGTAAGAGCGGGTGTGGTATTTTTCGAGGTACAAAGAAATAAAAAACACCTTTTATTTTTCGAAATGTATGTATGTTGCACATAAAAATACATTTTAATTTGCTTTTATCAAACAATAAAAAATAATTTTGTACATCATTTAATCTTATAGTAATATTATTAAATCTTTTCATTTCATCGGCTATAACGCGCGCCATTGCAAAGTTATGTCACACTTTTATGAGGCTTCGCGTCGTCTTGGCCAAGAAAATTGTTATTCAATAATGTTAGAAGTTGATTTAATGACATATTTTTAACTTATCATTGATATGAAATGTTATCATTTTTATTATTGTGCTTTTTGTCGTATTTCACGCAACCCTTCACTACATAACTCGGCATTTTTGCTTATAAAACTTACAACCGCTCCCGAAGATAGCCGATCGCGTTCTAGTTCACTTCGATAAAGGGAAGACCACTTTGGGACCAAGTTCGAGGCGTCATTATAACATGCAGTCCGCCCAGTCCTTACGCAGTAATATATATGTCAATGGTTACGTGTGATTACTTTAATAAAACAACAGAGTGAAAACTTGTAACGACTGTAATATAAACGCGGCAAAACAGAGACACATCTGTCATTTTGACATTAACATAATATGCTGTAGAATGTTGCCAATTAAAACAATCAAGGACAATGTTACATTAATTACTTAACACCCCCTTTAGAATGCAATCCCATATCCTTTGTACAATAATAATGTTTGTTATAAGTGGTCCCCTTGGTTAATATGTCTGCTACCATATCACCATCTTTACAGTTTGTAAAATTTTCATTTCTATTGTGATAATTGTCTCTTAAAAAATTAAATCTAATATCAATATGTATCGTTTTGGGTTTATAACAATCAGTTGAAACTAATCGTATTGCACTCTTATTATCACAATATATTGGTATAAGGGACCTTCTTCTTGGAAACCAAGTTCCAGTAGCAGCTGACGGAGCCACAACGCTTCCTGTATTGCAGACGCCATAGCATAGCCATATATTCTGCCTCGGCTGTGGACAGCACAACTGTTGGTTGTTTGCAGGAGTTCCATGCTATACCACCATTCTGAAAAATAAAGATGTAACCTGTGTAGGACCTTCTGTCCTCTCCTTGCTTAAGACCGTGTATAGATTTTTGTAACAAGCATACTTTTGTTCCTACTTCAAATAACTCTGGTTGAGTCATATAAATTTCATTTTCCAAATCTCCTTGCAGAAATGCTGTTATGACATACATCTGGTCAATATTAAGGTCATATTTTGCAGCCAGTGCAATCAGGTAGGTATCTTACAGAAGTGTATCTTACAACTGGTGAGTATATGTCTTCATAATCAATGCCTCTTTTCTGTGCATAGTCATTAACTACAAGTCTAGCCTTATATCTGTTCACAGCCCATGTTTCATCAGTAAAAATCCATTTACAAGGTAGAGCTTTCTTTCCCAGAGGTAGATCAGCAAGCGTCCAGGTCATATTTCTTTTCAGAGATCGAAATTCTTCATCCATGGCATTTCTCCACTTATCTGCCTTTTCCGGAAACTGTGAAAGAAGCTTTATAGCTTCTTTTACAGTTTCCGGATCTCTTTAATTTTTAATTGAACAATAATAACTAGGTTTTGAACTCCTTTCAGATTCATCAGGTTTGTTCCTTCGACGTAAAGTGATGGTACTTTCTGGTAAGTTTTTATATATTTGATCTGATTTTCTACTGGGAACATAAACATTATGTTACATCGTCTGAGTTTATTGCATATTCATCAGAGCTTTTACTAGAAAACTCAGAAGACTGTAATTGTTGTTATTCTGTTTCAGGTTCAGGTG
Organism: Tholera decimalis; assembly: GCA_943138885.2. NCBI lineage: Eukaryota > Metazoa > Arthropoda > Insecta > Lepidoptera > Noctuidae > Tholera > Tholera decimalis. The sequence continues at coordinate 17,817,711 of OW964561.2, forward strand.
CTGATGACGTTGGTGGTGACTGTACGACGGTTGAGCTGTCAAAATCACAAGTTAAGTATATACTATGGTTTTTCTTTATTCTCTCCAAAAATTCAACATCTCTACTCTTGATAATTCTGTTTGTTTCACGATCAGCAAGGCGGTATCCTTTCGTGTTATCACAATAGCCTATAAAAATCATTTTCCGTGACTGCGGGTCCCATTTCTTCTGTTTCTCCTTGGGAACTTGTGTCATGACTTCAGAACCAAAGATACGCAAATTCAAAAAATTAGGCACCTTACCGTACCATATTGATATGGGGTCTTTTTGTTTATAGCTGTAGTAGGCGAGCGGTTAATTACATAAGCTGCAGTAGCTGTCGCCTCAACCCAATAAGGTTTTGGTAAGTTAGCATCTAACAGCATGTACTTAGCTCTCTCTACAAGAGTTCGGTTCATCCGCTCTGCAAGAACATTTTGTTGCGGTGAATAAGGTGTAGTAGTTTGGTTCTGTATGCCATACTGACTCAAATAATTATCAACATCTTTGTTACAATACTCTAAGCCATTATCGGTACGTATAACCTTAATTTTATTATTACATTCATTTTCTACCTTCTTGTGAAAATCTTTGAATGCATTAAAAATACTGAGCTTGTCTTTCAGGAAATATACATTCACTAGTCTTGAAAAATCGTATATGAAAGTTGTAAAATATCTCATACCTCCCAGGGACGGAGTCTCCATTGGACCACACAAGTAAGAATGAATCACCTCTAGTTGTTGTGAAGCTTTGGAACCAACATGGTTGAAAGGTAGTCTCGACTGCTTTCCCCTTAGACAGGTAATGCAGGCCATAGATAGTTTGACCTTTTTTGAAGACTCAGGTTTGCATTTATTTCTCTGTTACCATTAAGTACATATAATTTGTTTTGTAATTTAGCTAAACAGATAAAATTTCCTTTACTGTTGAAGATTTCCCAATTATTTTCATTAAAGTTAACTTTGCAACCATTCTTTACCATTGCACTGACAAATAATAAGTTTCCAGCAAGTTCAGGTATGTACAAAACATCTCTTACCTGTATTCTATTTTCATTACAGATTATTACACATTTCATTACAGTGCAACACCAGATTTACTTTTCCTATTCCTTTCACAGGTAACGGAGTCTTGTTAGCAACTGTGATGGTAGAAATCGGGGGACATTTGACATTATACATCCAATCACTGTGATTTGTCATATGCATTGACGCGCCTAAGTCCACATACCATTTATGTGTTTGCTCTGTTGTTACGGAATAAGATAAAAATGCTGCTACAAAACTTTTATCTTCACTTTTATTTGGTGTTTTCTTCTGTACACGACAATTTTTACCCAAGTGACCATATTTATTGCAGTTGTAACCCCTTGGACCTTTGTATTTTACACTATTCTGTTTTCGGAACTTTTCTTCTTAGCTGAGTAAAAGGCAGTAGTTTCTGAACTTCTTGTAAAAGTTTAGTTTTAATAATATCTGCACTGATTTTTACTCCGGAGCTCTCTAGTGCCATAATCATGGGTTTGTATAAGTCCGGCAAACCCGGAAGCATTAATGTGCCAAGCCATTCGTCATCGACGGAAAAACCTACGTTTCTCAGCTTGTGTGCAGACGTCATAATTTTACTTACATAATCTTCGACACTTTTGGAGGATTCCAACGTTGTTGTAATCAGATCCTTCAACAATGCTACTTTTCGTGTTAAACCGTTATCATCAAACATTCGTTCTAAGTTCGTCCAGACTTCTTTCAAAGTTTTCGCATCTTGAATGTGAACATAATTGATAGCATCCACTAATAATATCAGTTTTGACTTTGCTTTTATGTCTTTTGCAGGATCAAGTATGGCGGGATCTTTAGTTTCTATGCATTGCCAAAGATCTCCAAGTTCGAGATACGCCTTCACTGCAAACTTCCAATTGGCATAGTTATCACGGTCAACGAGTTTTTCAATGTTAAGTAACATATTTTCACTGATATTCCGAGTAATCACTATCTGGTAACCCAACCACGCTCTGCTACCATGAAGATTTATGATGAGTTTGGGTTACGTGTGATTACTTAATTAAAACATCGGAGTGAAAACTTTTAACGACTGTAATATAAACGCGGCAAAACAGAGACACATCTGACATTTTGACATTAACATAATATGCTGTAAAATGTTGCCAATAAAAACAATCAAGGACAATGTTGCATTCATTACTTAACATTATGTATTTAAATGCCCATTTTGCCATGCCAGAATGGATTATAGTCATAATGTCTGTATTCGACCCGTCACTTTATTGAAGGTTGATAGTAAGTACACCAACGAACTATTAATTATATTTTACAGAAATGAGCATGAATTTGAATTTGTGCACATTATTAAAACCTTATTACTATTAAATAAAATAAAAGAATGAATGAAGATGAATTTTTCGATGCCCTATAATTTCCTTTTATTTTAGCCTGTATATACTTTATTTAAATAAAAATCAGAGGTCATTATTTACACACAAACAGCAAATAAAAACATTTTTTTTACAAAAACATAGGATAGGGTTACAATTATAGGCTGGGGTAAAATTCCAACAATTAAAAGTCTTCTTCCACAGACACTTCCCGCGCCGTATAAAATGACACAGATGCTGATCCATTGCCACACTGTGAAATGACTAAATAAAATTATTAAGGTATTATGATCCGATATCCCGCGCATATATACCTGGCTATCTTGGAACCGATTTCTACCGATTGTGTTTGAGCTGTTTTTAGAGCCGTGATGTAGTCGCATGACGCGCCTACGTATCATATGTTAGTGGAGACAGAAAATAACTCAAGCAGACTCTATTCTAGCTCACTTTATGACAGCTGATACAGATAACGGACAAAAGATCAGAGAGGTACGATGGGACTGGCATGTACGCTCGTCATCCGTAATATTGCCTAATTAATATTTAAAAAAGATATAAAATATACTGGTGGTACTTTCATCTCGAAAATGCAGTAATAAATCACAAATAAATTTAGCAAACCTCAAAACATCTACTTGTCAGAAAACAAACGTTTGAACACTTTAATATGGACCCCATTTCTCGATGCAGAACATAGTGGTCTATTTCAATCCGCCCAAGCGATCCCTGTCTGGTGTGAGAATAGAAAAGTGAACTTTAGGAATAGCTGACTTAACTAAGACTAACTTTAGTAGTTTTATGTTTATACCGAGGCAACAATATCTTTGGTTTCAGAAAGTTTAACTTTAGCTTTGTTCCGGAGTTTCACTTTGTCAGAATATGCTGTACTGTGTGGCTTGTTATATTTTAGTTTCTGTTAAGCGGTTTTGTTTGGAGGAGTTGAGTGAAGAAGGCTTATGTAACGTTATTTAAAATGGAACAAATAACACAATTTCCTCATTCAAGAAGTGGATCTGCAAGCGTAGCGTAACCTACTTCATTAGTGGTCGCAACATTTGCACATACATTTAAGGAAACATGTTGGTCAAGTGGTTGCAAGCGCGACTGCTGAACATGACGTCTCGAGTTCGATTCCTGAGTCGGGCAAAGTGCTCTTGGTTTTGTCTACAAGAAATATCTAAGTAGTAGCCGTGACTTTGAAAGATGGCGGTCTGATACCTCCATGATTCGGAAAGGACGTTAATTGGTCCTGCATATCATTTAGAAGTCTTTGACAGCAATTACGGGTAGTCAAAAGTATGGTTTTATACAACGTGTAACGGAAAGGGTATATACATACCAAGAGCACGGCTTCTTTGGATGATATCAAACGGTATTGGAAGGGTTTCAACTCAAAATAAAATACTCTAAAAATTGATACCAAATTTTCGGTTTCGTAAGTTTCTTAAATTGAAATCATAACAATCGTGTCACCGCACTACGTAGGTCAATAACTTTTCACGTTACTTGCAAATATCACGATAAATCTCTTCCGTAATTCTGTGCGCCTAGTACTGTAGTAGCCTAGCGTAAAGGTGGTGTTCTTTTGTCGGCGCGAGAAAGGAGATAGGATTAAAAAACCCTTTCAGTATCGTTTGATATCACGGATCACCCAAAGAAGCCGTGCCCTTGGTATGTATATACCCTTTCCGTTACACGTTGTATAAGTAAAAATATGATTTTACAATCGACATATTCATTTTGTATTTAATTAAACACGGCTTAAGTCACTTGGTAACATACATAAACCTCAATCTCGACTTTAAACCAAAGATAAAGCTTGCAAGAACAGCTCGTAGCCATTTAAAAGCGATAATGAGCTAACAATAGCCGCAAACTTGTTGCAAGTTTATTATCCGACTAAACAGAGAAGCAATTAGTAGCATAACGATCGTATTTAGGTACCCACCGTCAGAGTCTGGTCGAGTAAACAGGTTTCTATTAATGTCCCCCACAAGCCGTGTTAAGCTATCTGTTGTGCAACCACAGAACTATTATGAGTACATAATCGAAGCTGTTTGAAACTAAGCGTGTGGAGTATATTAGAGTACAATCCTAGACTCTATCTCGTGTACCTACAGGGTGGAACAAGCGTGAAACCTTGGTCTAGGTTATTGAAATGAAATAAAACCCACTCACTATTATAATACATAAAGATAAATAGGCTAGTCATTACGCACTGGAAGCAAGAGAATACTTTTTGGGATGTATACTGAATAACTTCAATCTGCACTGGCCCTTGCCTTGGCCTTCTCACAAAGAGGAGGCCTGTATCCCAGCAGTTATAGGAACGTTACCATTCCATCCCACTACAAGCCATCTTGTTGTGGAGATTTGAGTAGACTGTATAAATGACGACGCTGATAATAAAATACTGGTTTATTATAAAAATTATGTACAGTAAAGGTATGAACGGAGCGTGACGCGTACAATGTTCATAGCTGATCGAGTGGGGCCGCTCTAGACCGCGGTTGTGTTTTACATAATTGCTCCCCGCGCCGCACCGTGCCCCCGCTGTCACCATCAACGGTGCCGCTTCCATCGACGTCATCGTTTGTTCGAGAGGTTTCCGAACAGGCTAATTACACTAATTTTGCTTTGTTTACTCAATAACTCAAAGTTAGCGTCATAGTTGTGCCATTCCGTAAAAAAATCTGTTCGTCTAAGCTAATGGTTTCCAATCTGTAGTCCATGGTCCACCAGTGGTCCGCAGGAGTCAAAATTTTGTTCGCAAACGATTTCACATTTCGCGGATGAAAGTTACTGAGCCTACTGTTAAGTTTTTGAATAACATTCATTTTCGGATTACATAATTCAGTTTATTTTATTTTATAAATTTTAAGGAAACTTATAGCTAATACATTTGAGTGAACATTGACATACACACTTGACATATACACATATTTTTTGCTAAAAATTTTTTTTTTACGCTTTTTAGTGTGTCGGTTTGTAATTTATCTAGTTACAAAAGCCAAAATGTCAACCACTTATCACCTTTTACAAAATATTGCTTTTCCCGGTGCAGAGCCGTTAATTTTTGATGAGTTCTCCTGGGACATCATCATCAGCTCTACATCACCATATACATTGTGACGAGCATGAAGTGCTTAACATCTATATTCAAGTAATCTAATCGCAATCCATGAAATACTTATTATTGAGTAGTTTCGGTGGCCATATGGGGTCTTCATCATCAGTTCCACTTCCTCAAATGGTGCTTTTCGAGAGCAACTGCACAAGGTACTATAAGAAATACCCAAAACGCTATAAGTGTGCCTATAATATTTGAAGAGTTCCCTCGATTTCTCCATGATCCCATCATCAGATCCTGATTTCGTAACAATGGGACCAACTAGAATGTATAGGGTATACATTCTAGACGGCTGAACCGATTTGAAAAATTCGTTTTGCGTTTGAAAGGGTATACTTTCTAGTTAGTCCCATTGTCATCACATTTGGTTCTGATGATGGAATCATGGAGAAATCGAGGGAACTCTTCAAATATTATAGGCACACCTATAGCGTTTTGGGTATTTCTTATAGTAACTTTTGCAGTTGCTCTCGATAAGCACCACTTGAGGAAGTAGAACTGATGATGAAGACCCCAGATGGCCACCGAAACTTCTCAATAATAAGTATTTCGTGGATTGCGATTAGATTACTTGAATATGGATATTAAGCACTTTATGCTCGTCACAATGTATGTGGTGAAGTAGAATAAAATTGATGGTGATGTACCAGGAGAACTCCTCAAAAATTAACGGCTCTGCACCGGGAAAAGCAATATTTTGTAAAACGTGATAAGTAGTTGACATTTTGGCTTTGGTAACTAGATAAATTACAAACCGACCCACTAAAAAGCGTGAAAAAAACTTTTTAGCAAAAAGAAAATACAAAACAAATGACACCGACTACCGAAATTAAAGTTATTTTTGGCTTTGTAGTGTTTTGATATGGAAGTCCGTTCTATTTTTTGCTAAAAAGTTTTTTTAAGATTTCCCCTCGATACTCGTAGCAAAAAATAGCGTGCCAAATTATGTCGTGTGTTTAAACTATGTATTTTATTTGTTTTATACCAAAAAAACAATTTCAGTTTCACTAGTAGTATGTGTTTATGAATGTCGGAATAAGCACAACACGAAAAAAACACGCACGGAAACGACTTTATCAATACCAAAAAATTACCACGGAGTATATACATACATATGTTTTAAGCCGCACAAAACTGGGCAGCATAATGCTGCGACTCCTGTACTAATCTGGGTTTTAAGCTCCCGGTCGACCTCACATCGCTTTAACATAAAAACTACTTTCCGCTTGTTAAACCCAATGATAACTACGTAGGAAATTCCCTGTAGATTAAAGAAACGTTTCACTGAAAATAACTTATCCACGCAATTGGAGCATCACAATGAAAATGGCCGTCCTCGAATTTAGTATTTTGTCTAAAGAAAACTTTTGTTTTTTGTCGTCGATGGTAAGACCGACAAAGTGCTGGAAATGAATATAATAGCTACGTTAATTACTTATTACTCTCAGATTAATCTAAATTATTAAATAATGAAAGTATATTCATGTCATTTTTATCGTAATCGCTGTTCACGATGAAGGGCATAAACGTGATTCAACCTTATTTTAATATAATATGAAGTTTGAAGATATTATGTTTCATCTACCACCCCAGTTGATAAATTATGCACCATTCCCTCTCATACAAAGAAAGCCCTGATCCCAACAGTGGGTGTGTAAAAGACCGATGATTTGGTAAGAAAGCATTGTGAAATAACAACCAGTGGGGGCTAACCCGTTTTGCGTACTAGTGTTTATATATTACATTGCATTGCGTGCCTAAAAGCGCCGAAGTATGGGCTAGTTTTTTGCAAATGCTTGTTACAAATATAGTGTTTACGATTCTTATACACTATTTCAATAGATAAATAGATATATTCTCTATTGTACACTGTAGAATATGCTGATTTATTTATATCCATAGTTGACACATATCCATAGTAGACACATTTCCATAGTCCATAGTTGACTCGCCAACGCACCACCGCACAGGACGACAGTCCGACAACGACTGACTTCCCCATTTTTTTTTTTTTTTTTTTTGTGTGTGGCATCTCGCAGGTCAACCTCTGAGGTTGTCGGCTGCTTAACCGGACTTGCCTGTGGTTGCCTTAATTAATAAATTAATTAAAGCCTCCAGCCAGGGCTTATTACAAAACTTACAAACTAGGCGACTACACGCTAAGGGCACCCCCTGTGGGGTACGGACCTCGGCTTAGGTCGTCGCAGGGGAGGGCAGCTAGGGACAGGCTGGATCATATCATTATTATTATTAATAAGGGAATTTAAAGCTACTGGCTCAGCGTCGCGGGCTGGCTCTGGCAAGGGTCGGGGCGGACTATTACGGGGACGTCGCGGCGGGCCTCGGCGGCGAGGACGGAAAGACGGTCGATTTTTGTTTTTGTAAACTGTGCTGGTTTCCTTACGGCTCTCTTGGAGCAGGGTGATTGCGTCATCGGGAGTGACAAGGGTATGCCTTGGTCGGCGAATCTTAGAGATACGCGAGGGTTCGTATTGGGCGGCCGATACGACAAGGGGATTCCTATGTTGGCTTGCAGTATCAAAGAAACGTTTGGAGACACGTTTCATGAACTGCTGGATGGTGGGCATCTTGAGGTCTACGTGAAGAAGCTCATTTCGAACATAAAAGGGGGCTCCCGTGACTCTACGGAGGAATCGGTTTTGGAGGGTCTGCATCTTGTGGAGGAGGTAGGGCTTTGCGTGTGCGAAAACAACGCAGGCGTAGGTCATGATGGGACGGATGAACGCGGTGAAAATACGCAGCTTGCACCTGAGTGATAACTTGCTGCGAGAGCTAAGAATAAAGTGGAGCCTACCTAGAGTGAAAGCGGCGCGCGAACGTGCCTGCTTTATGTGCTCAGCGAAGGAGAGGTGTTTATCGAGGACCACGCCTAAGTATTTGGCTTGCTTTTCCCAAGGGATCGGCTTGCCGTACATGGTAATCGGACGGGGGGAGGGTGGGTTTATCCGCGGTTTAGAAAAGAGGACTGCCTGGCTTTTATCTGGATTGACTTCGATTCTCCATTTCCGGAACCACTTGGCCAGAGTGTTTGCGGAAGTTTGGAGAGTGCGAGCGATGGCATCGGGTTTAAGACCGGTATAATAGATAGCCGTATCGTCGGCGAATAGTGCTAGATGGGTATTTTTATGCTTGGGAATATCACTAGTGAATAGCGTGAAAACGAGGGGGGATAAAACGGAGCCTTGGGGAACTCCTGCGCGAATGGGATGGGGGGAGGAAAGCTCCCCCTCAATTCGATAACGAAAGGTGCGATTCGATAAAAAGTCCCGTAGGATGAGCACGAGACGGTCAGGCACGCCGAGTTGGTATAGCTTATAGATTAAGCCATTGTGCCAGACTTTGTCGAACGCTTTCGCTATGTCGAAGAATAAGGCTCCCGTTATTGCACCCCGTTGGAAGCCGGCGCTGACGTGTTCTACGATGCGGTGGACTTGTTGGATACATGAGTGTTCGGTTCTAAATCCGAACTGCTCATTGGGTATTAGACTCTTTGCTTCGGCAAAATCATTGAGCCGCTTATATATAAGCCTTTCATAGATTTTACCGAGGACGTTGAGTAAGCTAATGGGATGGTAGCTAGACGGGTCAGACTTGGGCTTGCCTGGTTTGGGAATACCTATGACGGTGGCCTGTTTCCAGGTTGTAGGGAACATATTATTGCTCAATGCGCCATTGAAGATGGCAGTCATTAGCACTATAAGCTGGGCGGGGAAAAGTTTGAAAACCCTATTGGTGATGCCGTCGGAGCCAGGGGCTTTTCGCGGTTGGAGACTTTTAATGATATCCTGGACCTCATCAGGAGTGATGGGGGCCAGTGGATTATCGGGATCTTCGACGGGCGGAAGGGAAGTTCTACGTTCGACTTCGGCGTTCACCATATCGAGGTGGGCTTGGTCTACTGGTTGAGAGCTGGGAGAACATTGGGACTCTAGGCTGTCGGCTAGGCATTCTGCTTTTTCAGAGTTATCGAAGGCGACACTCTTATCGGGACGAATGAGAGGAGGCATTGTGGCCTCTTCAGTGGATCGTAACTTCCTCTGAAGCTGCCAGAAGGCAAGATGCGTGGGCTCAAGTTCACTCAGCATCTTGTCCCAGCTCGCATTACGCTGCTCGGCAATGCGTTTCCTTAAAACACGCTGTAAGTTGCGCATGTGAGCTTTGTTTGCGGCGCAGGGAAAAGCGCTGTACGCACGGATGGCTGCGTTCTTCTCGGTTATCAGATTCCGTACATCGTCCGGGAGTTTCCAGCGGTGGTCTTCCACTACAGGAACTTCCCTTGAACAATCGTTCAGGACGGATTGTACGTGATCTGTAAGCGAGTCGATCGCCGCCGTCGTGTCAGCGACTGAGACTATGTGGTCAGGAATGGTGTCCAATTGAGGCGACGTGGTGGATTTCAGTTTTTCACTTACTTTCCTCCAGTCGGTGATCAATTGGGTCGGAGGAGGTTGGGTACGATCATGGTTACCCGAGCGGGAACCTAGGTGAAGGATAACGGGACGGTGATCCGAGTTGAGCTCGTGAAGCGCTTCTATGGAGTGTAAATGGAGGTTTACATTCTTTAGGAGCGCCACATCGAGGACATCGGGGTTATGGTTGGGGTCGTGTGGGTAGTGGGTGGGAGTCATCGGAGCGATGACGTCATAGTTTAGGGTCGCGCCTAAGTTATACACGATTCTGCCTCTGGCATTTGTCGTGTTGCTGTTCCAAGCGGGGTGTTTGGCGTTGAGATCGCCCGCTAGTAAGACGGAGTCACTTAGGCCAAAGAGAGTCGTGAGATCGCTGGTGAGCGCGATAGGATCGTCTGAAGCAAGAGACGCGACCGATGGTGGGGGATGGTAGGCAGAGATGATGGTTATCGGAGGATGACCAGTCATGCCTAGTCGACAGGCAGAGTACTCTAGGTGAGAGAGAGGCGCGGGTGGGGTCAGAGGGATGCAGTATAACTCCTTCCTATAATAAATAAGGGTACCGCCGCCGTGGCAGCGTGTTCTGTCATTGCGAACTAGACGGTAATTCGCAATTTTGGGGTCAGCGCAGTGGGGTTTCAAAAGGGTCTCCTGTATAAGGAGGACGTCTAATTGGTGGTCGCGGAGGAATTTAGTAATTTCGGCGTGTTGGTTGAAAATGCCATTGGCGTTGAAAAAACCTAATTTGAGGGATCGAGGCCTAGTGTGGTTTGTGCGTTGGGAATCCATTGGATCAGTCCATCGCATCCATCTGGTCGAGGCCTAGCACGACATCACTGTGTGTGCTGAATATTTGGCTGTTCATTGCCGTCGTAATTTTGCCGTTATTCTGCTGCTCGGCAGCCAGAAGGGCATCGCGGAGAGACCTGGCTTGGCGGGTCATAAATATTCTATAGTGGCGCAGTAGAGTCTGGCCGCAAGACTCGCCGTGCGCGGGTGAGGGATTGGGCGGTTGTTTGGCTGCAGGTGCAGCAGTGGTTTGAGGCTCGGGTTGGGGACTGGCTGTGGCCTCTGGAGCCACGGCTATAGGCAGGATCTGCGCTGCGATGGGTATATCCATCAGTGCCTGCAAAGGTTTGGCAGGGGCCAAGGAGGGAAAGGCTTTTTCGTGGTTTAGCCTGTTCCACGGGGATGGTCTCTGAGGAGCGAGACGTTGGGGAATTTGAGAGGAAGGTGCCTCTCTTTGTTGGCGGGCGTTGGCGCGCTTCGCTAATTTAGGAGCGAGTTTGGGGGCTTTGGGACAGCCGCGGTAGTTTGCCGGGTGACCGGTCTGGCCGCAGAGAACGCAGCTGGGTGGTTCCGAACAGAGGGTTCGGTCTTTGGGCCGAGGGCAGTCTGCAGTGCTGTGCTCGCCCAGACACTTGACGCATCTGGGAGTCGCATAGCAGTTGCTCTGCGCATGGCCATACAGTTGGCAACGGTGGCATTGTCCCACTGTTGCGGTTTTGTAGGGCTTTTCAATTGAGATACCGGATAGGGAGCAAATGGACTTAATCTTAAAAATCGGGTGATGACCTTCGGTTGGTTCACAAATGACAAGAACCATGTCGTACAATTCACCGCCTCTCGCTTTATGTAAGCGATGGACGGCGATCACTGGTATACCTTGATCGGCAAGGTCGTCTTTAATATCCTGTACTAGGATTTCTTTAGGGACACGTTTAATAATAACACGAGTGGGCGTGTCCTCGGGGAAGGAGAAAGTGTGAAAGGAAATATCCCTTTCACGGAGGGCGCGATATAGTTCCCTATAGTCGTTCGACGTAGGGACGGTGACTTTAATGCCATTTTGGCAGGCACGGGCGTTTGTGTAGTTGATCTTTCGATCAACACACATCTTGGACACATCAGTCCATTTACCCTTGTCCTGGATGTAAAAGGGGGGCGGAGGGCGTTGCTTCCTTTGGGCTGAGGAAGTTTGGGCTATCGGGCTGGGGGGACGACTATTCTGCGCGCGGGCAGAGGTAGTTGGGACGGGGCTAGCGGGTCGAACGGGCGTTTGAGTTGGGGACGGGGGCGACGCGGTGGTCTTTTTGGCCTTGCTGGCCTGGGAGGTTTTCCCTTTCTTCCTCTTGCCACCGGTGACGACTTGAAAGTCGTCTTCCGAGGACGAGGGGCATGATGACAAATCATTGTCGGAGTTGTTATTGGACACTGGTTCGGTGGTGTCCATTTCACGGAATTCAACTGCAGCGCACACCTGCGCGGCGTCCATTGTTTTATGAACAATGGGATTAGTAGGTGGGCCGGAAACAATGGATGATTTCGGGAATTGGGCGGTCGGCACGACATTGTCGGCGGGCCGGAGCGATAGAGGGCTATCTACCTGGAAGTCGTTCGTTGTTCGATGAACAATGGGATCGGAGTTGATAAACACTTCCGTGAATTGACCAACCGGAATGCCTTGATCAGCAAGCGGGGGAGATAATGGGCTGTCAAGTGCGTCACTAAAATCAGCGACGTTGGCTTCGGTAGCCGGAGGACAGTTAGCGATTTCACGCTGGATTATTCCGCCATATTTGGCGGAAATAGCAGGGTTTTCCTTAAGGATTTTTAGCAATATCTCCAAAATATTGGAGTTTGCCATGATTGGCGAATGGATCAAAAATTCAATGGGGAAATTTTGGAGATTTCTCTCTCGCGGGGGACCTATTTAAAGCCTAACTGACCTAACTCCCGGGATGGATGGGTCCGGGGATGTGTAACCCTCCCAGTCGGGTAGAGACTGGGAGGTGAGTACCTAATGGTGAGCCCTAAGCTTGTAACCGGTCGCCAGTCTTATTGTGCGAACCGGGCCCTATTGGGTCTAGTGCGAAGGGGTAGACACACCCAACCGACACTAGGTGTGTAGCTGAAAAGGAAACTCAGTAACTAGGTTTGACTAGGAGATCCCCCAAGGCCAAAACCTAGCACTCGACTCCAATTGACTGCTTCACCCTGAAGAGGATCAGCGGGTGCGTCGGGTCAGCACCCCCTTGGTATTGTTGACACCGTGAGGTTTCCAACCAAGGACCACGAAACTGTGGTTTTACCCTGAAGGGGCCAAACAAAATTGTTTTTGACGATACTCTGTTATAGAAACAAAATATCCTTCACTGCCTTGAAAAAGGCGGTTCCGGATCGGGAGTTGTAGTCGGCGACTACGAATGACGTCACGACGAGCGCGACGAAGCGATGACACAAACACAGAACGATCGGGAGCGCAGAGCGGCACGACCGTCTCGGGCGGGCGTCGGGCGGAGAGTGACTGACTTCCCCACCACGCGGACCGGTATTTATAACCTAGCGACGTATGCGCCCGAGGCAACGTTATATCAACGTTATAACGTTGTATCGTTGTTATCGATTTGTAGTGTGATATATTGATATCTACATACACTACATCCCTTCCTTGTTTTAATTAATTTTATTTTTAACCAGAAAGGTTTAATGAGGTATTTATTTCATTCATCATTAATTCACATCTTCAACTATTTACTTTTACCCTTGCTCTTCTTTTCTATTCCATTTTCTGATCTATTTGTATCTTCTCCTCTGTTAATTTCTTTAGTTGGACCACTCACAACTTCCCATTGGCCTTCAATAGTTTCCCAGTTATGTAGTTTCTAATACTTTTGTCTCCGCCTTTACTCTTCCGCAGTATGGGATGTTGCGTCCAAAACGCGTTGTTTAAACGTTGTCCCTTTCTTCTTAATACCATGTGTGCATAACTATATTTCTTTCAGGCATATTATTAACTCCTCACTGCAGATCTATCTATCATTATCAAATGGCAGCTGATATGGTACATCTCCAACTCTACTACAACCAAAACTGCCATGCTTACAGAAACCCTTGAGTAAGAGCTCTGACGCTATGGTTCTCCAGCCGACCAATAATCGCATTGCTGTCACACATCCAGCGCATGGATTAAAAGTTCTGTACGCATTTCTATGATGTGAATCGCCCGTGTCAAACATCGCCCGCCGACTATACTCTACGGTCTCTCCAGACCCCGACCTTCGCCATAGTTAAATCCGCATCGCGCACATACGGACTACTTGAGTTGCCTCAAGAGAACCCGATTCTTACCGGACTACGACTACGTAATAATTACTGGTACGGCCGAGCAAAATATGACCGACAGAACCCCTTACTCGAACTTCTACCACAACAGAAGGTTTCTCATCATCAACAAATTCAATATTATCAACATCAACATTAATCAACTTCAACTCGTACGTGACTTGCTGGCATCCTCCTTGACTTATTGGCATGTACATATTTGTGGGTACGCTTAAAACTTAAAGACTTCAGTGTATAACGGTCACCGTCCAAAATGGCCCCATGAGTTTTGGGTTAAATTTCGTCCAATTTCTCTCACAAACACTAATTTCATTACTTTATTGCCAATAACAACGTAGGTGCATCTTCATACCATAATGAACTTTGATTATGCACAATGCCCTGTTGCTAGGGTTTTCCACAGTGCTTCTTGCACAGTATTCTTCCTTAAAAGAAAAGGTCCAATAAACACGTTCAACAAAACGAAGTTCCTGGCAAAACCGTTACGTAATCTGTGAACAGCTATAGGCTGTAATCGTACTAACGATTCTCAATAGATACACTATCAGATATGTCCCTCATATAAAGCACCTGCCCATCATCTTACTGGAATCATTTCATCGATTCCTTATAAACAGATTCATCGCCACATGATACTCCTGAGCTGCGGTCAAGGGTTTTGACTATGAGTGCACACGCCGTTACCACTCATCACCTATGACATCTAATTCTCGAGGAACCTCTAATAAGCTCATGGAGGGTATTTGTTAACTCGCTTCGGGTCGAGCGCTTTTAGTCAATGTATCACTGTCTATCATATTTGAAATTTTTCGGAGTGCGGCTTGGTTAATTTTCAAGTGATACAATTATCACTAACTTCCTTGACGTGTTCAGATATGCCCTCAAATATTCACGATAACAGACATCATTTTGTCGTCTCTTTTCATTTTTAATATTATTATTTTTTTTAATTTTAAATTTCCTTTTATTCCTTCAGTCCCGTGTTATCATATCTCATTGTCTTTCAGTATTTTGTAAATGTCAGTTTGGCCCACATTTGTACCAATCTTAGTTGGTAATTTGCTGTCTTGAGACGCGAGTCCTGAGCTCCCACATGTTCCACATCTTGATTTTCTTTTCCAATTCTTATCATTATTTCTCTTTTTTATTTTTTTATTTCTGATTTCATGCTCCTTATCTTGTCCCCAGTTGATGTGCTGATCCTCCAAAATCTTCTATATGTCGACTTACGGCTTCAAGAGTAGTTATATTTTACTTCAACAATTATAATAGTGTTATTGCGTCTCCTGTTTGTAGAATTCTCTTCCTAAACTCTTTTCTGAAATTAGATCGTCTTGCACAGCAGTGCAGCAAGTTTCTTCTCACAAACTCTTGATGTTAGCAGCTTCCAGGTAGGTCGAGACTGCCCGCTTCTAGCATTCTTCTAGCATGCTCATCTCGTTCCTACTGAAGGTAGGGAACCTCCATTAGTCCTCATATCGTCCTCATAATCAAATATCACCCACATTTCGTCCAATTTGTGAAGGCTCTTACTTCCAGCCACATTTCCAAATTTAATGGAGGCTCATAATTTCAGCCAAATTTTTCGATTTAATAGACGCTCATACTTCCAGACAAGTTTCCCAATTTAATGAAGGCTCATACTTCTAGACAAGTTTCCCAATTTAATGGAGGCTCATACTTTCAGCCCTGGCTCATGCTAGCAGTCAAGTTTCTTCGATAACTGTCAATTTAATAACCCGTAGGAATTCTACTGCAAGTACCGTTATCCTTTGATAACTGTCAATTTAATGACCAGTAGATATTCTACTGCAATTACCGTTATCCTTTGATAACTGTCAATTTAATGACCAGTAGATATTCTACTGCAATTACCGTTATCCTTTGATAACTGTCAATTTAATGACCAGTAGGTGTTCTACTGCAATTACCGAAATCCTTTGATAACTGTCACTTTAATGACCAGTAGATATTCTACTGTAATTACTGATATCCTTTTATAACTTTCAATTTAATGACCAGTAAGTATTCTATTGCAATTGCCGTTATCCTTTGATAACTGTCAATTTAATGACCAGTAGGAGTTCTACTGCAATTACTGTTATCCTTTGATAACTTTCAATTTAATGACCAGTAAGTATTTTATTGCAATTTCCGTTATCCTTTGATAACTATCAATCTAATAACCAGTAGGTATATTCTACTGCACACTTCTAAATGTTATTTATTTATTTGCTCTTTGATCTATTTTTAAACAAATCATATCTCTCTCTGCAGTTGATTCTTCATGGCTGAAGATCGCGATCTCGAATAATGGTTATTCAGCCTCCAGTGGCTTGTTAGGCTTTTCCACTTGTTGCAATCAGTTGCTATACGGAGAACTTCTTTGAAACTGTGAGAGCTGTTTGTCTTCAGTTGCTCCGACCACCGTAACGGGGACCTCCCTGTTGATCTTCAGCCCTCAAAGTTCGCGTAAATGATCAATCAGCCTCTCCAGATCATCCTGGTGTCGAACAATGTGGCTGAAGTAGCTCAGGATGCTGTATATTGTGGACAGACGATCTTCGATACCTAGCTCTTTCAGAATAGACACATGTGTGCAGACACAAATTTCGATTGCATCAATTTTCTTCCTGTCAGATTCTCTAATCGTCCATGTTTTAGCATCATACAGAAAAATCGGGAAAACAAGCGCACGGACTAGACGAGTCTTCATTTTCTAAGAAATTCCTCTGTCCTTCTAGATTCTCTGCAATCAGGTCATAGCATCTTTTGCCGTTCCAATCCTCCGTCTTATATCGTGGCCACAACCACCATCATCCTTTATATAGACGCCTAGGTATAAAACCCCTTTAAGAGTGTCTATGCTAGGAGCAGGGTCGATATTACTAAGTGAGCCGGCGCTATCAACAATCATGAGCTTGGTCTTGCTTCTGTTGACGGATAACCCCAACAATTCACTTTATGTCTCAAGTTTCCAGCATTTATCTCATTCTTGACGTATATTGTGCAAGCAATACTGCGTCATCAGCGTATCTGAGATTAGAAATCTTCTTCCCACCCGTAGTAAAACTGCTGTTCCATTTTCCTGAATACTTGCATATAATATTTTCTCCGTAGATAAACAAATCATATATCACAAATTCTCCATTAGGATCTTCCCAATAAAAGAGAGAAGTCTGAACTGGCATCCGGTTAATGGCACACGGCATGCTTAACGTGACTGCTGAAATGTGGTGGCATCACACATCTCTGCCTATCCCAATTAAATCAGTATGTTTTTGTTTACCACCAGGATGGCATTTAATTAGTTACATAGCAATATTGTGACAGGATTCTTTATTTTTTTCAGAATATAACGATTCATTACTTATCTGCAGTTCCAGAAAAGAGAATATAAATTGTCCTCTTATTTTTCTCACGTTCACTCTCAACAATAAATCCATCCACCCACCAGAGACACAATAATGCCATAAAGTCCATACAATGAATGTCTGATTCCTACCCCTAATAGGCAAACCCTCAGACAGACTGATCGATAATCAAAACAAGCGCCAGATAGGCTTTTTGTTTGTAAGAAAAACAAGTTTATTTCAATTTACTTTTAAAAATAAATGTTATTTCTTTTGAACACAACACAATAATCTCCCTTTTAGGTTGATAAAATTTGAAAACTCACGGTTTTATCCTCGTCGCCAATGTAGAATATGCTGATTTATTTATATCCATAGTTGACACATATCCATAGTAGACACATTTCCATAGTTCATAGTAGACACATATCCATAGTCCATAGTTGACTCGCCAACGCACCACCGCACAGGACGACAGTCCGACAACGACTGACTTCCCCATTTTTTTTTTTTTTTTTTTTTGTGTGTGGCATCTCGCAGGTCAACCTCTGAGGTTGTCGGCTGCTTAACCGGGCTTGCCTGTGGTTGCCTTAATTAATAAATTAATTAAAGCCTCCAGCCAGGGCTTATTAGAAAACTTACAAACTAGGCGACTACACGCTAAGGGCACCCCCCGTGGGGTACGGACCTCGGCTTAGGGCGTCGCAGTGGGAGGGCAGCTGGGGACTGGCTGGATCATATCATTTTTATTATTAATAAAGGAATTTAAAGCTACTGGCTCAGCATCGCGGGCTGGCTCTGGCAAGGGTCGGGGCGGACTATTACGGGGACGTCGCGGCGGGCCTCGGCGGCGAGGACGGAAGGACGGTCGGTTTTTGTTTTTGTGTGCCACTGTACTTGTTTCCCTACGGCTCTCTTGGAGCAGGGTGATTGCGTCATCGGGAGTGACAAGGGTATGCCTTGGTCGGCGAATCTTAGAGATACGCGAGGGTTCGTATTGGGCGGCCGATACGATAAGGGGATTCCTATGTTGGATTGCAGTATCAAAGAAACGCTTGGAGACACGTTTCATGAACTGCTGGATGGTGGGCATCTTGAGGTCTACGTGAAGAAGCTCATTTCGAACATAAAAGGGGGCTCCCGTGACTCTACGGAGGAATCGGTTTTGAAGGGTCTGCATCTTGTGGAGGAGGTAGGGCTTTGCGTGTGCGAAAACAACGCAGGTCATGATGGGACGGATGACCGCGGTGAAAATACGCAGCTTGCACCTGAGTGATAACTTGCTGCGGGAGCTAAGAATGAAGTGGAGCCTACCTAGAGCGAAAGCGGCGCGCGAACGTGCCTGCTTTATGTGCTCAGCGAAGGAAAGGTGTTTATCGAGGACCACGCCTAAGTATTTGGCTTGCTTTTCCCAGGGGATCGGCTTGCCGTACATGGTAATCGGACGGGGGGAGGGTGGGTTTATCCGCGGCTTAGAAAAGAGGACTGCCTGGCTTTTGTCTGGATTGACTTCGATTCTCCATTTCCGGAACCACTTGGCCAGAGTGTTTGCGGAAGTTTGGAGAGTGCGAGCGATGGCATCGGGTTTAAGACCGGTATAATAGATAGCCGTATCGTCGGCAAATAGGGCTAGCTGAGTATTTTTATGCTTGGGGATATCGCTAGTGAATAGCGTGAAAACGAGGGGGGATAGTACGGAGCCTTGAGGAACTCCTGCGCGAATGGGATGGGGGGAGGAAAGCTCCCCCTCAATTCGGTAACGAAAGGTGCGATTCGATAAAAAGTCCCGTAGGATGAGCACGAGACGGTCAGGCACACCGAGTTGGTATAGCTTATAGATTAAGCCATTGTGCCAGACTTTGTCGAACGCTTTCGCTATGTCGAAGAATAAGGCTCCCGTTATTGCGCCCCGTTGGAAGCCGGCGCTGACGTGTTCTATGATGCGGTGGACTTGTTGGATACATGAGTGTTCGGTTCTAAATCCAAACTGTTCATTGGGTATAAGACTCTTTGCTTCGGCAAAATTTTTGAGCCGCTTATATATAAGCCTTTCATAGATTTTACCAAGGACGTTGAGTAAGCTAATGGGACGGTAGCTAGACGGGTCAGACTTGGGCTTGCCTGGTTTGGGAATACCTATGACGGTGGCCTGTTTCCAGGTTGCGGGGAACATATTATTGCTCAATGCACCATTGAAGATGGCAGTCATTAGCACTATAAGCTGGGCGGGGAAAAGTTTGAAAACCTTATTGGTGATGCCGTCGGAGCCAGGGGCTTTTCGCGGTTGGAGACTTTTAATGATATCCTGGACCTCATCAGGAGTGATGGGGGCCAGTGGATTATCGGGATCTTCGACGGGCGGAAGGGAAGTTCTACGTTCGACTTCGGCGTTCACCATATCGAGGTGGGCTTGGTCTACTGGTTGAGAGCTGGGAGAACACTGGGACTCTAGGCTGTCGGCTAGGCATTCTGCTTTTTCAGAGTTATCGAAGGCGACACTCTTATCGGGACGAATGAGAGGAGGCATTGTGGCCTCTTCAGTGGATCGTAACTTCCTCTGAAGCTGCCAGAAGGCAAGATGGGTGGGCTCAAGTTCGCTCAGCATCTTGTCCCAGCTCGCATTACGCTGCTCGGTAATGCGTTTCCTTACAGCACGCTGTAAGTTGCGCATGTGAGCTTTGTTTGCGGCGCAGGGAAAAGTGCTGTACGCACGGATGGCTGCGTTCTTCTCGGTTATCAGATTCCGTACATCGTCCGGGAGTTTCCAGCGGTGGTCTTCCACTACAGGAACTTCCCTTGAACAATCGTTCAGGACGGATTGTACGTGATTTGTAAGCGAGTCGATCGCCGCCGTCGTGTCAGCGACTGAGACTATGTGGTCAGGAATGGTGTCCAATTGAGGCGACGTGGTGGATTTCAGTTTTTCACTTACTTTCCTCCAGTCAGTGATCAATTGGGTCGGAGGAGGTTGGGTAGGATCATGGTTACCCGAGCGGGAACCTAGGTGAAGGATAACGGGACGGTGATCCGAGTTGAGCTCGTGAAGCGCTTCTATGGAGTGTAAACGGAGGTTTACATTCTTTAGGAGCGCCACATCGAGGACATCGGGGTTATGGTTGGGGTCGTGTGGGTAGTGGGTGGGAGTCATCGGAGCGATGATGTCGTAGTTTAGGGTCGCGCCTAGGTTATACACGATTCTGCCTCTGGCATTTGTCGTGTTGCTGTTCCAAGCGGGGTGTTTGGCGTTGAGATCGCCCGCTAGTAAGACGGAGTCACTCAGGCCGAAGAGAGTCGTGAGATCGCTGGTGAGCGCGATAGGATTGTCTGAAGCAAGAGACGCGACCGATGGTGGGGGATGGTAGGCAGAGATGATGGTTATCGGAGGATGACCAGTCATGCCTAGTCGACAGGCAGAGTACTCTAGGTGAGAGAGAGGCGCGGGTGGGGTCAGAGGGATGCAGTATAACTCCTTTCTATAATAAATAAGGGTACCGCCGCCGTGGCAACGTGTTCTGTCATTGCGAACTAGACGGTAATTCGCAATTTTGGGATCAGCGCGGTGGGGTTTCAAAAGGGTCTCCTGTATAAGGAGGACGTCTAATTGGTGGTCGCGGAGGAATTTAGTTATTTCGGCGCGTTGGTTGAAAATGCCATTGGCGTTGAAAAAACCTAATTTGAGGGATCGAGGCCTAGTGTGGTTTGTGCGTTGGGAATCCATTGGATCAGTCCATCGCATCCATCTGGTCGAGACCTAGCACCACATCACTGTGTGTGCTGAATATTTGGCTGTACATTGCCGTCGTAATTTTGCCGTTATTCTGCTGTTCGGCAGCCAGAAGGGCATCGCGGAGAGATCTGGCTTGGCGGGTCATAAATAACCTATAATGGCGCAGTATAGTCTGGGCGCAAGCCTCGCCGTGCGCGACGGGTGAGGGATTGGGCGGTTGTTTGACTGCAGGAGCAGCAGTGGTTTGAGGCGCGGGTTTGTGACTGGCTGTGGGCTCTGTAGCCACGGCTATAGGCAGGATCTGCGCTGCGATGGGTATATCCATCAGTGACTGCAAAGGTTTGGCAGGGGCCAAGGAGGGAAAGGCTTTTTCGTGGTTTAGCCTGTTCCACGGGGACGGTCTCTGAGGAGCGAGACGTTGGGGAATTTGAGAAGAAGGTGCCTCTCTCTGTTGGCGGGCGTTGGCGCGCTTCGCTAATTTAGGAGCGAGTTTGGGGGCTTTGGGACAGCCGCGGTAGTTTGCCGGGTGACCGGTCTGGCCGCAGAGAACGCAGCTGGGTGGTTCCGAACAGAGGGTTCGGTCTTTAGGCCGTGGGCAGTCCGCAGTGCTATGCTCGCCCAGACACTTGACGCATCTGGGAGTCGCATAGCAGTTGCTCTGCGCATGGCCATACAGTTGGCAACGGTGGCATTGTCCCACTGTTGCGGTTTTGTAGGGCTTTTCTATTGAGATACCGGATAGGGAGCAAATAGACTTAATCTTAAATATTGGGTGATGACCTTCGGTTGGTTCACAAATGACAAGAACCATGTCGTACAACTCACCGCCTCTCGCTTTATGTAAGCGATGGACGGCGATCACTGGTATACCTTGATCGGCAAGGTCGTCTTTAATATCCTGTACTAGGATTTCTTTAGGGACACGTTTAATAATAACACGAGTGGGCGTGTCCTCGGGGAAGGAGAAAGTGTGAAAGGAAACATTCCTTTCACGGAGGGCGCGATATAATTCCCTATAGTCGTTCGACGTAGGGACGGTGACTTTAATGCCATTTTGGCAGGCACGGGCGTTTGTGTAGTTGATCTTTCGATCAACACACATCTTAGACACATCAGTCCATTTCCCCTTGTCCTGGATGTAAAAGGGGGGCGGAGGGCGTTGCTTCCTTTGGGTTGAGGAAGTTTGGGCTATCGGGCTGGGGGGACGACTATCCTGCGCGCGAGTGGAGGTCGTTGGGACGGGGCTAGCGGGTCGTACGGGCGTTTGAGTTGGGGACGGGGGTGACGCGGTGGTCTTTTTGGCCTTGCTGGCCTGGGAGGTTTTCCCTTTCTTCCTCTTGCCGCCGGTGACGACTTGAAAGTCGTCTTCCGAGGATGAGGGGCATGATGACAAATCATTGTCGGAGTTGTTATTGGACATAGGTTCGGTGATGTCCATTTCACGGAATTCAGGTGCAGCGCACACCTGCGCGGCGTCCATTGTTTTATGAACAATGGGATTAGTAGGTGGGCCGGAAACAATGGGTGATTTCGGGAATCGGGCGATCGGCACGACTTTGTCGGCGGGCGGGGGCAATAGAGGGCTATCTACCTGGAAGTCGTTCGTTGTTTGATGAACAATGGGATCGGAGTTAATAAACACTTCCGTGAATTGACCAACTGGGATGCCTTGATCGGCAAGCGGGGGAGATAATGGGCTGTCAAGCGCGTCACTAAAATCAGCGACGTTGGCTTCGGTAGCCGGAGGACTATTAGCAATTTCACGCTGGATTTTTCCGCCATATTTGGCGGAAATAGCAGGGTTTTCCCTAAGGATCTGTAACAATATCTCCAAAATATTGGAGTTCGCCATGATTGGCGAATGGATCAAAAATTTAATGAGGAAATTTTGGAGATTTCTCTCCCGCGGGGGGGCCTATTTAAAGCCTAACTGGCCTAACTCCCCGGATGGATGGGTCCGGGGATGTGTAACCCTCCCAGTCGGGTAGAGACTGGGAGGTGAGTACCTAATGGTGAGCCCTAAGCTTGTAACCGGTCGCCAGTCTTATTGTGCGAACCGGGCCCTATTGGGTCTAGTGCGAAGGGGTAGACACACCCAACCGACACTAGGTGAGTAGCTGGAAAGGAAACTCAGTAACTAGGTTTGACTAGGAGATCCCCCAAGGCCAAAACCTAGCACTCGACTCCAATTGACTGCTTCACCCTGAAGGGGATCAGCGGGTGCGTCGGGTCAGCACCCCCTTGGTTTTGTTGACACCGTGAGGTTTCCACCAAGGACCACGAAACTGTGGTTTTACCCTGAAGGGGCCAAACCAAATTGTTTTTGACGATACTCTGTTAGAGAAACAGGAAATCCTTCACCACCTCGAAAAAGGCGGATCCGGACCAGGCGTCGTAGTCGGCGACTACGAATGACGTCACGGCGAGCGCGACAAAGCGATGACACAGACACAGAACGATCGAGAGCGCGGAGCGGTACGACCGTCGCGGGCGAGCGTCGGAAGCGGAATGACTGACTTCCCCACCACGCGGACCGGTATTTATAACCTAGCGACGTATGCGCCCGAGGCAACGTTATATCAACGTTATAGCGCTGCACCTGAATTCCGTGAAATGGACATCACCGAACCTATGTCCAATAACAACTCCGACAATGATTTGTCATCATGCCCCTCATTCTCGGAAGACGACTTTCAAGTCGTCACCGGCGGCAAGAGGAAGAAAGGGAAAACCTCCCAGGCCAGCAAGGCCAAAAAGACCACCGCGTCACCCCCGTCCCCAACTCAAACGCCCGTACGACCCGCTAGCCCCGTCCCAACGACCTCCACTCGCGCGCAGGATAGTCGTCCCCCCAGCCCGATAGCCCAAACTTCCTCAACCCAAAGGAAGCAACGCCCTCCGCCCCCCTTTTACATCCAGGACAAGGGGAAATGGACTGATGTGTCTAAGATGTGTGTTGATCGAAAGATCAACTACACAAACGCCCGTGCCTGCCAAAATGGCATTAAAGTCACCGTCCCTACGTCGAACGACTATAGGGAATTATATCGCGCCCTCCGTGAAAGGAATGTTTCCTTTCACACTTTCTCCTTCCCCGAGGACACGCCCACTCGTGTTATTATTAAACGTGTCCCTAAAGAAATCCTAGTACAGGATATTAAAGACGACCTTGCCGATCAAGGTATACCAGTGATCGCCGTCCATCGCTTACATAAAGCGAGAGGCGGTGAGTTGTACGACATGGTTCTTGTCATTTGTGAACCAACCGAAGGTCATCACCCAATATTTAAGATTAAGTCTATTTGCTCCCTATCCGGTATCTCAATAGAAAAGCCCTACAAAACCGCAACAGTGGGACAATGCCACCGTTGCCAACTGTATGGCCATGCGCAGAGCAACTGCTATGCGACTCCCAGATGCGTCAAGTGTCTGGGCGAGCATAGCACTGCGGACTGCCCACGGCCTAAAGACCGAACCCTCTGTTCGGAACCACCCAGCTGCGTTCTCTGCGGCCAGACCGGTCACCCGGCAAACTACCGCGGCTGTCCCAAAGCCCCCAAACTCGCTCCTAAATTAGCGAAGCGCGCCAACGCCCGCCGAGATTTCTCTCCCGCGGGGGGCCTATTTAAAGCCTAACTGGCCTAACTCCCCGGATGGATGGGTCCGGGGATGTGTAACCCTCCCAGTCGGGTAGAGACTGGGAGGTGAGTACCTAATGGTGAGCCCTAAGCTTGTAACCGGTCGCCAGTCTTATTGTGCGAACCGGGCCCTATTGGGTCTAGTGCGAAGGGGTAGACACACCCAACCGACACTAGGTGAGTAGCTGGAAAGGAAACTCAGTAACTAGGTTTGACTAGGAGATCCCCCAAGGCCAAAACCTAGCACTCGACTCCAATTGACTGCTTCACCCTGAAGGGGATCAGCGGGTGCGTCGGGTCAGCACCCCCTTGGTTTTGTTGACACCGTGAGGTTTCCACCAAGGACCACGAAACTGTGGTTTTACCCTGAAGGGGCCAAACCAAATTGTTTTTGACGATACTCTGTTAGAGAAACAGGAAATCCTTCACCACCTCGAAAAAGGCGGATCCGGACCAGGCGTCGTAGTCGGCGACTACGAATGACGTCACGGCGAGCGCGACGAAGCGATGACACAGACACAGAACGATCGAGAGCGCGGAGCGGTACGACCGTCGCGGGCGAGCGTCGGAAGCGGAATGACTGACTTCCCCACCACGCGGACCGGTATTTATAACCTAGCGACGTATGCGCCCGAGGCAACGTTATATCAACGTTATAACGTTGTATCGTCGTTATCGATTTGTAGTGTGATATATTGATATCTACATACACTACATACACCATAACAGTAAAACAAAATTATTGACTTAACAATTAAAAAGGATGATACAATGGGCAGTTTCGTTCCAATTCAAGTCTGGAGATATATGTAATGAATGATGCAACAAACGACTTATGTTGCAAGCTAAAGCACAGCAATATTGAGCTTAAAGAATCAATACTATCCAACCTAGACTAGGTACCTAGATGTCTTGCACTCACGCTCACAGAACAAGTACTTATTACTGAAACAATCCAGTTTCCTAGAATCCCGCTTGCACTAAGGTCGACCAGACATGACGAAACGCCACGCCTACAAGAATATTGAGTTATTATCAAGCTTAGTACATAGTTAATTAAATATTTTCAATATACATGACCTACCACAGTATCTTATTGGTGATTAGTTTGCATAATTTGATCACGGAGAGTTAGGTCAACCGTACCACTCTCTAGGGGTCGTAAAAGGCGATTATGTTAGGCACGGGCATACAGAGTGATGTAATATTGTAATTATTATGTTCATTGAGTAATGGGGGACGGGCCTGATGGGGTTAGACTTAAGTGCGTTGTAATCACCTTATGGGTCGATTTTCTAGGTTAAGCATCACATGCCGAGAAAAGTTTTTGGATGGGTGACAAGCCATAACATCCTCCTCCACCTCCATCCATAACACGTCCTTCTTGCTGCGGAAACTTCGATAAGCAATACCGGGGCTAAATCCGGTATCTTTTTGCAGTTGAAAGATATTGGTTGACATACCAGATATCGATACAGAGCTCTAGTAGTATAGACACATTTTAAAGGTAGTTAGAAAACGGAAAATCAGACACCAGCCTTGTCTAAGAGTATCCAGTATACATATCTACATAACCCAGTAACTGAGTAACACTACTCAGTTACTGGGCTATGTGGGAGACATAATACTGGAATTAGTCAGTAATTTTTTTAGGTTATGATTGGTAGAAAGACTGAGCGGCTGGTTACAAATAGCTGTTCCGAGTCTGCGTGTTTGTATGAATGCTCTCACAATACAGAATAAATAATATTAATTTATTCAATCCTCCTTCCAACGCATATCATGAGCTAGGTCAAGTTTGGGTTTTAAGGAAATAAAAAACTTAAAAATGTATTAAGATTTATTGTACTGTTACAACAAATCCAGGGTTAAGCCACGATAAATGGTTGGTGGTTTGAAATAGTTAAAATCGACCGTTCGTGTTCGAATAATGTTATTAAAATTCTTCGCAGATAGCTTTGGCGTTCTCGTCTGGATTAGACTACTTCAGTCAACTTAATACAGACCAAGTTTTTCCCTGAAAGTATAAAATATATAACATAATATACATACATTATTATGTAATGAATTCGAACGACCAATATAATATTTACATGACATACATATATATTAAAAGTTATTTCAAAATGTTCATATCTTATTGCATCTTTCTCTTTTTAATTATAGAAGCGATAAATAATATCGATTGCCATCGAAATTTATGCTTGTGTTTGTAATTGCTTCACGACAATAGTCGAGACCATCAGGCTATTGACGCTTTAACCTATTATAATTTCAATATTAATTATATGTTTTTTTTTTGATAATAGTTTCGCATTTGACCACCATCTCACCTGATACTGATAGTAATTATGATGTGGTCGAAGATGGAGCACGCTTGCCTAGAAGTAACCCTTGACTTAAAGACCCCCAGGTTATAGCGATATGTAGTATCAAAGTATATACTGGGAATGTGACGAAGAGACTTTTAGACTACATGTCAACACCAGTCTTCAGAGAAAGCCAGTTGCTACCTAGATAATACTCTTCAACTACAACCACAGGAAGAGAGAGATGTCAGAAAATTTAGATATATCGATAATTGAGCGGTTGAGTACCGATCTGTCTGATGAAGATTGAGGAAGATATAACCCGAGAATTATTAGAACGAAGACAAAGTAACAGGATATTGACTAATTACTAACCTACATATATCCATCCTGCCATTCGAAGTTGTCCATGAGACTCCAAGCGAAATAGCCCTTGACATTGCTGTTATCTTTGTGTATTGACAGAAGCAACTCATATAAGTACTCGTTGTAGTATGAGAATCTATATATCGTAATCATCCAACTGACCTCGGTCACCCACACCGTTTTCATTAACAATAATTGGCACTTTCAAATCGTATTTCTCCGTTAGACATCTGATCATTTTCCTTAAGCTTGGTGCGTAAACCTGTAAATTAAAGCCAATATTAAAGGTGGCTTTTCATATCAGAAATTTCGTTCGAAACGTCTGAGGCAATTTAACTTTTCACGTAACTTTCCATCTAGTAAGGTCTTTGAAATAACATGAATTAAAACAGTTTATACTTGTGGATTCAAAATCTTTGGATTTTCTTTAAAGTTCTGTTCATTTTCAGGACAGTACTTTAATAGGTATTTCTCTAATTTATTTAGGCAGAAAATTTTACTTCAAGCCATTATAGACTTAATTTTGACAACGTTTTAAACTTTTTTTTTACCATGGGAGGAAATTTTTAAAAGGCACTTGAACTATCGGGATTTTGACCTCACAAAAAAAAACCCGGTAATCACCATCACTTCGTTATCCCTCTATGT
This sequence comes from Tholera decimalis, assembly GCA_943138885.2. Classification (NCBI taxonomy): domain Eukaryota; kingdom Metazoa; phylum Arthropoda; class Insecta; order Lepidoptera; family Noctuidae; genus Tholera; species Tholera decimalis. The sequence continues at coordinate 17,845,857 of OW964561.2, forward strand.
AATGCCTATAAGGCCGTGTCTGGGAAAATGTTTTAAACCTACCGATTACCATGACACTCCAGGTACAGTACATGACGAATCCTGTTCTACTTTAACTCCTGTGTCATGATCGTAGGATGGAATTTGCCATTCCTCATCAGCAGAAGGTGTAGTTATCAAGTAGCTTGTGTAGTGGTTGAGGCTGGAAAAGTCAGCACTTCCACGGAGTGCTTCAAATCTGTATATTATTTATAATAAAATGATGCGAACGCTTGGATGCTAGGGCAAACGAATAGTTACAGCCAAAAAATTGTACATTCAGGCTGATTCGTCCTACTCGTACAGCAAATGTTTCACTTGTCTTTGACTCGTGATAGCAGTTTGAACCGCGAAGATTTAATCGGTTGGTGTCCGATATAAAATAATAATCAACCTTTAACGTTCCCATTGCTGGGACACAGGACTCTCTTAATTAGAGGGAATCGACCATAATTTTTTATTCATTTTATTTATTTTTGTTATTTTATTTATTTATTTTTTCATAATCCTCCACGCAGGCCCAGTGCGGGTTGACATCACATTTCTTCGGATTTTTCGGTCCTAAGACCGCTGTTTTGCTCACGATTTATTTCTTAACCGTTTTAAGTGTTGTGATGATGGTGAAAAATAAACGAAGTATTGCACCTGTATAGGTTTGAACTCACTTCTCCGTCGACTGCGCTGTTTGACAAAAACCTACTTTCTCGGGTGTGTTTCTATATAAGGAGTTCCTCATACGAAAACCGAGACAACTTAATGTAAAACAATAAGACCACTACAGGTTAATAAGTACTTTACCACAAAAACAATCTTGACTCAGTACAGAACAGATTCTTAAAGCAGTCTTCGTATACCTTTTAAAACAAAGAGACTAGATTCAGCCAAGAGAACAACTATGCACTTATTGTTAGTATTAGCTGGTAATAAATAGTAAGTTATGTCGGATATGTCAGTACAGTTTGACCTTGGCCTCATTAGCTGCTGTCATAGATTGTAAGAAACTCGTGTCGATAATGGAAAATGGAAGTGTAAATCCGATAACTCTAAGCATCCACTTGAAAGTTGTTTTGTAATTTGTACTTGGTGTTTCGAAATTTACATATCTGTCGGAGATAAAGACAATGACAGTCAGGTATGATGTAACTGAATGAATAAAAATGGAAGACTATAGCTAAATAGATGTAAGTGAACAACTTGCTTTTAATCAAACAACATAAAACTAGTTTTTTTTCGACCTTGAGCGAAAAATAGTCACGATGGGCTCGAAGCAAAAAAAATAGCAAAAAGTTCCGAATCGAATATGTAAATTTAAAACCATAAGACATTAATTTTATAGGTTTTCCGGTAAACTACAAGTAGTATATATACATTAATATAAAGATAAAACATACCTGTATTCTATGTCAAATAAAAGGCTATGCTTAGCCAAAAAAGCAAATGAAAGTAATAACTATAATATTAGTGGGGTGGTGATTAAGTAAATTTCTGCCTTTTGTAAAAAATAAGCTTTGTGTTTTGTAAAATATAGGTATCTAATACATATTATTACGTGGAGAGAATTTTAAATATTTTTTTTAATTAATTTCATTTTTTTACTGACGATGATAATCTAGCATTTGACTATCTTTACACCAAATTATTTTATTCATTCCTTATTTTATTTGTCTAAAATACAGACCTCATCCTTTGTAAACCTAAAAACGGTAAACGGGACCTAGTGAAGCCCTCATGGTAACTGGCATTATCAACTCGCTCTCGAACTAATGCTGGATAGTCTCCAGTCTTGGAGTATATTGGATGAACAAACATTCCCACCAGATCAAAATATATATTTAAGTTGTTACGATTTCAGAATAATATTTTTAGTTTTAATATTGCGCTTAAAACCAGTTAGTACTTCATGCTTGACTACAGTATTGAGCATCACCCTTCCACGAGTAAATATATGCACATGCAGAGGGTAACTTTTTTGTTTATGTAAATGCAGCTTTTTTTTTAGAAAATAAAATAAATGATTTCTCCCACTCTAGGTGGAGCAGAAAGAAGGGTTTCTTTCTCATAAGTTCCATCTTCTCTTTTGCATACAATACATCATGCACCTTGTAAACCAAACCTAAACAGGACACTTTTCGCTCTTCTAAGGAGCATCAGCTTTTTGTCTTTTGCCTCATTGCCTGAAGCGATCGACGAATCAATACTAAACATTGTTCTGAAAAAGTAATTGGCCGCGAATTTACCAAATTTTGTAAACTATCAAAAATTGCATTTCAAATAGTCAAATGCAGTTAATGATATCAAACAAAATATGATTCAACCAAATGAAATGCCATCAACTTCATTAGACTGTATGAAAAGCGTTTTGTTAATAAATATCCCATCAAAAACATAAATGTGAAATGAGAGCCAAGTTCAATATTATTATATATGCCTTGGTTGTTGACTTCAACGACAAAAGAAGTGAAATCTAAATGGGTGCCAAGTTCAATGGTCAGTCCTGAAATTTATTTATAACAATATAAAATATCATTTATTCTTATAACTTAGGAGAATATATTGTAGCGTAAGGTTTGACCAGGTTAGTTCTCATATACCAATTATTAAGTTCGATGGTTAGTTTCTACCAGCAAGCCAAATTTTCGGAATAATAAAATAAGAACCGACAAGTAACAGGTTTAGAACTTGCGAAGGCTATAATATAATACGTATATGAAAACTAGCCAAGTCAGACCTTAGGCTACAATATATTCTCCTAAGTTATAAGAATAAATGATATTTTATATTGTTATAAATAAATTTCAGAACTGACCATTGAACTTGGCTCTCATTTCACATTTATGTTTTTGATGGGATATATGGTATAGTGGTCAGTGGCCCTGACTGCTATGCGCAAGGTCGTGGGTTCGATTCCCACCTAGGACAAATGTTTGTGTGATGAGCACGGTCATTTGTTCTTTGTCTGGGTGTAATTTATCTATAATATGTATGTATTTAGAAATATATATGTATGTTTATCAGTTCTCTAGTACCCATACCACAAGCTCTGCTTAGTTTGGGACTAGATGGCGTTGTGTGGAAAGTTGTGGAATATTATTATTATATCATTACTTTTTGTACATAAATTAGTAGTAGGTACTTATTTATAACAAAATTAATACTAAATGGCTTTTTGTTAAACTACTGTATTTTCCTACGTTTACGGGGTATAATTGTCCTTTTTATGTTATTTTCTATATTATCTTGTACCTTTGAAATGTTCGAGTGAATTGCCCATTCAGTATCCGGAATTCATTTTACGCGTTTTGCCTCCATGGTGTAGTGACCCTCTAAGATAACAGGTGGCGCTAGTGGTTGTAGAATACGGTTAGTTATGCGTAATAAATACGAAAATTTACTATATTCTTATTTATAAGTACAAAAACGGATAAATTTGGATTAAGAAAAATTAAGGGTGGTATTCAACTCGTTATATATTCACGTAATAATCTTAAAATCCACATATAGAGATTTACAGGCACTAATTATAAGTTAAGTGAAAATTATAATAAAATGATAAAAAATTACCAGTTTCTGATTTTTTCCTTTGTATTCACCTAATTACCTATCTGCATGCCAAATTTGAACTTTCTAGGTCATTTGGAACTGGGTTACAGTTTTGATCTATAGGTCAGTCATAAAAATGACGATTTTTGAACGTTAATATCTAAATAACCGTTTGAGATATGTTTATAAAATTTGGAACACATATGTATCTCGCCAGTCTCAATATATGAGCCAAATTTGACAAGTTTAGGTGAAATAGTTTTTGAGTTATGAGGGGCTCAAAAGTGGCACCAAATGGTTCGTGTAATATTACACACGGTGAGCTGCGCGCCTGTACTTGGCTTGACACGCTCCCGCGTGTCTAGATTTCCTTTACGCAGTCCTAAAACACATCATTTGTAAAATCACCTGTATGGCATCAAACACATAAATATGTGTTGTATGAATGTAAATGTATGTAAAGTGAAAAATTTTCTGTGGAACCAAATACCCGCATGCATTTCAAGATATCTTTTGGCTGCCTCTTGGTCCTCTGCATGATCGGGAGTTTTTGGCATACTCTATTTACAACACAATGATATTGCAATTTTACCTGAGGGAATAAAAAATAATTCTGTTTTAAAACCTTCATTTATGAAATCATAAACAGGATAAGAGAGAATATAAATAATAAGATAATGACAATGTATACCTTTTTGGTCATGAAGAAACTCGTCTTGATATGTACAAACGTTAAGCTGTGGCATGGCAAAGATAAAAAGCTACACTCGGTGATTGCAATCCTGGTACTGTAGTCTTGCCATAACGACTAAAACAAAAGGAAATCAATAGAAGTGTTTTAAAAAAATATGGATGTACCTATTGTAACGATACCTTCTACTTCTCCAATAAAAGAGGGTAAAATAGATGTACCATTAAATTTAATATATTAATAATATACAGTATTTTATAAAAAACCTGCCTACCTATCTACCTATCCTAGAAACCGGCCTACCTACCTATCTGACACACTCTCAGGAGAGAAGAGGAGGAGGTTTAGAGTATAGTACTTGCGGGACGGCTTGGCAGACCACTCCAGGATCGCCTTCTACTCCACGATGTCTTCGTCGTACAGCAGCTCGAGCAAGGCGGTCTGGCAGTAGGCTCCCAACAAGGCGTCTGGGCAGCAGGCTCTCAGCAAGGCGTCAGGGCAGCAGGCTCCCAGCAAGGCGTCAGGGCAGCAGGATCGCAGCAAGGCGTCAGGGCAGCAGGCTCTCAGCAAGGCGTCAGGGCAGTAGGCTCCCAGTAAGGCGTCAGGGCAGCAGGCTCCCAACAAGGCGTCAAGGCAGCAGGCTCCCAACAAGGAGTCAGGGCAGCGGGTACTGCACTTCCTCTTCCATCACTCTTCGTCAAAACTCGTCGAGAACTAAACTCTTCAAAAACTGGTCAAAGACTGAACTCCCGGAGATGGCCCCCAGCGCCTTTTATACCCAGCTCAGCGTTCAAAATCCATTCCATTCTCATTCTGTACCAGAATTCAAATTGTAGAGTCCAAAATAGTCCATCTTGCCAGTTATTTGATCAGCCAGTTATATTCGAGCATAATTTATTAAACCTCTTCGATAAAATCTGAGAGTGTGTTTTAGAAATTTATAATTATAATTTAAAATGCCGTTAATCAGTAGACAACCACAATATAATATACAATATTAAGCTAGTCCTATCGATAAAAGTGAATAACAATTATATAATAAAAGTATGAACAACCTTTTTAGTCTATTAGCCATTCAGTGACTACAAAGAAGAAGAAATTACAGTTTGTCAGCCTTGACGTAAAAAATGTCATGACAAGAAAATATTTGTTTTGATGGATGAATTATGGATTATGATTACAAAGAAAACGTAAGTTATTTGGTATTTGTAATAACAAATACTATATTTCCTCATCGACCCCGAGAAAATTTTTGGTCTAGAACAAAAATTTTGTAAGGTTAAAGTTTATCCACATTCATATAACTTACATGCCTCATTCAATCACACCAACATCTCACGAAGTTAGGTCAGGTAGGATTCACATTCAATGATCACTACTCGACCTGATTAGTACATGACAGTAGACTTGTTTTCGGAGTCTGTCAGTCCGCTCGCGTCGAAAACCCATCAAATAAAAAACAAGATTTAGCAAAGGCTTATTTTTACGAAGTTGCTAGCCGCTTCGATCAACTTTAGAGTCGATAACATAAAAAACAAGGTTTAGCAAAGGCTTATTTTTACGAAGTTGCTATCCGCTTCGATCAACTTTAGAGTCGATAAATAGTAAGAAACTAACTTGGAGAGTTAGAAAGGGAGAAGGTTTGGTAATATGTACCTAAACGCACTTCTAAGTAATATCTGATTAGTTCAGATATAAGAGAAGCCTCTTAAAGTTTAAGAACAAAGAAAGAAATAAACTATTGAGTTTCAATAAACCGAAAAGAACTCTATAGTTAAAAGAAGAGAAGAAGATAGAGATGAGTCATGAATATAGTACGAAAGGTGAATATATTTACATGATTATATACATTAATTTTTAAAATCTTTAATATGCCATTTAGCTCGGTTGCCATTAGGATCCTCTAATATGTAAACTAATGGGGATAGTTTCTGAATTACAGTTGACTTTATATATTTGGGAGCTAACTTTGCGCTGAAATAAGTTCCAGCCTGACTATTTATATAATTTCTTCGCCAGACTGTATCTTTTGGTTCCTCAAGTCTTATTTTAACTTCATACTCAAGTTCAGCTTTATTTAAAAGTTCAAAGTGAATAATTCTATCCATGACTGAAAATTAATATTATAGATAGCAAAAGAAGGTAAAGAGGGAATAAACTAGTGGTAAAAGAGGTGATAAACTAGTGTTCGTGTGAAGAGGGAGTCTAGTATAGTGTTAGTGTAAAGAGTGAGTCTCCTATCCTAGAACTTAATATTAAAAAAGAGTCTAAGCCAAAAAGTGAGTCCAAAGAAAAAAGTTACTAGTAATAGTTTCTTTTAGAATTTTGAAAAAAAAATTAAACCGACTAGCTATGATTTTACGTTGGGCGCCAAACTGTAACGATACCTTCTACTTCTCCAATAAAAGAGGGTAAAATAGATGTACCATTAAATTTAATATATTAATAATATACAGTATTTTATAAAAAACCTGCCTACCTATCTACCTATCCTAGAAACCGGCCTACCTACCTATCTGACACACTCTCAGGAGAGAAGAGGAGGAGGTTTAGAGTATAGTACTTGCGGGACGGCTTGGCAGACCACTCCAGGATCGCCTTCTACTCCACGATGTCTTCGTCGTACAGCAGCTCGAGCAAGGCGGTCTGGCAGTAGGCTCCCAACAAGGCGTCTGGGCAGCAGGCTCTCAGCAAGGCGTCAGGGCAGCAGGCTCCCAGCAAGGCGTCAGGGCAGCAGGATCGCAGCAAGGCGTCAGGGCAGCAGGCTCTCAGCAAGGCGTCAGGGCAGTAGGCTCCCAGTAAGGCGTCAGGGCAGCAGGCTCCCAACAAGGCGTCAAGGCAGCAGGCTCCCAACAAGGAGTCAGGGCAGCGGGTACTGCACTTCCTCTTCCATCACTCTTCGTCAAAACTCGTCGAGAACTAAACTCTTCAAAAACTGGTCAAAGACTGAACTCCCGGAGATGGCCCCCAGCGCCTTTTATACCCAGCTCAGCGTTCAAAATCCATTCCATTCTCATTCTGTACCAGAATTCAAATTGTAGAGTCCAAAATAGTCCATCTTGCCAGTTATTTGATCAGCCAGTTATATTCGAGCATAATTTATTAAACCTCTTCGATAAAATCTGAGAGTGTGTTTTAGAAATTTATAATTATAATTTAAAATGCCGTTAATCAGTAGACAACCACAATATAATATACAATATTAAGCTAGTCCTATCGATAAAAGTGAATAACAATTATATAATAAAAGTATGAACAACCTTTTTAGTCTATTAGCCATTCAGTGACTACAAAGAAGAAGAAATTACAGTTTGTCAGCCTTGACGTAAAAAATGTCATGACAAGAAAATATTTGTTTTGATGGATGAATTATGGATTATGATTACAAAGAAAACGTAAGTTATTTGGTATTTGTAATAACAAATACTATACTATTTGCTTAAAAAGAAAATGATGTTAAGAACTGGAGATGAAAATTAAAGTTCAATACAATAATTAATTGAAATCATCATCATAACTAGTGGATATCTTTTATACCTACTTACAAATACAATTGAAATGTCTGTCCGTGATTTCAAAATAATTTATTTTCTGAAGTCTTTATAGCTACTTATTTACACGATACTAGATCAAACACGAAGAGATAGATGGCAGTGGATTGACGGTATTGCTGAACACGTGGCGACCACCGGCAACCTAAAGGAATTGTATAAAGCCACGAAAACCTTGTTAGGACAGTGTAGGGGCAGGAAGATACCGCTAAAGTCTCAAGGTGGCCAGTTCATCGTAACATCAGAGGGTCAGCTGAAACGTTGGCATAAACACTTTGAAAAGGTCTGCCGATTCCGATTACTTAATTGAATACTAATTTATTTTTATATATTACTAGCTGCTGCCGTAACTTCGTTCGCGTGGGAGGATTTCCCGCGTAAATCCCGATCCCGTGGGAATACCGGGATAATAGCTTGTGTGTTATTCCAGGATGTCAGCTACCTACTTATCGAGTTTCGTTAAAATCCATACAATCGGTCCGGAAACACTGGTCGACAAAATTTAACATTTATTTTCATAAACAACTATGCATAGCATATATACTCCTCTAAGAAACTATATATCTATCAGGTCTAGGTTTTGAATGATCTGTTGTCAGTCTTCGAATTTCATCATTTTTGCTTATTTCATGACTTTGTACTAAGTGAACAACTATATCGAAGAAATTAATAATAAATATTTGGAAAGTATACGTCCTGTTCTCCACATTGCTCTTTGAATCAACTCTCTACCATCTCCCATCACTAAAGTATAGATGTTTTGTATTATTATACTTTTTTCCCTACAATTCACCTTTAGGAATTTCTATGGAAAAAGCTGTCAACATTTCAAACGTCTATATTTCAGGAAAGCAAAGCCATAGAAACTTGAAAAATTGCAATGAATAGAGCAGAAATCAAACTTTACAATATATTTATTTCAAATTCTTTACATAAAATGTATCACTTTGTACAAAGTCATGAAATATGCAAAAATTATGAAATTTTATGACTTTCTCAACAGATTATTTAAAATCTAGACCTGATAGACATAATTATAGTTTCATAAAGGATTATACACGCTATGCATAGTTAGTTCTTTCACATACGCGCCATTGTTAGCCATTTAGCAAATCAAGTAAGACTATCTAACCGACATCATTAGTATTAAGCGTTGTCAAATAAAAATATCTAAGAATAAAAAATAAATATTATGATATACAAGTAAAAATATCTAAACTCTAATATTCTTCCACTTTATTTCAGGCTAACTTATACAAATGACACTGTCACAAAATATATTATCGAGTTAAAATATATAACCACATAAATTACAATTGCTTTATGTAGGTAAAATCTACTAAGTAATTTCAAAGGAAAAATTCTTAACAAGTAAAAATACGTCAATACAAATAAATGAAAAAGTCAATATATGAAAAACCGACTAAGTTCATATTCCTAATTGTTAGAATGTCATAACTGCTAGATATTCAAAAAATCACTATTTTTTGGTCGTTTAGTAAGCACAAAATGTAGATTTTACCGAAATCACGCAATATCTAAGCGACAATAAAACTCGTCGTAGAACTATGAGACCTAGACCAAACGACGCAGAAAAATCTGCCGGTTCGAATGGTATATATAACTCATTTTACGGATTTATGTCGCTTAGTTAGGATTGCCTTTCAAGCGTCGATATTATAATTAATGCATAACTTAAATTCATATGTATTTGCACGCCATATTTGGCAAACATGATTGAATCTAATTTTTATTATGTTACCTTGCATGCACGTTTTTATATTCTTGTATGTATACACATGTTTATGCAAATAAATGAATCTGAATCTGAATCTATTTCTTGGTCACGGTTTGGGTATTCCCAACACCAAGATTCTTAATCAAATCGATATCTTCCATGTATTTGTGATAAGAAGCAGTTAATACGTCAGCATTCAAACCATTTTTGGTGTAACGAGGATGATCATGGTGGTATTTATCCCAAACGCTTTCACTTTTACCTTTAAAAACAAAGATTTTTTGACAAAGAAGTTATTTTAATAATTATGCCGCGAGATTATTGAATGCAAGGAGACGCTCTTAGAATTGTCAATATTGTAGTAGAAACATTATCTTTATAGCTAAACATTAATACCTTTGCCATAGTACAGTTAATACAATGAGTAGCAGTAAGCTAGAGGCTATAAAATATAAATCCCTAAAGAAATACATTATCTTATGACTTAACTGATATTATTAGACAAAACACTCAAAGCGGCATACTCGTAGCATAGATGCTCTAATTATAACGACAAAATTATTTCAGTAATAATTATAACTATTTAACTTATTGATATACGCAGGTTTTTAACGCTAAATGCGCAAAACCTTTTTACTATTCATTTATTATAAACTTTATTGTACACCTTACAATATTTATATGAATACAAACATAAAACTAGTGTTCATTTTTATAAAAAAAAATCTTCATTAAAAACATTGACGTGTCAATTTATTAATAGGTCAAGCCATCACATGCGCAATCCTGCCAAAATAGGTAATCAAACACAAATTGTTATCGAACAATTAAAATTTTCTCATACGCTGGATAATAATAGCTTTTATTTTAATGCAAATACGAATCTTCCATACAGTACCGTTAATAAGACAATTTGAATTTCACAGACGCAAGAAACGATCAGAACTACTGGACCGATTTTAAGATTTGTATTTTTGTTTTATATAAAGTGACCATAATTAACCAGTAACATAAGGTACTATTTTATTTGCCTTTTTAAGTGAGCGAGGCTGCCGGTATAACATTTTTTTTCCGGGTGGGAAAATCATCGAATGACTCCTCCCACTCGGAGTGGAGTGGAAGGGAGTATCAGACTTCTACTGACTAAAAACCCACCCTGTTCCTCAAGCTGCCCTTGCGTACTGGGGTCGCAGAATCTCGTTGGAATATTCCCGTAATCCGAACATTCTCACATCCCCAAAAAGCCGCTGGTAGAAGCTGGTGTATAATAAAATGAATAAACGCACCTCCTTCATTCCATGTTCTTTCAATTTCTTAAGCCGCTGTTGATACCGCAAATATAAAATCATCAGGAAACTAATACTTTTCTCTTTATCTGTCTGATTGCAAGGGTTATTAGATACTCCGTCCGAACCATCCAAACATCTTCCTCCAATTAACTGAAACATGCTGTGTCAAAATAAAAGTTAGATAAAAATAATATACCTTCGCTAATAATAGGTACCACTATCACTACCTCGCTACCACTATACAAAGCGGAGAAGACAATACGATCAAAAATTTAGCATAGCCTAAATGATGATCTCCTTAGTCTGTACAAAAAAATTTATTCATGATATTTTTTCTATTTTCATATTTTCCACAGCCTAGGCTCTATTTAGCTTCAACGCAAGATATTTGACCCTACGTTTGAGCACAAAAAACTCTCACACCATGAAGGTTTTGAGTCAATTCAAAGCATCTTTCACTATAAAACGGCAATTTCATACTTTTACCTGTATTATTCAGATTATTTGAAAATATATATACATATTTTTTGATGTCACATCTTATTTTATCCTCACTATGGTTTCCTCGGGATTAGTATAGTCGGTGTTTTCATTTTTTGGTTCGACTGGAAACCTACGCAAATCTTGGAACAACACTAAAAAGGCTTTTTTTTTTTTTAACGTGGTAAAATTATCAAATAAGTCCTAGCTTAAACTTTATCTCGGTTATTATTGCTAGCCCGTGCTGTGCCACTGGTGGGTAAAAACCTGTCTCCATTCTTTCAAATGGTCTCGATTCTGTTATTCTCCTTTCCAGTGCTTGAAGAAGCCATTCATTCAGGAAGTCCCGCCATCTTCTTCGCGGTCTCTCACGGCCCCACTTTATAATTGCCTTGGGGAAACAATACTGTGTTTTGCGGGCACACAACTTTTCGTAGCAGGTTTACGGTATGCGGGTGACATTTCCTACTGAGTCCCATTTAAGTAGCGTTTTGAGCCACATCAATGGTTTATCTTTTATAGCGCAGTATGCTGTTTCGAACACGGTCTGCCTATAGCAGGTTGTCAAGAATCGCAATACGCACACATTTTAATGACTATAATTAATTACTGTAATCGTTTTTAAGATGTTGTAGCTAGCTAATACGTTACAATGGTCTATCTCTAACAAACAATAAACTTTTGAATAGGAAAATGTCTAGAATGGTTTCAAGACATTTTTCCAACACAGTTTGACATTAAACTTCCGTGGTTAACTGAGACTAAGGACGGGCTAAGATGTATGGAACCCGCAGAAGCAAAGCTAAGCAGTATCATCCTCGGAATTCTTTTTTTTTATATTTTACGTCTTTTGCCATTGCGCCAAGTCTTGAATGTGTTTTTCAGTTGCTATTAAGTATGACAATCCATTTTAACACGTTGAACGCCAACGCGGTCATTGCTGACCGACAGTGAGCTTTCCCTTCAGGCGAAGCAAAAATCTCAGTTCTTTCCTTTAGACCCAATGTTTTTTTAATTGTTGGTTTGACGGGAAGCCAACCTCAGAAAAAAAATTATAACTTTTATAGATTAAATTGTTTTCTTTGTTTAAACATTACTTGGATGGAGGATTCCTCTATCACACGTTGTAGCGCGATAGTCGATTAAACTAAAATCGAATTACCACGCTCATCCCTAATGTCTATGGTTTCACGGAGTGACAACACTTAGGCGGTCCCGGCTATAAATTCTAATCCCCGGTCCGCGGAGCTTCTTTCTCACCGCCTACTGTTACAAGTAACTAATATTGAAACCTCTTTGTGCCCAAGGGTAAGTGCTCGTCGTATCTGCCATTTTCTCTCCATCTTGCCAAATCGTAATCCTCTTATTTCGCCATAATCTGCAGCGTTTGTAAATTTATATAATTGCCCGGTTGTCAAGATGGCTTCCGTCTGGAACATAACTGTGTTATTTCATTGTCATCTGTTTTCCACTAGTGTTGCTACATTTGTGAAGCGTAAGCAGGCCGCAGCATCCCTTTCCTGCTGTGTCATAGCAGCTACGAGCTTAAACGCTTTGTCACGCGGTTACCTTCTATATCGTTGCACGCGGCATGCTTACGCTTATCTATAACCTTTGTGAACCGCCGCGATGGTGAGTCCCCATTCGTTTCCCGGGTACTGTTCCGTGGGGCTTACGGCTGGGAGGCGCACGCATCGCCGGCGCTCACGATTCCTGGCACCACGCTTACGGAAGCACCCTTCGTGTGATTCCAGGGTTTTCGTTTTTCTTTACTGCCTTCGGTCTCGAATATCAACTACATCAGCGTCTGCCACGCGACGGGTGTCACCGCTGCCTCCGCGTACTACTGGTGGAGAGACGCGTGGTCGCGTGGTCTACCTGGCCACCTCTGCGCCTGCCACGTGCGAGTTGGGTGAGGAGGAGAGACATCCTCCCCCGTGGTACTGCCCTGAGCTCAGGCCGCGACGCACGCGGACCGGCGAGCCGATCCGAAGCCGGCAGCGACCACGTGTCCGAAGCAGAGGTTGTGCAGGGCAGGCCACGGGGGAGGATGTCTCTCCTCCTCACCCAACTCGCACGTGGCAGGCGCAGAGGTGGCCAGGTAGACCACGCGACCGCGCGTCTCTCCACCAGTAGTACGCGGAGGCAGCGGTGACACCCGTCGCATGGCAGACGCTGATGTAGTTGATATTCTAGACCGAAGGCAGTAAAGAAAAACGAAAAACGAAAACCCTGGAATCACACGAAGGGTGCTTCCGTAAGCGTGGTGCCAGGAATCGTGAGCGCCGGCGATGCGTGCGCCTCCCAGCCGTAAGCCCCACGGAACAGTACCCGGGAAACGAATGGGGACTCACCATCGCGGCGGTTCACAAAGGTTATAGATAAGCGTAAGCATGCCGCGTGCAACGATATAGAAGGTAACCGCGTGACAAAGCGTTTAAGCTCGTAGCTGCTATGACACAGCAGGAAAGGGATGCTGCGGCCTGCTTACGCTTCACAAATGTAGCAACACTAGTGGAAAACAGATGACAATGAAATAACACAGTTATGTTCCAGACGGAAGCCATCTTGACAACCGGGCAATTATATAAATTTACAAACGCTGCAGATTATGGCGAAATAAGAGGATTACGATTTGGTAAGATGGAGAGAAAATGGCAGATACGACGAGCACTTACCCTTGGGCACAAAGGGGTTTCAATATTAGTTACTTGTAACAGTAGGAGGTGAGAAAGAAGCTCCGCGGACCGGGGATTAGAATTTATAGCCGGGACCGCCTAAGTGTTGTCACTCCGTGAAACCATAGACATTAGGGATGAGCGTGGTAATTCGCTTTTAGTTTAATCGACTATCGGGCTACAGTACCCCGCCTGTTAGCGAAGGATTTTCCCTAGGATAAATCCGCTAGAAGGCCTAAACCACTATTACTGACTACCTATACGTTCATACATACCATTCATGTGCTTCCATACTATTAATCATTCATCTATCCATTCTATGTCCATCCCTGACTTGGAAGTAGTCCTAAGTCAGTGACGTACAATTACATACGAGAGGTAAGCTAATTATAGAGTAGTTTAACTCGAGACATTCAGTAGGAAAAACAGCAAGATAAAGCAAGTGTATCTCCATAGGGTTAGGTAAACTTGGTGGACTGTTGCAGGCTATAGCTAATGTTAGGTTTCAAAGCAAGAAGTAAGTTCATCGTTGAATTTTAAATTATCAAAGTTCTAACAACAATTTAATAATAAGTTAAAGTTCTATTTTATGTTTAGGTTTAAAATTAAATTATGTTAAAGTTCAAAGCTAAGAGTATTTAAAAGAAATTAAAAAAAAATTGTTAAGGTTAAAAAAAAATTTTGGTAATGGTCCATGTATATGTTCAAATTGGTTTAAGTTTCATTACTGGAACACGCATCTTATGTCAAAGTCTATTCGAGTGAGTTTCCGAACGTGAGTGAAATTTAAAAAAAAATAAATCAATTCCATATCCATACTGTTGCGAGAATATCCGAACGTTATAGACGTAATTCTAAAAGACAAGTATCCACGATAGGTAACTACGTCCAGATGTCAAAGTCAGTATGTAAACGTCAAATATAGGTACAGTTGAACAAGTTACTAGTTACTAGTTAGTTACTAGTTACGTTAAGTTACTAGTTAGTTAGTAGTTAAACAGAGACTATCGTTCCTGTTCTGATTTTAACTTTTTTCTTATCTAAATCCATTCTGTCTCTAATCATTAATCATACACACTTGTTTTTCCAATTTACTTTAGACATTGGCAGAATAGTCGACATCGGCTCCACTTGCCATTAACCAAAAATAGAATAGAATATGTCAATGTTCTCGAATTAATTAGGTTATGTTATGAAACACGCGGAAATATTTTCTAAGAGAATTAATTAATTTAATTAGGGCAGGTTGAATCTAAGTGATATTCAGGATACGTTTGTTCAATGGTTTAAGGTGATTTAAAGTTTAAGTTAGGTTTCCGGTTTAGTGCTTAGGTAAAAGAAATTAGATTAGTTTGTAGACTAAATGTTGTTTGAATATTTCATGTAGATGCTATTATTAAACGATGAGATGTAGTGCCAGTTAGGTTCGGGTTTAGTGCTTAGATTAAGGTTAGATTTGTTACCAGGGTAGACTGGAATATAGTTTAACTGTGGTGGCAGATCGCCAACAGTTTAGTTGAAAACAATACAATGGACTATGCTATATATTGTTTTATGAATAGTTTTAAGGTTAGTAGTGAGAAAGTTTTTTTTTAAGTAGTTAATAAGTAGGTACGGTATTTTGTATAGACATTTACCGGCTTGAAGCTGTTTTCAGAACAGTAGGTTTAGGAATTAATGTAGATTAACTAGTGTGCGGACACCCATGTTTCAGGGGGCCGTCTTTAAGACATCCATGAGGACATAATAACATAAATAAAAGTTAATGGTAGTGTACCATGGAGACTACTCTGCCATGAAACTAAAGAATCGCCCTGAGGGCCCACTATGTAGCCTCTCATAGTCACGCCGTGAAGAGAAAAATAATCAAAAAATAATCGTATGTATGTGTGTGTCAGCAGACAGGTGGTCATGGAACTGAAGTTATGTTGGCTTATAGCCATGCAGTCATAGTATTTAGTTCTATTAAAAAATAAATAAATATAGTTAAATTTTAGAATAATAGTTTGGTAACTTTAGTCAGTAGGTTTTAAGTAGGATTACCACACTGTAGGTGGGTGTGAAATATGTCACTAGGATAGCTATAACTAGAGTTATAGTTAACTTAGGTAGTTAGGTACAAGTCGACCCTCCACGACTAGTATGGTAGGCAGTCGTGGGTGTGTGTTCCCTTGGCATCGTGTGACCCTGTATTGGGTCAAACACTAGTTAGTTAGCTAGGCCTACGGGAATGCAGGAGTGAAACCAGTAACTTCGCTAGTTGAGCTATTTAATGCAAATTGTACTGCTGGGATATGTAGATCCCAAGAGCGTTGGTCATTATCAATGTAGGCAGAAACAGCCGTCATGATTGTCCCACTGTACCCCTCCACGGTGTTAATCCGCGGTGCATACCTAGGAGTAAAGTGTATGCTAGGTATGTTGTATTTACTGAATAAGTTTTTTGTTTCATTTGAAGTGAACTGAGTGCCATTATCTAAAATTATACATTGAGGTATTCCATGTACCAAAAATACATTATCCTCCATTAGTTTACAGATAGTTTTAGCGTTAGCATTCCTCATTGGGAAAAGAAGACAATACTTAGAGAAACTGCATGTCACTACAAAAAGATATGCGTTTTGGCGTCTAGAGACAGGCAGAGGACCAACAATATCAATACTGAGCATCTGGAATGGTTGAGAGCATTCTTTAGGTTTCCCCATGACCCCCAGTGGAGCATGGTTTACTTGTTTATGAGCTAGACAGATTTCACATGAAGTTACAGCTTTCACTACGTCACTGTGCATTCCTGGCCAGTAGTAACGAAGAGCTAGTCTTTTATAAGTTTTAAAAAATGCCTAGATGACCTGCCGTGGGTTCTGCATGGTTGACAACAACAACTTTAGACCTAGATTATATTATAATTAGATTATATTATATTAATTAGATTGTATTATGTTCATTAGATTATATTATGTTTATTAGATTTAATATATTTATTAGATTTATTAGATTATATTTATTAGATTAGATGGTCAGTGGGTCGTCTTAGGGGAGATTATATTTAGAATTGGGGTTCTTGTGGCACTTGCTTCAGCCTGCTGACCACTGGCAGAACTATCTGATGTACTAGGGGTGAGTTTACTCAGGAGAGTTTTGTTAATTTGTTTTCTAAAGTCCGTGACTGTGCCCTTTTCACCGCCTCTAATGATGACCTCATATTCTAATTCGGCTTTTCTTAGGTGGATAAAATTAATTGGGTTAGCGCTCATTGTGATCTTTACAATTATTGAAATCAAAACCCTAGTAGTAACTAGAAACAAAATTAACAAATTTAAAAAAAAATACTGTAAGAACACACTAGTAAATACACACACTACACGCACTAGAAAATATAGTAATTACCATCCAATACCTTCGACCAGTGAAAGAACTCTTGTGAACTGAACCCACCCCCCTTACGAATTAAATGCTGTAAACCTGTGGTCTATTAGTTTCATTCTACCACCACCTCAACCACAACGCCACAACGTTGTGATCCTCATTGCTGAGGGTCGTGACCTACCTGTGTCATTTTCGTTTTTAATATCTTCCACCACCTGTTCCTGCCCTAGACGAAGTGGAGAGCTTCGAGCAGATGGTATCCAACATTGTCAAACCTGGTCAGACCAACTAATTGTGCTACGTCCTCGCTGCCTTTTGCCATCCACTTCGTCGGTGACCATCTGTTGCTCTTCGTTGAGTCTGTCCTTTTGTGTTATGTGGCCAAATATTTCTTTAACCCCACGCAGGCAGGTGGAGAAAAGACTGTTTTTTATATTCTCGTATATTATTCACTAATCAGTAACATAATCAAGAACATGAATCGAATGTTGTTTTAATCTTAAAAGTTCCTTGGATAGGATGTTTAGAGACTTTCTGCAATGCCATTTTTTAGAAGTTACTAACTATTGCCTACACCTTTGTTTTCGTGGAACTTTTGATAATTTAATCCCATAAGAAACTTATTCCGGAATTAAAAATTAATATAAACGAAAAAAAATTCTTTTTTTGCCATGCTTCATCCGTAACTTCTTTATGGGTTTATTGAGTAACGAACATCCAGCCATACATCAGAACTTTCACATTTTTAATATTAAAGATTATTATAGCAATGAGTTAGGCTTATTCTGAAAACATACTACTAACATACGCTCCAAGTATCTCCTTCTCAAGGTGTATGTAACGTGTTTTATATCACAGAGTACAAGAGATTGCACAATCTAATTTCACCAAGCCTGTTCCACCATCGGACTACAACACAAACAGCGACGATGCGCCATCGTTACATGGTGGACATCCCACCTGTACGCACAAAACTTTTTGGGAATATTTTTATTGTACTAACTGTTAAAGAATTCTGTACCGGAATCTGTGTTTTCTGATAGCTATATCCTGGGGGTCTGTAAGTCAAAAGTGAATAGATGACTTCTAGGTAAGCGTGCGTTCGACCACATCATTACTTACTATCTGGTGAGATGGTCGCCAAACGTCATAAATAAAAAAGTATATAATAAATATAACGAAGCGCTTCGAGGAAGATAGGTAATTGCCCCTCCACTTCACTTGGCTCATCTCATATGTGTAGGCATAGTAGGCAATGTTTTTTTCACCTAGGCTTATATGGTGTTGATCGAGGCTCGTGGCTATTAATCCATTAGCTTAAAAGACTATCGGGATGATGATTGTCGAGTTCACATACAACATGTCGATAATCTCGTGCGCCAAGCCCAAGTTATTTGCTTCATTTATCTTTCTTGGCTTTCAAGAGATAAAGAATCACTTTTTGATTATTTTAATGTTAAAAACCCATATTTTATTTATTATTAAAAAAATGCAAGAAATATCTCTTATTTGTTTAAACATATTTTGAAATGCTTTTAGACAATCTGGAGTGACGTTTTCGTCTTCTGAATCAGTTTCAATGATTGACAATTATTTAAATCAAAGATAGTATAGAGATAAGATAGGATAGTATAAAGTATAGGTATAGGTTTCATAAATGTCAAACAAAAAAAATACAAAAAACCCGAGAGCACTCATGATTTGATGAACATGATTTTCAAGTTCCAGTCTTCCGTCAGTTGTTTACCGATTTGTGACTAATTTATATGAATAACGGATTAATTATTATGTACGAAGTAATTATGCTTCCCTCCATTTAGCTGATTGGTAAATACTACATAACAATAAGTTAACAAAATACTTGTTTTTATACTGACATGGTTACTAACAGTATCATTAGAAATTAAAACGGGATGTTTTGTATGTATCGACTCGAGTTTCCGATATTTGGCCCTGATGCAAACGCCATGACCAGGGTTCATCCGTGAACATAGCCCATAGAACCAGTGTTATACCAATATGCATACCAATAAAAGGTGTAGGTCACTATAATCACATACTCAAGAGAGAATATTCCAGGTAAAGTTAAACGACAAGTTCGAGAAATAAATAAAACATATTTTTTATTTCATAAGTTATGATGCGTCTATATTATTATTATTAATTAAAAATGATCATTAGCAATTTTTCTACTCGAGCAATAATTTACTCAACTCCAAAGGCGGCTTGATGTAATCGAAGTCAATTCGACGCGTGCGCGCAATGTTGGCGTAATTATGCGCAGACAGCTTCGGTGTTCGCGTCTTCTCTGGACTATCAAAATCCACTTTGAATAAGCCGAATTTCGCTCTGAAAATGACAAAAAAAAAATGTATAATATTACTTGCGGATCCGTTGGAGTACCCTTTGGAAGTAAACCTATTACCATCACAGTAAGATCATTGTGCTTATCCTGCTTAGCGCTGAGTTTGTTCACCCCTAGTTAGATAGAAAATCGCGATTATCTAGTGTAAATTCACGAAAAAAATTACATGTAAAAGTATTATTGGATGGTGCATATTTTGCGAATTAGTTATTATAATTCGCAAAATATGCACCATCCAGCTTTACTCCTTCAAGCATTCCGTATTGTTCTGTTGTCATAACAATTTCGCTCAGTAAAACAATTACTGTGTCAGTACATTTAAACATCAAACACTGTACGATATAATTCTGTATGATTTTATTCTAATAATTATTTACTTTTATACAGGTATTTGTTTTGAATACACGATATACATTTAACAACAACTAGCACTTCACCCGTGACTTCGTGCGCGTGGATTTCGATATCTATACACCGATAAATTTTAATGATTGTTTTCCCAAAACGAAATGGCCTTGTCTTGGTAATACAATCGTTTTATAAACAAATAAAATATTAGAAACAAAAAATGGCAGATTAACCTTTGTGAAAAACAAAACTCGAAAGCGACCACGAATCAATAGTAATTCTCGGCGCAGACCACGGGAGGGGCGTGGACGAAGAGACGTAAGCTAGGACACGTTGAGCCGTAAGCTAGGCTATGGAGAGCCGTAAGCTAGGGTACGGAGAACTGTAGGCGCTACGCACCGCGGTTCGTGAGCTTGTCCCGAGGCGAGGCGATTACGTTACGATTCCGATTAGTGTGAGTTGCAGTAGGGAGTTTCGCACAAATAATACTGAACGGCTCGAGTTGATACGGTGACGATCCCTTTCCGAGTTCATATATTATGTGTGCTACGACCTTAAAACGTGCAATGTCATTTGTCATATGGCTGCTTCACATGAGACAATAATTAAAAACATTCTGTCACTGTTAGAATTCACAATTTCATTTAAAGCACGCGATTATAATTTTTGAAAAACAAAGCAAGGAATGCAAGAAACAGGGTGGGTTTTTAGTTAGTAGAAATCTGACACTCCCTTCCGCTCCACCCAGAGTGGGGGAAGTAATTCAATGATTTTCCCACCCGGAAAAAGAGCAATAACTATGAAAAAGAAAATTAGGTAGATTATACCATACTAAAACAATTACAAACGGTTTATTTACTTAATTGTGTTCTCCTGTGCCAGACTTCGTAACATAGGTATGCAATTTGTATTTTTCTTTAGGTACTTATGAGCTTAGAATCCGTGACGAAATACAGAAAAGAAATGAATAAATTGAAATATGGACAAGATAAAAAAAAAAAAAAATGTTTATTCAAAATCTTAAGGTAAATATTAAATACAATTTCACTTAAATCTACATTAAGTTCACACATGTCATGTGCCTGAACTAGGTAATCCTGTGTTTCAGGCGAGAATAGGTATTTTTTTATTTTAATAATCACATTTATATAAAACTAGTACTCACGCGGGGCTTCGCTCCCGTGGATTCTATCACGGTAAAAACATAACTCTCCTTTTTTGCAGTCGCGTAAAAAGTAGCCTATAACCTTCCTCAAACTTCACGCTACTTCCATACCAAATTGCATCCAAATCCACCCAGTACTTTCGAAGATTAGCGCGTTCAAGCAAACAAACAAACAAACAAACTTTTCCGCTTTATAATATTAGTATAGATAAACTGTATATGGTCATCTTAGGTAATGTATAAAGGTGTAAATAATATGAAAATACTCTTAGTCTCTTATTCTTAATCTTAATTACATTTAAATAAAATACGAACTATCTCTATTTTAGTACTAGTAATAACTTTTCTGTGTCTTCATAGGACATACTTTGAAGAGCTTCCTTGAGAGTCTTCTTGCAGTTACAATAATTTAGGGAATAAATGTTTAATTTTGCGTTTAGTCTGTTATAAAGTAGTGGTCCAAGGAACATATAAAATTTGGTTGTGAAAGCATGTTATGTACTACTTTTAAGGCAAACTAAATCTTTCCGTCTTTTTTTAGTAAATTCAGTGCAATAGGGAAGCGCTGTGTGTTGTTTTAGTACGGTGTTAATTATAAATAACTGACGAACGGTTAGTACTTCACAAGATGTATAGAGAAGGTTAGTGGGAAAAAGGAAAGGGCGACAAGTAGACACCTTGAGGATAGCTCTTTGCGCTCTCTCGATGGGTAGTAACAAAGTTTTACCTGCCCCGCCCCATGAGGTAATGCAATACGTCAAAATTGACTGACATAGAGCAAAGTAAACTTGCCTTATTAGTTTCGGGTCTGCTATATATCGCAGCTTTTTAAATATGAATATAAGCTTACGAATTCGACTATTTAAAGCTTCTATGTGTGGTTTGAAAGTAAGGGTGTCATCTATAATGATACCCAGGTATTTTATTTTGTTAGTAATTTTAATATGGGGACACATGCACTGACCATTGAGAGGGACTGAACAACAATGAGCATACAACTGTGAGGCAATGGTAGGTGTTTGTTTCCGCATCGAAAATTTAATGAAATTTGTCTTTTCCGCATTAAGGGTTAGTGAATTTTGTTGAAGCCAATTATTTACAATATTGAACCCATGTTGCGCAAGTTTGTAGACTTCACTTTCTGAATCAGCCGAAAAAAGTAGAGCAGTGTCGTCAGCGTAAGATACGATAATGCCATGATGTAGCTTTAGATTGCAAAGATCATTTAAAGATACTGACCATATCGTTGAATACCACTAACATATACTTACGAGTAACCATCTTTCCATTCGAAGTCATCCATGAGAGTCCAACTGAAATATCCCTGAACATTGCACCCGTCTTCATGTATTGCTAGCAGCACTTGGTAGAGATAGTCGTTGTAATAAGACACCCTCTCGTAGTCTTCTGTTTGACCAACATCACTCATTCCGTTTTCAGTTATTATAATTGGGATTTCTTTTAGTATACTGTAGTTATTTTGTATCCAGTTGATGAGCTTGCGGAAGCCAGGAGGGTTAACCTGTAAACATTTAACATGTATGATTTTATAAGAAACGCGCATGCGCATGGACTGGCTAAGAGCTGGTCTTAGTGCCGGTAGCTCACCGTCCTCACGTTTCACATTATTCCCGAGTGACATAGGCTAGTTACGAATAAAGTAGCTTAGGTGAAAAAAAATATTTCCTCTGCTTAACATAATGTATTGATTATACAGCTTTATGCTTTCATAAATAAAACAACGCTTTAAGTTCCTTCACGACACACATATAAGAGATTTGAGATCATCGGAGAATTTGAGACTTTCAATGCCTGCACATTTCACTAAATTCTATGGCTCATCGTTTACGGTGCAAGCTATTCGTTTGTGGAATGCATTGCCGGTGTCTGTAAGACAAGCTCAGTCACTGGCTACTTTTAAAAGCTCGGTTCCTAATTATTTTCATTCCAATTTATGACTATTCTTTTGTTTTCTCTCCACTTGATGTTAAAGAACACATTATATGTATTATATTATTTAATTACCCATGTATTACATTGTATTTATATGCATATATATATTTGCATATACATTTATTTATTTTAATAAATAAATATTTTTTGTTTCTCTGTTTTTATGAGTAATGTAGTTAGTACACTAATTTAGCCCTCCCCACTTTAATTAAAGTTTTTAAAGTCCTTCCAAAGGTTGTCTGGAAGATATCGCTTTCAGCGATAAGACCGCCATTGTTACCATAGAATAAGCAATATTGTTAAATAGGTGTGTTTAAATTTTGGTGTACAATAAAGTATATTCTATCTATCTATCTAACGGAATGACGATAAATAAAATTGTAGTTTTAGTACTACTAGAACTGTCAATTAAAACCATAGTTACTTTGAATTACGTACGTAAGAGAAAATGTTAAACTATGTCAATATGAAATTACCATTAGGTGTGATCGAGGTCTAGGGCGGGCTCATACGTAATAAAAAAGGAAAATTGTTTTAAAGCGAATACAATAATAGCCAACAAGCGGGATCTATCTGCGACATATTTTTCTATGCATGGTATCGATTTGTTTTAATTAAGAACTACGTTATTTTTAAGAGTAAAATTCATAACAGATTTAGTGATATTTTAAATATATGAATAATACCGATGTATACATCATATTTCAAATTTCAGCTGGGATTATCCAGCGTCGCAGGACATAATTATTAAAGTGCACAAGTATGGGTGCAGGTACAGACGCCAGCACATGAAGCTACCCGAAACTGTCAAATTTTCCCAATCAACCTTGAACCTAATTTCTTTAACAATAAAGTTGAAAATCTACTAAAGAAATTTGACAAATTGTTGTAGCTTGATGTGCTGGCGTCTGTACATGTTTTTTTTTTTTTTTAATAAAAGGGAACTAGCAATGTGGGTAGAATTTACATGTATTGTTCTTTAACTTTCATAATCCGATGAGACGGCATCGGCAATCTGACATGACCTGAAAGAGATCCGGTGCAGGACCAATGTGTTTTCCGAGCCACAAGGGTTTAACACCGTGAACTTCCAAACTCCGGGCTACTGCGTTTTATCCGACCCTGGAGTCACACCCGAGACCAATTGCTTAGCATTCGGTTTTGCTACCACTAGACTATTGCAGTAGTGGACATAAGAAAACAGCTACGGTTCACATTCTAACAATGACAAAGTGTTATTTAACCGACCATACTAGGCGTAATATTCCCATTATTGTGTAGCATAATCGCCTAAAATTATTTTGAAGTTACACTGAGCACAATAGTTAGTACAATATATATTTATTTTTTACAAAAAAAAAAACCATAATTATTTCAAATTATTTTATGAAATTTGTAATGGTCAAAACCGCCAGCAACTCGTTATTAATCTATGTATTTTGTAACATAAACTTATTGTCGAAGAGATAAGTCGAGTCATCTGAGAGCACTATATATTTATAATAATTACAGTATAATTATTATAATATTAATATCTATATATTAATACGTGAAGCCCAAACTTTGTACCCCTTTAGACGAAAATGACTCAGAACGAGGAGTATGTAATTTGGCACAGGTTAAGATTGTATGAGGAGTGCAGAAACATAATATTTTCGTAATAACTTTTTTTTTTTTCAAATTGTGGAATTTTGAAAACCGGACGACCTCTAGTTACGTGGTGTTGGCCGGTAATTTATTGAAGCACTTATTAGTATTATGACTTTTTCTTACAAATATATTGTGTATACAATTGCAGGCTAACCTAAATAAATAAATTACTCGGACTGACCCTGTCAAATTAAGCTTAGCGTGGAGCTTTTCCGCCACAGATACACGAGGAGCATGTTAGCTTGCCCGCAATGATGGAAAACGGATGGGTTTTAGTCAATAAAAGTCCTTCGTACATGTATTTTGACTTTCGTATGTCCTAAATATACTTAGTTTAGCACTCTTCCGCGTATTTATTTTCTCCTTCTGTGTCAAATCCATCCAAAGGTTGTCTGTAAGAGATCGCTTTTAGAAATAAGACCGCCCATTGTATCACCCTTTTTAGTTGTTAATTCCTTATTTGTTTTACTGTTATGGTGTACAATAAAGAATATATCTATCGAGCTATCTCTTCTAACAGAACTTTTCTAAGTCTGGCTAGATTGAGAGATTAAAATAGTTGGAATTTTACAGCGCTTCTCTTATGTACCACTTTATTTATACGATTTTGTATTTGTTTATTGTTTTGTTATGGGCCTAGTTGCCTAAAATAAAGGATATATTATTATTATTGCACATCTTATGCGAAAAATGCAATAATAAGCATATAAAAAACAAAAAGTATTGATTTCATCGGACTATTTAAAGAGTATATACATATCAAGTGCACAGCTTCTTTGGATGATAACAAATTATATGGCAAGGGTTTTGTAATCCTATGTCTACATGTCTGGAACTTATTAGAAATGTCAATACATTGATACCAGAGACCGAATATTTCAAATTAAGAACGAAAAGAATTATCGTGTTATTGGCAAGTGACGTGGAAAGTTATTGACCCTCGTAGTGCTGTGACACGTTTGTTATGATTGGTATTCAAGAAATATCTGAAACCAATAATTTGGTATCAATTCTTTGGACTATGCACAGTCTCTATGCACAGTTTCAGCACAAAATAACTGACTAGTTGTTTTGTGCTGAAACTGTGCATAGAGACTCTATACCAGATGTTGTCTTCAGCCCTTTTGGATAGATATGGGGTTTCCGTTACACGTTGTATAGAGCTGCAGTTACTTAAAACCTGCTTATAAATACTTACTGTAAGCCAGTCAACTCCAGGCATGGGCCAGCTAAGATTTTGTTCCAATCTTACGCCAGTATCCTGATCCCACGAGGGGACCAGCCAATCTGGTTCCATTGATGATGGGGTCATCAAATAAGTGGTGTAATGGTTTAAAGAAAAGAAGTCTGAGCTGCCTTGCAGGGCTTTAATCTGTAATGAGAATAGAAATATTTGATTAAATAAAACGTTAGGAAAAACGATATCCTTGCTATGATGAATCGCGAGTGTATTGAGTTTGGCATGTAGTCAAACCTAGATGACCAACACCATTTTTATTCATCCGGCTAATGACATCTAAATTATGCAATATCTGGGTAAAATTATAATCCTTCGTGTTATTATTTGGAAGAACAATCAGAAAGCAAGGCTTTCTACAAATATTTTCCGCTTCATAATTATCTTCTAAGCACCAAGATACAACATTGACATGTAATAAATAAAACTGTATGGTAATAGTATCATAACGTAGGTAAGTAATTGCTGAAACACGTAGCATATGGAGAAGTATATTATTATGTTTCCGGCAAGGCCACGATCCTCAGCAATGAGAGACCGACTTAAGGAAGAGGAAAATATTATTTTACTACCTATAAAGTATACAAACCTCTTCATCAGTAAAATATGGGAGACGTGACCGCGAAAATCCTTGTTGACTACTCATATTGTTAATCCGTTCCCGAACAAAACTAGGATAATCGCCAACATCAGAGAATATTGGATGGGCAAATATTGCCAACTGAAAAAAAAAGAAATGTTTTCGTACTTTGTTAACATCATTTTGTGCGTCATGAAGTTTCATAACCCCATTTTGCTTCGTGTCACTGACATTAATTATGTGGTTTACCTTTTTAGGAATAAAAAAAATATTAGTAAATCCAAAACTTTTTATCCCATCGACGAACTCAAATCGTTTTATCGTGCGATATTATTAAGCATTTCAATGGGTATGTGAATCTTTGTGTTATCATTATTTTAATGATGATTATTAAAAGCACTTACATGCATTTGAAGATAATCCTCTGCAGCTTTTACGTCATCTGGACACTCAGGATCTTTAGGATCAGCCCAAAACGCATCGAGCGTTATAGAAAGTTTTCCTGCAAAACAACATTCATAACCAATTGGGTCACGGTAGCAACACATCAAGGGTAGAAGATGCTTAGTGAAAGCAATTATTTACATTTTCTGAGACAGTCAAGTAAAAACACCACTGTTATCCAATTAATATAATTATAACACAAGGAGATAGTATTATGAGCAGTAAAAGATCAGACAGTGTTATAAAACATCAAATAGCAGATTATTAAGAAACAATGTAATAATGTTAAAGTATGGGAATTACCAAGCTACTCAAAATAATATGAATCATAATACCTTTCTGATAAGGTTTGAATTCCTTTTCATACATGCGGTAAACTCGTGCATGAGATAGCAAAGTGTAGTGAGCACATAAATATTCACCAACTCCTCCTGACTTCAATGCTGGTACGAAATCATCACGACCATAACCCTGATGCATAGATTTACGAGTATATTACTATTATATATTATTAGACTATTATGAATACAATGAAAGATATTTAGGTATAAATGAAGGCCTACATTGTTACAATGTGTAATGAATTATACTTGGACATCAAAAAACGGGTATTTATCTATGTATTATAATTTTACGGGGCTCTACAGGGATATTGCCTGCCGGAGTTGCGGGAATGTTTTAACGACACCGCAGCCCCGGAACTTAAAGGCAGTGAAGGCACAGGGTAGGTTTTTTAATAGAAGTCTGACACTCCATTCCGCTCCACCAGAGCAGAGGGACTCATTACATGATTATCCCACCGAAAAAAATTAATGTATTAAATAATTTACCTTCTGCCCCCGGCGTTGCTCGCGTGAAAAAGATATTATATCAGTGAAATAAAAGCAGCCTATACACCACCCGGCCCTTAAACTATCTTAAACCTATAGTTCCGTTTTGAGGTGAAAGAAGGATAAACAAACTAATAATATTACGCAAATTTAATATTAGTATGCATGTTATCTTTATATTAGTATGCATGTTATCAATTTAAGATACATCTAGTTATAAAATTATCACTGTTTAAAGTTATGGAAGAGTGGAGTCTCCTTTACAGGCACTATTTGCTTAAAAGGTGGCTTCAATCTCGAACTATTGTAATTGTTTTCCTTTAGTACTGAATAAAGATTATTATAGATTATTATATTTCCCTAAACGCAAAGCATTTTTCGTCCTCATCTAAGATTTTATAAACAAATTTCAGCTATATAATACCTATATGACATTATTATGCATTGTTGTCATTTACTCTTAATGTTTTGGCATACCTACACTTGTAAAAATTACCCAGACAGACAGTGTTTAAGCAACTAATAATACACAACTATTTAGCGATCGACTTAATAATATATAATGACCTTTTGGCTAAATAATAACAGCGGGGTTGATCTTCAAGGATAATTATGCAACGCGAGTCGAGGTCAGTTCATCGATGGGTCAATATGTTACTAGTTGATAATATAGCTTTATATAGGTGAAATATTTTTTGAAATCGTACCGGTACCTTTTGCTTCGAATAAATAAAAAAGTATTTTACTGTTATAAATCATTATTTATAACAGGTATTTTAGGTAGTTTTAGGTATTTTTATTTAAATAGTTCATCAAGGGTATCAACCCAAAGGTTTTTTTTATTACGGATGAGCCCACTCTAGACCTTGATCTCACCTGATGGTAGGCGATAGATGAGGTCTACAATAAGACGAGTGAGTCCAGAAGATACCTATTTACTCTTGTTTTAAAGGCTGAAAGGTCATAAGTGGTAGGGAACACAGAAGCTGGCAGAGAATTTCACAGCTTGGCTGTGCGCACAATAAATGTGGAGGAGTGCTTGGTACGACAAGACGGTATATCAACCAAGTGTGGGTGGTACCCAGCCGTACATCTGGTAGACCGGTAGTGAAAGGGAGATGGAGGAATTAAGTCATGGAGCTCCTGCGCACACTCCCCGAAGTACAATCTATAGAAAACCGACAGGCAAGCAATGGTTCGCCGATGAGCCAGGCAGGGCCGGAATAAGGGGCCCCGCGTCCACTAGGGGCTCAGAGCATGCACCAAGATAAAAAATATTTTATTTGACAGACCCGTTGGTATAGTGGTCAGTGGCCTTGACTGCTATGCGCAAGGTCGTGGGTTCGATTCCCACCTAGGACAAATGTTTGTGTGATGAGCACGATCATTTGTTCTTTGTCTGAGTGTAATTTATCTATAATATGTATGTATTTAGAAATATATATGTATGTTTATCAGTTGTCTAGTACCCATACCACAAGCTCTGCTTAGTTTGGGACTAGATGGCGTTGTGTGAAAAAGTTGTGGAATATATATATATATATATATCTAACGACGAATTTGATGTGCGTGTGAACTGAGGGATCACATTGGTATCTCACAAAATACAAATCGTTAAATTTAGTAGTAAATCTACAATAATTAGATCTACAGTTATGCTAGTAGAATTAAAACAATTTTAAAACAAATCGTATTAACCAATACAATAAAACAATTTTAAAATAAATTCGTAGACAACAAGAATACTAGATTGTTGTTATAAACATTGCCTTGAAGAAATTGGCGAGAGAACGAGTGTACTTAATTAAAACTGAAGTTATTAGGTAAGTTTGATCATTGTTTGCGAGATATAACATACCTGAGAATTGTAGATCTACAAAAATCACAGTTTTTATCGAATCGCTCCTAAAGTACTGGTCAAATAAAAAAAGCGTAGTAACAATTTTTGTTCTTCTTTAATAGAGGAATGCAACTGTAATTATTATTATTTTTTAATTAAATACTGCTTCAAATTTTTATTCTATGTCTAACCTCTTGTATGGGGATGAGCCACTGTGCTGGCTGAGGCGTGAAGAAGAAAGTTGTCTCTTCCTCACGCGTTCGGCCTCCTCCTTCGCTAGCATGACAGCTTCGCAGAAGGAGGCGACTGCATCCCATTCTCTCTCGCTCCGCACCATGGTTTAAAACAGGGCTGGGCGCGAGAGTCCTGTCCACTTATATTTTCTTATAAAGCTTAAACTTTCATTTGACAAGTACTAATCAGTAAATTAAGTACAATATGCTAAAATATAAAAGTCTTTCTATATTTTTTATTGAACTATGTGTAAAGATGGCCGTGGTAACTGTTGTATGTATGTATGTATGTCGGGCAGGTATCCGCAACTCCACGACCAAGCGCGTATTTTGCGTAAATGGAAAATATAAAATATAAAATATTTTAGGGTTTACTAGTAATTAATCTTTCGCTATCCCTACGTACCCATTCACATCTTGAATGTATTACATTTCCGATTGCTATTTAGGAAATGTGTCTAATATAATTTATTTCGCACATTTCCGTACGATTGTAGGAACTATATTAATTTCCTAGGAATTTTATACAATGACGGATTACATACATTTCCTTTAACATATATATAAGAAAATATTTCAATAAAAAACGCCTGGTCATGCGAGAGGATCATATGACCGAAAACTTAGAACTAGGGCGAAACGAAGTTCGTGTGAAAGAAAGAAAGAAAAAACGTTTATTGACACATGCCACAGGTACACACAGTAAAAAAAAACTTACAAGAAACAAACAAAATCATATTATTATGAAAATAAAATATATTAAAAAAATGAAATTGAATAGATCCAGGATGATTAATATTACTGTGTGACTCACGGATGCGCCAAATAGGCCCAGTTCAGCAAAAAACCAGACAACTAGTGTGGAAAGCTAGTAATCTATAAATCTACTTAGTTTGTATTTTATTCATATAAAACACCCAGTCTTAAGACAAGATACATGCCTATGTCGAGAAATCATACCCAGGACCACGGAGTGGCAATGATTTTAACAACACTCGATTCGGTCAGTCAAAGTAAGAAAAGGGGCCCCAGAGAATTCCATTGCCTAGGGCCTCTAAGAGGGTTAATCTGGCTCTGGAGCCAGGCTATGAAGCTTGCTCATCGCGTATAAGCCTTTTAGCTCTACGCTCGATCGAGTCCAGTGCAGCAAGTTGGTATTCTGCAGAGCTATCCCACAAGTGGCTGCAATATTCCACGCAGAAACGGACCTGTGCTTTATACAGATTCAGAAGCTATCCAGGCGTGAAGTACTGCCTCACCTTGTTAAGCTTTTTAGCTACACAAGGTTTGTCAGCTTTTTAGCTGCAGTCTAAGCTCTGGACTCGATGGTTGAGCCGAAGTTGAGATCTGACGTCAACTCCATGTCCAAAGGCTCCAGGCGGTCGGTAACTGCCATAGATGTACTTCGGAAAGTAGGGCATAATTGGAATGGGCTCCTTTTAGTACTGAAAAGACAAACCTGTATTTTCAGAGTGTTGAATTTAACCAGACTGTCGTCACCCCATTGGAAAATGAGATTTAAAGTCGAAAACATGCGCTCTACCCAACGAATTAGGAATCCTAATTCGTTGGCTCTACCATGGCCTTTCTGAAAGTGACAATTTCATCTCTATCAGCTCTAGAAATGGATAAGTATCTCTCTGAGCTGTTATCCGCGTACCTATTAGCTCCCAGCTGAAGTAGGTCATTGATATGCAGCAGAAAACACAGACCCTTAAGGGACATCAGCATTAATTGCCAGAAGACCCGATGAGCAGCCATTGATTAACACTCGGATCAACCGCTCACCCAAGAATTCGGAAATCCAATTGGATTTATACATAAGTCAGCAGGAACACCGAATGCGGGAAGCTTGCTCAGCAGACTAGCGTGCCAGACCCTGATAAAGGCCTTTGAGATGTCGAGGGATACCGCAAGGAATATTGTGACTTAACTATGATAGATAGATACATTATGAATATTAAGAATATTTTTTATTATAGAGTATTGAAATTAAGCAACTTAAATGACAGAAAATGAATTTGCTTCATATTGTTTTTCGATATCGACTATAACTTATTAGCCGACTTCAAATTGGTTCTCAATATTTATTTTTATATTTTTCCAAAATACGAGTTCGCAACAGCGAGTGTTATTGCAACAATGTCAGTTATCTTGATCCATTAAAACTGGAAGTAGCGGTTATTAAACCGTAGTAAATTAATATTAAACTTACATTTAAATAACATTTATGTACTATGATTTTATACCGTTACTTGTAGTTTGCTTTGTTATAATTTTACTTGTCGACGGTCTAAATACCAGAATTCGTAACTCCATTTGAGTGAATTTTACAGGGGCAAGAAAAAACCGTTTTTTTTTTCATTTACTACAATACTCGTACTTCAACGTGTTAATGAATTTAAGGGGAATTTAAAGAACAATTTAATACCATTAAATTCATCAACACGTTGAAATATTGCAATAAATTAACAGAATAATCAGTTTTTTCTTGCTCCTGTAAACTTCACCCCAATGGAGTTACGAATAATTCTGATATTAAAACCGTCGATGTGTAAGCATCTATGTACTTACATTATAGCAGTGTTGATGAGGTTCGTTTATCGTTGTCCATATTTTGATTAAATCGCCGTATAGCTTGAATACAACCCTAGCATAATCCTCGAAATAATCCACGATTTTTGGGTTGGCCCAGCCACCGAGGTCCATTAGTGGTGTGGGCATATCCCAATGGAATAATGTTACTACAGGAGTGATGTTGGCCTTGATGAGATCTTCTAAAACTGTGCGATAGTATTTCATGCCTTCTTGGCTTATGTTGTTGTCCTTGCCGTTTGGGAGTAACCTGCAATGATAATCCACAATTATTTTTATTGTAACTGCGAAAGTCTGACTTCCTGCTTTTACGTCTGATACCACTGAAACGATATTTTTATGGAATTTAGCATCGGTTTTAGACTCGGATTCAAACATAAGCTAAACAAAAGCAACCCCTGAGGAGTTGACATTCGAGATGTAAGTTTAAATCTTGTGAACGAAGTCGCGAGTAACAGCTAGTATACAACGTGTTTTTTTTTAAACCAAAGTTGACTGGTAGAGAATGCCTTGCTGCATTAAGTCCGCCCATGTAACACCATTGTACATAAAGTTTAAATAAATAAACATGTAACATAATTAATGAATATATCCTGAAATTAGTTTTTTTCAGAATAGTTTATCGAGTCGATTTCTATAAATTTTTGTAAAGGTAATTGATATTCCAAAAAATCTATGTAAATTTAAATTTAACATTATCGCTGTACAGTCCAAGAAAACTAAAATAGACTGTAAAAAAAATTTTTAGCAAAAAATAGAACCGACTTCCATATCAAAACACTACAAAGGCAAAAATAACTTTAATTTCGGAAGGCGGTGTCAGAAACGAAAATATATACAAAACTAAAGACACCGCCTTCCGAAATTAAAGTTATTTTTGCCTTTGTAGTGTTTTGATATGGAAGTCGGTTCTATTTTATGCAAAAAAATTTTTTTCACGCTTTTTAGTGGGTCGGTTTGTAATTTATCTAGTTACAATAATAGTAACAATAATGTCGACAACTTATCACTTTTTACAAAATTTTGCTTTTCCCGATGCATAGCCGTTAATTTTTGAGGAGTTCTCCTGGTACTTAACCATCAGCTCTACATCACCATATGTATTGTGACGAGCATAAAGTGTTTAACATCCGTACTCAAGTAATCGAATCACAATCCACGAAATACTTATTATTGAGGAGTTTCAGTGGCCATCTGTGGTCTTCATCATCAGTTCAACTTCCCCAACTGGTACTTTTCGGAAGCAACTGCTCAAGGTACTACAAGAAATACCCAAAACGCTATAGGTGTGCCTATAATATTTGAAGAGTTCCCTCTATTTCTCCAGGATTCCATCATCAGATCCTGATTTCGTAACAATGGGACCAACTAGAAACTATACCCATTCAAACGCAAAAAGAATTTTTCAAATCGGTGCAGCCGTCTCCGAGTTACGAGGTAACATACAAACAATAAAAAAATAAAAAAAAGTTCAAGACGAATTGTAAACCTCCTTTTTTTGAAGTCGGTTAAAAACAAAGGTAAAATAACACTTTTTGTACCTACTGCAGTTTTGTGCAAATTCCGTAATTCAATATAAATTAAAGCAAAAGGAAACCAATATCACGGAAGTCATTCATTTTCTTTTATTTGTATTGGATAACAAAAAAAAATGTAGAAATCGATTCAGTAAATAATTATGAACAATTAATTTCAGGATGTGCAGTAATTATTGTTCACGTTGTATATACTTACTTACTTAGTTGTAATTTCGGTATGTATTCAATTATAGCTGTACGATATTGGATTATTCTGATAACGTAGTCAAACATCGTTGAAAAAAGTACTGAAAGCATTAATATAATAAAAACCCAAGATGCACAGCCAACGTCTGAAAACCGTCCTCATAAAATGAGCGCAATGTTCTAAATTATGCGCTCATTTCAAATAGTATCGCGTCGCTCACGTCTAGGTACATACGTCAAAAATGCCGAAATGTTGTTTTACATACTGTATTAATATTACGTCAATAAGGTTAAAAAACTTATTTAAAAAATCTAAAAAACCTGACTGCTCAACTGAAATGGAAGAAATAAGCGCTTTTTTATTTTAAAAAGTAACAAGCAGCCGGGACACAATTGATCATGATATAAGTTTAATTTAAAAAAAAATGACGGGTCCCGCCTGCTTGTCACTATTCAAATAAAAATGTGCTTGTTTCTTCCTTTTCAGTTGAGCAGTCGGGTTTTTAGATTTTTTAAATTATTTTTTTATTTTTTGCTTTTTAGTATTAATTCCGTTTTAAAACGTTATATTTCCTAAAAGATTGCTCAGAATGAAAAATGGTAAAAGAAACCTCAGTATCATTTTTAAAGAGATATTTAATGATACCCCATTTGACATAATTTGTCGATTTTTATTTTTGACAATATGGCGCCCGATTGTCGTTGTGGTGATTTGGTTTTATTTTAATCTATCCTATGTGATTCGCGCCATCAAAAAAAATCTAACGACGTATCACTTATCCAAATCCGTTCACTGGTTTAATAGTTACGAGAAAAAAAGGAACGGAGGTTTAAAAGGAACGAACATACATGCATACATACGCGGTAAAAACATAACCCTCCTTCTTGCTTCGCCGCAGTTGGGTTAAAAAGGATGGGATATCGTATTTTCGGTAAATAAAAATGACTGATTATAAGAATAAATATGTGATTTGAATTTAATTTGTCTTAAAATTTCACTCAACCGTCAAAGCATAATACGGCAAATTTCACTGGCCACTTTTTCAGCGTTGGAACAATATATTACATCTTCTTTTTTATTTTAGTCACATAATAAAAATTATCTTATTCACATACAGAACAGGGTAGTTTCGACCTTTATTGTATTTAGTTTTTGGCAAATATGTATACGTTAGTAATATAATAAAGGAGAAGAGGTCGTAAATTTTACGGCTTTTTCAACCGACGACAAAAAGAGGAGGTTATCAATTCGACGCGTATATATATATATTTTTTTTTTATGTATGATCATCGAGTACTCGAAGACGGCTGAACCGATTTGGAAAATTCTTTTTTTGTTCGAATAAGTATACTTCGAAATTGGTACCATTATCACCAAAGTCAGGATCTGATGATGGGATCCTGGAGAAATCGAGGGAACTCTTCAAATATTATAGGCACACCTATGGCGTTTTGGGTATTTCTTACAGTAACTTGTGCAGTTGCTCTCAAAAAGTACCATTTGGGGAAGTGGAACTGATGATGAAGACCACAGATGGCCGCCGAAACTACTCAATAATAAGTATTGAGTGGATTGCGATTCAATTACTTGAATATGGAATTTAAGCACTTTATGCTCGTCACAATGCATATGGTGATGTAGAGCTGATGGTGTAGTACCAGGAGAACTCCTCAACAATTAACGGCCCAGCATTGGGAAAAGCAATATTTTGTAAAAGGTTATAAGTAGTTGACATTTAGGCTCTTGTAACTAGGTAAATTAAAAATCATCCAACTAAAAAGAGTGAAATAAAAACTTTTTAACAAAAATTAAACCGACTTCCAAAAAACACTGCAAAGTGAAAAATAACTTTAATTTCGGAAGTCGGTGCCAAAAACGAAAAAACAAAACTAAAGACACCGACTACCGAAATTAAAGTTATTTTTCACTTTGCAGTGTTTTTTGAAGTCGGTTTAATTTTTTGTTAAAAAGTTTTTATTAATGTTCGTAAATATTTTATGTATTATCATAATATTCATTATGGGATAACTGATGGGTTCATGACATGCGGCTTTGGTGCAACACCAATCTCTTAAAAACTTCTTAATTTTATATTTTAGTTTTCATCGTGACCCAATACGATGCGGAAAATGGACATCAATCGTCAGCTAACAAAGGCGAGACATTTTTTTAAGCCTAATAATTCAAGCGTCGTTTGTTTGGAGATTTTTTTTAGACAAAGATATGTATAACACTGCAAAAGTTGAACCAAAAATATTAATAAACGATTTTCACAGTTAATATTTTTGTTTCATTGATATACACAGTCATAGTCTACCCAAAAACATATTTACGCTCAGATAATAGTATAATTACGGGTTTCTAAACACGTAATTATACCTACACAGTTTAACAAACTTTTATAATACTAACAAAAATGTCTTATCAAAAAAATAAGTAATAAGTAAGTATATTCCTCTCCACTCAACGCCTTGTCCTTCCGACCAACGTCAAGTGTAAAATTTTATTGATTTTCGCACACTGTTTTATAAAAACAACTTTAAACAATTCTCGTAAGGTGGAATTTGCACAAACATGCTTATAGCATAACTATTACTACGAAAGTATAATTGGCGACATTTTCAAGCGTTACTTTTATTCGAGGCTGTGTTTTTTGTAAGAAAGTTGTTTTGTTGAAAGGTCTATTTTAACAAATACTTTTTGATATTAAGAAGAGTTCACAATATTATTATTGGCCAAATTCCACGAAGAGATAGAGTTAAATAAAACCTTCTTCTTCTTCGAATCGTTAGTAGTTATTACTTTAATATTATGTTGAGCCCAGTAGGTAGCCACGTTAGTCGTGGCCTCAATGGCGTTTTTGGGCATATAGGACACTCTAGCAGATGGGACATGGTTTGCTCAAAACTGTATCTCAGTTTTGAGCAAACCATGTCCCATTGTACCTCTTTGAACTGTACCTCTTTGAAGTCACTATAGAGAACCCTTAAAATCTTAATTAATTAATTAATTGTTTTCTTTAATTCTGTATTTAAATATGT
Source organism: Tholera decimalis (assembly GCA_943138885.2). Taxonomy (NCBI): domain Eukaryota; kingdom Metazoa; phylum Arthropoda; class Insecta; order Lepidoptera; family Noctuidae; genus Tholera; species Tholera decimalis. The sequence continues at coordinate 17,883,214 of OW964561.2, forward strand.
GATCTACCAGCATTGGAACTGTTTGACCTTATGTTTTGTCTCAAATGAGCCGAATTTAAGCCGAAAACTTTAAAAATATTCGTCATCATAAATAATTGGCCAAAACACATAACATTTAAAAATTCATCGAAAAACATCAGCAAGGCTTCGTATGAACAAACAAACTAATTGTTAATATTAATGGAAATGGATCAAAGGGCAAATTTTTCTTTACTTGTAAACTCATCTAATCTAAATGTAAATTCTTTAAATTACAATTTGCAATAAAAAATGCGTAGACATCTGCTAAAATAGAATCTATAGTAGTTCCATTCTAGCATGGTGAGAGGGGAATGACCTCCCCCTTTTAAGGAATACCTTCATAGGAACCCGAAAAATAAGCAATAAAATTACATCTATAAACATCGATGGGTCAACGAGCATATAAATACCAACAAATCTATGCTAAAATGCAACAGTTATTTGAAATCAAGTGACCTTGGTTTTATATTACAAATTTTAAGATAGAAGTCAATAAACTATTCAAGTGACATTTTATAAATAGAACAAAAACACAGTTCTTATTGTGTTTTTTAACTAATTGTGTTTTTTTACTAATATTATAAATGCGAAAGTGTCTGTCTGTATGTTACTCAATCACCCCTAAACTACTGAACCGATTTAAATGAAATTTGGTACGGACTTAGTCTAGAGCCTGAAAAAGGACATAGGCTGCTTTTTAATGCGAAAAAAGGGCTGTAAGGGGTTGACATAGGGGATGAAAGTTTGTATGAAATTACGTCATTTTTAAAGCTAGAAGCTCGAAACTTATTTTTTTTACTTTTTTTTAGAAAAATGTACTTAAATAAACTATTAGCGATAAAATATTGTAAATAGCTTATTTACGTATGAGTTTTATTTTCAAAATAATTAGGCTAAAAAATTAAAAATGCTGCCAAAAGTCAATATTCCGCGCAGACGAAGTCGCGGGCACAACTAGTAATTAATAGGTAAAACTGTCTCGTTGAACGAATGGTTGGAAGCGCGACCTTTGAGCACGAGGTCCCAGGTTCGATTGCTGGGTCGGACAAAAAGAGATATTAGGTTTTTCTATAGCAAATTTCTCAGTAGTAGCCCGGAGTTTGGAAGTTGGCGATGTGATACCTCTGTGCCTCGCAAAGCACGTTAAGCCGCTGGTCCCGGCTTTCATTTGAACATCTTTGATCGTCGTTACGGGTAGTCAGATGCCAGTTAATCTGACACTAGTTTAGCCAAATGGTATCGTGTTACCCAGCTATTGGTTTGTGGAGGTCAGACAGGCAGTCGACGATTTAAAAATAGAATTAAGTAAATTTCTGAAATTCTTACCTAGGCCATGATATTGACAATCTATAATATTTAATGCCTATACTTTTGATCATTTCAATGTCATCCTTGAAGCGATGGTAGGAGTCAGCCGCTACATCCCCGTTTGAACCATCAACGGTAAAGTTAGGGTGTTTGTGGAGGTACGTGTCCCACATACTTTCTCCTTTGCCTGTTAGAAAAAAGGTTTTTTTTAAAAATTGATATTGCCAATCAGTTTGAAACATGTATGTTATACATATTGAAATTAAAACCCCACCGACTCCTGAACTATATGACAGGAGCCAGTGTATTCCCTTAACTAAAGTGCCGTGCAAAAATCAACATTTTCAATGTCCCGCCATTCAAGAACTAAATTAATTTAATCGCTTTGTCATAATGAAGTCGATTAAAAAATAACTCACCTCCTTCATTCCATGCTCCTTCAATTTGATATGCGGCCGACGCTACTCCAAATATGAAATCATCCGGAAAGGAGTAGTTACTCACACCATGGTTCACTCCTTGGCTCTCATTTGAATATAGCAGCAAGCTATATATGTACAATAGAACAGAAATAACTTAGACATAATACTAATTAAGTGTGGTGTTACTTTGAGAACGTTTGAAATAAATACGTCAATTATATTTCATTTTACAACTACTCCACGGGACTTCATGTACTTCGTGCCTAGATTTGGCATGTTTTCACATTTATATTTTTAATGGTATGTCATTTCTTTTTGTAGTCTCTTCAATTCTTAAACTATTTCTTGTACTGAATGACTTTACTTTTTGATTTAACACATCTGGCTAATTAAGTTTATCGACTGTAGAGGAGTTTTTTGTTGAATGGTTTACGAGCCAAATATAAGTAAAATTCTAAAATACCTTAGAATTTGGTGATCATTATTCAGATAATCATTGATGAAATAGGTTCTACGGGTACCCTAAATAAGTAAACATTTTTATTCAATATTATTTTTAACAAGGATACTACAGACTTTAAAGTACTTGAGTTATTTTGAAAAAATAATCTACCATTTTTGTCCCAAAACAACTCAGGGTACTGGCCTGGCGGGCCTGCTCTTGCTTGACTTGGCGGCATAACTACTGTGCTTCTAATAATCAGAATTTGATTTAAAATAACCCGTTATTCAATTTGCTAATTTTGACATGGAACACTATAATATTAATACAACAATAGATAACTAATGTGTTTAAATAAATTTCACACATCCACGATACTTGTCGTAACTACTCACTTAGGAAATGTCACCGTTAAAAAAAAAAAACAGAGGTCACTTTGATCTCACCTAAGAGTTACCAAAAATATTCTGCTCAAGGCGACTCCACTCGAGCTCCGCATTTTGATGACTAAAACAAAGCGAAGGTGCGTCTGCCTACAGAACGCGATAATCTTAATAGTAACCCATTAGTACTTTTACTTTTCTACAACATTGATAAAGATGCAGAAAACACAAATCGATATATTAGCATTTGGGTATTTTGTTTAGCGTTTTACATTTTACAGGTATATATGTGGGTAATAAAATCAAATTAATTCTGCTTAGTATTTATTTTATACATTATAGGTACTATCGCTATATTTATAAATTATCACAAATTAACAAATCTACTCGAGTAGTAATTTATTTAATTCTAACGGTGGCTTTATGAAGTCGAAGTCTATGCGATGCGTACGCGCAATGTTGCCATAATTGTGCGCAGACAATTTCGGTGTTCGCTTCCTCTCTGGATCTTCAAAATCCACTTTAAATAAGCCAAATTTTACTCTGGAAATAATAAAATATTACATTAATATACTTTATTACTGTAATAATAAACAGGTTGCTCCGTTGCGGAGCTCGCTCCACTTGTTCATGAAATCATTAAAAAATTATGTCAGTCGAAGCTGGAATTGCACTATTGGACATAGGAACTGATACAGAAGACTTCACTATACGGTTCGTATTATTATGAACTAGCTTTTGCCCGCGACTTCGTCCGCGTGGAATAGTTACTTTGGGCTAACGTTAAATTTAACCCCGATTTTGAAGCATTCTTCATTGGCGCTCCGCTCCTATTGGCCTTAGCGTAATGATACAATATAGCTGTGCCCGCGACTCCGTCAGCGTAAGTTAATGTATTGGTAATATTGTTTAGATCACGTTCACATGAGGCTTAAGTACCTAGAGAACGCTTCGACCGCGAGACGCGTCGAGCGCGGCGACCGATTCTCAAAAATAATCCTTATAGCATGATTCAGTATTCACGCGCGATGGCTTATTATTATAAGCGTATTTCATGTATAACTTTGGTGTTTCTATACCGATTTATATGATTCTTTTTACGGTTTTGTAGCCGAATGGCAAAAAAAAACGGAATCTTTATAGTTTCAACATGTCTGTCCGTCTGTCTGTCTGTCTGTCTGTCCGTCCGTCCGTCTATCACAGCAATTTTATTCCGAAACTATTAGGACTATACATGTGAAACTTGATAGGTAGATGTATTCTGTGAACCCCTTTCCGATTTTGAGAAAAAAATTAAAAAATATTTAAAATAAAGGGGGGCTCCCCATACATGGAACTAAACCTGAAAATATTTTTTTTCATGAAATCGATGCATGTGTGGTATCTATAGACAGTTCTTTAAAAACGACATCGGGGTTTCTAAAACCACTTTTCCATAAAGTCAATCGTTTAAAAGATATAAGCTTCCAAAGTGGTAAAATGTGTGTGTGGCGGACACAACCTCTAACTTCTATAATAATGGAGTGAACAATCTAAAAAAAATATATATGTCTGTAGATCTTAATATAAACTTTCAACCAAAATTAGTTTGAACGAAATCAGTTCAGCAGTTTTTGAGATACAGCATATTTTCTAAAACCGCAAATATAACTTTGTAATTCATACAAACACTATGAAAAACAAATTTATTCGGCGCAGTTGTAAAAAATGTAAAAAAGCCAGTTTTAAGAAATTTGTAAGGTTTTTTTTTTTCAAAACAAATTTATTTGGCGCAGTTGTAAAAAATGTAAATAAGCTAGTTTTAAGAAATTTGTAAGGTTTTTTTTTCGTCAAATAAATTTGCATATTATGTTATAGTTACTACGGAACCCTTCATGGGCGAGTCTGACTCGCACTTGGCCAATTTTTTTATGGAATAGTTAATAATGTTAACTTTTTCAATTAGGGGTGACTGAGAGTGTTATAAACGTAAGAGTAGACAAATATTATAATCAGAAAGCTTTGAACTGCTAAGCTATCGGGAGTTACACGTGTTATTGTGAGTCAACCATAAAAGTTAGACATATGCTGTCGTGGGATATTTTTTATATAATTTTAAGGAGAACATTTCCGTCATGAAATGATTTGTGTAGCTTTAACCATTAAGGTTGCACACGCGACGGAAGCTTAAAAAATGGAGTAACTTCTCCCGTTTTCCCAACATTTCCCTTCACTGCTCTGCTCCTATTGATTGTAGCGTGATGAAAAGTATACTATAACCCGCTCAGGAGTATGAAAAATAATTGTACCAAGTTTCGTTAAAATCCGTCGAGTAGTTTTTGTTTCTATAACGGTTATACAGACAGACAGACAGACAGACAGACAGACAGACAGACAAAAATTTAACTGATTGCATTTTTGGCATGAGTATCGATCCTTAATCACCCCCTGATAGTTATTTTGGAAATATATTTCATGTACAGAATTGACCTCTCTACAGATTTATTATAAGTATAGATTATGGGAATTCTGGGAATAAAGACGGTTTCTCCTGCACCGCAACCTGTTAAAATTTGAGCCTCAATTATATTTTGTTGCAACTGGGTTACTTTTAGCCGAGTTCCATTGCAAAGTTGTGGTTGTTTTAAATTTCGGAGCAGAATAATAATCAGAAAGTTTTGAACTGCTAAGCTATCGGGAGTTACACGTGTTATTGTGAGTCAACCATAAAAGATAGATATATGCTGTCCTGGGATATTTTTTATATAATTTTAAGGAGAACATTTCCGTCATAAATGATTTCTGTGTAGCTTTAACCATTAAGGTTGCACTCGCGACGGAAGCTTAAAAAATGGAGCAACTTCTCCCGTTTTCCCAACATTTCACTTCACTGCTCTGCTCCTATTGATTGTAGCGTGATGAAAAGTATACTATAACCAGCTCAGGAGTATGAAAAATAATTGTACCAAGTTTCGTTAAAATCCGTCGAGTAGTTTTTGTTTCTATAAAGGTTATACAGACAGACAGACAGACCGACAGACAGACAGACAGACAGACAATAATTTTACTGATTGCATTTTTGGCATCAGTATCGATCCCTAATCACCCCCTGATAGTTATTTTGTAAATATATTTCATGTACAGAATTAACCTCTCTACAGATTTATTATAAGTATAGATTTTCTTTCCCTGGAGCCCTAATCACCGGCAGCTTGACCCTGCTCCCAACCCTATAGGTGCTCTATAGGTATTTTAATAATATAATAATGTGTGTTTTTCCAATATTTTAAATAAGTGAAGGATGATAATTATTAAAAAATGTATATTAGCTATTATTTAAAAAAATATAAGTACATGACTAGCTGTGCCCCGCGGTTTAACCCGCATTCATTTGAGGACAAACCCAAAATTGATTAAAATCGGAATCTAAACCGGCTGGTCTAGATTCCTTACTAACTTTCATTCCCTATTTTTAGGAGTTTTTTTTGAAAAAAGTGGTTTATGTTACACCCTTCAACTTTTTTTCATTCCCAGCCAAATCGGTGCAGTGGTTTAGCCTTAGAATACCGGCTTAGCCGTGAAAGCGTAACAGACAGACTTGCGTTTATAATATTAGTAGGGATATATCTTTTACAATAAAAAAATAACTGATGCTATTGCTTAATACTAAATACTAATAACATAAGCGAAGTCCGAACGCTTTTGTAAACTCTGCAGTTTGTAACCATAAATATTTAGAGTAGTGGCATTTTCAAATTAATTTGCATTCCACTATCAAGAACGGGTTATGAATGCATATTGTTTCTTTGTTTACTACTATTTATTCATGATCAACCCGTTCCAACAGACATTAAGCATCATTGTGTAATTGAAATATTTTATCTGTTTTAAGAACGGTATCATTAGAACTTAACACGTTCTCTGACAGTGAGCACTTACCCTGACACCACATTACGACAGTAGAATTTTCCACGACGTACTCTTAAAAATAAGTGGCCCGTTCCTCCACGTACTGTCATAACGCACTATTTTAATTTCGGGCCTAACGACGTACTGTCAGCGAACGTGTTAAGACGGAATATTCACCATGTGTATGTATCGTTTCGAGTTTGGTTTTGGTCGAGTTGTTTTCAGAATATTGCTAAAATGTTCTATTTCATGAATTCAATATTATTGGTATTTATTTGATTTAAAATTCTGAATACATACACTTAAATAAAAAAACTCTAAACTACATAAATCTAAAATATCGCATCCAGAAATTCGTACGAATCGCTGTCTACTGGTAATGTGCCCAAAAGACTGGCGGCATTGCTACATTGTATGGCAATGTTGTCCAAGGTAAAAGCCAGCCCTTGGGTCAACGCAAAGTGACAGGTAATTTAATATAATGTTATGTAAGGTGGATCTAATTATATTTTGTTCTACAATCATGACATCACAAAAATTGCCAGCCGATTGTCAAACCTTGATAACTACTTCTGTAATTGGTGTACTAGGACAAGAGCTCATCAAGTCACTTGACATGAAACTTAAACATTTTTTCATAGGTTTTATAATGACAATGTTGGCGCAGTGGTTCGACGATTGGCTGCCGCGCTTCTTATAGCGGATACTATTATATGTTTGTAAACGCACACACGTTACAGGCGACTTTCCTAGAGTGTGTGTGTTAGTGTGTGGGCAACATATTTTTTATTATAAAGAGAACTTGATTAATGGCAATAGTGTAATGGGTGGGGTTCGAACCCGTAAATCGACGCAAATAATCAGTTTGAACACCAGAAAAAAAATAAAAACTATTTTGCTTTTTGTTATGTAAGCGATGACGTCGATACAGTTCCTTGAAATTCCTCGTAACGTCACGCCTTGGTACATTTTTACCTAAAAATGACGTCAATAGCCCCCACTTCAGAAATATAATGCGCGTTGTTTCTTTTGTAAATTGAAGAAAAAATAGGTAATTCAATTTAGGTATATTTGATACCGTTAGCTTCGTCACTCAACTACAGTCAAGGTAAATTTAGGTATAAGGATAATTATGTCTTTGTATATGGACTGTCTGCAAATAGATATTTTTATCTTTATTTATTTTTAAAATGTAGCCGATGGCACACGTACAATGATTGTATTTTCATATCTTTTTTATTGTTGTTGGTTGTACCTGTGTAACTTGGGCAATTAAACTGTATGTCAAGGTCTTGAATTACGTTCTATCTACATTAACTGGTCTATTAATTTAACGATAAACTTTGTTTTGCTCACTGTACCTCTAGTATATGGGGAATATTGTTGTATTTGTACCGAATTATTATACCTATAATATAGGTGATATTGTTGAGGCTGGAAGTCGCACTGGTGTGAAAAATGGTTCGAAAAATAAAGGTTTTGCTATGAGTGTGGGCAGTGATGGCTGTTTACAAGCACGAGTTGTAGATCGTGGGTTAGAACATACGCCGACACATTACTTCGTGTAATTTTCATCTTCACCACTGCCCTCAAAATGATTAAGGAAGAAATTAGGAAACCAGCATATCCGAAGACCAAAAATCTGAAGATATGTGATAACCAGCGTGGTGGATTACGGCAAATTCCCTCTTATAGAGAAGGCGGACATACAGAGGCCTGTGGCCAATGCTTATGTTATGCTATGAGTGTGCGTCGCTTTTAGAATAATGGAAAACACAAAACAGATGTACTGTTTATAAGCCGACATGGCTCGTAAGGAGGTGACAAAACTATAACTTTGGAAGAACGAGCCTTGATGAGCTGGCTTTACATGAATCGGGATAAATATCAAGGAATAACGCTGATGATGATGAAATGGGAAGACCTTTGATATAGGATGCAACTTGGCTTGACACGATGATTTTTTTTTAATTCAGAATAGGCTCGCGTTTGATCACCATCTCACTTAATGGTAAGCGATGATGTGGTCGAAGATGGAACACGCTTAATTAATAATCTCACGTCCCAAGTATCTATGCTATGTGGGTGCTGTATATGTGGCTGTTGAGGCCCTAAAGCCGTGCAAACACCTAACATCCTTCATGCCAATAACAATATTTTTTATTCCCAATACAAGTACTAATATAAATTATTATTAAATGTTTATTACATAAATTTTTTAACGTGTTTTGATTGATTGATACGGCAGAAGACACTGATTCCTGTAATATAGGCTCGCGTAGCACAGGAGTCAGGGGTTTCAATTGAATGTTTATAACATTTTTATGTCAAAAAATTTATTATTTATTAGTTTTAACTCGTTTGCGGTCGAAAAGGTTTAGTGATGGAGACCGAGAGTGCGTCTCTTTTCAATGAAGTATTTCGCTGAATGCGCTGTGATACGCCGTGCGTTCTTTGCCCAATACAGTTAGTAGTACCCAGAGAGTAGTGCTTTTATAGTCTTTGGTATTACCATTCAATGTGGCTATGTTCTCAGTCTTTTGCGCACGTTTCTGGATGATAGAGATGTGTAGAAGTACCTCAACGCATAAGTGTATTTTCGTTTGTATATACTACAATATACAAATAAAAATACCATCTGCAAAAAATGGCCACTTATATCTATTGAGATATACGTAGGCATTTATTATTGTTATTTATGCATATTGTCAGCTGTACCATGTTAAATATTTGATCATATCGTATACGTACGAGTATCCGTCTATCCATTCAAAGTCATCCATAAGAGTCCAACTGAAATATCCTTGAACATTGCACCCGTCTTCGTGCATAGCTAGCAGCACTTGGTAAAGATAGTCGTTGTAATAAGAAACCCTCTCGTAGTCTTTTATTTGGCCCCAATCCGCGCAACCATTTTCAGTTATTATTATTGGAATTTCCTTCAGCATACTGTAGTTATTTTGGATCCAGTTGATAAGTTTGCGGAAACCAGGTGGATTTACCTGTGAAAGATAATAATAATAAAAAATAATTAATATATGTAGTTACTGTGTTGTATGTGTTATTTATATCTGCTATATATAAGAAAAAAAAAATTAAGTTCTTAAGGTTTATACAGCAGGTAGTGAATAGAGCCTGTTTTAATAGTAGCTTATTCCTCTTGGCTTTGCTCCTGTTGCCTATCTGACAGGAACCATACTTTTGAGAGACAAAAATCTGTGACATTCAAAGATTATGTAACTTTCTTTCATTTAAATTTTGAAATCGGATAAACCCTCATATATATTCCCTTGTATAAAAGTTCTCATCATCAGCAATTTGACTACCCTAGTACCCTACCTAAGTAAGGCCGTGCGCGCACTGCCTTGCGGTGGCCGCAATTCCGGTAGTTCTACCGCACCGCAAAAGTGAAGTATAGGAGTGTCATAGAAGTGCGCGCACTGCGGTCAGTCTACCGGTACGGTAGAACTACCGGAATTGCGGCCACCGCAAAGCAGTGCGCGCACGGCCTAAGTAAGTAAGACTTAAGTAAGTTACCGTTAACGTAAGTTAGACCCTAAGTAAGTAAGACTTTATCCCATACAAAACAATACTTGTCAAAAAAACCAAGTCTCGCTACTCAATTCTTTTACCGTAAAAAGTTGGGAAATCCATGTAATACCAAGTCGGTTATTAATTTATTCAGTCCCTACTTAAGGGACCTTCTGTCTTAAGTTGTTACATAATTATCTAACCTAACAACATCTTAGAATGACCATATCAATATTAAAAATCTTTAACGTTTTAAATAAATAGATTGAGTCGGCCATCGCATGAAAACACAATATATCTCAGAAGTAATACATATATAAATTAGATTATTCAGTGTGATTGCCAAGTCAATCTATTTATTGCGTATGGGTGGGATGTCCACTATGTAACGATAGCGCATCGCCGTTTGTCTTGTAGTCCGATAAAGGAACGGACTTGGCGGAATTCAACTCAATTTAATATATTATTTTAGAGCCTTATTTTCAATAAAATGCAAATTAAATAACTATCAACTAGATATCAATACCTACCCAAGTTCGTGAACAGGACTGGGCCTGTGCACGAACTTGGGGTCACGAAGCAATAAAATCAAACTAGTTATTTATACAAATCACCTGTTATGTAGAATTCCTCATAAAATATACTGGCTTAATACGACCTTATTTACGTAATACTAATTAGGTTGACATCGCATCCATAAAGAATCGTTATTTCTCTTGTTTGATCTTGAACCTTGTCAATTAATATTGAAGAGTTTGATAACTGTCCGCGACATTACTTCCTGGGTAATAACACCGGATCTATTGATTCACTGTGTCATGTTACCTCACTGGTCTATTGAATATAATACTTGTTTCTACCGCGACTTCGTTCGCATGGCAGGGTTATTCCGATTAAATCCAGCTATTGTTAGTTGTGTTATTCCAGGATTCCAACTATTTACACACCGAATTTCAGTACCGTTCAGTAGTTTTTTTGTAAAGGGGTAAATACAAACACCATCCATCCTCACAAAATTTTGCATGTATAATACTGCAACTAGAATTCTGTCGGTAGTAATAAACCGAAGTGACATTATAAATACAGTAATATACCTAGTTACTAGAAAGTGTAAAATGCGTAGAATCGTCCTACGTTACCGAAATGTCACGCGTGAATGTCATTGCTAAAATAATGTTTAACTAATGAGTCTACTCTTCAACTCACGATGTGCAGGGTAACCAAGCGGTGCAAGCTTGAATAGTTGATTCGATGCACTAAATTTCCGAGTTTTTATATGCAAAAATATTCGGCTATTTTTAACCACAGCTGGGCTAATACTGATTTTAAAAATTAACGCGATTTCGTTCGCGTGGGAGGGTTTTTCCGCGTAAATACCAGTTACATAGGAATTCTGAGACTAAAAGTAGCCTATGTGTTTTTCCAGCATGTCAACTGTCTACTTACAGTTTAGAGTTTCATTCAGATGTGTTCAGTTATTTTTGCGTAAAAGAGAAACAAACATCAGTACATCCAGACCACACCTCACAAACTTTTGCATTTATAACATTAGTAAGATTATGATCTACTAACAAATGTATAATTTACTAGCTACTGCCCGCGATTTCGTTCGCGTGGGAGGGTTTTCCCGCGTAAATCCCGATCCCGTGGGAATTCCGAGATAAAACCTATCCTATCTCCTTTCCAGGATCCTAAACTATTTCCATGCCAAAATGTATCTAAATTGGTTTAGCAGTTTAGGCGTGAAAAGGTAACAGACAGACAGAGTTACTTACGCATTTATATTATTAAGTATGGATAACTATTACCTATATTATAAAACTTACTGTAAGCCAGCTAGCACCAGGTCTCGGCCAGCTCAGATTTTGTTCCATTCTGACGCCAGTGTCCTGGTCCCACGAAGGGACCTGCCAGTCGGCTTCCATTGATGATGGAGTCATAAGGAAGGTAGTGTAGTGATTAAGAGCGAAGAAGTCTGAGCTACCGTGAAGGGCTTTAACCTGTAAAAGGAAATGCAATATTTAATTTTGTATAGAAGAAGGTGAACTTACTGACTCGTTGATGTAGTGGCCGCAAGTACGACTGCTAAGTATGAGCTGGTTTCGGGTCCAACTCCCGGGTCGAACAAAAAGTGATGTTGGATAAGAAATTTCTCAGTAGTTTGGAAATTGGTGGTGTGATAATCAGAGCCGGATTAACCCTGTCAGAGGCCCTA